>CAMAPE010000077.1:10265000-11465000 GCA_945859875.1 Cuscuta europaea | reverse complement strand
ACTAAGTACATAGTTGGGTCAAGGACTCTTATTTTAACCTCATGTATATATATATAGGAGCTCTCTTGTACATGGAAGGCAGAATAATACATTAATAACATTCCCTAAATGTTTGATATGGTATCAGAGAATTCAGTGATACGATAAACTTGCGCAGTCGACCCCTCGCGGAAGAACTCGGCCGAACGAAGGTGTAGCAGCGCCAGCGCGACTGCAACTCTTCTTCTCCGGCGATGGCTGATTCCTCTTCACCTTATTACCTTGCATCCGGTGATCAACCGGGTAATATTATCACCCATGTGGTTTTCAAGGGGGATAATTACGTTGATTGGTCTCGGGCGATAACCCTCTCCTTGAAGGCACGCCGAAAGTTCGGCTTCGTGGATGGTTCCGTGAAGAAACCGACGGCGGCGAGGGAACTGCTCGATTGGGACACGGTCAACCCTATGATCGTGTCATGGCTGCTGCGGAGTATGGACCCGGTGGTGGCAGCATCCATTCCCTTCCACGATGAAGCGAGGTCACTCTGGGTTTACTTGGAGAACCGCTACAGCGTGGCAAACGGACCGAGGATACAACAACTTCGGGCTTCAATTACAGGCGCTCGGCAGACCAAATCCATGACGGTGGACATGTATTACACCATGTTGATGGGACTGTTTGATGAACTGGAGAGACTCAAACCACTGCACACTTGTTCGTGCGGGATGTGCACGTGTAGAGTAGCTGACAGATTTGCTAAAGACCGCGACGAGGAACGCCTCCACCAGTTCTTGATTGGAATCGACGACGACTTGTACGGAAAAGTGAGGTCCAATTTGCTGTCTCGTGATCCTTTGCCTGATCTCAACGCCGCACATCAAGCCTTTGTCCAGGAAGAGAACTCCCGTGCGGTGGCACGTGGGAAGCAGCCTGCGATTGAAGATGTCCAGGCCTTTGCCGTCAACAGTGGGCGCGACCGTATGTCCCAGGGACGGCAGGAACGAGATGACCGCAACACCAAGACTGTCTGCACTCACTGCAAGAAGAAGGGCCATGAAATCGGAAATTGTTTTAAACTACACGGATACCCAGACTGGTGGGAAGAAAAGAATCGGAACAAGGGCGCCGCTGCTGGTCGTGGAGGGGGGTGCGTACTAATGTCGTGTCCTCATCTATGGCTGGTTCGGCAGTGGGCAGCTTCTCCGGAGACGGTGATGTGTCCAGTTTGAATAATTTAACCAAAGAACAGGTTCAAGCTCTTTTGAATTTAATTCACATTGAGCCTACCTCATGTGATCGCATGTCGGGTACGTGTACTTCTTTACCATGGATTATTGACACCGGGGCGTCTCACCATGTCACGGGTGATTTATCCTACCTTACTCAGCGTACTCGGATTAATTCATGTCCGGTTGGGTTACCGGATGGGCGGACTGTTGCAGCCATTTTAGAAGGACGGGTTTTCCTCTCTAAAATGCTAACTTTGGACCATGTTCTTTTTGTTCCTGGATTAAATTGTCATTTGATATCCGTATCTCAATTAATTGATCAGTCTAAATGTATTGTCACTTTCACTGATTCCTTTTGTGCTATACAGGACCTACACTCGAGGAGCCTGATTGGAGCAGGTGAAAGACGAGATGGGCTCTTTTATTTCCGAGGAATTCCGGCTCTTCATGCTGTTCGGCAGTCTGATATATCTGATTTTGCACTGTGGCATCGTCGTCTTGGTCATCCGTCTGAACGTGTCCTTAAATTATTGCCATTTACTAGTTTTTCTACGAAACATTTGAATAAAGCCTGCGAGGTATGTCCGCAGGCCAAGCATGCTCGTGATTCTTTTCCTGTTAGTCATAATAAAGCTACTCGAATTTTGGAATTAATTCATTGTGATCTGTGGGGGCCATATAAGACTCCTTCCACGTGTGATGCTATTTATTTCTTAACCTTGGTTGATGATCATTCTCGTGCTGTGTGGGTATATTTGTTGCGGGATAAGAAAGAAGTATATCGTTTTTTCCTGGCATTTATCAGTATGGTTGAAAAACAGTTTGATGTGCCTGTCAAAATTATTCGTAGTGACAATGGCACAGAGTTTCGATGTATGTTATCTTATTTTGAGGAACGTGGCATTTTATTTCAAACCTCTTGTGTTCATACACCTCAGCAAAATGGCCGTGTGGAGCGTAAGCATCGTCACATTTTAAATGTGGCTCGGGCTCTTATGTTTCAAGCTAATGTTCCGTTGTTTTTATGGGGTGAGTGTGTTCTGACCGCGGCTTACATTATCAATCGCACTCCGTCGGGTATTTTGGGGGGGAAAACTCCCTATGAAATTCTTTTTGGGCGTGCTCCTGATTTTGGTCATTTGCGAGTCTTTGGATGTTTGAGCTTCGCTCATAACTTGCAGGCCCGAGGGGATAAGTTTGCTCCTCGGAGTCGGAAGTGCGTGTTTGTTGGATATCCGTCCCAGAAAAAGGGGTGGAAATTATATGACTATGATACTGGCGATATCTTTGTTTCTCGGGACGTTCAATTTCATGAACATGAATTTCCTTTTGCTCAGCCGCCCCCCTCGGTATCATGTGACCCCACGGATACGACTATTGTTCTTCACGAGGAGCCCATGGATACTCCAGCTTCGGCGGATAATGCCGTGGAACTTTCTGAGTCATCATCTACTCCTACTGCCGAATCCTCACTTGCAGAACACACTCTTGGCCGAGGTATGCGTTCCAAACGCACTTCGGTTTTATTGCGGGACTTTGTCACACATCATGTACGGAAATTGAGCCCATCTCCGTCGACATCTCCTCCTCTCGGTTCCTCAGGTACGCCCTACTCTATAGCTCACTATGTGAATTATGACAAATTTTCTGCCTGTCATCGTGTGTTTCTCGGAGCAATTCTTGCAGGCAATGAACCGCGTTCTTTCCGCGAAGCTATGACTGATCCCGGTTGGAAGGCAGCCATGGAGAGCGAAATTCGTGCTCTTGAGAGTAACCATACGTGGGATATGGCCCAGCTCCCGTCAGGTAAAACGGCTCTTGGTTGCAAATGGGTTTACAAAGTCAAATATCATTCAAATGGCACAGTAGAACGCCTTAAGGCGAGACTCGTGGTTCTTGGCAATCACCAGAGAGAGGGCATTGATTACACAGACACTTTTGCACCAGTAGCAAAAATGGTTACGGTTCGGGTTTTACTTGCACTCGCTGCTGCTAAAAATTGGGAATTACATCAAATGGACGTCCACAACGCCTTTCTCCATGGTGATTTGGCTGAAGAGGTCTACATGAAACCTCCGCCAGGATTTTACCCGTCTCGGCCTGACCAAGTGTGCCGCCTCCGCAAATCTCTTTATGGTTTACGTCAAGCACCCCGATGTTGGTTTGCAAAACTGACTAGTTCTTTGCGGACCTATGGTTTCAGGCAGTCGTACTCTGATTACTCTTTGTTCACATATCATAAGGATGATATCTCCTTACACGTACTCATTTATGTCGATGACTTAATTATTGTCGGGAATAATTTTGCGGCACTATCACGCTTTAAGAGCTATCTTCATACGTGCTTCCATATGAAAGATTTGGGACCTCTCAAATATTTTCTTGGCATTGAAGTGGCCCGCAGTCCGGAGGGGTTATTTCTATGTCAACGCAAATACACTCTAGACATTATCTCTGAAGCCGGTCTCTTGGGTGCCAAACCAGTGCTCTTTCCTATAGAACAGAATCATTCGCTGGCCTTAGCTACGGGGGACTTACTTCCTAACCCCGAGTCATACCGACGGCTAGTTGGCCGCCTTATCTATCTCTCTTTCACCCGGCCTGATCTGGCTTATGTTGTTCACATTCTCTCTCAGTTTATGCAGGCACCCCGACAAGAACATTGGCAAGCTGCCCTACGAGTCATTCGCTACCTGAAGGGTTCCCCAGGCCAGGGTATTATACTATCTGCTTCTTCCGACTTGCAGCTCACTGGCTGGTGCGACTCCGACTGGGCAAGTTGTCCTCTCACTCGACGATCTCTCACAGGATGGATTATTTTCTTTGGGAACTCTCCAGTGTCCTTGAAAACTAAGAAACAACATACAGTATCTCGTTCTTCTACAGAAGCTGAGTATCGTTCTATAGCAGCAATCACTTCGGAATTAAAATGGCTCAAAAGTCTTTTAATGTGTCTCGGGGTGACACATTCACGACCTATATCTCTACGGTGTGATAGTCGTTCTGCACTCCACATCGCGCATAATCCCGTGTTCCACGAACGCACCAAACATATTGAGGTCGACTGTCACTATGTTCGTGACGCCATTCAGGATGGCACTCTTACTGCTCATCACGTTTCTACCCATGACCAACTAGCTGACATTTTCACCAAGGCTCTCGGTCAGCGACGATTTCATTTCCTTCTCGGCAAGTTGGGCATTTTTAATCCCCATGCTCCAACTTGAGGGGATGTATTAGATTATATTATATGGGCTTGTATTTTATGGTTAGATTACTAAGTACATAGTTGGACCAAGGGCTCTTATTTTAACCTCATGTATATATATATATAGGAGCTCTCTTGTACATGGAAGGCAGAATAATACATTAATAACATTCCCTAAATGTTTGATAGCTAGCTATGACAACTTTCGTTATACAAAACTTTTTCCAATTGACTTGTAATTCTACTTATTTTTCTTTTCTCTAAAAAAATTCAAATTTATAATTTTAACTTTAATATTATTGAAACTCTAAAAGACTAAGGGAGTGTTTGCAATTGCTTTGAAGAAAAGTTGATAATATTTGAGAAAAAATTGAAAAGTAAAAGTTGATAGTGTTCGATGAAATATGTGTTTTTTGTGTAATAGAAAAGGTAAAGAACAATTTTCAATTTTTAACTTTTAATTGATTACACTACTTTTAGATTTTTTAAGCCAAAAACCGACAAACATTTGGTCTATTCAAGAAGGAGACGGATCAATGGAGAAGGATTATACTCCATATATAGTAGAATTGTTAACTTTGATGGTGCAGAGAGCAGTAATGATGGATGCATAGCAGGCGCCTAGCAGCAGGTATGTTTAGAGTATTTGACATGAATATTAAGATAATGAATACCGTCTCACAGAAATGTGTAAAATTTATTGTGAACCACAAATGTTTTACTTTAAAGGGAAAGTCAAAACTATATTTTGAGACACCCAAAAAGAAAGTTTAATTGGGGACGGAGGGAGTACTATGTACGTATTACCTCCATCCCGTTTTATATGTCCTAAATTTGAGTAGACACAATTATTAATAAAATGGTTGAAAAAGTAAAAGTTATGGTTAAGATTTGAGTACAATAAAGTGAAGTACTATAAACTACAAATTTGTTTACGGATAAGGAAATGTAACATTCATTTTGGAACAATCCAAAAACAAGTAGGACAAGTAAAATGAGACGAGGAGAATATATATTACCTCATTCTGGTGGACTTTGCCAACTTTGAATTAGGTGTGAGAAATAGGAAAAATAACTGATATGTGGTCAAGGTTTTTAAGAAGGAAATAGAAATTTGCAGAATTACAAATTAGTTACTTTCATAAATAAGTTATGAAGTTGAAGAGAAAAGAAAGTAATACGGAGTATATGATGATCACCACAACTATGTTTTGTTTTGGACTTAAATTTTCTGGTTCGGTTTGATCTGGTAAATGTTTTGTCTTTGAGTATTTTATAACTGATCTGGTCTAATCTGATCTGGTCTAATCTGATCAGATGTGGTACTAAAAACAGTTCAAAAGAAAGGGGAGAATTCCCTAAATAGGAATAAAAAAAATTTGAAATTCCAAAATAGGACTACCATGTTTTTTATTTCTTGAATAGGAGTAAGTTTTTGTCAAGTTTGACATTACTAGGCTTTAAAACATAACATTTTTTCCAAACTTGACAGATTACTCCTATTCAGGGAATAAAAAACATGATACTCCTTTTTTAGAATTTCAAAACGTTTTTACTCTTATTTAGGGCAATTTCTAAAAAGAAAACACCAAAATTTGATTAAATAATTAAGAGAACCCCAATATAAATAATCATAATTAGGAAAGTACATGTATGTCCACGTAGCTAGCTAGGGTATGTACAAAAAGGTCGGTAAACCAATACAAGAACTACAAACAAATGATGTGGGGGTGGGGGTGATGATGGAGGAAAGTTAAAGCTGGTGCATGCCTCGATCAGCTCTGTTGAAAAAGATGATGATCCCACGGGGCACGTCCTACTCCGCCCCGGCCCGGCCCGGCCCTCCACTAGCTGCATCAGAACAATGCATGCTTTTACATATACACAGAGTACATAGCACGTTCTACAATCATTGGCCTCAATTTCTATACATACACCTTGGATACCAACCATTTCAAACCATTGAATTAAGGGTCATGGTGTACACAAGATGTACACAAAATGTGTACGTTGTTGATGTACAAAGGCAATTGGTATCAAATTCTGCCATTTTATAAATGAATTGCCTGTATACACATGCAACAAGAGAAGTTTTGTGTACAATTTGTGTACAACTCATGTTCACTAAGTATTTTCCAAGAATCAATTTGGTAATATTCACATTAACCAAATTGATCCAAATTGAAGGAATCCCAGCTGAAACTGTTGAATTTCAGGAACTATAGAAACATTGTGTTTAAAATATGTTTATTAAAAAATAAAGAAAAATTTATATAAAAAATACTACGTAGCTAAAATGGTCGTGTACTAAAACTACGACAAATTCGATCTTATAAATTTTGATCATTACGCATGCTAAATCAAAAATAACTACAACAAATTCAATCTTATAAATTTTGATTATTACACCATTCAGTGTGGAAAATAAAAAATACGAGTAACTTGTTATGAATATAACACTTGGAGGGAATTCAAACTTTTAAGGGAAGAAGTATTTTCATTTATAATATACGGAGTATGATAATGTGGTGATATAACTTGATTCTTTTAAATATAGAAACTATTGTACGAAACTATTTTTTTCTTTTTGCGAGGAAAAACTATTTTGATTGTAATTAAAACTAATAATACCATACTCTAGATTGTTTAAGGCACTGTTTCATCTTATTTTTTCAAGCGACGCATAATATTAAATTACCTTCCTTTTATTAGCTGCAACATGCAATACGTTTACCTACGTAGTAGTATATGTTAGTAAAATTAAAAGTTAAAACCCAATAAAAATCAAATCTTTAAAAATATACATCGAGAAAGTTTAGCAATACGTAGTACATAGTATTTTTTAAATGAGTGTCTAATTAATTCGTTAATACGGAATAAATGAAATATGGTTGGGACGAAAGTGTGTGAATAATGGAAAAGGTAAAGTTTTACATTATACTCAGTAGTAGAGAAATGAATTGAAGTAATATGCATGGTTTATACTTCCCCGTCCCCGTCCCGAAAAGGTTTGTCAAATTGATTTTTTTTGTCAGTGACAATCAACTTTGATCAATGATATTTTTTAATACAAAATTATTTTGAATATGGAAATTATATCAAATTGTTTCTTATTCATAATATTTTCATAAAAGTATAAAATTTATAAATTATATACAAATATAATAATTAAAATCATTGTCCGAAGTTTGATATCATTGATCAAGAAAAGTCAATCTGACAAACCTTTTTGAGAAAAAGGTAGTATGAACAATTTGATTATTACTGCGTACAAGTTTACTCATATACAGATCAATTAATATTAAAATTAAATCATCCATTTTGATAATTAATTCATTTTTAATAACTAAAGATTACATATTCAAAAATCTACATTTGAAATTCTACTTCGTATAAAGTTACATTCTAAATCAAAAATAGTTAAAAATTGATATCCTAATAAAGTGAATACAATGAAATTGTTTGAATTAAAAATTTGACTCTACATCAATTTGAAAGGAAAGGAGCATATCAATATATTCATCAGAGATACAATTATCATTCTTAGCTAATGAAAGCGTATGCTTTTGCAGCATAAAAAACCCCAAAAGATAAAAAACATAAAGCTACAACACACACACACACATATATATATATGTATATATATATATATGCATGCATATGCACTAATTAAGCAAAGAATTAAGTCAAGTATATATGTATACCCAAAGTGGTTGGAAATATGCTTGGCTCCTCATACGCCATTCATGGAGGCACATCAAACTCTGAATGAGCTCCTCAAATGGCATACAGGGAGCCAGGCATACATGTAGCCATATGCATATATACACACACAGAGAGAGTATCTGTATACCCATACAAGTGATATGCATAAAAACATGTTGCTTGGGAGAAGAAAAGAGGAGTGAAGAGAAATGGAGATGGGATATTATATATCTTGGGGTCCTAAATGGATCCTTCCAGTTTAACCAGGTGTTTGAGTGGAGAGAAAGGAGATGATGAAGTTATGTTTGTAGGGCTGAATGGGTTGCGTAGTTCTGTGATGGAAAGATGAAAGACGACACAATATAAAGAGATGGAGGAAGGCAGGGCAGGGTAGGGTAGGGTATGAGTGGGGCTGGGAGATATGAATGATGGGGTTTGAAATGAAAGCCAATTCGGTCACTCTGATCTTCTTTTTCTGGGAGGGGTTGCTTTTCTCATCTGAGCCCTTTGTCTGGGAGTGCTTGGCCGACATGGATTCCCACCTTCTCTTTCTTTCTATTTTCTATCAACATGCTACCGCGCCACACTAAAAGTAAACGCAAATTTAGCATCCTCGACCAGCTTTTTCAATTCTGCTCATTTATTTAGCTAGGGTTTATCAGACATTTCATGCATCCTCACCCCATGGTCTCATGATTGCATTTGTTTAACCGGTGAACGTACCTCAATTAGTAGATACAGACCAGGGTGCCACACCAGGTAAGGCTTGAGTTCGAATCCCGACAATTGCGATGAGAGGTTACTATGCTAAAATGCATAGGGTCTCTGCAAGTACCAGAGTCAGAGTCTCACTCTCTATCTGCCAGCTTGTGATTAAAGTTCAATTTACATCCTCCCATCTAACTGTCCGATCGATATGGGAGGGCCCTCAGGATGTGATGTCATCCTTTTTTTATGATCGCATTTGTTTATCATTTTTTCGAAAATTAGAAGTATTATTTTGAAAATGTAACACTTTGAAGCTTAAGGAGTTTGTTACATGCGTAGTACTTAGTACTACCTCCTTCCGGGTGGACTTTGCCAAGTACAAAGTAGGTGAGAAATAAGAATAGTAAAACTATGTGGTTGAGATTTGTGCAGAGGAGAGAGAAATGTGCAGAACCACAAATTCGTTGCTTTAATAGGAAAGCGACAATTTTTTTTGGGACAAATAAAAAAGAAAAGTTGGCAAAGTCCAATGGGACGGGGAGAGTATATAACAAGGGATTGCAATTGTATTCGACACACGCAAATATCAGTACTAAATCGCTTTTCTAAAATATGAAAAGAGCATTGATCTTGTAAAACGGGTCTAGACGGAATTAAACGCTATATTAATTAATTGAACGGTTACGATTTTATACATATCCATTTGATTTTTATTGCTTCCTGTTATATGTACTGGGATTGACAAAAGTTGAAATTTTCCTGCTTACCATTTACTCCGTATATGTGAAATAATGGGAAAGGGTACTCCAATAGGGGCCCTGACAGATATATTTATAATAGAAGAGTTGCCAAAATACAAAGTATATTTAAATATATATTAGGTAATTTCCTAAATATATATTAGGCAGATTCCTAAATATATTAGGCTATTACACCCCCTCAAACTGTGCGGGAAATACAACGTGCAGGTTGTTTTTTAATTTAAAAATGAAATTGCAAACTAACAAAAAAACTCTTAGTAATTATATCCGCCGGCGGAAGGTTAGGAGGCACATATTTGATAATAAGATCTCCATGAGCAAGTAGGTTGTTTCTAGGACTTCCAAGAAACCAAATTAGGACCAAGAAAGACAACAAATATTGTCCACAATTTGGAGACCCTTGAAGATACCTTGAACCAGAGCAGCGAATGAAGTTGGCAGCGGAGAGGATCTCGGTCGACGACCAACTGGCCCGACAAAAGATGACAGGATCATGCCTGGCTCGCCAGAAAGAGTGGAACCGGCGTAGCGCTCTGGAACAACTGTGCGAGCGGTCGAACCGGACTCCACTAGAGAATGGATGTCTGCAACAGCGGGCGGCGAACTCAACAGTGTGCTGGAAGCAAGCACCGTGGTCAGCAACACGAAGAATGTGGGCTGTGCGGACGTAGGCAGCAGCAGGCGGCGAACTCATCAGTACGCTGGAAGAAGGCACCGTGGTCAGCGACGCGGGGAAGGTGATCTGCGCCATATCAGCCGCGTTCATCCTCAAAGGATCGCAATTGCCATAGATGTGACGACAGTTGACCCCAAGGCGGCGGCTGTACTAGGGTTCATGGGAACCGAAAAAAAAACAAAAAAACTGTATCTAAAAATCTAAGCTCTTGATACCATGTGAAATAATGGGAAAGGGTACTCCAATAGGAGCCCTGACAGATATATTTATAATAGAAGAGTTGCCAAAATACAAAGTATATTTAAATATATATTAGGTAGTTTCCTAAATATATATTAGACATATTCCTAAATATATTAGTATATACATGGATGATGGATCACATCACTACGAGTAAACTTTAATTTAATCTTGTATTTTTATTTTATAAATTACGAAGTACTACCTACGTCCCGCTATGATTGTCTCATTTTACTATCGGTCCATCCCACTAAGATTGTCTCACCATACCAAATTTGACAAAGTTTGTGTGACACTAAATCATTCTTACTTTATTTTTACTTTATCAATTCAATATCAACCACATAAACCACTTTCTATTGATTTGCGTGTCACTTTCTCTTGTCCTATTGTTAGCGAGATAGAGGGGGTATTACATAACCTAATGATTCCGAAGAGATACGACGTACATTTTTACTTTTGCAGTTTTGCCCATTACAAGAAGAACTCTATGGATACAAATCGATCATCCACGCGCGTTTACTTATTATTTTTGTTGCATAACAATTTTTGTATAAATATTTCAGTTGAAAAATAAAAGAAATACTCCAAAATCCGCACTTCATATCAAAAGAAACATTTTTGACAAAAGTTTCATGATTTCGGGCCTTCAGTTTCAGCTTGAAAGCTAAGAGCATGTTTACTAACAGAGATATTTTCCAGTTTTCCAGAAAAATAGAAAACTGGAAAACAAAAAACAGGAAACGCGTTTACCAAAGAAAATTGCTGGAAAACTGGAGAAAGGAAAACAGAAAAACGCGTTTACCAAACCGTTTTCCAAAACGAAAAAATGAGACATGTCTCTCTTTTCCTTAATGATTTGGAGAAGTGACTTTTATTAGTTTTCCAAATTTGGAAAACGCATATGTTGCAATGAATTTGCATACTTTACACCTAGTGGTGTGTCCGGTCCCGCTCCGATGTCGATTCCATTCTAGTACTTTCATCCTCATACCTTACCCCTACCCTACCTTACCCACCTAACCTCCACCCCGCATACCCTTTTCCCTACAATGACCCTACCCCCATCCTCTACCACATGCCCCTACATTGGTCCCACCCCGATCCACCCTACTTTACCGCCACCCCCTACCACCTCAACCCCACCCGACCCATCCTACCCTACCCCCACCTCGTATATTACCCCTTACCCCTACCTTACCCCTTCCCACATGCCCCCTACCTCGGCCCTACCCTACCGCTACCCCCACCCTCGTACCGCCATCCTACTGTAATACCCCAAAAATTTGAGAGAATTTGGGAAATAATTAAAATTGTGTTTCATATTGTTTACACGGTCTTTAGGTCATTTATTATGTTTGGTTTAGTGTTTGGGACAAAGGGAAGGTCCAAATAGGGAAGAAACGGGGCAAAAACTAAGATTTGGGGCGTCTAGGGGTCACACACGGCGTGCGTGGAAGGTACGCACGCGTGCGTTCCTGTTGTATCCTAATGCAACTCAAACTTCGGAAATTCACTATAAATACATCCCTAATCCGATTTTCCTCATTCCAAAAACCCTAGGACCGCCTCTTCAAGCTCTATCCCTTTCAGCTCTTCAATATTAACGTATCCAGCACGAAATTTTATGCCAATGATGAGATCAAACAATCCAATATTCCGGTAAGTGCGTTTGTTGCCTAATTCGCGTCGTTCATCCGTTTCCTAAATTTCTTTCTTCTAAATTGAGATCCTTCGAACCTATCACTTCCTAGGTACGTGCGAATGATCCATCAAACTAGGTTTAACGTTTAGGATTCGTTGCTAGCCTCGAGGTAAGGACTATTGCAACCAAAATTACTATTTTGCCTCTATATTGTATAAACTAGGGTTTGTGCTATGCTTTGAGTTTCTTTCTGAAATTTTATGGATAATTCGGCTATAATAGTATGAGTATGATGATGTATGCTTTTTCTGAGAATTTATGAACGTGTGATTTTTGGTGAATTTATCAAATCAGTTTATCATGGCTAAAATTGTGATTTTTGATGATTTTTCTTTTGGGATTGGAAAATTTTGGTGATTGTTTTGGTATGAGTTGAAGTATGATTTGAGACTATTATAACTGGTCATATTGAAAATATATTATGGGTTCAGAATACTTCAATTTGATTATTTTGGTGGTAGTAGTAAATGCTACTTTTGGGAAGTGGTTGTTTGGGTTAAACCCTCTTTTTGGAAAGTGTTGTGAGATCAAATCTTTTGGGATAAATTATATATTTTTAAATGTATAATTTGGTATGAAAATTTACATATATTCTCTGGAGTTATAAATATCCTTATTGGAATATTTTGAATATGTTATTAAATACTCTTTTGGAACTAGTTTTGGATAAACCCTAAATTGTAAGTTTCTCTGCTGATCCAAAATGGTTTCCTCGTATTATATGCTATTATTTGATTAAAGTGTGAATTTTGAAAATGTATTATTTGAAGTGACATTAAATTTATAGTATTTGAGAAAGTTGAGATATTGGGGTATTAAATATTTTTAAACACCATTGAGAATATTTGGAGACTTGAGAAATATTCTGTGCTATGTGATTATTATGTGCTATGTGATTATGTATTGAGTTTTTGAATTATGTATATGTGTTATTTAAAGAGATATTTAATCTATAGTATTTGAGAAATACAAACTATGTACTTTTGGGGTATTAAATACTTTTAAACACCTTTTAGACTATTTAGAGAGTTTGAAAAATATTTTGAAGTGTATCTTGATTCAAGATGAAAATTAACATTTTCATAAGAGGTGAGCACCCCGGGAGAAATCCGTGGTGTCAGTTTTTCACATCCGGATAAATGTGGAGGATGGTTAGGGCTACTACTACTTGAAGAGAACAAGTTTAGTGGCCGTTTCGATTCAAGAGATAGTGATGGGAACTGGATTCCGGGATGAGTTCGTAAATAACGACTCATTGGGCTTCGGGCATAAGTATCCGAAAGTACCGCCCATCTTAAAAGAAAGTAGGAGATTTTGGTTTTGGAAAGAGGAAGACTATGGAGGTTATTTTCATAGAGCAATTGAGTATATTTAAAAAGAATGATTAGCTATAAATTATATTTTGAAAATTGATACTTGTATATGAATGTGTGAGTTACTAAGAGTTTATAAATATTATTTTAAACACCAAATTAGTTTGTGGGAAGAAAATGAATTTTTAAAGTTATAGTTATGTATAAAATTATTTTCGCCAAACGTGATTATTTTACGGGGTTGGGTGGGTCTTACTTAGCTAAAAAGCTAATTTTTGTTTCCTTTTCATTGTTTTGTTTTCTGCACTTTAATTGTGCAGGTGATGAAGGTTATGCATGATGATGAGAGCTGCGTTAAATCACGTAGTTTAGTATTTATAATCACCTAGTTATTGTTTATTTCAGTTTGAGAACATGTAGGTAGACATTTAAATTATTTTTGAAATTTTCAGTACTTAAATACTTGGATTATTTTTGGATGGTGGTTTAGCCTGTGTGGCGGTAACACCCATTTCCCTATTAAGACTTCCGCTGTATCTCTGATATTTCAAATAAAGTTGATATTTCCTATGAATAAATCATTATTTAAATGTATTTTTGGTTGGGGAAAATGGGGGTGTTACACCAACCCCCACCCACCCTACTGCCATCCTACCCCCCACCTTACTCCTTCCCCTACCTCGGCCCTACCCTGATCCTGGCCCCACCTTACCACCATCCTATCCCAACTCCCTACCTCGGCCCCACCCTGATATGTATAGGGTTATTTTGGACATTTTAATGTTAAACGGTGTTTTAAACCTTTTGAAGTAAACATTATCTTATAACATTGCTTATTTTACGCGTCGCTTATTAACGCGAGTCTTAATAAGCACCATTTAGTAACATGTGAAGTAAAGTGTCAGTCTTCTGGATGATCACATAACTGGGTGAAAAAATTGATGAACATGTTTTCAGATTTGAAAATGGAAAACTAAAAAATAGAAACAGAAAACTCGAGATAGAAAAATTGAAAAATAAAAATAGAAAATTGGAGAACGAAAAACAGAAGTAGAAAACAGGAAAATATCTTTGTTACTAAACAGGTCCTAGGAGTAGTAATGACTCATTTAAAATTTGCCATATAAACACGTAGAAATCATAAAGCTTACCATAAAGCTTATCGATGCATATTAGCAGTAGTCTATCCAGGAATTTTCGTCAGTGAAGGCGAATTTACATTAGCTATATCATACATGTCATAAACAATGACCACATTAATAAAAATTAGTGTAAAATCAATTCAAAATAACAAAATATTCGTGGGACAAAAATATTATGATATCATACTTAAAAATTGCACGCCAGGAAATTTTTTTACTTGGATAAAAATAAATTTTAATCACATACTCCGTAGTTTGTAGTGTATTCAAAATTATGTTAGTAATAAGAATCAAATAAGAAATGAATCAAATATTTATTTATAATTAACTTAAGTTGTGAATGCACAATTATATTTAAATAATCAATTTGTATTAAATGTGAAAATGTAATTGTTAAACTTCACGAATTATATGCGAAAAATTAAACTGTAATTATATTGAAGTAATTCAATTGTCCAAACTCTAAAGTAGCTTTAAATTAGTTTAGTGCTAAAAAATGCAAAAGTAAAACAAAATGAAAAAATGCTAAGGGTGAGAATCCATAAGTAAAACAAATTGGCAGCTTAAATATGCATAAATAAAATATTTAGGCATATTTAAGGCTAAGGGCGAGGATCCAATTGGCAGCTTAAATATGATATGCATAAATAATATATTTGGAAAAGGTTGAAGGCAAGAATAAAACAAAGTACCAACTTTGAAAGTTTTGAAACTTGCACCCGCACCAACTCCACTCTACCATAGCCGGTAGTTGTTCCTAGTCTCGTTTAGATTTAATAAGTTACTTATATTTAACACCTATCTCCATAAATAATTTAATATTTGATATATTTATATATAGTGGTTGGGTTGGGTTGAGTGGCGGCAGCTGTCCGCTGCTCCCACGTTGGATCTGCCCCTGCATATTAGACACGTGCAATACAAAACATTATGTATATTGTAACTCCAAAATCACGTGATAGTAACTTTTATTATAATTCCTCAAAAGAAAAAGTTACTTTCCTAATACTCTCTCCGTATTTAAAAGTTTGTTACACTTTTTTTATTTGAAATTTATTTAAAAGTTTGCTAGATTTTTCTTTTTTAATAAGTTTTTTTTAAATACCCAATTCTCCATACTTTTTTTACTTTTATCTTCTATTTTCTACTTTTTCAAGACTATATCCATTACTCCACTCTCCTACTTTTTCAACATTATATGTTATCCCTATTATTTCTCTTTTAAATATTGTCTTAAGACCTAATCTAATGATTGGAGAGTCCTATAGTATATATTTGGGCATTCGATCTCTCCATTGTGCAACAGGAATTACGCGCAACCGCTAGTACTCCATATAAGTACTAGACAAAGTACTCGTGCGATGCACGGGGTATATCTAGAATTGGATAATAACTTATTTAAAATTATGTTTTATCATGGTACATTATGTGTTAGTTTTGACAAATATATATATATATATATATATATATATATATATATATATATATATATATGTATATATGTGTGTGTATTATTGTTGTTGTTGTTGTCAATATTAAATCAAAGTTAAAACATATCTCTATCAATCATTATACATAATTACATATCTTATGTATCAAATTAATTTTAACAAAAAATATAACCTTTTGGGAAAATCTTAAAATTTAAGAGCCCGTTTGGTGATCCTGTTTTTCGGTTTATCAGCCAATTTTTTTACCAAACACGTAACTTTTATTTTTTCACACACAATAGTGAAATAATAAGAAAAAGTAAGTCGAGTTACTTTTCTGACTATATTGGCTGAAGTTACTGTAGAGGAACATATTGGCTACTTTTTCGTATAATTTTTTCTGTTTTATTAATAAAAACATTTTAAATATAATGTTTCAGTAAATCAGCAGAATCGGCCAATCGAGCCACTTTAGCCAAAACTTCAAAAACTTCAGTAGAATAAACCGATTCAGTTGGTTACCGTGTTACCAAATGGGCTCTAAGTCGTCTCTATATGTTCTTTTAATTAACTATCATTTCCGCTAGTAATCAGTCATAAAAGTGATATAGTAGTTTGTAACGCCCCTCTCAGGGTTAAAGGAAACGTTACATTAACTTACTACATAAAAAAACTGCAATATAACGGCCGTTTGTTTAAGAAATAACCCTGATAAAATCTCAATGATAACTAAAATATTACTCCAAATAAAACTCAATAAAATCTAGTTATCACAAGCAAATGTGATAACCACCTGGATCCAGAAATTTACTAAAACTTCAAAACCTCAATTAAAATAAAGTAATAATAATCACTTTATTATAACATCTGAAATACTTAAATAAAATAATAACTAGCTAGAAGTCGTCAAGGTCATTCCCGTTAACTCATTTCGGCACGCGTTCCACTCTCTCATCATCTTCCTAGGCCTTGGCCTTACCTTTAATATCTGTACATGCGGAAAAAAAAGAAAACTGATAAGCTTTACGCTTAGTTAGTCACTATGGATCCACAAAAAATACTTAGAAGTCTATACCAATTTATCAATAGATAAACTTAGGCTATAAGCATGCACTAAACAAACAACTAACAAATAGCTTCTCAAAATAAATTCTAAGAGAGATTCCAAAAATATATACTCCCTCTGTTCTCTAATACTTGGCCCTCTTTCCATTTTGGGATGTTCTCTATTAGTTGTCTCCCTTTCCACTCACTGGTGCAAAATTACCTTTTTGCGGCGCTTAAATCACCCAACGTGCGGCGCTTTTAGGCGCCGCAAATCTCGGTGCCGCAATTTAACCCGCGCGGCGCTTAATTTCAAAAAACCGTCGCCAATATTTTATTTTTTAAAAAATTATATTTAATATGTGTACGGCACTTTTTTGCGTATAGGCGCCGCAAATATTTTCTTAAATTAATAATTTTCAACGTAACAGTGCGGCGCCTTTCTTTATATAAGCGCCGCAAATGTGTTTTTTAATAAATTAAATTAATTTCTTTTTTTTTAACTTTCGTGGCGCCTTACACAAATAAGCGCCGCAAGTATTCAACATTTTTTTAAAAAAATTCAATCGTAATTAGGATCATTCAAAAGTACGTCCTGGAACAGAATTAACAAAATACCAAAAGTGTAAACTTTTTAAAATCATCACAATATCAACAACATGAACTTACACAAATTACAAAATCAGCAAAGTGTAAGCAAGTAACCAACATAGATTACAAAAATCTTCATAAAAATGATTTCAAAAAATACTTAACACAATACATAACCAACATAAACATGTCTTAATTGCTAATATAAAAATTCCGACATATATAATCAATGTAAACAACTTTTACATATTTAAGAGTACATCCAAGAAAAATCGTGCCCATATATTGCGAATGTTATTAAACTTATCTTCAGAATATGCCTCAGTTCTTGAATACCAATCCTACAAATATTTAGATAAAATAAAACATAAATAAAAAATATTACAACTTTTAAATTAGAAAAAATTAAATGAAGTTAAAAATAAGAATAAATAATGATATACCTTTCCAATATCAAAGCTATCAACATACGAAATCACTTCCCATATGTATCGCATGGTATAATATCCGCATTCTGTGTTTCAGTTTTGTCTGACACACTTTTTTGAAATACAAATTTACAAATTATATGTATCAAAGTTAATGGTGATTGAAATAAGTTATTGATGAATTTACCTTAACATTATGTCATGTGATTGGCTTTCCATCACCATTTCTCGCGGAAACAACTCTGTATGCTCTATATTGAAGCAATATCAGCAACTCAGTGAAATTAACATTACTCCACTCATGTTTAGCTTTCAAGTGAAATAATTTGAGAGCAACAGAAAGTTTGGAGAATTCAGAACCTGTGAATAGCGGTATATTGGCGGCCTCAATCAAATTCTCATAAGATTTTGGTTGATAATCAAAATTATCATGAACATCATTCAAGAGTTCATCAATTCTATCTTCATTGACATCATCATCCGCAACACCATCATCAATATCATTTGAAGTAGTAGTAATATGAGTAGCTTTACGCTTTAGATGACTAGAAGTTGCTCCAGAAAAAAAGTCTTCGACATCCACACGATTCTCACAATGGAATGTTCACGTCATATAGTTTTCTCTAAAACCCTTCGCAAATAAATGTTGAAGAACTATGTTCACGTCATTCTCTCTTTTAATGTTACAGCACATTGAACAAGAACATACAATTCCTTTTTGTCCTTGTTGCTTCTGATGCGCAACAACCACTTTCACAAACTCATGAACACCATTGAAAAATTGAGAAGTATTTCGCAAACCATACATCCATCTACGATCCATGATTAACAACACTAAACTTTATCTAAAAATAAAAAAATAATCATAAATTATTGCATACTTTTTTTCTTTTTAAGCACACTTTTTATGTAAGATTGCAATTGAGGGTTATGCTATAATAAAACAACCTCTTGGAAGTGTTTTGCTGCTCATTACAACTATTCCAAAATTATATTACTCAAAATTAATTAAAACATAGAACTACTTGTGCTGAAATTTTATTCGGGAGCAGGCACAAACTGCCTCTAAATTGTTACAGCCAGACGCCAGGTATATCCATTTTATTACTGAGAAGCCGGAGCAATCCAAAAAAATCAAAGTAAAATCAAATAAAAATAAAAAACAATATATATTTGCCAAAAAAAATGAACAAACAAACTCACTTCTATCAAACCTAAGGAAGCCTAAACATCAGAACAATGGATATGATCGAAAATATACTTAAATCTGAAAACATCCAAACTAAAATCAAATAAAAGTGAAATCAACCCAAATATACCAAAAACATAATTGAAAAATGATCTGACCTTTATCTATGTGATGTGGGTCAGAGCAGTCCACGATGAGCCGGAGCGATCGACGGCGTGCCGGAGCAGTACACAGCGAGCCACAGCGTCAACGGCAAGCCGAGCTACCAGGGCTGGAGAAGAAGACAACGACGACAAGCGTACGGCGGCGGCAGACGCACGGAAGTCGGCGGCAGCAGCAGGCGCATGGACAACAGCGGCGGTAGCAGATCTCTGATTGTTGGTGCGGCTGCTATCGACGATGAAGACGGGGTTGTCAAATCCGCGCGCGCCTGGGATGGCTTGGTGTCGGTCCAAAATCTAGGGTTAATTATGGGAGGCGCTTCTTAGACCAAAGCGCCGCGTGCATCGGGCAATTTCAAAAAAACGGAAGGCGCTTCTTTGCCTAAGCGCCGCACGGGTCGAATGAATTTTAAAAAAAATAAACCGCACAGCCAATTGGAGGCGTTTCTGTGACAAAAGCGCCGCACGCTCAACCATTTAAAAAAAAAACATCGGAACTACAATGGAGGCGTTTTTACCCTATAAGCGCCGCACGCCATAAAAAAAATAAAATAAATAAAATATCCGCCTTACAGAGGCGCTTGTACTGAAAAGCGCCGTACAAGCGCCTCAAACGAAGCGCCTCTATTTGACGTTTTTCCACTAGTGACTTTTGGTAAGTTTTTTCAATAAATATACTCATTTACCCTCATTCTCTGTCCAACTTTTTCATTCTCTTTCCTACTTTTACCTTTAGACACAACTCACTACACCTTTTATCTTACCCCTATTAATTTCTTCTTAAATCTTGTGCCAAACGTTATACTCCCATCTATTAGAGAATGGAGGGAGTATTTTCTAAAATAATTTCTCAAAACTACTAGAGAGATCTCAGAATTTCTTTCTCAAAACACCTCTGTAAAAATTTCTGAAAAAGGATCTCATAAACATTCTGTAAAACTCTTTGTGGATAATTTTAACTGCGGGCCCATGATATGTAGTCAAAGGCGTCAATCCGACAGCTCAGGGGAGCGACCCACTAAACATATCGGACTCTCTGAAACTGATAAACTGATAATCTGAGGAAACTTGTTCCCGAGTACATATCACCTGATCTTTCACTTTAAATATTAGTTTTTTTTATAGTGACGTTTGGGTAAAAACATCATTAAAATCTTGAAATAAAGTACTGACATAATTTTGACTGTGCGAGATAATAAACATAACTTAATACAACAACTACAATAACTGTTGGGAATATTTTATGGTGTCCAATCTAATTAAATATCTTTGTATTTGTGTAGTTATTAATTAAACGTGTAATACGGGCCACAAATGTGTATCAGCCCGGGGGCTTCCTTGTAACCCGTAAGTTAGCCAACTTCTCCTATAAAAGGAGGCTAACTTACGGGAACCCTAACGATTAAGGATCAAAAAGAGGCTTAGAGTGCGTAGAGGCGAGATAGAGAGAAGGGTTTCCGCTGCTCTCCTTCTCGAGGGAGAGCAGCGGAGTTTATACGGTATACCAGATTCGGTTTTAATCTTCTCGATATATTTCTATCTGCTTCTTCTTCAATGCTTATGTTTGTGGTTTGTTAAGTTCTGGGATTAACAATTGGTATCAGAGCCGAGGCGTGAAAAAGGTTGAATCTATCTGTGTTTTTTCGTATCTGCTTTTCGACAGACTCTGTTTTTCTCTTGTATTTCATTATCTCGATATTTGCCTCTGCGATCTTGTTTTTTGTCGAAACTTTGTAAAATTTATACTGTTAGAATCGCCTCTTCTTAACGATTCTACATCATGTTTCATTTTTCGATTTCTGCATTTTCCGATTTCGGAGATCTCTACACTGAGATCTCGAGATCCTATTTTTCCTTGGCTGCAGAAATGATTTCGACTTGATTTTGATACTGGTGGAATCGCGAGATCAAGGGCTTTTCAAAACTGTTTTCAAAATTTCAAAACTCGAAATTTTCAACTTGAAAGATTTCGAGATTTTGTTAGATCTCGATACGTTGGAAGATCTCGAAATTCTGGTTTTTATATGACAGGTAAGATTTCGAAGTTTTTGAAGATTTCGACATTTTACGAATATCTTGATGTTTTGAATCTTTCAAAGTTTGAAGTTTCTTGAAACTCAAAATTGTTCGAATCTTGATATCTTTCTGTTCAGAACATTTCAAAGCTTAAATTATAGGATTTTTGGATGAATCTCTGCTTTTCAAACTTTTTCAAAGTTTTCGATGTTCTGATGTTTTTCAAACAGCAAGTTTTCGGTATTCTGACGCTTTCGAAACTCCAAAGTTTTCGATGTTCTAAACATTTTGATATTCTAAAAATTTCGAAGTCTTGAGGTGTTGTTTTTGCAGGTGGATTTCGACGTTCTTCTAAGGGATAAACTCGAGATTGTGATCTCGAGATTTAAACCTCGAGATTGTGATCTCGACATTTAAACCTCAAGATTGTGATCCCGAGATTTAAACCTCGATATTGTGATCTCGAGATTTAAACCTCGAGATTGTGATCTCGAGATTTAAACCTCGAGATTGTGATCTCGAAGTTTAAACCTCCAGATTGTGATCTCGAGATTTAAACCTCGAGATTGTGATCTCGAGATTTAAACCTGGAGATTGTGATCTCGAGATTTAAACCTCGAGATTGTGATCTCGAAGTTTAAACCTCGAGATTGTGATCTCGAAGTTTAAACCTCAAGATTGTAATCTCGAAGTTTAAACCTCGAGATTGTAATATCGAGATTTAAACCTCGAGATTGTGGGATAACTTCAGCGGTTCTTATCGAAGAAAGTGGGTAACTTCTCTAGGGATTTAGTTTAAAAGAGACTTACTTGGGCTAAGGTTGATTTGGGCTCCTAATATTCTTAAAAAATCCAACATTAAAAGTATTCTCTATTTCAAAATAAACTGATTAAGCTTTAAAACATTATTTATTTCTTCACTTAAAATTTTTAGAGCTTACCGGTCAACGTTACCTGCCAGAACAACACGTGTTCAAACAATAAATCACATTAATCTGTGGGCCGGGTGTTCCCGGGCCATATACTCCATCAGGAGTCCCTCACTCCTTTTGCCGAAAGGTATTTGAGGGAAAAGGAGTAATTTGTGCTTGCCCTTTGATGTTGTCCTGTCGTGATCTCTGAAGTTGGTGAGGAGTTGTTGCTTTTATGTCCCTGCCGAAGGCAGTCCCTCAGTTACCCACATGTCGGGACTTGAGGGCTTGCTTTGTCGTTTGTTGGAATTTCACTAATTTTGTAATTTAATGATTTTCCCGAGGGGGTTCTCCAGTCCCCCACTCCTTGAGGCACTTGTAAAGTGGTGAAAAGGAGTAGAGTAGTTGCGTTGCTGTTGTGGGCCGAAGGCTGACGCTTTTCGTTTCATTTTGGGGGGATGCCTCGTTAAAAACCTCATTAGGAAAAACCCTGGGGGAAAAAATCCTAATGAGGGAAAAAGAGTGCACCGAATTCCCCCAACGATGAATCGAAAATGTGAAACCTTGGTCAAAAATGGAGAATAACGGTAATGCCGAAGGCTCTTCTTTTTCTGAGGGCTCATGTGTTGATTAGCCGAAGGCTTGCTGTTGATGTCCTGGGGGTGCCGAAGGGGAGCCCCTCAACCTGGGGATCGAGGGCATGATGGATGAGGGCAGTAATTGATTTGTCGCCGGGGGGGGGGGGGGGGGGGGGGGTCCTCTGCTTGCTGGTTAGTTGGTGATGAGGATACCCGAGGGCTCCCATTACCTGTGTGCTGTAGGCTATCCGTCAATGAGGCAACTCCCCAGGGGCTACCCGGTTCTTACAGTGCTGAGGGGGAATCCCCGAGGGGTGCCCTGATATGAAGCCCTGGGTTTCTGAAGGAGTGATCCCGAAGGCGTCTGTTATGTGCTGTGTGGGACACAACCCGGGGGCGTCTCTGGGTAAGTGTACCCGGAGGCTCTCCTTGAAGAAGTGGAGTGAAGTAGAAAACCCGGTGGCTTCCAGAATATAGCCGTTGGAGATATAGGCGTTGGAATATGTAACGTCAGGTTTATAGCCGTTGGGGGAGGAGTACACGTGGCGCGTGATGGCTGGCTGTCCGTGGGCGGCGTCACTGGTTGGGCGAAGACGCGGTGTGTAATGATGGCGGTCCATCCGGAGGCCCGGAATCCAGGCCCAAGCCCGGATTCCAGCGCCTATAAATACCCCAAGGCCAGAGCCATTTCTTCTTGTGCGATCATCTGTCTTAGCGAAGCTCTGCCAAAAATTCTAGAGAGAGAAACTCAAGCCTTCGGTCAAAACTCAGCTTTCAAGGTCAGTGTCCTGCTCTCCTCTCCAAACTTTTAGTAAGTTCCGCCCTCTGGCCTTAGATTAGGGTTAGAGTCCTGTAGAAAGCCTTCGAAATCTTAGGCACACTTCGTGATAAAAATGTCGTCCGAGAGCGATTCCCAGGACATCTCGAGGACGCCCTCGATGGAGGACGAAGGCATCTCCGACGTGGAGTCCAGTAGCAGTCAGCCCTCGGATGGTGGTGATGCAGCTCTCGCCACCGAGGTGCAGAAGGATCTGATGGCCGAGGCCGAGGCGGAGGAGTTCGAGCGGACCGCCGAAGATGAGGAGTTGACCCTCACCGTCCAAGTTGCTGAGGAGGAAGAGGAAAAGGAGAGGGCGAAGGTTACTGTGGCCGTCCTTCCCCCTCGGGGTGCTGGTGAGGCCAGTACCTCTCAGCCGCTGAATGCAGTTCCCATCCGGGTGGCCCCCGGGAAGAAGAAGGCCAAGGCAGCTGCCCCCAAGAAGAAGGTTGTTGCTGCTGATCAGGGGAAACCCGTAGATATGCCGGAGGGGTATTCCTGGCTCAATACACGTAGGGCCCTCGGCCGTGGTGGTCGAGCCGGGAGTTGATGACGTGCTATCTCGGGCGCCCGAGGGGTGTATTGCAGTACACGTACTGTCGGTCTCCATGGGCCTTCGGTTCCCTCTGCACCCCTTCCTCCGGGAGTATCTGAGGTTTGTTGGCTTGGTACCCTGCCAGCTGACACCTAATAGCCACTCCTACGTGGCGGGTTTTTTGAACCTCTGTAGGGACCGAGGGGTGACCCCTAGCCTGGACTTGTTCTTCCAGAGCTTCAACCTCTGTCGAGGGGGTCACGCGAATGCCGAGGGCTTCGCCAACCTGCAGCAGGTAGCCAGGTGGAAGCTATTTACGGAGGCGCCTTCGTCCAATAAGGGCTGGAAGGAGCGCTGGTGCTACGTCAGAGTTGCTGAGAACCCATTTCCGGTGGAACTTCGGGATCGCTTCCGTCGGCATCCGAAGGTTGGAAGCGCCGCCCTCGAGAAAGATGGCCTGGTGATAGCCAAAATCCCGGAGGGTCGCACGAAGCAGGTATCTATCAAAGACTACACTGCCGATAAGGGACTCTACGCCCTCGGCTTTCGGAGATACCGCTTCATTGGGGAAGCGGACGAGAAGTACCCCATTTTTGCTAAGGCCTTCGGGGGAGCAGGAGGTAGTCTACGAGGGCCCTTGGTTTTCATACCTTAGCACATAGTTTATCTGTTCGTTTTTTTTATTCCTTGTGCCTTCGGTTAGTAACCCCTCGATTTTAACCCCATACTATTTTTGCAGGTGTCCTAGTGAAAATGATGAACGTCAAAGGCCTTGCGGACCTGAAGAAGAAAAAACCTTCCAAGGGCCCGAGGGGGACGGACGCTGGTGTCCCGAAACCCGCCGGTGACTTTTTCAAGAAGTCGGAGGGGCCATCGGCGGGCCCAAGCGCTGACGCGGCTGCCGCCGCCAAGAGGAAGGGCACGGGCAGAGATCCCGAGGGCAAAAAGCCCAAGACCGGGGATGCCGGGAAGAAAGTCCCCCCGGTGATCATTGTTGATGAATGCCCCGCCTTCGGGGCGCATGAGGAGATGCAGGTGGTGAAAGTGCCGTCGGGTGTTCAGGGGCCATCTTGTGAGGTCCTTATGGTTTCCCTCCCGGCTGGTACGGTCGTGATGAACGGCACGGCTGACCCGAGGGTGCTTCTGAGAGGCATAACCCTCGAGATTGACAGAGTAGCCTTCGGGGCTGATGAAGATGAAGCCCTCGAGGACAGGATCCTCCGGTCTTCCCTCACGGTAAGTCTTCGGTAGTTATATCTTTCTTCTTTACTTTGAGCTAAGCAACCATGTTCGGCCCTGCTAACTCCTTTGTTTTTGTAGACATGCATTGCCCTCGGGGAGCAGGCCCGGCGGCTAGAGGAGTGGCGCCTTCTCAAGGCTGAGCAGGATGCAAAGATGCGGGAGCTCATCCGCCAGAATGCTGATGCTGTCCGGCAGATGGCTATGCTGGAGGAGAGCCTTCGGCAGATGACCCTGCGGGCGGAGGCCGCGGATCGGGGCAGGGCGGAGGCTGAGAGGTCCGCAGCTGAGGCTTTGGAGAGAGCTGCCAGGGAGGCCGAGGCCGCGAAGATGGAAGCCGTCGAGAGAGCCCGAGGGGACGCAATCTCGGGGTTCTTGGCAGGGGGTGGCGGGCTGAGGAGCACAAGCAATGGCTGTCCTCGGTCGTCGAGTCCTCGGTTGACGAGTGGTGCGATGGGCCTGGTGTGGAGTGGGTTTCCCGAAAGGGTAAACAATACTATGATGGGGGCGAGTTTTTTACCCAAGCCCTCATCTACCGGAGGATGGCTCGCCACTTGAAGATTGAGCCAAAGGACTTCGACCCGGCGGCATACAGGCTCCTCCCCTTGCAGCCAGACGTCCGCGTTCCTCTCCCCTCCGATGTCGAGAGGCCGGACCTAGAGGATACAGAGCTCATGAAGGAAGCCGATGGTGACGAACCTGAGGCCGATGCAGAGGTTACCTCGAAGCCATCGGAGGGGGCGGCCCCCGAAATGACGTTGTTTAATTTGTAATTTATACTCAGTAATTTGAACACACTTGTAATGATCACATTCTCATGTTTTCGGCCTCGGCCTCTTTGTAACTATCACATTTACTCTTTCTTTTTGCCGCTTGATGAATGTCTGCCTTCGGGCTTCGTATATATGGCTTGTTTTCTCTAGTTCCTTTCTTCTTGAATGTATGCCTCCATTTTTCTTGAATGTATGTCTAGGACTTAGAATATTTTCTAAGTGTTTGAATACGGTTGTAGCCTTCGGCAGTTGGGCACCCTTTGCTGGATATACAACCGAGGGCTCAGCAGTAATTAGGACTTAGAAAATTTTCCTAAGTGTAGCACACCATAGGGCCTTCGGATGTTTGTAGTTCCATTGCTGTGTGGTGATTAGGTTGAGAACCTAATTCCTAGGACTTAGAAAAATTTCTAGGTGTAGTTTGGCCTTCGGATGCCCTCGGCTGGTAGCCTCCTTCCCGATGCCTTCGGCTACTGTGGAGCCCCAACTGGAATGTTGATTAGGTCTGGAGCCAATTCTTTAGGACTTAGAAAATTTTCCTCAGTGTTGATTCCTTGTGCACTGTAGCCTTTGATTGATAGGTAGCCTTCGACTATTAGGTCCCTCGAGATGAGGGTGAAATATGTGGGACTTAGAAAGATTTCTAAGTGCAGATTTTCCCTTGGGAGCCTTCGGGAGATGGCATCCCTTCTTGATGTATGAGTAGTTGACCGGGGGGAAAATATGTAGGACTCAGAAAATTTTCTAAGTGTAGATTTTCCCTTGGGAGCCTTCGGGAGATGGCATCCCTTCTTGATGTATGAGTAGTTGACCGGGGGGAAATATGTAGGACTTAGAAAATTTTCTAAGTGTAGATTTTCCCTTGGGAGCCTTCGGGAGATGGCATCCCTTCTTGATGTATGGCCTTCGACTGTCATATTCATTTAGCTGTAACATTGATTGGGCCGGGGGCCCAATCTTTGGGACTTAGAATTTTTTTCAAGTGCTGCTTCCTTGTGTCTCCTTCGGGTGATAGGTGCCCTCTGACTCTACATCACTTCGCGAGATGCCCGGGGGCTACTCATTTAGGACTTAGAATATTTTTTAAGCGTAAAGTGATGTCGAGCTTCTGGATGTAGAGCCCTCCGGGTATATGAATAGGACCCTTCGGGTGATCGTGGGGCCCTTGAGTTGTATGAGTATTTGTAATAGATGCCTTCGGTCAGTGAGGAGTCTGTCCGAGGGGCAAATATTTTGGAATAGTACCCTTGGTTGGCTTTTGATGATTTGTAATAGATGCCTTCGGTTGTCTGGTGACATATTAACCTCCGGTTGCTGTCATTTTCCAAAAGTGTGGACTTAGGAAAAGTGTGGAATCCTGTTGTTGTGAAGAAATCCAATGAGGAGTGTGTGCCCTCGGCATATACTTGAAAAGTTGTAGAGTTTGACTTAGCCAGTTGTGTCCCTTGTCATGGGGTAGGGTGCCCTCGGTATTTGTTTGAATTACCGTTTAGTAGACTTTGGATAGTCTAGTCCCTTCGTATTGTTGAAGCCTTCGGTGCTTGTGTGACCGGAGGTGACCAGGCAGTGGACTTAGAGAGAAGTCAGAGCAAGTAAATGTAGAGAGAGAGAATGTATTATAAATGTGGAGCGTTTTCAGCGTGGTTACAAATGGGGAAATGGGGTGCTATTTATAGTAGCAATAAATGCCGGACAGGGACACGTGTCAAGCGCCTATTGGCCGAGAGGTCACCTCAACTGGTTGGCGTTGGCAGCCGCATGTGGCCGCATTTAATGCGGCTGTTAGATGGGACGTCTGTACAGGGTACGGTGATCTGTACGCATGTGAGGCGGATATCATGTCGGGAGAGGTGCCCTCGGCTGCAGAGGACTAGCCGAGGGCTTTTAGTGCCGAGGGCTACTGTTTTCGCCGTTTCCCCCCAGTCCCTCTGTTTGTTCGAAATATCCGTTCTGTGAGAGTTTGGAGCCCTCGGCCAGGGGGCCGAAGGCTTCCCTGGTGCGTATTGCGGGCTGCTTGGTACTCTGGGCGCCGTGATTTGGGCCTGTTGGGCCTTCTGGGCCTGTTGGGCCTCCACTGGAGTAGTAGGAGTCTGTGGGCCGGGTGTTCCCGGGCCATATACTCCATCAATTACTATTATTACTTTTAATTATAAATGAATAAAATATAATTATTTATGGATTATAATAACTATAAAAAATAAAATCTTTATGCAAAAAATATAAAAATAAAATTTCAGACCAGACCAAACCAGACCAAACCATATATCATCATCATCAGCAGCAGCAGCAGCATCATCATCATCGTTATTGTTATTATTATTAGTATTATTAGTATTATTACTATTATTTTTTAATTATAAATGAATAAAATATAATTATTTATGGATTATGATATATATAAAAAATAAAATCTTTATGCAAAAAATATAAAAAATAAAATTTCGGACCAGACCAGATCAGACCAGACTAAAACAGACCAGACTAGACTAGACCAGCAAATTACAGTCCATGTAAAAACATCCTAAGTTATACACAGTATGTATATGGGATAAAATATTTATTACCAAATTTATTACATCACTTCCCTTGATGGTGCAAACAATAATTACTATTACGTTTTAATTTACAATAAGTTTCATTATTATTCCCTGAAATATTTTGGGCGGGATTTTCCTCTCCAATTGTGGTGCAAACACTGTTACTTTATATTATATAAAGATAAAGATAAAGATGGGTAAAACCTAGCTTTTGTAGATAAAACTAAATATATTTATATATTGGTAACATTTTGTCCTAAGTGTAGCTATTTATAAGTATGTGTTGGGAAAATCATTAATCTTAATTTGTTATTTAATAGTTTTAAATTTACTTATACGATAATAGTAGAAATTATAAACGTAGTTTACAATATACGAAGTAATAAAATTAGAAATTACTTCAAATAGGACTAAAACTATGACAAAAACTCAAAATATGACTTACTATGTTTTTCTTTTCAAAATAGGACCATATTAGTACTATTGGAAACATACCTATTTTTTCATTCCATTCTTACCCTTCCTTTAAATATGAGTTAATTAAATTTTTAATTCATAATAAATTCTAAAAAAATTCAAAATTTCGTAGAAAAATAATTAAAAAATTTATAGAATATTTATAAAATAAAAAATTTATTTTTTTTAAATTAATAAAAAATAGTAAAACTCCATAAAAAATCTAAAAAAATATGGATGCCTTTCCCACCGCCTGTACCACCTCCTTGCATCACCATCTCCGACCGATGAAAAAAATGTCATTTTCCCTAAAAACTACCATTTTTTCCTGAAAATGCCAAAAACATGGCATATTTCTCTTTGAGAATGCCAACATTTTCATTGTTTTCTACCATAAATATGGCATTCATAATGAACTTGACATTTTTTTTTCCTGGTTACTGGAGGTGGTGGTGCAGAAGCGGCGGTGATTTTTTTTTGAGTTTTTTTTATTTATTTTTAAATAAATAAATAAATTATTAATATCGAAATATTTTTATTAAGTTTTTAGTATTTTTTACGAATATTTATTATTTTTTATTATTTTATTATGAATTAAAACATTTCAATAGGTATAAGGGTATATTTGTCCAAGACACATATAATTAGTCCTACGAAAACATAGTTTATTTTTTGGTCCTATTTGTGCAAAGTTAGTGACTTTTAGTCCTATTTTGATAATTAATCTTAACAAAATTCAAAAATGAACTACATACTATACATTAATGTAAAATATACTCATACTTCGGCAATGCATATATGAATAGTAACAAAATCCTTCGATATCTCATTTTCAAGCCCAACAAAGTGATGTGAGTTTTGCCGCACTAAAAATATATAGCAGTATAGGGCCAAAGTACGAGTATCATCTTCACGGGGACGGAAAAACGAAATTAGGTATCAAATAGTTTCAACGATTAAAATAAATAAAAAATGCGAATGTGTGAGATAGATTTTTGGAAAATTAAATGCGAATAAGCAGCTAAATTAAAAGGTTCTTTCTAATACTGACGGAAGGGGGATGAAGTTTAACGGAGCTGCATACTCTCATTAATACGCAGTACAGGAGAGTGCGCAGCTACGCCTTGGGAGCGCCGCGGTCTCTGCCTAGCAGGTCTAGCTGCCTAGCACGTCTAGGATTTGGTTTTTCCTTAGCAGATCTAAGGTTTGGTTCTTCCGGTCGGTGGATTCCCTTCACTTGTGTCCAACGCTAGGATTAGATTTGTGGCAGATTGACAAGAATCCTTGCTTAAGCTTGATGACATCGAAACCAGAGTTCGACGATCAATTTCTTCGTGAGCAGGGTAGCAAGGGCATGGCAGCGATGAAGATGACCGTTAGTGGTGGATTTGCTACGAGCGCGCGACGAGGAGAGGTGCACGGATTTCGAGCAGGTAAGATGACGATTGACAATGGAGGATCAATTAGAGTGGTACCAAGAATACGGCCTCCTCCTGAACCACCGCCATGGGTTGTACGAGGTGCTAGAGTCCGTGGAAGTTTTCCTATTAGTTATTTTTATTCTTTCATTTGGCTTCTTGTTATCGTTTATGTTGTTAGTTTTGTCACTTTGTTTGGGAATTCAGCCTTTTTTTATGTCATTGAGTATGTTTAGATCTACGGGAACAAGGATGACTATGTCAAGCTCGCGACAAGGTTAGCGATTCGCGTTGCTCTTTCAGGGGTGACCGTCTCTAAGTCTGATCATAGGGTTTACAGTCGTAGGGTTTACAGTCGTAGTTGATGGATTTTAGTTGGTGTCAGTTTTGTTTTTCCTTTGATTGATGTAATGATCATGAAATTTATGATATGAAAGAAGGCTCGTTGACGATCAAAAAAAATAATGACGGAAGGGAACATGAATTGATTCTGGGGGCAACCAGAATTCAGGGCCGATCAGACTTAATCACATGAAAATACTAAGTTACGTTCTTACCACTCTCGCGGCGTATAATATAATAATTTAGGGAACCAGACTGATCTCTCATGTGACAAGTTCCTAAATTATTGCCAACACGAACGAGCGAACGGCTCCCCAATCGTTACTACTCTTTTTTTTTCTCCAGGGGTCTGGGAGAGGGGGTCTGGGGGGACTGGAATAATAAGGGCTGAAATTCACTCCATTGAGTTTCAAACCCTTATGTGTCTAGCGGGTTTCGAACTCGAGACCTCCCACTAGACACGGTAACCTCACAACCAACTGGGCTGGAATGCTTGGTTTCGTTACTAATCTCTTAATGAACGATTACGTGTGTGTGAAAGTGTCCTAGAATAAATTAAATCTCTTTTAATTTATTCTATGTGCAATATTATATCTGCAGATCTAGGTTACAAAATATATCAATTGTTATGAGAGGATCAAACACATACTTTCATTCATATATGAGAATGTATATATAGGAGGGGAGCTAAGGTTACAATTATCAGATGGGCCAGTACATATGAGCTCGGGCTGTGAACTAATGGACATCCATAATACATAATACTCCCCCTTGGATGTACATTGCTAAATAAAAACATTACAAGAAAAATATGATGTTATACATTATTATCTCTATACGCTATGGTAATGCTGCTTTGTTAATAACCTTGTCCAGGAAAACCCAGTGGGACAAAACCTTGGTCAAGGGAAAAAGAGTGCAACGCGTATATACTCCCCTTGTTGATTGCATCACTTCAAGACTTATTGTAGAATCCAATATAATCTGGTGACTAACTCCTTGTAGCAAAAATTGAACTATGTGTATGCCTCATTAAAAACCTTGTTGAAAAAACCCTTTGGGAAAAACCAATCAAGGAAAAGAGTACATAATATATGTAAGACGATGTGTTATATTGACCGTCTCATTAAAAACCTTTAACTAAGAAAACCACGTGGGAAAAAACTTAGTAAAGGAAAAGAGCACGGTCATTAGCCTTCAGGGCATAATCTTCTGAATTAATTTTGAATTTACTCTTCTAGAGAAAAATAATACTCCTGATTTTATGTATCATAATATGTTATTTCAAAATCACAAACTGCCTCGTTAAAACCTTTGACCAAGAAAACCCTATGGGACAAAACTTGGTTAAGGTAAAAGAGTACAATTGCATATGATCTTACGGACCAATAAATTGTTTGACCTCACAAGGACCAATCAAGACATTCAGGGTACTATCTTCCGAACTAATATTAGAATCACTCTTCTAGAGGATAATAATCTTTTGAATGCTGTGTATCTTTCTTATTCTTTAAATACCACAAAATACCTTGTTAAAATCTTTGGCCAAGAAAACCCTTTGGGACAAAAACTTAGCTAAGGAAAAAGAAGAGCGCATGATTTTCTGGACCAATTAATTGTTCCACTTTAACAACAACTCAATATGTTTAGGTGAAAATATATGATAAACTCCACATAGTTTGAGTTGATGAAAATATTTAGTATATAAACCTCCTTCATTATTTATACAAATTTGATGGACATTGGTCACCAAACTCTTCAAGAATTTCTAAGCGGAAGCAATTGTCTAAATTCATGATTCTGCAATGTGTATTTCAAGACCGTCAAGTATATTGTTATTATGCACATCAAATATTCAATAATCGAGTATTCTCAAATATTGATCCATAAAACTTAAATGGAACATGTTTTGATCCTCTTAGGATCTCAAATTAGTATACAAACACTTCAGGTGTTCACAATATAATGACTGGATATTTTATTTATTATATAATCAAACATCATTCAAATCAAAAGATTTTCATGTGTTGTTTCTAGGTTTGACTAGATGCTTAAAAGCCTCCAACACCTTTATTTATACAATTTGGTTCATAGAATAATATATGTTTACTTCAGGTAAACAAATAGAAGGTTTATGATTAGTTGCAAATTCATTGCAAATGTTTCCTCATTCAACTCTTTCTGCAGGAAAGGTTGAGGAATAGTACGAATATAGCTCACTTTTAAATTAGTTTAAATTCTAGTCATGAAATCATGTGAAACCTATAAAAGAAATTGTTAACATTAGATCCTCTACAAGAGGCACTCACTACAAGTGATATTTTGACATGGTGCAAATACCCTATTCAATCATGATATTAAATAATATAATTTGCACCATAATAATCAAGCATAGTTCTTCTACAAAATAAATTATGTCATCAAGACTTATTATTAGGGGTGGGCATTTCGGTTTTCGGTTCCGTTTTCTTCAGTTTCGGTTCAGTTTCGGTTTAATCGGTTTGATAAAAAATGTACCAAATACAAACCGATTAAGTTTCAGTTTGGTTTCGGTTTGGTACGGTTCGGTTCGGTTTGAAGTTCGGTTTACCAAAGTATTAAGGTTTGGATTGAAATAAAAAAAACAACTCAAAATAATGAACCAAGAAGCGATAATAATGAACCAAATATAATGGTAGATATAAATTTGCAAACAGTAACAAAACACATATGAACCAAAAATATATAAGCATGACACATTTGTAAGCAACAACAGCAACGGGAATGAATCAAATTATATATAAAGCCGAAACAAAAAAAACATGGGTGCTTGTAAGTAATGAACCAAATATATAGTAGTAGTAGATAATAAATTATAGTTTAATACTATCTACTTAAACCACTATAAATGTTATAGTTGTGAATGTAAGTCTTGTAGTAAATTCTAGTCCTGGACACTAAAATTAAAGAATTAAAGCTTCAAAAAGATTAACATCAATCAAATTAATGAGAGAAATCTTATATTTTGATTTGGTTTAGTTTGGTGTAAGTTGGTTTTGATTTGTTATTTTAAAAAAATAAGAAATTATTTCATTTTTAGATTAGTTCGGTTTTATTCGGTTTTATGATTTCGGTTCGGTTCGGTTTAATACAGGTTGAGAGGAATACTACCAAACTCAAACCAAATTACAAATGGTTCAGTTTCGGTTTGGTATAATTCGATTTGGTACGGTTCGGTTCAGTCAAACCGAATCGTTATGCCCAGCCCTACTTATTATTGTAATCACCCAGGTTGTAGTTAGGCACAAGCATATATTTCCAGCTATGCTTAATATTTACTGCATTATTTATTGTTGCAGTTATTCAGTCAAATTCAAACTTTTTTTTACTATAACTTAACACATAATGTCCTTATCTATTTATTTTATAGACATAAAAGAATTCATATTCATGTTGCATGTTATGTCCACATATTTCTTTTCACCGTTGTCCTTCAAGAACACACAATTGATATTATAACAATGACATCCAATTTTCTCATCAACTGCCACATTTACAGATTTTTAAACTATAACAGGAATTAATTCTCAAAATCACTAAATGTCAAGCATTCACACCCCTCGTACACAATATCTTTATTCATGGAACTTCAGGGCCAATGTTAAATGAGTTTTCTAGTCCATAAAATATCGATCATAATTCACAAAATTGAGGACTACAGGTCCATCACATTTCGTCTGGCCAGACTCTATTGTTATGGATTATGAATCGATAGTTTTGGAAAAATAAATCATTGACGTCAATATAATCATTATGATTCATGTTTCATCAAAATCCTCTATATGAGCCATACAAGAACTCATGTTCTGTATCATATAGTTTCTATAACTTATCAGCTGCAACATTTAACTTATATCATCCTCTTGTAGAGGCATAAATGACTTACTGTAATAAAATCTGGTTTCATTTTGTATACACATAATGACCGTCAAACCATGCTTCATGCATTGGTTGAGCTCAAACTCTATGATCATTTCTATTAGTCACTTTGGCAGTTTACTTAGAGGCATAAATGACTTACTGTAATAAAATCTGGTTTCATTTTGTATACACATAATGACCGTCAAACCATGCTTCATGCATTGGTTGAGCTCAAACTCTATGATCATTTCTATTAGTCACTTTGACAGTTTACTTATCGTATTTTACATGTTTCTCTTTTTACTAACGATAATCCTTCTGGGATATTTTTCTGACATTCCAAAATATAATTATGTTTATGCCTTTATATCTCCCCCTAATGTCGGGAAATGTGCCATAATATTTTTGAACAAGGATTTACATACATGTGGAGCCACTTCTGGGGTCCAAGTACATCATTTTTGTAGTGGGGTTTCAATATTGGCACACTTTGGCTCAATTTAACGTGTAAACTTTTTGGGGGTTAGTTATTAACAAATGCCGAAGTAGTATAACTAGATTTTCTTCAAATATTTAGGCAACTTTCTAGCAGTTTATCTCAGGCGAAATATTCATCTTATAATGTTAGATATATTTTGTGGGTTACCTTATGCTCTTCACTATATTTCATAGAAGCCGGCAAAGTGGTCTTATACCACTCATTGCATGTAGATATTTCAAGAGAACATATCTTCAGATCACATTTAATATTATTAACCCACATTGTGTGACTTGAAGCTATATGAGTCACATTAACTTCTCGATTGATATTCAACAATCAAGTTTATTATATATATATATATATATATATATATGTGTGTGTGTGTGTGTGTGTGTGTGTGTGTGTGTGTGTGTGTGTGTGGAGCGTACTTGTAATCTCCAATGTAGTTTTCTCAATGCTTCCATTAACTCAAATTAACAAGAGGTAATTTTCATAATAACAAATAAGCATTGAAAAGGCAGTGAAATGGTAATAAATTGATAAACATGTCCATCATACATGATCAAGTCAATGAAAGGCTACTAAGAGCATATGAAACAATAAATTTCAAAAAAAACTTTAGAAAATGCTACTACGGGAGTGAGAACTAATTGACATCTCATATAAAATTTAAATTGTGATTATATCAAATATGTATTTAACCAATCATGATGTATAAATTTCTCAAATTACGATTTGAGATAAATTAGTAAGATTACTGAAATCATTTAAATCTCATATGAATAAATATTATTCATACTAAACTTTAACACTCTAGCAAAGTTCATATTTCTAAAACTCATGAAAGAGTTATAAAATAAAAACATAATAATCTCAGAAAACTCAATTCTCATCATAGTGGCCGGATAATTATAAAACTAGTTTTACATTTAACCTTTCATGTGGTGAGTCACTTGTTCTTCACCGGCTTTATGATATATATTACTCGCAACAATATTTCTCACTTGGATTATATATGACTCTATTACAATATAGATTATTATAATTGAAGTATAGAATATCATGTAATACATTGAATTACTCGTACTTCAAAAGTCTTAATAGCGTATTAGATGTATTTCTCATTTTTTGTTTAATTTGAATGTAAATGTTTATTAATTTGATAAGGTGAAACATATCATGCATGTAATGACACATGAGCAAGTAGTACAATTGGATTAAAAATGTCATAAATGATAGTAATGATGAAAATATATGCTAATTAAATCTAATTTATGTCATGAATTGAACAAATAATTGTCTTGTAACCGATGTTGACTAATAAATGTCATTAAATTCTTTATTTAAATAATAAAACTCCCTACTCTATCAGTGTTATTTGGGATGCAACTTAGACCCGTTGTTTAAATCGGTCCTATTTAGTCCCCAACATACAAGTATACCCTTCTTGATTAGAGTAAAACATGCATGATTACAAAATTTGAGTCCAAAAAAAGGAAGTCGATAATGAAATTACACATTCTATATAAGAGGGACTAAATCGGGCATTGACATGTGAAAAACGCATTTTCATCAAAATATATTCACAATAATGCACCTCACAATGACCGTATATGTATCCATTCACATAACAACCCTTTAATAATGGTGGAGTGGAGTAAGGTTCATATAGTTAAAAGTTAAGCATGTAAACGTACGTTTACAAATGCTAAATGAAACCAGGTTCAATACCCACTTATACGGGTATTGAAGAAAAATGACATTATATTTACAAAAATGATGCATTATTTACAGAAGCAAAAATGATGTAAGGTAGATTTCAGGGAGGAACAACATGTTCTTAAAAAACTTTCAAAAATGTCAGGCCTAGCTTTCATATTAGATTAAGATATACAGTAAATGCTTTTGGAGTACATGAAAATACCCAAGTACCACACAGAACCATGTCATTCAAGAATACAAATACAAACATAGCATACAAGATTTCTGAATCAAATAATCTCATTTGGGAACTGAAATCAATCAAGCATACAAATTGCTGGATTGATCAATCAAGAATGGCTTGTGATGAATCATGAATCTAGTTTTCCCAAATAAAATATGTGATTTGATATCGATTAAATGAAGTTTTGAAAATACCTGGACACCGGTGGTGTTGCACCAGAAGGAGGGTGGCGGAGGAAGGTGATGAACGGTGGTCGGTGTGTATTCCCGATTGGGACGAACGAATGAAGCTTGGAGATGGAAATCAGCGAAGCTTGGGATGGCGACGGAAAAATGATCAATGATGGTAGAAAGTAACAATTACTGATTGGAGGAAGTCGAGTGGCTCTGCCCAGGAGAGTCGAACGGATGAAGGTTGGAGACGGAATGGTCGATCAGTAGCTCATGGAGTCCTGGAAATCGGACTAGCGCGACATGCGCGTATGGCGATTGGGCAATCGATGGTGGGCAGACAAACAAACGATTGTTCTTTTTTTCGACCTGCTACTGTTTTGCTGTGGAGGCCATGAAGCTCGATGAAAACAAGACGAAGAACATGGCCACAAGCAGGGCCGGCCCAGAGCAAGTGTAGGCAGCTCACTTGCACAGGGCCCATAATTTCCAAGGGCCCAAAATAATGTAATACTCTGTAATAGTGTTCTCAAATATTTCCAAAGGTGTCGGAAAACTGGGCCTCCGCTAAAGGAACACTACAAACCGCAAGGCCCATCGGCCCTTTGTGAATGTTGCTGTGTTGAGCTTGAAGCCGTACGAAAGTGAGAAATTATTGAATGCATGAGGAGCAATATGTAGCCAAAGCAGATGGAAGAATAGTTTGAACCTTCCGGTGTGGGAAAACTGACTGAAGGATAGAGTACACACTAAGCATTTGCATAAAATGCCTTTAGCACATTTTTTCCTAAATAAACATTTAGCTCTTTACGAGTGTGAACTAAATTAGCCTACAACAATTATTCTACCAAATATTATGGAGTACTAAATAATAGTGTTCCGTATTAATGGCAGTATGAAAATTAAAATGGTGTTCTTGTGTAATACTCCTTATTATGCAATACTAAAATATTCTTATTGATGAAGGTAGGAAAATTAAAACAATGACTAAAAAAGTAGAATATCTTTTCACGCTTACGCCTCGCTTGAATTTACACTTTTTAGAACATTGCTCCGTAATAGTATTAGCCAGCCCATGTGCAAAAAAGATTGAGAAAGGAAGAATCAGCCTGTGTTCAAAAGTATTAGATCGTCCCATCCCAATTCCTCAGTCCCAATAAATTTATTTAATTATGTATTTAAAGTAATTATGTTTAACAATCTGATTGAATTTTTTCAATACTATCATCTTTATTTATATTTCATATCCCCTCCATCACATAAAATTATTCTTATTTACCATTTTGGGATTTCCCAAAAAAATATTCTCATTCCTTTTTTTGAAAAGTTTTGTGTGGCTAACATCCATTTACATTTTTTTTACTTAAACACAACCATACATTTCCACTTTATTCTTACTTTATTCAACTTCGGTCCAAGTCAAACCAAGAAGAATTTTATGTGGCAAAGGGAGTATCTATTTGTGTTGAAGAGAAAGACCAATTTTTTGTTGCACAGGGCCTCCATTTTATCGGGACCGGCCTTGGCCACAAGGATATGCTTCTTTGTTTGTGCCATCCGGTTTTGTAGATAGATTGAGCAGTCGTGCTGATAACGTGTTATGAGAGGATCAAATGCATACTTTCATTCATATGTGATAATGTATATATAGGAGGGGAGCTAAGGTTACAATTATTAGATGGGCCAGTACATATGAGCTCGGACTGTGAACTAATGGACATCCATAATACATAACATCAATTAAATTATTCAAACACAAATTAAACAAATATTCATGCATTTAAACCCTCATCAATCTCAAATCCCTAATTAAAATCCACTCACAATTCATAATTGACATATTAATAGAATTGAGAAGAAAAGAATTAATTGTCATTAATTAAAAAATAGAACTTACAAATAATTCCAGAATATTGAAGATCCAATGTTGAAAAACTCTCAAAATTTCGTGTACACACTTTAATAAATGTTACTCCGTACATAAATACAGTTTGAAATTATAATTCTTATTTGTTGCAACACCTAAAAAATTAATGTTGCATAATACCTAATAATATGCAACACTTTTGAACAAGTGTTACAAATTTGTATATGTCACGGGTTTATGCAACACTTATGGATAACTGTTGCAAAATTTTTATTCTAAACATCATATGTAACACAAAAATTAAGTGTCGCAATCAAAATGTTACAAAAAGTCTTTTTTGTTGTAGTGATCACACAACATCCAACAACATTAGGGCGCACAGGTAGTTAAAAGTATATTTACAGAAAAGACAGACTTTAACTTAATTGAACTCTTCCATAAACAACTTCTTTGTGCACTGGTTAGACTTACTCACAAAAATTAATCAAAAATCTTTAGACTCAATGCAGCACACACAAATACTTTTGCTCCTGATATAATGACTTGTGAAGGTGAATGGTGAAAAAGTCACTTTCCGTGTGAGTTTGGAACAACCTGACAGCGACTCAATGTTTTCGGATTTCAGCAAGACATTAAATAAGAACTATCATCTATCTCTATGCAAGAAGTAGATATGGTGTACAATTAATGTTAGAGTTACAGAAGTACGTGAAGGATTAATGTTAGAGTTACAGAAGCCTTCAAGTCTAATTTAATTCAGTTTGTTTTTCCTTGTCACGTCGGAACGAGAACGTCGTATCTTTCAAAAGATTCTCAAGTCTCATCTTATTGTGCAAACACGTACGCTTTTTGACTAGGTCTTCCATTTCCTTTTTTCGCAAGGTAAAAGGTCTAGCTAAATTAATTAATTATTAATTTGTTCAAATTTTTGTTAGACACTACCCCAACCTTAAGGGGGTGGAGGTAATATAAAAATAGCTAAAATAGTCCTAACTTTAGCCAATTGAGTTAGACAAGTAACTTCAATTCACCTTACTTATTTTGATTATTACTCACTTCAGCGTGCGAAATCGAAAGTTGCGTGTTTGATGAAAAAGTTGGTTGATGATAAGACAGATAAGGGTGATAAGTCGAAAATATGAGTCACCAAATGGGCTCTTTATTTCAAATAAGATTCACTGATCTTTTTTATATGGAATCAATGTTAACTCACTACGCTATCGTGCGTAGAACATGTCAAACGACGTGTTCGCACAATGTCTTCATTGTCGAAAGATTTTGTATTTGAGGAAACATGAAAGCATTAGTTATGGTGCGTTATAAAAAAAATTACATACAAAGCATTCAACACTCAACCATACTTATAATGATTAAGTGTTGTGTTCGTGTGTGTTTATTCAAATGTAATGGACTGTTTTCATATTAAATAAAGTTTTGCACATACCATTGGAGTATTGTAATACTTCAATGTTTTTAACTTTGTAATAGTGTGGAGGTTTAAATATATGTTTAGTCTCTCTAAATATTGTACATTTAGTATTACATTTCTGCAACTCTTTTGTTGTTTTTCATCATTAAAGTTTATTCTGATTTTCTTTTGAATTCAACACCAATGCTAAAAACTTTTATTTGACAACGAAACAGCCCCGACTAATCGGTGATGTAGTATAGTGTCATATACCTCAGGGGTCTAGACCAGAAGGTTGGGAAGAAAGACCCAAGTCATATAACAGTCGAGCCGAGGCACTGTGCTGAGGACGAGATCTCACCACTAGCCAAGCTCCACACCGGCAGGCCCGTTACACGTGAGGCTGAGGTGCTCCAGTGAGGCTGAGTCCAACGACATTCATTATATGTATCCCGCTGACAATGCTGGAAGAGGTCTAGGGGACTTGATCCACCTTGGTCTGGAGACAGTCTATCACTTCACCGTTTCCCGGGCATTCCACCGAGGCGCATATCCAGTGCTTAAGTCACTCATGCTTTCACTGATGTCACAAACCCAATTCCGAAAGGGCTTACATATCAGTGTAATATTTAAGATTAATTTAAAGGGATTAATAGTACTACTCATACCAACAGAGGTGCATCTCTTTTTAAGGGAGCTCATCACTTAAAAACTCCAAGTTAAGTGTGCTTGCACTAAAGTAGTCTTCGGATGGGTGACCCCCTGGGAAGTGTCTCGGGGCACGCACGAGTGAGGACAAAGTGCGTGGTAAAGGCTCGTGGTGGTTTGTGAGCACGGTACTATAGATTTGGAGTAACTACGTTGTGGCATGCGGAGCTGGGGTGTTACAAGTGGTATCAGAGCAACCCTGCGATAGTGTGATGATCTGTTGGAAATCGGACGGACACTTATCAGGGGAGGATTCTGAGGTTTGATTGAGATTGATTTATTGACGCAACGAGGATGTTGCGTTCCTAAGTGGGGTGATTGTAATAGTTGAGATTAATTTAAAGGGATTAATAATACTACTCATACCAACAGAGGTGCGTCTTCTTTTAAAGGAGCTCATCACCTAAGAACTCCAAGTTACACGTGTTTGCACATGAGTAGTCTTAGGATGAATGAGCTCTTGAGAAGTTTCTCAGGACACGCACGAGTGAGGACAAAGTGCATGGTAAAGGCACGTGGTGGTTTGTGAGGACAGTACTAGATGTCTGGAGTAACTACGACGTGACATGCGGGGTCGGGGTGTCACAATCAGTGACATCAGGAGTCTATTAGCAGGGCTAACATCATCACACATCCACATGACGTCAATGTGCTTGGCTTGTTCCCCAAGTGTTTCAAGTGCACATGAAGCTTTCTAACTTGTTTTAGACCTGGTTTTAGTCTATAAATAACTGCTTTTCCCCTTAGGGATAGGGACCTGAATTTTAAGCATTGTTATTAGAGTTTTTTCCCATGGAGGGGTGTTTTTCAAACTTATTTCCCAAACTAAGGTTCTTTTAAACTTATTTCCCAAATAGGGGTATTTTTTGCCATGTCACCTCAGTATCAGTGTTGGGCGCCACATCAGCTTATCCACATCATCCCATCAATTCCATGTCATCAATTTTGAGAGTTTAGGTGTGCTTCTAAAATATAGAAAAAAATGAAGCTAACAAGATTTGAACCTGGGTGGAACACAAGAAAGGCATGTATTTAAACCACTACACTACACCATTCACTTGTTAACAAATGCCTTTTAAGAAGTATAAATCATGTATCCTTCACCCCGGGAGTGCACTATTTCTTAATCGCATGTATTATTTGTTCCTTTAGAAGTACGAAGTATATTTCTTCCTTTCCCAAACAATTAAAAATATAACAATAAAAAACTTATAAATAAAATAAAATATAAGTAAATTTCATGCTAGTCCACTTTAAATTCTATAAAAGGTTTAATATTAATGTAAAATATCGTATAAATTTTTCTTTATGAAAATTCTCTAACAGCTCAATTTTGTTCAGCCTCAGCTCGACTCCGCCTCGGAACCAAGCATTTTTCGTTTATAAATTTATCAAGTTTTTTCTTTCTTAGTTAAATATTATATGATTTTCTTGACATGAATAGTATCTGATTTTAAATTGGGGTGGGTTAGAGCCTTTCATAACATTTAGTAACAATAAATTTTAATTAAGTCTTTATTTTTAATTATCACAAACCTAGTATTTTGCGTAATTTTTTAATTATTTTAAAAAGAAGCTATATATTTTTAAAGCAATGAGTAATACACAGCTAAATGTATACATTCTTGGACTTAAAGTATTTGTATTGCAAATTTCACTAAAATTTAACATGTTACAATTTAGTTCAAATTTGAGTGTTGTATTTGAATTTGAAACAATAATAATCAATGAGAAAATTGAACCGAGTCCAGAAGAGTTGAGCTGCTATAATGAAATAATCACAACGAAAAGCTTAGTTTGCGATATTTAATTCTATAAAAATGTAATTTAAATTTATAAAAAAATTGAAGTATATAATTTAAAAGTTATTTTTTATTTTATTTACTTTTGAGTTATTTCAAATAACTTTTAAATTATATACTTCAATTTTTTTATAAATTTAAATTACATTTTTACATTTGTATAAACTTTTAAAGTATATACTTCAAAAAATAAAAGTCATATTTCTAAGTTACTTATTTCTAAGTTACTTATTGAATGAAATTTACTTATTTTTTATTTTATTTACTTTTGAGTTATTTCAAATAAGTAAATTTCATGCAATAAGTAACTTAGAAATAAGTAACTTAGAAATATGACTTTTATTTTTTGAAGTATATACTTATTTGAAATAACTCAAAAGTAAATAAAATAAAAAATAAGTAAATTTCATTCAATAAGTAACTTAGAAATAAGTAACTTAGAAATATGACTTTTATTTTAATTGATTTTATTTCATTTGAAGCTAAGTTATTTAAAAAAATACATATTCCAAATTGTGTTTTGTCATTATAAGTTTAGATTAATTTTTTGTATTCTAAGTTAAATATTTCTTTATCTTTCAAATTAAATTAGCAAATTATGTTTTTATTATAAGTTTTAATAAGATTTTTAATTGAATAACTCAAATTCAGTTTTTTATTATTACATTTTTTATTGTTTGGTAAAGAGAGATATTTCTAAAGGAACGAATAATACATGCGATTAAGAAATAGTGCACTCCCGGGATGAAGGATACATGATTTATACTTCTTAAAATGCATTTGTTAATAAGTGGATGGTGTAGTGTAGTGGTTCACATACATGCCTTTCTTGTGTTCCACCCAGGTTCGAATCCTGTTAGCTTCATTTTTTTCTATATTTTAGAAGCACACCTAAACTCTCAAAATTGATGACATGGAATTGATGGGATGATGTGGATAAGCTGATGTGGCACCCAGCAGTGATACTGAGGTGACATGGCAAAAAATACCCCTGTTTGGGAAATAAGTTTAAAAGTACCTTAGTTTGGGAAATAAGTTTGAAAAACACCTCTCCATGGGAAAAAACTCATTGTTATTATGTCAAATTATACATACATCTTTCTCTCTCTACCTTTACTCTAACTTTTCTCTACATTTACTACCCCAGAGTTCCAATACCCATCAATAGGTTTTCTCTTATACTTTGTTATGTTTTCAAACGTATTTAATTTTATTTTTTATAATTTTTCCAATACATATTTTAAAAAATATGAAGTATTAGTTTTACATCGTTTTAACTATCATATTAGTTTAAAAAATATAAAAGGTAAAATTTAAAGGTTTTTAGTAGTTTTATATCGCCGATAATAATTTGCTACATAGTAGAGTGATTTAGGAGTTAGAGATTGGCTAAAACCACATTAGTGCATATTACATTGGTGAAAAACAAAAATAAAATTGAAGTAACCTAAAATAAAGTGTCATATTTGCAGAGACTAAAATTACATTTAAATCTAGTTTGAAATTTAACGTTGTTGTTAGGTCTTACGTTTTGAATTATAAATTCAAATAATATAAACGTGGAACACTTGCTATTGAAATCCAATTTAAATAATTCGAATAATCTTTTGTCTTTACATTTTTACACTTTGAAAAAATGATTTTAGAAAAATAAAAAGGGAGGAATCAGACCGGACTATAATCTGCATGGAATATGGCGGGCCGGTCCCGGTCCTTATATTTTTTCCGGGCGACTGGTCGATCACGGACCGAGTCTGAATCGGTCCGGGTCCACCCTACGTTGGAGAACTTCGGGTTAGAATCATCTCTACTCAATGATCTCAACTCTGTTGTGTAATTGTGTTGGACTTTTACGACAACAGAAATCTTTCAACATTCCCCATTCTTTATCCACACATGTCTCGTGATCTCGTCATCACCAACTCACCCCATCTCCCCCAGCTCCTCATCTATCATGCACTATCCTTTTATTGCCCTCATTGCTTTGCCTCTCCTCAGATCTGCTTCATCCAAACACTAATCCACACATATAAATATATTTAATATCTCGGATCAAAGTTCACCCAGAACCAATCACCTCCTTTATTGTGGACTTTAAACCTGCATTATAAGGGTTTCTCAATATTAAGGGATATCAGGATATGCAAATCCTCACAAACCCTTCAAAGATCCACCAAACGTGTTCTTAATTCTCATCCAAACGTTCAAAACGGCCAATATTATTCCCAAACTCCTAGGACTAAGAAGCCAACCATCCAACGATAGCCTGTGCAGCAGCACCAAATTTCCATAGCCCCCTTAATTCCGGCAAGTTATTGCCATATCATTTATAAGTACAAGAAATCGAATCCTTCTCTCCGATGTAACTCTGAGAAACTCGGCCAAGAACTCTCAAAACCCTACATTACCTTAAGTACTCCTTACATAGCACAAGCTTAACATTACCATATAATTACATTAGAGGTGGAATGATGCACAAGTAAAACTACATTGGATGCCATTAGTCATCATTATATGACACATCAAGTGACGATTACATATTTACATGTACCAGATATGTTTCACCAAAATGCCCACTCAGCATTGCCTGGCATTACACTAATGAATAATGATGATGCATAAGTAAAACTCAACTGGATGCCAATACATAGTTAACCCTTTCACGGGAGATTTACACCATCTGATCCATCGATCACCTTTAAATTCATAATCAAATAAGATCACAAGTAAATTTATTACGCCTGTAACTTTGTTTTTATCTAAGGGAACACAGTAGGAGGGATAATTATGTCTCCGATGTTGGTGTGCCATGGATCAGCTAAGTGAGCTGCCAAGTTCTCCAGCGGTCCTGTTCCCGGGTACGCCGACTGTTGAACGCATATTCCTACAAATGCCAACAATGCTAGCCGTCCTGCCCATTCATTTATTATTATCATTATTGAAATTATGATGATAATTTAAATCCCTTTTTCCCAATCAAATCAGCATTTTCAATTATTTCAAATTCATCATTTATCAACCACAATTTAATAAATTCATCCCTCTTGATCACTTTAGCCAGCCAAATGCATTTTCATGAAACACGTTTTAGGCTTCGTTTGGCAGTGCAAATTGGTTTATTCTGTTGATTACTATGCTTAAAAGAAGAACAAGAAAATGTTGACGAACTTATTTGGGTGAAAATACATTTCAACCAGTCACTAACAAACAGGTTTTAGGCCTCTGTTTTGCAGTTCAATTCGCCTTCTTCGATTATTCTGCTTTTAAAAAGAGTGAGCAGTTTTTGCTTTTCTATATCACTTAAATCACGGACATAGCTCTCCTAAGTTTGGCAAATATTGTACTCGGTATATTTTGTGTAAAATTTTGTGTGTAAAATATTATACCCGCTCACGCCAACATTTTGTCCCACCTATGCCGCAGACTTAAATGTAGGGGTGGGCATAAAACCCGAACCGAACCGGTACCGAACCATCTCGTAATGGTATCGAACTGAATACCGGGTATTTAAATGGTTCTATAGATTTTTATCCCGTACCGAAACCGTACCGTTTGAAACGGGTACAGGACCGATCCTATATTTTGAGAACCGAAAAATACCGGACCGAACCGTTCGAAAATAATGCATTTGAATTTTTTATATTTTTTCTATACCAATAGATCTCTTTTATAGACCAACAATTTTATAGCCCAAGTATGTATATATTCATGTGTCCCTAGTATATATATATATATATTGTTATTTTTTCTTTTTAGATAATTTATGTTATATTTTGGTATGTATTGAAAGAATATTAAAATTTTAGAATTCATTAATGACTATTCATTTCCAGTAATGTAGTGTACATGACTTTTTGTTGTATCATGTTTGTGCAATTTTTACAACTTAATTAATATGGTTTAAATATTAGCTTTTAAGGTTCAACTATAAATTAAGTGAGAACTACGGAGTGATATTTAACCTAGAACGAAGAAGAACATTGAAGATTTCTATTATATTCAACAATCTGATAATTTTCGTTTTTATATTTTCACATGAACTTAGTAAATTAAAGATGATATTTATCCCGTGTGTCATCGTTTTGCTATACATTTTCTTAGGTGTGTTGCACTATTTGTGTATTTGTGAATACGTATGCAATTTCTTGTATTTATATCAACATTTCACGTGAGTTGGTTGGTGTGATGATATCTACTAATTGCAAGATTTGTTCAAATTTTTTAGCATGGGTTTGGCATTGTACCGTACCATTTTGTACCGTTCCGAAACGACATGGTACCGAACGTATCTATCGTTGGAACCGGACCGTTAAAAACTTTACGAATACATTGCGAGTTTTACCAATTTACCGGACCGTTCCGGACCGCGCCCACCCCTACTTAAATGGATGCTAGCAGACTCAATCATTTAAGCAAAAAAATAGCTTACCAAACACACCCTTAGCTTAGTGTGAGAATCTTAATAAAGAACTAACCGTTCTTGATTTCCTTGACCTTGAGCTCATGGAACTTTGCAGGATCCTGCTTGGAGTAGCCTAAGGGATCGAAAGCTCCACCGGGGTACTTCTTCTTCTCCGCGTCTTTCTCCATGCTTCTTTGGTGCTCTACAAATGCAATGGCGAGAAACTCGATGACGAGGATGGTGGGGAGGGTGCCCCACGGGACGGGCTGCCCTAGGTATGTCCCCTGCCCTCCTGGAATTGCTGCCCACTCTTGTGCCTTCACCCAATTCCCCAACCCCATTGCCTCTGGGATTATCATACCAGGCTGCAATTAACATGGTCTCAACACATTAACCAACACATTTTATGTGATTGTATATATTTAAATTTATTCTACAGTTGGAGTGGTTGGAAACTTGAAATGGTTAAAGTAAATGAGATGTTTGAGTTCATTAGCATACCAAATCCAAAATCTATATCAATAGACTAATCTAATTTATTACGTAGTACTTAGTATAGTGTTTTGGTTAGTCAACCTATAGTGGATTTCTTTAGTATAATGTTTTGGTTAGTCAACCTATAGTGGATTTCTTCCTAATTGGATGGTGTAGTGTCATGTGTTCCATAAACAAGAGTTAATGGAACAAGTTGGGAGTAACAATTAAATTCAGTGTTAAAACTGTTTTAATAAACAATTCAGTCGTTTTTGTTACCACCCAAGTAATGTTTTTACTTGGACTTTTTCAGTCCCATACCATACTTAAACAGACCAGACCAGTTCAGACCAAACAAGACTTCCTTAGTTATAAAATAAGAGACCAGACATTTACTAGACCAGACCATACTCAAACAGACCAGACTCAAACAGACCAGACTAGACCACCAACAAATTTCAGTCCATGTAAAAACATCCCTAGAGTCATATCCCGTTTAGTAACACTAATATTGACCGAATTGACTAAATCTATTGAAATTGTTGAAATTCTGACAGAAACAGTTAAATTGGCTAATCCGTTGAACTATGAAATAATTGTTCTAAAAAATACGGAGTAAGTTTTATTAATAGAACGACTGAAGCATACAAGTATGCATGTATTAGAACAAATAAAATGCCTACTTCCCCATCATTTCTTTTAGTTTTTCTTAATCTTTTGTCCCGCTTAATACTTTTTAAAAAAATTCAACTATTACTAAATTTTGTTAAAAACACGTTGAACAAAGATTAATGAATACTCCGTATAAATACACTGTGTATTTGATGTTTATAAGAAATTAAACTAGATAGAATCGAGTAAAAAGAATATGACATCACAAAATAACAGGAATACTATTGTTTTTCCTGAGTAATTAATATCATGCATGGAAAATATCGACTTTAATAAGGGATAATCTAGGACTCCTATTCTGAAAAATCACATTATTTTGGAAATTTTCTTATTTTGACTCACTTAAAGTCACAAGTTCAAAACAAAATTTATCAAGGTAGAGCTCATATAATCCAATAATGTTAATTACCACAGCAAGCATAGCCCATCTGCAATGGATAAGTTCAGATTCCTTGTATCTCTCAAGGATTCCCGGCACCTCCCCTAGTCCAAGTGGGTCGAACCCATAGTCTCTGCAATATACATAGTACGTAGTATTAGTTTCTAGATTCTAATTAGGTTGAAACTAATTGTAGTTTAAGTAAATAAGTTGGAGGAAATTAACCTGCCCAAAAAAAAGTTGGAGGAAATTAAAGTAGAATTACCCAGGCGCAGATCCATCGAGGTAGGGTGGGCGGGGCTGGCCGGGCATCCAGTCAGCGGACATGGTGGCCCTGGCGGTGGTCACATTTGCAGGGATTCCGGTCAACGGCAGGGAGGAGGCGAATTTGGACTTGGAAGAAGAGAGAAGTGAGGAGCAAACAGCGGGTACACCGCCGCAGCTCATCATCATTGCACTGGAAGCCATTATTGCTTTCTGTAACTTCTACGTTCTTGGCTAAATGAAGGCTGGATGAGGAAGACGAATACATATTACCGATGGGGTCAAATATCAACGGATATAGTTGAACCCAAGTGACGATTGTGATTGGCTGAGCAAAGTAGCTTATCTTCTTTCATTGGGCCACGTGGAGATTATATATGACATTTCAATATTTCATCCACTTATGATTTTGTGGCCGACGTTCACTACAGCGTGTTCTTCAAATCTACGTGGCTTTCAATATTATCTACAAGTACTTTCGAATGTCTTTGTAATTAATTAATAATCTACGGAGTATTAATGATTGTTTCAAAAAAAAATTAATGATGGATGATAAGTTGATGGAAGAAGGACACAAATATAACTACCAGGTTTATGAAATACAAAAATGTGACTACTTTTTTTTCCAGAAATATGACTTATCTAGCCCGTTACTATCACAGCCCACTTGTTTAGTTTCTGGAGCCAAGCCAACATCCGAATCAACCAAGGCCATAGCAGCACAGAGGACATCTCCCAAGGCCATCGCAGGAGCGGAGGAGACCACTCCCCAGGTCGTCGTCGTCGCTACCGTCGCCGTCTCCGTCGTCCCCCTTCGCAGCATCATTCATCCCGTTCATCTTCAACAGTTATCTTCCCGTTCGCCTACACCCTTCCATTCCCCATCTCCGAACTCCCCCCTCCCCTCCAGCTCTAGTCTTCTAGTCACAAGCTCCGGTCTACACCATTAGCCACATGACCTGGCACAGGGACTTCAATCCAGACGGCAAGATGAAGACGACGTGGCTGCGGCGACGGTAATGACTGTGGAGACAATGGATCTGGATCTCAATCTATGTGGTGGCTTCGATTGTGGCGGAGATGGAGCGATTAGGGTGGGGTGAGATGACGACGGTGTGACTGTTGACCTACCACTTCTTCTCCTCCTCCTTTCTTATCTACAATCACTCGCGTCGGATCTGGAGCTCCACCACTGTGATTGCTTCGATTGCAACGGAGTGCGGCGGGGGACGGTGATGGAATGGTGGAATGCAGCGTGATGGATAGTGTACCCGGGGGGTAGCTTATCCGAGGGGTTATTACGGGGAATTACAAGAGAGAAGGCAGAGCAAGTGAGTATAGAGAGAGAAAGTATATTAGGAAGTGTTCAGCGTTTTCAGCGTGGTTTACAACAGGGAAATGGGGTGCTATTTATAGTAGCAATAAATGCCGGACAGGGACACGTGTCAAGCGTCCATTGGCCGAGAGGTCACCTCAACTGGTTGGCGCTGGCAACCGCATGTGGCCGCATTTAATGCGGCTGTTAGATGGGACGTTGTACAAGGTACGGTGATCTATACGCATGTGGAGCGGATATTATGTCGGAAAAGGTGCCCTCGGCTGTAGGTGATTAGCCGAGGGCTCTGAGTGCCCGGGACCCCCTTAGTGCCGAGGGCACTAGGTGCCGAGGGCTACTGATTTTTGTCGTTTTCTCCCAGTAACCTTGTCTTCCTGTTTTGGCCCTTCTGTGAGGTTCAGAGCCTTCGGCCAGGGGGCCGAAAACACCCCTGGTGCGCATTGTGGGCTGCTTGGTACCCTGGGCGCCGTGATTTGGGCATGTTGTGCTTCCTGGGCCTATTGGGACTTTATTGGAGTAGTAGGAGTCTGTGGGCCGGGGGTTCCCGGGCCATATACTCCATCAGGAGTCCCTCACTCCTTTTGCCGAAAGGTACTTGAGGGAAAAGAAGTAATTGTGTTTGTCCTCTGCCGTTGTTCCGTTGTAGTTTGTAGAGTTGTGAGTAGTTTGCTGTTTGTTCATTCTGCCGAGGGTAGTCCCTCAGTTACCCACATGTCGGGACTTGAGGGGGCATGTTTGTGATTTTTGTGATTTTCCCGAGGGGGTCCTCCAGTCCCCCACTCCTTGAGGCACTTGCAAAGTGGTGAAAAGGAGTAGAGTAGGCATGCTGCTGATTTGGGCCGAAAGCTGGCGGTTTTCGTTTCATTTTGGGGGGATGCCTCGTTAAAAACCTCATTAGGAAAAACCCTGTGGGAAAAAATCCTAATGAGGGAAAAAGAGTGCACCGAATTCCCCCAACGATGAATCGAAAACGTGAAGCCCTGGTTCGAAATGGAGAATAATGCTGATGCCGAAGGCTTTCCTTGTTCTGAGGGCTCATGTGTTGATTAGCCGGAGGCTTGCTGTCGATATCCTGGGAGGTGCCGAAGGGGAGTCCCTTGTTTGTTGATTAGTTGGTGAGGAGGGTATCCGAGGGCTCCCGTTACCCGTGTGCCGTAGGCTGTCCGTCAATGAGGCGTACTCCCGGGGGCTACCCGGCCCTCAAAGTGTTGAGGGGGGATCTCCGAGGGGTGGCCTGTTATGAAGCCGTGGGCTTCTGAAGGAGTGAACCCGAAGGCATTTGTTATGTAGTGTGTGGGGCACAAACCGGGAGCGTCTCTGGGTAAGTGTACTCGGGGGCTCTTGTTGATGAAGTGGAGTGAAGTAAAAAGCCCGGGGGCTAGTTCTTTGGTCGATGAAGGAGTGGGCTGCTAAATATAGCCGGGAGCTCCCAGAATATAGCAGTTGGAAATATAGCCGTTGGAATATCTAACGTCAGAATATAGCCGTTGGGGGGGGCTGCCACGTGGTGTGTGCTCGTTGGCTGCTCGTGGGCGGGTGTCACCGATTGGGCGAAACCACGGTTTGTAATGATGGCTTTGTGACCGGGGGCCTGGTTTCCAGGCTAAAGCCCGGATCCAGGCGCCTATAAATACCCCATGGCCGGCTTCACTTCCCTTGTGCGATATCATTGTAGCGAAGCTCTGCCCAAATTCCTAGAGAGAGAAACAACCGCCTTCGATCTAACTCCCGTTACAAGGTCAGTTCCTCACTTGTCCTCCACCCTTGTCACCTAGTTGTACTTAGCGGCCTTAGGACTTACACTTAGGAATCTTAGCTTAGAGCACTTAGCATATTTTAGCCCGCGAACTAGCACAGACGATGTCTTCGCAAAGCGATTCTCAAGACATCTCGGGGACGCCCTCGATGGAGGATGAAGTCATCTCGGACGTGGAGTCCACAAGCGAACACCCCTCGATGGGACAAGATGCTGTCGTCGCGATGGAGCTGCAGAAAGCCCTCGTTGCCGAGGCAGAAGCCGAGGGCTTCGAACAAGAATGTGAAGACGAAGAGCTGGCCCTCGCCTGGCAAGTAGCTGAGGAAGAGGCGCAGAAGGAGGGGGTGAGGGTTACCATCGCTGTTCTCCTCCCTCGGGGCACTGGTGAGGCCAGCACCTCTCGGCCGCTGAACGCAGTCCCCATCCAGGTGGCCCTCGGAAAAAAGAAGGCGAAGGTTGCTGCTTCCAAGAAGAAGGGCAGCGTCGCAGATCAAGGGAAGCCCCTCGATATGCCCGAGGGGTATTCCTATTTGAACACCGCCGCCTTAGAGATAAGGTCGAAAGTTGATGAGGCGGATCTCTACGTCACTCAGCTACATGTGGGCCCCTCGGCCGTTGTGGTGGCACCGGGTCCCGATGACGTTCTCTCCCGAGCTCCCGAGGGCTGTATTGCAGTTCATGTCCTGTCCGTGTCAATGGGGCTCCGGTTCCCCCTACACCCCTTCCTCCGGGAATACCTCCGGTTCGTGGGTCTGGTCCCCTGCCAGCTGACGCCGAATAGCAACTCCTACATCACGGGCTTCCTCCATCTCTGCAAATCCCGGGGGGTAACGCCTAGCCTGGATCTCTTCTTTCAAAGTTTCAACCTGTGCCGGGGGGCATGCGAATGCCAAGGGCTTCGCGAATTTGCAGCAGGTGGCTTTGTTCAAGCTGTGTACTGAAGCGCCCTCTTCAAACAAGGGGTGGAAGGACCGGTGGTGCTTCATAAAGTTGGCCGAGAGCCCCTTCCCGAGGGAACTGCGTGACCAGTTCAGGCGCCATGAAAAGAGGAGGAGCGCCGCCCTCGAGAAAGATGGCAGGATCTTGGCAAAGATCCCGGAGGGCCGAGACAAGAACATAACCATCAAGGAATGCACCTAAGAGGAGGACCTCTACACCCTCGGGTTCCGGTGGTATCGCTTCCTGGGGGAAACAGATGAAAAGTTCCCGGCATTTGAGGGAGCCTCCGGAGGTAGCGGCTGAGGGCACCCTCATTTTTGTATTTTAGCACATAGTTTGTTTGTTGTTTTTTTTTTTGTACTTCTATGCCATCTGTTAATGACCCCTCGGTTTAACCCCATATTGTGTTGCAGGTATCCCGGTCAATATGATGAACGTCAGAGGGCTTGCTGACCTCAAGAAGAAGAAATCTTCCAAGGTCCCGAAGGGGATGGATGTTGGCGTCCCTAAACCCGCCGGTGACTTCTTTAAGAAGCCGGAGGGGCCGCCGGCGGTCCCAAATGCTGATGCTGCCGCTGCTGCAAAGAGAAAAGCTGCGGGCAAGGCTCCCGAGGGCAAAAAGCCAAAAACGGGAGACGTCGGGAAGAAGGGTCCCCCCGTGGTCATTGTTGATGATTGCCCCGCCTCCGGGATGCCTGAGGAGATGACGGTGGCGGAAGTACCGGGGGGTGTCCGGGAGCCATCCTCAGAGGTCCTGATGGTTTCTCTCCCGGTGGGAACGACCGTGATGAACTGCACGGCGGACCCGAGGGTGCTTCTGAGGGGCATGACCCCTGAATTGACAGAGCCGCCCTCGGGGCTGATGATGACCAGGCCCTTGAGGACAAGATCCTCCGGTCTTCCGTCACTGTAAGTTTGTACCTAATTGTCGTTTTACTTTGTGTCAGAACATACTGTTACAACTTTCCTAACTTCTTTATTTCTTGTAGACCTGCATTGCCCTCGGTGAGCAGGCCCGGAGGCTAGAGGAGTGGCGTCTGCGCAAGGCTGAGCAGGATGCCAAGATACGGGAGCTCATCCGCCAGAACTCTGATGCCATCCGGCAGATGGCTATGCTGGAGGAGAGCCTTCGGCAGATGACCCTGCGGGCGGAGGCCGCAGACCGGGGCAAGGCCGAGGCTGAGAGGTCCGCAGTTGAAGCCCTTGAGAGAGCTGCTAAGGAGGCCGAGGCCGCCAAGGCGGATGCCGTCGAGAAAGCCCGAGGTGTAACACCCCGGCCCCGTAGGCCCCGAGGTAGTTACTCTAGACCTCTAGTACTGTCCCCACAAACCACCACGAGCCTTTACCGCGCACTTTGTCCTCACTCATGCGCGCCCTGAGAAACTTCCCAGGGGGTCACCCATCCCAAGACTACTCCCGTGCAAGCACGCTTAACTTTGGAGTTCTTGGGTGATGAGCTCCCTTAAAAGGAGATGCACCTCTGTTGGTATGAGTAGTACTATTAATCCTCTTATATTAATCTCGGGTATTACAATCACCCCCACTTAGGATCGCAACGTCCTCATTGCGCCCTTAATAATCTCAATCAAACCCCAGAATCTTGCCCCGCTAAATGCCCGCCCGATATCTAACGGGTCAGTACACTGTCGCAGGGTTGCTCTGATACCACCTGTAACACCCCGGCCCCGTAGGCCCCGAGGTAGTTACTCTAGACCTCTAGTACTGTCCCCACAAACCACCACGAGCCTTTACCGCGCACTTTGTCCTCACTCATGCGCGCCCTGAGAAACTTCCCAGGGGGTCACCCATCCCAAGACTACTCCCGTGCAAGCACGCTTAACTTTGGAGTTCTTGGGTGATGAGATCCCTTAAAAGGAGATGCACCTCTGTTGGTATGAGTAGTACTATTAATCCTCTTATATTAATCTCGGGTATTACACGAGGGGACGCCATCTCCGGTTTTTTGGCAGGGGGTGGCGAGCAGAGGAGCACAAGCAATGGCTGTCCTCGGTCGTGGAGTCCTCGGTCGAAGAATGGTGTGATGGGCCCGGCGTGGAGTGGGTTTCCCGAAAGGGTAAACAATACTATGATGGGGGCGAGTTTTTTACTCAAGCCCTCATCTACCGGAGGATGGCCCGCCATCTGAAGATCGAGCAGAAGGACTTTGACCCGGCAGCGTACGGACTTCCCCCCCTGCAGCCAGATGTGCGTGTTCCTCTCCCCTCGGATGTCGAGAGGTCAGACTTGGAGGACACCGAGCTGATGAAGGAGGCCGAGGGTGACGAACCTGAGGCCGGCACAGAGGTTACTTCAAAGCCTTCGGAGGAGACGGCCCCCGGGGATGTTAATATCTGACCTGTATTTAGTAGCGTTTTGAACACCTTTTCTCTTTGCTTGTAATGAATATTTGTGTACTCTCGGCCTCGGCCATATTGTAATATATACTTTAACTCTCCCATTCTTCTTATGAATGAATACCGGCCTTCGGGCTTTTGTGCATAATTCGTTTCCTCCGATTTTTTTTCTTTGAATGTATGTCCTCGTTTTTTTTGAATGTATGCCTTCGCCTTTTCTGGATGTATGCCTTCGCCCTTCTTTGAACGTATGCCTTCACTTTTCTGAATGCTTGTTTAGGACTTACAATATATTCTTCCAAGTGTAGTGCTTCTCGTAGCCCTCGGCCACCAGGCCTATTTGGTTATCTGAACATTTCACCGAGGGCACAGTGTTCAGGACTTAGAAATATTTCTAAGTGTTTTGTTCATCCGATGGCCCTCGGCTAATTCCTTCCCTCTGGTTCTGTGTAGCCTTCATGAGATAACCGGAGGCGAGGTGTTTAGGACTTAGAAGATTTTTTCTAAGTGTTTGAATATAGTATAGCCTTCGGTGATTGGGTATCCTTTGCTGACTGGATGTATGACCGAAGGCCCAAAAATAGTTAGGACTTAGAAAATGTTTCTAAGTGTAGCTTTACCAAGCCTTCAACCGTATGACCCCTCGGGCTGCATGGAGATTTGACCGAGGGCGAAAACTTTTGGGACTTAGAAAAATTTCTAAGTGTAGTATGTATGAAGTAGGAGCCTTCGGGTGAATGTGAGGGCCTTGTCTCAGATATGCCTTCAGTTGACTGGTGGCTCCACAAGGGGCAAAACATTTAGGACTTAGATTATTTTTTCTAAGTATTTCCTGCTGCTGGCCTTCGGGGGGGACCCTTCGGCTGTATATGTTGTAGGTTTAGGATAGTTTCCTTTGCCTTGCAATGTTGGCCTGTGGCAACAAAAGCCTTCGGTTGTTTGTTATATCCCCTCGGCATGTAATGAGGTGCCGGGGGTGATTCTTGATTTGGTTTGGCCACATCTGATAGTTTTGTCATATAGTACCCTTCAGGGACGCTTTGAGTTGTCATCGGCTGAGCCTGCCATGTTTTGTAGTATTTGAGCCTTCGGTTTTAGGTATAGCCGGAGGCAATCCTTGAGTGGACTTAGCCATTTGTTGATGATGTCTGTTGCGAATGGTATCCTTTGTACCTGTGAGCTTCCAGGTACCGAAGGTGTTCTCGTGGGGAGCCCTCGGCATGTTTCTGTGAATTGTTGGAGTGATGTACTCATTGATTTCTCGCCGAGTCTACTCCCCTTCACCACCCCATTCCTTTTTTTTTTGAGTAGTGAAGGGAAGGCTTCAAGAAACTTGGTTTCTTGGTAAGGCTTGGCCTATCGGGAGGTAACCAAATACACCATTAGCTCCCCCCTCGGGTTAACCTTCCGAGTTCCGAGGGGATCGAGGGTTGTTTCCTGGGTACAAGATATGGTGGTCTATAGCCTGCCTCCCCTTGGGGGATGGCACGGAAAGCGCCTCAGTTTTGAAAGTCGTCCCCTCGGCGCTAGACATAGTCCGTGGCCTGCCACACCCTTGGGGTGGTGGCGCGGGGAGCGTTTCGGTTTGGAAGTCGAATCCTGGGCATTTCTCGTGCCTGTCATATCCTTGGGGTGATGACGCGGAAAGCGTTCTGTTTTTCAAAGTCGAATCCTGGGCATTTCTCGTGCCTGTCATACCCTTGGGGTGATGACGCGGAAAGCTTTTCAGGGAAGGGTTTTCATTTGCACACTGGTTGCAAATGGCCGGGTGCACTACGTGCTGCCGGCACCGAGAGGTGGCACCTTCGGTATAGGCGTCCTCGAGGGGTACGACTTAGAAACAACACTTGGTGTTTGTTCCGATGTACGCCCCCCTGTACTTGGTACCGAGGGGTCTTCTGTGAAAACACTTTGTGTTTTTCCTTCACCTGTCGTAGGGGATTGTGGTGTCTACCCTCGATACTTGGTACCGAGGGGTCTTTTGTGAAACACTTGGTGTTTCTTCCCATTTGTTGAAGGTGATTGTGTTGTCTACCCTCGGTACTTGGTACCGAGGGGTCTTCTGTGGAAACACTTGGTGTTTCTTCCCATTTGTTGAAAGCTGATAGTGTTGTCTACCCTTGGTACTTGGTACCGAGGGGTCTTCTGTGGAAACAGTTGGTGTTTCTTCCCATCCGTTGAAAATTTACAGTGGCGTGTCCCCCCGGCACCAGGTGCCGAGGGGTCTCCTTTTGAGGACAGGTGGTACTTTGTTGTAGGTGATAGTGCCGAGGGTTCTTCCATTGTGGTAAGGCCTTGGGACTGGGGGTGATATGAGGGCTTGGCCCTTGTAATAATCTTGTTCCATGTTCTCGGTGTCTTCGAAATGACTTCGTTCTTCAGAATTTTTAGGCCTTGGGCCGTAAAATAATACATTCACAAGTTTATGAGGGCTTGGCCGCTCTGGTGTTTATTGATAAAATTTAAATAAGTGGTGTACATTCCAGTGCCTAGGGATTTCAGTCCCATTAGGGCGTTTTAGTTTGTAAGTTCCCGGTTTGATGATGGCTGCCACGATGTAGGGGCCTTCGAACTTTGGTGCCATCTTTCCGCCCTCGGTTGGTTGGCTAGCTTCCCTCCTTCGGAGGACATAGTCCCCCACTTGGAATTCCCGGGAGCGGACCTTGGCGTCAATGTAACTCTTCACACCGAGAGCAAGCTGCCCGCTGAGGGGTGGTACGGTAGGCCCATAAGATGTTGTGGAGCTCTTCTACCCAACCACCCCCTTCGACCTCCAGCTTCTTCGTTAGGCCCTCGAGCAAGGTCCTGTTGGCGTTCTCCACTTGACCGTTGCCCTGAGGGTAAGCAACGGATGCGAAGGTGTGTTTGATGCCCCATGCCTCTAGGAGGGCACAGAAGGGGGCTGCCTCAAACTGAGTCCCATTGTCGGAGATGGTTTGCTGAGGGACGCCAAACCTGGTGAGGATGTTTTTGAGAACAAAATGACGGCACCTGGCCTCAGTGATGCTGGCGAGGGGCTCAGCTTCCACCCATTTGGTGAAGTAATCGATAGCGACGATGATGTATCTGTTGTTGGAGGTACCCCTCGGCAGAGGGCCCACAAGGTCTATGCCCCATCGAGCGAAGGGTATGGATGTGCTGATGGGGGCATAGTTGACCGCTGGCCTGCCGGGGGCTTTCTGGAAGTGTTGGCATGCGGGACACCTCCGGGCAAGATCTGCACAATCCCGGGCCATCGTAGGCCAGAAGTAGCCCTGAATTATTAGTCTTCGGGACATGGAGAAGGGTCCCTGGTGAGCTGAGCAAGTGCCACTGTGTACTTCCTCCATTGCTACTTCGGCTTCATCTTGATGAAGGCACCGAAGTAGTGTCCCGTTGTAGGACCTTTTGTAAAGCCTCCCGTCTTCGATAATGTAGCTGGGAGCCCTCAGCTTTGCCAGCTTGGCGTGGGCCTCATCCTCGGGCAGTTGCCCTGTGGTGATGAAGGCGACGATGTCTGAGATCCAGTCACCTTGCCTTTGTTGTATGTGCATGACGGGGCTAACGTGTATGCTAGAAAGGCTGAGCTCTTCCACTTTGGCAATTTTCGAGATGTGCTCAGGGGATTCTGCCGAGAGCTTTGATAAAATATCGGCCTCGGAGTTTTGAGCCCTCGGTATTTGAGTAAGAGAGTGTGCCTCAAATACCTTAAGCAACTCCTTGGCTGCCTCCTTGTATTGCTTCATTCTCCCTTCCTTGGCTTCATACTCCCCGGAGATTTGGCCGACGACTAACTTGGAGTCGCACTTGACGTGAATTTGTCGGGCCTTCATGTTAGTTGCCAGCTGAAGGCCACAGAGGAGGGCCTCGTATTCGGCTTCATTGTTAGAGACTTTGAAGGAGAAACGGACTGCATAATAGGCCCGGAAGCCCTCGGGTGAGATGAGAACCACCCCTCCTCCACATGCCTTGACGGCGGAGGAGCCGTCGGTGTAGAGGGTCCACCAATCATCCGAAGGGGCCGAGGGCTCCTCGTCCGCGGCTGATCTTGCCGTACACTCCGTCACGAAGTCCGTTAGGGCTTGGCCCTTGATGGCGGGCCTAGGACAGATGTCGATGTTGTATTGGCTCAAGAAGACAGCCCATTTCACCATTCAGGAGGAGCTGGTGGGGCTCCTCATCAAGGCGCCGAGGGGTTGGTGGGTGAGGACCTGAACCGGGTGAGCTTGGAAGTAATGGCCCAATTTCTTGACGGTCCACACGATGGCCAACACCGTTTTTTCCACGGGGGAGTACCGAGCTCCGCTTCCCTGAGGGTCTTGCTGACATAGAAGATGGCATGCTGGATGCCATCCTCTTCCCGGATGAGTACTGAGCTGACGGCTGCCGGGCTAACACCCAAGTAAAGGTACAGGATCTCCCCCACCTTGGGTTTAGAGAGCACAGGGGGTGAAGATAAGTACCGTTTCAGTTCCTCGAAAGCCCCTTGACATTCTGAAGTCCACTGGAAACCGGCGGTTTTCCTCATGATCTGGAAAAAAGGTAAGGACTTCTCCACCGATTTTGATAAGAAGCGATTGAGGGCTGCCAGGTGGCCCGTCAATCGTTGGACCTCCTTTACGTTGCGTGGGGGCTCCATGTTGATGATGGCCTGGATTTTCTCGGGGTTGGCCTCGATACCCCTTCGGCTCACCATGTAGCCCAAGAATTTGCCCCCCTGAACGCTGAAGGTACACTTCTTTGGGTTCAGCCGAAGGCTAAACTTCTGCATGATGGCGAAGATCTCCCTCAGGTCATCAGCATGGCTTGCTGATTGCTTGCTTTTGACGATCATGTCGTCAACATACGCCTCCATGGTGCGCCCTAGGACAGCTTGGAATACCCTGGCCACCATCCGAGTGTAGGTGGCACCTGATTTCTTTAGGCCGAAGGCCGTGACGAGGTAGCAGAAGATGCCCTCGGGAGTCATGAAGGCTGTTTTTTCAGCGTCTTCCTCATGCATGTATATTTGATGATATCCGCGGAATGCGTCGAGGAATGACATGATTTCACACTCCGCAGTTTCATCCACAAGTTGATCAATATTTGGAAAAGGAAAGGGGTCCATGGGACACGCCTTGTTGAGATCCGTGTAGTCCACGCACATGCGGAATGAGGGTGGTTTCTGTGCGAGGACTACGTTTGCCAGCCATGAAGGGTACTTCACCTCCTTGATGTGCTTGATAGAGAGGAGCATGGTGACCTCCTTCTTCACAAATTCCCTCCTCTCGGCCGAGAGGGGTCTCCTCCGCTGCTGTACTGGTTTGGCCGAAGGGTCCACCGAGAGGCGGTGGGTGATGACCCTTCGGCTGATCCCCGGCATGTCCTCCGGCCCCCATGCAAAAACAATGGAGTAGGCGCGGAGGGCGCTGATGATGCCGGTCTTCAGGTCTTCGGGGAGCTTGGCTCCAATCTTCACGACTCTCTCCGGCTTGGCCGGATCGAGCGCGAAGTCTTCTACCTCCTCGGCTGGTTCAGCCCTCGGCCTCCTTTCTTCCGCTTCCACAGTTCCGGTGATGGTGTCAACGCGGAACTCCGTCTTGCTAACCTTATTTGTAACTTGAAGGTAGCAAGCGCGGGCAAGCTTTTGGTTCCCCCTTGAGTAACCGATTCCCCCCTCGGCTGGGAACTTGAGGCAGAGGTGCCTCATGGAGATGACGACTTCGAGATCCTCGAGGGCTGGCCGGCCAAGGATGATGTTGTGGGCGCAGTCGATGTTGACGACGACGAACTCCACTTCGAGCTTGGCTCTATGGAGGTCGTCGCCGAAGATTACCGGGAGGGTTATGACCCACTCGGAATCAATGGTGTTGCCGGTGAAGCCGGCAAGGGGGGTCTTGATGGGCCGAAGGGACCCCCTCTCCAGATGCAGCTCTCTGAAGGTGCTGAGGTACATTACATTGACGGAGCTGCCCGTGTCAATGTGTTGGTCCCGATTATACTGGATACAGTCTAGAGGGGGGTGAATAGACTGTATTGGTTTTTAGCTTTTAAAACTAAGTACCAGATTTTACAGAATGGCCTGTTCTGTTGACAGAACAGACTGGCAGCGGATGGGGTTATGGTAGGGAGTTCTGTTGATTTAGCCTCAGAGAAGCAACGGCAGTAGGCCTTCTGTTAACTCGTAGGACAAGTTCTGCTGAACACAGATACCAAGTCTGAGGAGTTAGACAGTTCTATCTAAGTGCAAATATTAAAGCAGTAAGTAAATGACACCAGGGATTTTTATAGTGGTTCAAGTAACAACTTGTTCCTCTAGTCCACTGTTCCACTAAGCTGTAAAGACTTCCATTTACAATGCCTTAGCCCTATCACTTAAGAAGCTCTCCACGTCTTCTTCAAGTGTAGATGTCTCCTGGGATGCACTACCTGGCTTCCTTTAAGACTGGTCCTTTCACTGAGCTTCCTGGAAGTATCACCACTTCACTACTCCAGTTACTTGGACGTCCTTCATGTAGCAAGAAGAGTTTCTATTAACACAGGGGTTCCTCCAACTAGCTTCGTTACAAAGGATTTGTAAGTGATGAGCTTGAAGAGTTGAAGAACACTTGGAACTTTGCTTGGGTTGGAAAAAGTATTTTTCCAACTTCTGCCTTCTCTTGTAGAAGATGATGAAGTGTTAATCTCAAGGAGGCTTTTTGCTTTTCAGAGTTTGAATTTCTTGTATGAAGAGTTGTAGCAATGGTTAGCAAAAATTACAAAGTTATCCGGTTGTTCTTCGTAGTGTATCTTTTATACTGAGGTTGTCTTCCCATTGGAGGAGTAGGAGGACAACTGCATTAAATGAGCGATCAGTTGACTTGACCAGTAGAGCCCGGTAAAGTTGGCGGGTTACTATTTTGGGATAAAGTATTCCTGACATTGCGGCCAATCATCTGCAATTACTCTACGGAGCATGGGGAGCATTAAATGAGCATTTAATGCGCGTACTGTAGCTTTTCCGTTCAATACTCCTAGCCGTTGAAGGAATCTTTCAGTTGATTTCCCGGCTTTGTGGAATTCTTCTAAGTGTCAGACCTTCTGGTGTCTTTAACTGAGAGTTGAACAGAGGAGGTCTGGAGCACTTCTGTTGAGAATATATCCAACAGAGACCCAGAAGGGTTTCTGTCAGAGTAAAGGCTAACAGAGACCCTGAGGTCTTCTGTCCTGAAGCAGAGAACCAAAGGTCCTCTGGTCAATAACGCCTTAGAGGGGTCTTCTGCTCTTGGAGCCCTTCTGCTCAGAAGGTCTTCTGTTCTGAAGGTATTCTGCCAAGTCGATTACACTAAGAACTTTACAAATGAAAATTCTAATACATTAAGTCTAAATAGGGGTACTCTAAAGTCCTAATTAATCTAGCATCATCAAAATCTAAATACAAATATTCCTTACACAATGTAAGTTCTGTGAATAATAGTGTCGTTGATCTCTGTGCGGATGACGAGGGCATCCCTGTGGGGGGAGGATATTGGGGGGAGATCAGCGTTGGTGAAAATAATGGGTTCCTCCCTCAGCCGCTTTACTGGGGGCATATGAGTGACTTCCCCCACGTAAAGAGATTGAGCCCACTTTTTTCGTTGACTCGTAGAATCACCCCTGGTATTTCCCCCCGTGATCATGAGGATGTGGCGTTTCTTTTCTTGGTACCGGGGGTACTCCTCCTCCTCTTCCTCCAGATTTCCAATCTCCCTCTTTTTGCCGAGAGGGATGGTGTTGGGGTTGACCCATGCGTTTGCTCTCGCAGTTTGCCCTCGGGGTGGCCCCTGATGAGGGGGGCCTTGTTGCTGAGGGCCCTGGATAAACTGGGATAGATGGCCCGCCTGTATCAATCTTTCGATGGGCGTCTTCAGCTGATGGCAGGCATCGGTCCTGTGCCCCTGGTGTCGGTGGAAGCGACAGTAGGGGTAGTTGGGGTTGATGGCAAATACCTCCAGGGGTGTGCGAGAATCTCGTTTTACCAGGCCCCTCTCCTCAGCGAAATCAAGAATAACACTGACGGGGTGCGTCAATGGTGTCCGAGGGTGCTCCAGGAGGACAGGCTGCGCCCAAGCCCTCAGGTTCCCCTTGTAGCCTCCCCCGGGCTTGGCTTGGCCATGCCGGGGGCGATCACCGGAGGGGGCAGAATCCTTGGGATGATTGCGGGGAGCCCCCGGCCCCCGGTTACCTTTGTCGTCTGGCCGAGGGCGTTGCTGATCTGGGACGTGGTGGCATTTCTCCACCTCCTCAGCTTCGGCGTACCGGTCCCCCCCGCTGTAGGGCCCTTATATAATCGCGGGGGGGGGGGGGGGGGTCGATTATGAGGCTTCTGGAGAAGTTCCCGGGGCGGAGTACTGTTTGTAGGAGGGCCAGGAGGGTCCCGTCGTCAGCGCCATCAACTTTATCAGCCTCCGTTCTCCAGCGCTCCAGGAAGTCCCAGGGGGTCTCCTCCTTCTTCTGCCTCACTGTTAGCAAGTGGGAGAAGTGTTTTCTTGTGCGGCGCCTCCCCGCAAATTGCGTCAAGAATCGTTGGGCGAGTTTTTGCCATGAGTCAATGCAGCCCTCGGGCAATCGATTGAACCATTCGTAAGCTGGCCCCTCTAGGGTGGAGAGGAACTAGCGGCACAAATATTCATCTGATGCCCCCACCATCATCATGTTGTTCTAATACCTGCTGTAGTGCTCTTGGGGGTCAGTCTTTCCGTCATATGGCTTGATGAGCTGCCCTCAGTATTTTTACGGGATCCGGGCCGCCAATACCCTTGGGGTAAATGGCGTCCGGGTCCGGAGCTGTATGGTGGGTTCCCCGGAGCCCTCGGCTATCTTCTTCTGCATTTCTTCCATCTTGGCCATCATCGCCTCATACGTAAGGTCTGTATAGAAGTGGTGGCTTGGGCTTTGGTGGCCTCCATCTCGTCAACCCGGCGCTGGAGGGCCGCAATGATTTCGTCCCGGGGGTCCTTCGGGAGGGCCTCCGCCCCCTGCGAATGGACCTGGGCCGAGTGGGCCTGGTTGATTTGGTGGCGTGCGTCTTCGGCATGGAGAGGTGCCTTGCCTTTGTCCTGAGGGGGACGCCTTTCATTGGCCCTGGAGACGGACCCGCCACTTTCCTGAGGCCTTTGGAACGCCTTCCCCCCTCGGCGGTCTTGGACCCCTCGGCGGTCTTGCGCCCCTCCGAGTCTCTCGAGGGCGGAGGTCCGGAGTTGTTCCTTGTGCACGTTGTGGCGGTCCCGGGACTGGACTTCCTGGGAGGCCGTATCTTGGGCCACGACCCCCTTGGAGTTCCCCATCCGGAGGACCGGGTTACCGAGGGGTCGTGGATGAGGGGGAGGCATAATATTCTCCCCCACCTGAGGTTGGAGGGGAACCAAAGTGCCGAAGGCACCCGGGTTCTGGGTGAGCGTCTGGATGAAGGCGGAGAGCCCCGACTGTACGTCGATAGTGATGACCGAAGGGCTAATTTGATTCTCGCTCCGGTCCTTTTTCTTGGCCTCAATGCCGAGGCGGTCATCGGGGGCATTTTGTTGAATCTGCTGGCGTAGGTCGACAGCCGTCTGGTCCAACCCGGCGATGACGCCGCCCCCGGAAGCCCTGTTAGAGGCTTCGGGGACGTCGACCTCGCCGAGGGCCAGGTTCCTATCCTCTACATTCTTGGAGTTGGCACGAGTTGTCCTCACCATTTTAGTTGGGTGTTTTGTATTTGGTCGAGGGGGAGGGTTTCTTACTTGATTGTTCGACCTCTCAACGAGAGCACCAAATGATGGATAGTGTACCCGGGGGGTAGCTTATCCGAGGGGTTATTACGGGGAATTACAAGAGAGAAGGCAGAGCAAGTGAGTATAGAGAGAGAAAGTATATTAGGAAGTGTTCAACGTTTTCAGCGTGGTTTACAACAGGGAAATGGGGTGCTATTTATAGTAGCAATAAATGCCGGACAGGGACACGTGTCAAGCGTCCATTGGCCGAGAGGTCACCTCAACTGGTTGGCGCTGGCAACCGCATGTGGCCGCATTTAATGCGGCTGTTGGATGGGACGTTGTACACGGTACAGTGATCTATACGCATGTGGAGCGGATATAATGTCGGAAAAGGTGCCCTCGGCTGTAGGTGATTAGCCGAGGGCTCTGAGTGCCGGGGACCCCCTTAGTGCCGAGGGATCTAGGTGCCGAGGGCTACTGATTTTTGCCGGTTTCTCCCAGTAACCTTGTCTTCCTGTTTTGGCCCTTCTGTGAGGTTCAGAGCCTTCGGCCAGGGGGGCCGAAAACACCCCTGGTGCGCATTGTGGGCTGCTTGGTACCCTGGGCGCCGTGATTTGGGCCTGTTGTGCTTCCTGGGCCTATTGGGCCATTATTGGAGTAGTAGGAGTCTGTGGGCCGGGGGTTTCCGGGTCATATACTCCATCACAGCGGTTACAGGGCTAGGGTGTGTTGTGCAGCGTTTTTACAGGGGCTGGGAGCCTGGGGTTGGGGATGGGGCTTGTGGGGTCACTGTTTAGGGCCACGCCGGTTGTCGGTATGTGGTTGGCGGTTGCCGGTGTGTGGGGTGAGTGTGGGTGCGAGTGCGGGTCAACAGGGGATGACGGGGGTGGGGGCTTGAGAGGGGGCTGGTGAGGCTGCCCGCCGGAGAGTGGCGGTGGCAGATTATCTGCGGAGGGAAGTGGTGGTCACCCGCGGTGGGTGAAGGTGGGAGGTCATATGCTGGTGGTCACCAAAGGTGGCAGGTCGTGGCTGCAGTCATCATGGAGGTGTCACTTTGACTCACTTTGACCGAAAGTCATGTCACTGTGGCGGTGTCGCCGGAGGTCGTGTCACTGTGATGGTGACACCGGTGACCGTGTAACTGTGGTGGTGTCACCGAAGGCCGTGTAACCGTGACGGTGTCAATACGAAGTTGTCACTGCAAATGTGTCACTGTGACCGGCAGCGGCGGTGGCAGCAGTGGCGGCACTGACACGGATGATGGTGGCGGAGATGTCACTGCACATGTGTCACTGTATCCAGTGGTGACTGATACGTCAATGTCGAAATTAGTCACGAAAATGTCACTACGGAGATGTCACTGTGCATTAGTCACATTTTTGTCCAAATATAAATATGGTCACCTTTTGGAAATTAGCTTTAATTTAGTAATATTAAGGGCAAAACCCCTTGATATTACTAAGTTGATAACTCTGATTATTTTTAAGATATTACAACATTTCCATTCATGTTCCTCAATTTTACGTTTTTTATGACTTGTTATTACCGTGTCACTTCAACATAAGAAAATCTCAAATAATATTAAAATCAATTAATTTTCCTCAACTATAATCTTAATTTACCTAGCATTTCTATGAGATATACACTCAATTTCAAAATCTCTACTTAAATGCACTCACATGCACTCTACACGCACACACTATTAAAAAGGTGTACTACATTACTACACATATTATTAATTAAGTACACTATATTTATGTATATATGTATTTAAACATTTTAATTTATATAGTACTGTATATATTTATTACTATGTATACAACATTTATTATATATTTATAATACTATAGTACTATATTACTACATATATTACTACCTACACTATTGTATATTTTTGTATACATCGAGTTCCATTTCTATATCAATATTCTCCTCCTGGGGACGTAACATCGAGGTGTGGATACATTGTTGGATCCGTTTGAAAAATTACCCGAATTTTGAAATTTTGGAAAATTGGGTGGATATGGAAATAAAAAAATTTGGAAAATTTTGAGACAATTGAGGCAATGACAAAGATAGAGCTTCGTTTGGAGAATTTTGTGAATAAGATTGATCAGAATTTTTCATGAAGTTTAAGAAATTCTTAAAAAGCAAGTAGTATTATTTGTATCCATGTATGGATTTGTTAAATGAAAATAAGATAAAAAGTAGATAATAAAATGTTTACAAATTAAATAGACTTATTTTTATACAGAATAATCTCCACATTACCGTTGCACTTCAACTAAATTGGGTTTTGAATTTTAAAAGTGGCAACAAATTTAATTGTGTTTTGAATTTTGATGTACAACGTGTTGATTTTTTGAATTGAGTTTGGAAGTTGAATTTTTAATGTTGAATTAGTTTTAGCGCATGTTGTTGAATTTTTTAACGGCAAGCATCGTTATGAGTATGCCTTGAACATTGGGAGGCTAGCTTAAAAATTGGAAATAATCTTCAAATAATCCGATTTTAGAATTTGATATCAGATTTTTTAATTAAACAATCTCTTCAAATAAACCCAAAATCTCAACCATAATCTCAAAACATATCATCCACATCATCAAAATAATCCCTAAATAATTCTATGCATGGGGATGCCCTTACAAAACACTTTCCCCATCCCTATCTATATTTGTTTTTTTGGACGTACCTTAAAAAAGTCAACTTTCTTTGTTTGGTAAATGATATAGTGCAAAATAATGTAAAACAGTGTCAAACAAAGGGAACATTAAATAGATAAAAATTTGACTAAAGCTATTATGAATACATTATCATAAGCAAAAAATAAAAATAGAGATAATTTAAGATTAAGTGGGTCACTTTTATAAAAGGTTAAGGACTAATTATGTAAAGTTTCAAGGGAAAATTCTCGGAATAAGAGTAAAAAAGTTTGAAAATTCTAAAATAAAATTGTCATGTTTTTATTATCTAAATAAGGGTAATTACTGTCGATTTTAAAAAATAATGTTATATTTAAGATCTGATACTGCCAAAACACGGCCATAATTAATCCTGTTTTGAGAATAAAAATATGATAGTCCTAATTTGGTATATACAAATGTTTTTACACATATTTAGGATAATTTCCTAAGTTTCAAAGACACATATCAAAAGTGTATTTGTCTCAATAGTAGAAACATTGGAAGTGAAATAAATCAGAAAACTAAATAAGGGTACTCATAATAGTCATAATTTGGTATATACAAATGTTTTATATGAAAAGTATCACTATAACATAATAGTCAGAAAACTAAAAGTGGTGAAATACTCATTTAATGTTTCAAAAGTTCAATTCATTGTCTAATTCGGTTTCTTTCAATAATTATTTAATAATTTTTCAAAATAACAATTGCAATAAGACGACGACAAAAACAACAATAATAATTATAACGACAAAAATATTAACATTGTTAGAAACCTTGTTAGAACTTATAAAAAATATAAAAAGTAAAGTCAGTCATATAAATTTTATATATTCAAATATTTATTGATCATTTGTGCTTAGAGATATATTCGCTTATTCGTAAAGTGTTTTTTGAATATTTTACTTTAATCCTTTTTATCGAAAAAAGAGCTAACACAGTTCCATATTATTATAAGACACCATTTTATCCATTGCATCAAATATGAACAGTAAAAACAAAGAATAGAAGTCCCTAAAAGAATAAATAAACTTGAAATTAGAATTGAGTTCCAAAATAGAATGAAGTACTCTTTTTTATCACTCCTCTGTCTCTCAATTATTTTAAATAAGGGTTTATTAGAAAAACAGATATTATATGACGGAGAATTCTACGAATAAGAGAAAATCACATAAAAGTATGCAAGAAATGCTATAAATCATATGGGTAAATAAAGAGAGAATTCCTCAAAAAGGGTTAAATGAAACTTTAATGGTTAAAATAGGACCATAACTTAATAATTCCATAAATTGGACTAGCTTTCCAATTCTAGCATTTCTTTGTTTTATTACAATTCACATTTCATTAATAATTAAAATATAAAGTAATAAACATAACTTTATTTATAATAAAAATTAAAAAAAAAACACGAACAAAAATTATTTACAATTAATAAAAATAAAGAAATTCGAAAAATAAAAATTTACAATATAAAAAACTTTAAAAATAAAAAAATGTAAAAAATATAAAAAAAATATGCAGGCCTATGTCGTCGCCTCACCAACCTCCCGACACCACTGGTTCTGATCACCCTAAAAAAATGCTAACATGTGTCAGAAATGTCATCTTGATGGTTGTTTTCGAGAATTTTTTTGACATTTTCAAGAGCAAAAATGCCATTTTCATGGTATTTTTCAGAGAAAAAATGGCAATTTTTACATAATATGACATTTATTTAGCCGATCAGAGATAAAGTTGTTGGGTAGGAACAGTGGGAAAACCCTCCATGTTTTTTATATTTTTAAAGTGTTTTGTCTATTATTTATTTATTTTTATAGTTTTTAGTTTTTTCAATTATTTTTTAATTTTTAAGATTTTCATTTTTTAAAAAAAAATTAGATTTTTTTAATATTTTTTTAATATTTTTTTACTATCTTATTTATCTCTCAGCAGAACCAAAGTGCATTATATTTACAGTTGGAAAAAACGAGGTTATGCTTCATCAGTAGATGTATTTACAGGAATACAAAACAGTGCAATCCGTTGATAAAAGTAGAAGAAGAAAAATTTGAAGGAGAAGCCTGAGTTTTTGCAGACGAACAACAGAAGCTGAGAATGAAAATCGGAGAATATCAGCAATATAACTTGAATTGAAAATTGGAAGATAGCCTTAAAGTTTATGAAAATTGCAAAGTTGCCAGGAATGCAGACAGCCGGGTAAAGGATTCCGTTCATGTTACACTCTGCATTCAACTAAATGTAGTATTCTGAACCTACCAATACTAACACACAATTGTTACAAGCTCACTACCGACTCAGATCACGTCCGTTATTCACGAAGCCCCTCAAAAATGGCTTTTGTAGCCGCGCCTATAGCCGCTCCCTCAGCCGTTCTCTGCTCCGTAATGGCCGCTTCTACCACAGTGAAGAAGAAGAAGAAGAACCAGGCTGCCCAGAAGCAGAAGTTGATTCGTAAGGACTCGGAGTTTCTACAGAAAGGCTTCGCCAAAGGCCTTCGATGGGCTAACCGCGCTCTTTCAATTCCGAAGCTTTCGAAATCAGTTAGCGATTTGGTTTGGTTACGTACTATCGAGAATCCAGAGGCCTCCGCATCTGAGCTTCGGAGCCCTGCTCATTGGCCTCAGCCTTACTATCCAGGTTTGCTTCTTCCTGCATTAGTCAACGCTAAAAAAACTGGCTCCTGATGTAAATTGAGTTGACACTGTTCATATCATGCCGGCTGCGCCATATTTTTTGAGCGCTCGTTTCCCGATTAGAGTTTTAGAAGCTAGGTAATTAACTAACTATTATAGTCATGATTTTGAGCTGAGAATTAGGACTAACAGAATTGAGGAAACGGTTGAGGTGGTAGCTGTTTAAGAAGCACATTATTGCCTTGTTGAAGAAATCTTGGTCACCCAATCATTAGCTGTGTGCACAGATGATCATTTAAGTGTAACCTTTGTTATAATTTTATTGATATTCCGGATTTGACAATGTTGACAGAACTTTCTGGACTAGACTTGTTTATGGCTGATCTCAAAGCACTGGATGCATACTTCAAATATTTCTACAGCTTTTCAAAGCTATGGACCAGACCACTTCCTGAAAACTATGATCCTCAAGAAGTCGATGACTATTTCAATTTGAGGCCACACATAGTGGCTTTCCGTCTTCTTGAGGTATTAATATACTTATGTATCTTTCAATTCATCGCTTAATTTTAACTTCACACTATGCCCTGAATATTTACGATGGAGACAAAGACTCACTATTTTTTGGCTTGGAAATATGATAGAATAACGCAAAATGGCTCACTAAATTGTCTAAATTATCTCGGTCTGTGGATCAACTCTGATGAATTTTAAATGTGCTCGGAGACCCTGTTGATAATTTAGGGCCTGTCGATACTAATAAAAAACTCCTATTCATAGATCTGAGCCCGCCTTTTATACAGTTATATACAAAATTATCGATTTTTGAAACAGGAATTAAAGTAGTAGATCTTTTAGCTCCCTATCACTGTGGAGGAAAAATCGTTATTGGTTTTATAATTTATACTAATAATGGGAGTCATTTCAGTATGTTAAGGATCCATATGTATTTATCATTGAAATTTAATTGGTGGAAATTTAATCGATAGTAGTACTATCTACCCTGTAGCGGGACAGATGGTAGCGGTTAGCCTGTATATAGGAGATCTACTATTATTCCAATAATGAAGCAATAATTGCTCGGGATTTTCGACGCGATTTTCACTATGGGTCATCCGGAAATAGTCTCTCTGTGCTTTAGTACTGGAGTAAGATTACGTACATCCGACCTCCCCTTACCCCACCGTAAGTGGGAGCTTTGCGGCACTAGGGTAATGATGATGATTATGATGACTATGCCCTGAATCGTAATAATCAAACATAGGAATATGGTCGGGTGGGGTGTATCAATTTCAAAATAATACATAGTAATAGACTAATAGGTGAAACACTTGTACACATATCAACCAAGCAAACATGCACTTTACCTCATTACTTGCTGAAAAAGAATAGAAGGAAAAAAACTTGCAGCTGCAAGGTTTTTTCCTTCCATTCTTTTAACAGTAAGGCAAAAAAGAATAGTGATAACTCCGCAAAACAAGACACTAAAACTGTATGAGGCTATCTGCTAAGTTACTCCTTTTGCTGGCTTGTATATTTTGACAGGTATTTGTTGCTTTTGCATCTACCTCAATTAGATTTCAGATCTCTGCGATTCTTCCCAGTATAAATAAGGAAGTTGACAGGGAAACTTCACGCTACATCTTTGGAAGTGTTTTAAAGGAGACAATGTTAAGATTGGGCCCCACTTTTATAAAAGGCAAGATAAAGATCTTCTGAGTTTATTAAACGGAAGTTTTACATTTTCTTATTTTCTTCTAATGCTTGTGGATCAGACAAATATTACATGTTTTCTTTCACCACATTGATAAATGGCAGCTCATGGTTCATATTTCTTGTTATGCAGTTGGTCAGTCTCTTTCCACAAGACCAGATATCATTGGTCCTGAAATTTCCAAGGTTGGGAAAAGGAATAACTATGTCCTTTTTTATCATTTTCTTTGATCAATTTTGCAGTTCATCATTCGATAATTTCGACTATGAATTTGTGATTATGTGTGTGTGTGAATATTATATCTTTTTGTCCAGTTCCAAAAAGTATATCTCACCAAACAAATGTCAAGAGTCATCACCAGTGAATTAAGAAAAAAACTCTATATGCTCCGCTATGTGCACACTTTCATAGTATTTCATTGCCTCGTTTCTTATATTTTAACTGACTTCTGAGCTCTGTATTTGCTTTTGTTTTGAATTCACGTACTCAGATGGATGATGTATTTGTTAGATGATGTGCTAGTTTCATTTTTTATTTAAGTTAACAATTGCAGGCATTGTCTTCACTGCATGATCAAATCCCTCCTTTTCCAAGGGTTTCAGCTATGAAAATTATCGAAGAAGAATTAGGTTCTCCAATCGAAAATTTATTTAGCTATATCTCTGAAGAGCCTGTTGCTGCAGCTTCATTTGGTCAGGTTGCATATATGAGTTTTGGAGTTGAAAAGAACACTGTTTAAAGCTTTCTGATTTCAGAGTGTCACATTTTTCATTGTATCTTTACTCCCTCTTATACGATACCTTTATTATGTGTATTGATAGGTCTACAGAGGAAATACTCTTGATGGTCTTAATGTTGCTGTGAAAGTACAGCGCCCTGGCCTACGTCATGTGGTTATTCGTGATGTGTATATTCTACGCCTTGGGGTATGTGTGCAAGTGTATTTTAGAGTGTAAGATATTCATCAAGTGAACAACTGTACCGGCTTCACTTTGTAACATACTGCATTTCTATTTCAGCTGGGTCTTTTGCAAAAGTTAGCAAGAAGGAGAAGTGATCCTCGAGTTTATGCTGATGAACTCGGGAGAGGGTTAGTTGGGGAATTAGATTATACAATGGAGGCTGCAAATGCTTCAGAATTTATGGTATTTTAGCTGCCTTTTTTCTTTAAACTGGGTTTGCCAAAGAGACATCGTACCCTTAGGAGCACACTTCAACCCTATGTTTCCCTTTTTAAAAAATGGCTATAGAGTCATGCACACACGCACATAAAGTAGTTCAAAACAGATTAAGAATTTCTTACTATGAGTTGTTGAAACAGAATAAGAATCTCTTACTTTGAGTAGTTGGTGCTGCATTTTTAGATCAGAGTTGTTTTTAATCTATTTTTTATATGATTACATTAACCTGCAGGATAAACATGCTCAGTTTTCCTTTATCTGTGTGCCAAAAGTTTTACCACATCTTAGTAGAAAGAGAGTTTTAACCATGGAGTGGATGGCTGGTGAAAGTCCAACTGATTTAATATCAATGTCTTCCAAGGTTTCTTGTGATCATCATTCAGCATGTTCAGATACACTGCAAAATGATGCCAAGCGTCGTCTTCTTGATCTAGTGAGTTGAATTCCTTTGTTTCTTTAAATCTTACTTTGCTAAATTGATTGAGATGTTTTTACAAAAGAGGTTCTAGTAATTCAAAATCTTTTATGTCCCCTCTTTGAATATAAATCACCATCAACCAGCATTCTGTTCACAATGCTTATTGATTCCATTGCTTTAACAATTCTCTAGGTTAACAAAGGGGTGGAGGCATCATTAGTTCAACTCATCGAGACTGGCTTACTGCATGCTGATCCACATCCTGGAAATATGCTTTACACTTCTTCAGGAAAAATAGGGTGAACTTATTTTATGCCATTTATGACGATCTCAATTGGCTAGTTTTCATATTTTGTATAGGAAAAATGGATAAGAATAATCCCAACTATTGGCGATCTGCTTGAAATAATCCAAAGTATCAATTATCTCAAAATAATCCCAACTTTTGAAAAATCTTCTCAAAATACTCCACTTACTCATAAATATTATAAGTCATTTACAGATAATTATAAGTCAACGGAGTATTTTGAGAAGATATTTCAATAGTTGGAATTATTTTGAGATAATTGATACTTTGGATTATTTCAAGCAGATCATTAATAGTTGGGATTATTCCTGTCCATTATTCCTTTTGTATATCGTGCTTATCTGTCAATTTCTTCAGGTTTCTTGATTTTGGATTGCTTTGCCGGATGGAAAAGAAACATCAGTATGCCATGCTTGCATCCATAGTGCATATTGTAAATGGTGATTGGGCATCTCTTGTACAGGCACTTTCTCAAATGGATGTCATAAAGCCAGGAACTGATAGGAGACTTGTTACAATGGTAGTATGGTACCTTTAAGATCATAATTTCTTTTCAAGTCTTACTCTATCATTTCACAAATGATTCTCAGTATAATTTGATCAAATCCTTACTGCTAAGTACTTCATTGAATGCACAACTTCAGGAACTGAAAGATGCTTTAGGAGAAGTTGAATTTACGGATGGAATTCCTGATGTAAAGTTTAGTCGGGTAAGAATCATATATTTTGGTGCTGGTGCTTGCCTATTTGTATAATTATTAATTCACTTCACTTGGATGGCTTATTGAAAGTAGCCTAAAATGTGCTTCTACTTTCACATTTTCACATAACATCAATCCACCAAATATTCTACTCTTTTATATGATGAAAAGCTTAGAGCCTCTCTTTTGTAAGCCGATTAGGTGAAGTGAGTTGAGCTGAGATTTGAAGCTTTACTTTTCTTATACCATCGGAACCAATGAGCTTAAGTGCATGATAGGCAGTAAGAGCATTCCTGCAATGAGATGTTATTTAGCTCTGGTTTGTAGATCATGATGCGTTTGTAATAGATGGTTGATCATTATGCTTCTTCTTTTGAAGGTTCTTGCTAAAATACTGTCTGTAGCATTCAAATTTCATTTCCGCATGCCTCCATACTATACCCTTCTCCTCAGGTCTCTTGCTTCATTAGAAGGTATATAATCAAATTAGAAGTTCTTTTGTATTTTATATCTAAGATATCATAACAATACTGCCCTCTTTTCTGATTATATTTGGGTTTATGCCCTTGTTATATCTTTGTTGGTGTTGAATAATCTTGAATAAAGATGTGTTTATCACAAAAGATCTTTTGTAGTCGGACTCTAAGTTTATTATTATGCAGTGTCACATTTTCACTAGAGTTTTTTAAGTTATGAAGGAAATGCAAAGACTGACTTTCTCTATTTACAGGTTCATCCAAAAAAAAACTGAAATGATGAGGTCCCTACTGTGGATAAGATTTGTTTTGCTTCTTAGGATGACATATATTGATATATGGTGGCATTGTGGCAACATGAACAATCTGAAGGGCTGCTTTGATAAACCTGTAGATGTCTGCTTTGATAAACCTTTAGATGTTTTTTCTCCTTTTCCTGAATCGTACTAGTAAACTTAAGTGCTAGAGTGTTCTGTTTCCCATTTATTTATACTCCCCATGACCCACTCTGTCCTACTTTCCTGTTTTATCTTCCCAAAACAATGTCCATTCTCCTAATTTGAGTGACAGCAACTTCTATCTTCGTCTGATTCACCCTTTCTCTTTCTTTTCTTTTTTGAAATGATTTAACAAAATTGCCTCCATTTGTGGGACAATTTGGTAAACTGAACTACACTGCACTTCATTTCATTAAAAATGGCTCTAAAAGTACAGTGCCCTTGTATTTTAATAGGGAGGGGATATTTCTTTTGTTGAGTATTGCATGACTATAGTCTATTGGAAGCCTCACCTCTTGAGGATCCTTTTCATGTGAGTTAGACCCAATTTGACATCTTTGTTGACTAACATAGTAACATACTACGTATGAAGTTCATTTCCAGTTTCAACATTAGCATACACTTGAAAAGCTTTTATTGCTTTCTTACTTGGGTTACTTGTGGATCTATTTCGTTCCTGTTCACGTTAGATCAAAACTTTTGGTCTTCTCAGGGTTAGCGGTGGCTGCAGACCCAAGGTTTAAAACATTTGAAGCTGCATACCCCTATGTTGTCCGGAAACTTCTTACTGATAATTCGCCTGCAATGAGGAGCATTCTACACTCTGTATGGGTTAACCTGAAATTGTGTCTTTCTTTCATATTTGTGAATGCTTATATATAGCGATGTCAGTGTATTATCTTTAAAAGGTTCTCATATTATATATTTCGACTCCTTTCATAGAAACTTCTTTGTTCTTATTATTGTAATGAACAGAATAATCATGCACTTGTTCTGGAGGAATGATGGTTTCGTACTTTTATTTGTTTATGTGCAGGTGGTACTGAATAGAAGGAAAGAATTCCAGTGGAAAAGACTCTCTCTTTTCTTAAGAGTCGGAGCAACTAGGTTACACAGTTTTATCAATCTTATTTATTGTTAAGATTTTTTTTTGTACTGTACATAAGTTATCTATTTTTTTTAGTTTTAAATAGGGAAAAGGGTCAAATAGGGCCTCAAACTTACAAAAAAATGTCAAATGAGGTCTTATATAGAAAGTTCTGTCCGGCCAATGCCATTTGGGGCGGTTCCCCGTGGAATTTTTCAATGAAACTTTTTGAGCATCTTATTCATTGACTCTAGTTTATTCATACCAATTTTCAGCTAAAACTTCAATCGGGAAGGCATTCAAATAAATTCTTGAAGATAAGTGCGCAGTTAAAAGCGCAATTATCTTCAAAAATTTATTTGAATGCCTTCCCGATTGAAGTTTTAGCTGAAATCTGGTATGAGTAAACTAGACTTAATGAATAAGATGCTCACAAATATCATCGAAAAAGTCCACCGGGAACCGCCCCAAATGGCATCGGCCGGACAAAATCTCCTATATAAGGCTTTATTTGACATTTTTTTGTAAGTTCGAGACCCTATCTGACCCCTTTCCCTTTTAAATAAGACTCGCCAAACTATTTGTTTAGCATGACTTTCATTCTTTTTCTTCTTGTTAGGATCAATCACTTCAAAAAATTGTCCATACAATTGTCCAAACTATGGTCAATATTGTTTTCCTATTTCTTCTCTGGGAAAAGGGTCATATAAGCCATCGAACTTACATAAAAAGGTCAAATAAACCCTTATATAGGAGGCTCTGTCCAACCGTCGCCATTTGGTGCGGTTCCCGGTGGAATTTTTTGATGAAATTTTTTGAGCATCTTATTAATTAAGTCTAGTTTACTCATACCAAATTCCAGCTAAAACTTCAATCGGGAAGGCATTCAAATGAATTCTTGAAGATAACTGCGCAGTTAAAAGCGCAGTTATCTTCAAGAATTCATTTGAATGCCTTTCCAATTGAATTGTTAGCTGAAATTTGGTATGAGTAAACTAAACTTAATGAATAAGATGCTCAAAAAAATTCATCAAAAAAATCCACCGAGAACTGCCCCAAATGGCGACGACCGGACAGAGCCTCCTATGTAAGGGCTTATTTGACCTTTTTATGTAAGTTCGAGGGCCTATTTGACCCTTTTCCCTTTCTTCTCTCATATCTATTTAATAAACTATTGCAACTTCAAAGTATTTCATGACTCAAAACATGTCAGTTTTTCAGTTTTTTCGTATCCCAAATTAGTCTCCATTTTACATTTCCAAGACAACATTTATTACATTTCACCAGTTCTACCCTTCAATATTTTAACTAATATTGCTTTACTTTCCATATTTTCAACTTTAGATTAGATAACTACATTTAAGCAAGGGCGCATTAATGTTTTCACTTTTAAGATTAGATAACTACATTTAAGCAGGAGCGCATAAAGGTTAGTGAAATCATGGTACTCAACATGGGGCATTTATTATCTTTAGGAAAGGGTTGCATTCTGTGTTTGGGTCCAACCCTCAAGAATCAATTAGCTATTCTGCAGAGGAAGTCAATGGTAAAGCTGATGTTGCAAATTTGGTGCTAAAATTACTACCCTCTAAAGATGGTGCTGTGCTTAGAAGACTCCTGATGACAGCGGTGCGTACCTTTGACCTTGTGTAGCAAAACTTTACATACAATATGCTAAGTTTCCCTCACACTTCTTTCTCATTTAGCGGTGTTTTCTTTATGAATTTGAAATTATCAGCCTAACACTTTTAGTTTACTATGTTAGTTTTTCAATAAAAGTTGCTTCACAGATTATCTTTTAAACATAATAAAGCATTAGTTAAAAACAACTAAAAATATTGAAAACTCTAGTTTTTTGGAAGCATTAGATTTATGATTCCAATCATCCCTGGTCTAAAACTGATAGTATCTTTTAGTTCCTAAATCAATAAAAGTTCTTTTTAGATTTGCATTGCCTTTTTCAGGGCTGGTTGGCTTTTTGTTGAGTCCAGCCAGTAGATGTGGAGTTGACCAGTCATAATCATTTAAATTTTGATCTTGCCTAGTTGCGCTTGACTTAGATATGATCCTTTCTCTTGTGTGATGCAGGACGGGTCTTCATTACTTCGTGCAATGGTTTCAAAGGAAGCAGATGTATTTCGCCAACATTTCTGCAGGGTTGTTGCAGATATACTCTATCAGTGGATGTCAAAAGCTTTGGGAAACCTTAGAAAAACACAGTTTAGCTCTGAAGATCAGTTGGACAGTGGGGCAGCTTTCAACAATTATAATAAACCTATCCTAAGAGATCAACGGCTCAAAGTGATTCTCTTTAAGGCATTTTCTTCTGCTAGGAAAGAAGATCCAATATTGGTGCTGAGGGCCTTCTTCGCCATATGCATCACGTTTGTCAAAGCTTCAGCTTTAGCTTTTCACAGAGTATTGATTTCTTTTTCTGAGACGTGTTTGGATCGTCTTTCTTTTGCTCCAAGGGAAATTGCAGTTGGCAGAATTTCTTAGTTAGACTCAGTGTTTGTGCTCACTTTGGGCTTCAGGGAATTACTGCAGATCGCATGCTGTGTATAAAAAGATGCACATAATTTACTTTAATTTCATCTTGTATATTTGGAGCAATATTTATTTTCAACATTAGTAACATTAGAGAGGCGAAGGGTATTTGGTGACTGGCTGAAAACATGTGTCAGATATGTTTGCCAAAAATGTGCTGCTGCTAGGCAATAGTGCAATACTCTGTAATTAATCATCAATCATGTTCTGCACCTTGATTAACTCAATAATAGCTACTGTAATACGTAAGAGATCAATGGGTTTCATAATTTCATGAGTTTTTGCCATTTTAGATTCCTCGACTATTGGATCAGTGACACTTTTCTTATCGGACCTTCAATTTTTTCACTTTTAATTCTCGATTATTGTTTAAGAGACACTTTTAGTTCTCGACTTCAAAGTATCCCACATGTAATCTCCTGAGTATTATCAAATTGACACTTTTAGTCATTCCACTTAGGAATGGACTCGGGCCGGTTCGGGCCTGGGCTCGGCCGGGCCTCGGTTCTAGGAAGGCAGGCCTGGAACCGGCCCGGATAACCCCGGGTCCGGTTCGGTTCGGGTCACCCGCCCGGTTCATGGGCCGGGCCGGGCCTATTTAATTTTTTTTAATTATTATATAATTAGAATAAATCTTATTACAATTACAATATATTATATTCGAATTGAAGTATATTTATTTCAAATAAGAAGTACAATTGAGAATTAGGATGAATTTAAAAAATGTAATACATTTTGTAATAAAAAATCAATCGGACTCTCCGCCTTCGGTTGTTTCCTCCATAAAGTGGCGGGAGGGAGTGATGGTAATTTCTTGAGTTCTTCGTTGGGCCTTCAACCAATCGTGAAAGCAAACTAGTGTCTCAAGAGAGCTCGGGCTCAACCTCGTTCTAAAATCGGTTAGGACGTTGCCGGCCGCACTGAATTCTTGTTCCACGGCAACGGTTGATATCGGCATTGCTAGTACTTGCTTAGCCATCTTTGATAAAATCGGGAATGTTCTTTCATTTTCCTTCCACCACTTAAGAACGTCAAAGTCATCACCAACTTCATAATCAACATTCAATGTTAGATACAAAGAAAGCTCGTTACCTGAGCTTTGTTCAGTAGCGGGAGTTGCTCTACTTTTTTTTCAAAAGAGAACCAAAAGCGGATTTTAAAAGTGATTTTCCTTTAGATGAAGAAGATGTTCGTTGCATGGGAGGGGGTGCATTACCATATTGTGCATGAAATTCATTATACAATTGATGAAATAAATTACTAACCTCGTTGAATTCTTGTTTATGGTCGATGGGATTATCATCGAACTCTTGAGTTGGAAAAAAAGAAGCATAATAGTAATCTATACAATTTGCCAAGTAAGGAAGTTTATAACGAGGATCAAGAACAAATGCAATACCATATATATGCGGAATATGTGAATAATATTTTAAAAACTTTTGTTTCATGAAATCACAAAAATAACTAACGTAAGCGGCGTCGGAAAATTCACAAAAAGCGCCGGCGAGATTAACAGCTTCAACAAAAAATTCGTTTGCGGTAGGTTTATAAACATGACTAAAAGTTAGAGTTGCGTTATTAAAATATGCCAAAACATTAACAATTTTTTCACAAGTGTCGATGTCAGCCGGGTTTATAATATAGTTACAAGTTTGTCTTAAAAAAGCTGGAAAATGATCTTTATATCTAACAAGTACTTGAATTAAATTATAAGTACTATTCCAACGAATAGACAAATCTTTAGGAAAAGCACAATAATTCACACGTCTATCCTTCAAATATTGCCGCCATTGCATTTTTAGTGGAGTGTTAGCCCAAATCAATTTAATTCCCCCATTCACTACCTCCAAAGCATTTCCTAATGCCGCTAAGCCATCTTGTACACACAAATTTAGAATATGACATGCACAACGTTGATGAAAAAATCTACCCATCAATGTAGAAGCACCACACAATTCACGTAATCTAGGTATAGCAGCAGTATTATTACTAGCATTATCAAAACATACAGCAAACACCTTATCAATCAAATTATACTCAATTAAAATACGTTCAATGTGAATATAAATATTATCAGCAGTGTGACGATCATTGAATTCACGAAAAGCAAGAACACGTTTATGCATATTCCAATCATCATCAATATAATGTGCAGTTAGACCCAAATAATATAAATGATGATAAGTATCCTCCCATATATCGCTACAAATACTAACACGTCCATCAAAGTTTGCGAAAAATATTTGTAATTTTTCTTTTTCCAAGTTATATTGCCTTATAACTTCTTTTTTAATCGTTTTGCGACTATAATTTCTAAATTGAGGATTTAAAGTACCTTGAGCATAATCTCTTAAAGCAAGACTTTCGGGAAAAATAAAGGGTAAATTTTCTTCAACAATTAAATGAGACATACCAGTCAAATATTTTTTATCATCATAGGAAAAATTACCAAAGGGTTGAGAATTTTCAAACCTTGATATTTGTGTTTGCTTCCCCTTTCCTTTGTCTATTTTCGCATACTCCACAACGTGGGTGGACTGAAGATGCCTTTTGAGACTCCCGTATCCGCCAGAAATTCCCAAGCTAAACTCTTTCTTGCAATGATTGCAACTTGCGTACCATTTTTCGGTTTTTTCGTCTTTCCTTTTTGTATAATTGTTTTCAATAATAGCAGATTTAGATTTCTTACCAATTTTGGTTGTAGTCGTTGAAGGGCCCTCATCCTCTTGCTCATCATCCGGAGTCCCGTCGCCCCCCGTGTCCTCCTCCCCATCGTCATCCTCGAGCTCCTCTTCATCGATGGTTGTCGGGAATTGTTGTTCTTGTGCAAAACGTGGATCATTTTGGGACAATAGGTGTTGTAGTTCCTCGTCGGACATCATCATACCATCTCGCCGTTGGTAATCCGTTTCAAAATCATCTCGACTTTGAAAAGAAGACTCGGCCCGCGCTTTACCTTTGCCTTTGCGTGAAGTAGATCGAGTCGATGCAATCTCCCTCTTGCGGTTGCGTTGGAGATTACCCACATCTACAGAATGTCTACCACGCTCCATCTTTAAAATTGAACAAATATTAGCAATTAACTAATATGAGAAATGTAAAAATTAACTAGTTTTGTTATTTTAATGAGATATGTAGCAATTAACTAATATGAGAAATGTAAAAATTAACTAGTTTTTTTTACTTTAATGAGATATGTAGCAATTAACTAATATGAGAAATGTAAAATTGTAGCAATTAACTAATTAACTAATATGAGAAATGTAAAAATTAACTAGTTTTTTTTACGTTAATGAGATATGTAGCAATTAACTAATATGAGAAATGTAAAATTGTAGCAATTAACTAATTAACTAATACGAGAAATGTAAAAATGTAGCAATTAACTAATTAACTAATATGAGAAATGCACAAATGTAGCAATTAACTAATATGAGAAATGTAAAAATGTAGCAATTAACTAATTAACTAATATGAGAAATGTAAAAATGTAGCAATTAACTAATTAACTAATATGAGAAATGTAAAAATGTAGCAATTAACTAATTAACTAATATGAGAAATGTACAAATGTAGCAATTAACTAATATGAGAAATGTAAAAATGTAGCAATTAACTAATTAACTAATATGAGAAATGTAACAATTAAGTAGTTTAACTAATATTAATATGACAAATGAAACAATTAAATTTAACTACTTTAACTAATATTAATATGACAAATGAAACAATTAAGTAATTAAATAGATAAACGAGAAGTGTATATATAAATCAAATGTATAACTATATATAGTATATATAAATATATAATGTGTAAATATATTATAAGTAATATATAATATAATGTATAACTATATATAGTATATATAAATATATAATGTGTAAATATATTATAAGTAATATATAATATAATGTATAACAGTATATAGTATATAGTATAATGCGTAAAGAATTATAATATGAATGTGTATAAGTATATATTTATAAGTAGATAATTAATATTATAATATATAAGTAGATATAATAATTATATAAATTATATATATGTAGAAAGAATTTGGAGAAGATGAAGAATGAAGATGATTGAATATGAGAGATTAAGAGAATAGAGAATTTAGATTTTAGAGAGTAGGAAGAGTTGTAGAAGAAGAGGTGTAAAAAATGTATAGAAAATAGGAGTATAAATAGGTTTTTTTTGTATACCCCACCCCCACCCCACCCCACCCCCCTAACCCCCCAGACCCCCCCTCCTATGCTCCCAACGGCTATAGAGCCGTTTGGGAGGTCTCCCAACGGCTAGTAGAGCCTTCAATTTTTTTTTTTTTTTTGTGACCGTTGAGGCCCGGACCGGGCCCGACCCGGCCGGGCCGGTTCACCAAATTATAAGCCCGGGCCCGAACCGCTACATGACCGGGCCGGGTGGCCCGAACCGTGACCTAACCGACAAACCGGGCCGGTCCGGGCCCGCACAGTAGCGGGCCGGTCCGGTTCCGGGCCGGTTGGCCCGGCCCGAGTCCACCACTAATTCCACTATGATTTTGACACAATAAGTGGAGGACTAAAAATGTCACTATCATAACATTTGAAGGACATAAAGTGTCATTTTTATGAAAATTGAAGGACTAAATGTGGAAATTTTCAAAGATGGGTACCAAAGGTATCTCTTACAATAGTCGAAGGATTAAAAGTGAAAAAATTCAAAGTTGAGTATCAGAAGTGTCAGTGACATAATAGTCGGAGGATTAAAATTGGCAAAAGCTCTAATTTCAATTTTCAAGCTAAGATATTGAATTGTATTTCAGAATGCTTTTGCTCATATACCATTCTCACAAATGCTTTTTTGCCATACTTAACAATTTCTTTAACAACCCTCCAAAACCTAAATCGAACTCTATTTTTAACAACTCTTGGCCCTACTAATTATATTTTCTTATATCCTCCATCCCCTGTAAAGCATTCACCCCTACCCTTGTGTCGATATTTAACTAATTTACACACTACAGTTTGTATATTTTAAACAATTTTAATGAATTTAACATGAAAGATGAATAGAATGCTTTATTGAAAACTATTATTTTTAACTAGAATTGAGGGTATGTTATCATGACTCATGAGTTAACTATCTATAACGAATTCATAGTTAACTAGTTTAACTATAACGAATATAGTTGTAAGAATAGAATGCTTGTATTAGGGTAACTATTTAACCTATTCTAAAACTATGATATTATATCAGGTTAACTAAGAACAGAATGCTTGTATTATACGAGTAGTTAACTAGTTTAATAGTTTTAACTAATTTCAATCCTTCATCCCCCGTAAAGCATTCACCCCCTCCCCTTGTATCGATATTTAACTAATTTACACAATTTGTATATTTTAAACAATTTTAATGAATTGTTAAAATTCGTGTTAAATTGAGTCATGATAACATATAGTTTAACACTAACGAAGGATCGTCATAGTTTAGCATTCTATACTTAAATACTATATATCATAGTTTAAATAGCTAAATAGTTTCAACATGAGCTAATTATAACGAATTCATAGCTATGATATCATAGTTTAAATATATTAAGTTAAAAATATAGTGTAACAAATTCAAGCTATACGAAAGGGTCGAGAATTGAGAGTTTAACTAGAAAAGTATTATTTTTGCTTTGAAAAATGATAAAATTTGGAGAATACGCTCACAAAACACCCTCAACTCACTTTGTGTTGATGAAGCGGGTAGAATTCTTTGTCTCACAAAAGTTAAATACGGAGTATAAATAAGCAACATATGAAATTCTGGGTACTCTTATCGCATTGGTAGTATAGAATAAGTATTGAGTCATTACCTCCGTACAAGCAGGGCTGAGCTCACTACAAAAAAGGGTGTGATACCCACTAACTTTCCAACGGATTTTGGTGAAAAAGTCGTGGGAAATGATATTTTCAACAAAGTACCAACAGAAATTGGCCGTGGGAATACAATGGTTGGAAAAATTTCCAACCACCATTTCCAACGGATTTTAAAACGTGCTAGCGGAATTCCAACGGATGTATCTGTAGGAAATTTCCAACGGATAAGTTCGTGGGTGTGAAAGACAATATAGAATATTCTTTAGAATATGTTTTAGAATATTCTTCTATCTTTAGAATATGCTTTAGAATATTTTAGGAATATACTCTAGGATATTATTATTGTATAGAATCTTAAAGGAATATTCTATCTTTGTAATGTATATATATATATATATATATATATATATATATATATATATGGGCTTGACCCTCCCATGAAAGACACACAAAAATCATTCTTCTCATTACTATTCTATCTTTAATTCTTACAACATGGTATCAGAGCAATCTGTTCCAGTTTAGCTTAGCAGTATTTTTCAGAATCTCATTTCATGCCTCAGCCAGAACCTCAGTCCAAAATCCACAGTTTCACAGAGCATCACCTCCATCCTAAGCAGTCACGCCTTTCACCGCCGACCTTACACTCGAAATCCGCAGGCCACACACGCCGTCAGAGGACCTCACAGACCTAATCGCAGACCCAATCGCCGGAGAATCCATCGGAACTATTTTCAATTGATGACCCGCCAAAGGAGGAGATTTATAGAGCTGCTAATGATGTCTGGCTTCGTGATGATTCTAGATTATTTATCCAGATTCAGAACTCCATGGAGAATGACGTCATGGGGTATGTTAGTCATAATAGTGTAGAATTAATTAAGCATTAATTATTAGGTAGTTTCCTAATTGTACTCAGATACTTATTTCTTATATATACACTGTCAGGGCTACCAGTCTAGGTAAGCCTGTTATTATTTCTCACATGGTATCAAGAGCTAGGGTTAATTAATTTTTTTTCTCTCTTTTCCATCTTCCGCCATGAGCACGGCCGCCGCCAGCACCAATACGGTTGCGCCGCCAGTCTCATCTTCACAGACCGCCGTTTCCATGCCTCCGTCAACAGTGATGTCGACGGCACCGGCAAGTCTGCTTTTTGGTTCCTCCTCCGTGATGCAGCAGTCTCTCTCCAGGCCTTTTCCGATGAGCAGCGCACCGGACATGTCCGCCTGGGTTCCGCCAACGTTCGACTGGTCACCGCCGACTCCTTCCCGGCAATCAACTGTTTCGTTCTCCGATCCGCAGGTCATGGCAGACTCCTCCAGGGCACCGTTCGGTGGTGCCACCATGGCTGGCCAACAAGGTTTGGCTCCTCCCGCATCTCTCCGGGCGATTGGACGTCCTCCTCCCTCCATGGCAGTCGGTTCTCTTGAGTCTATTGCTCAATCTATGGGATTTTCAGCCCCCAACATCACCAATATTGTCACTACCAAGCTTGATGTTGTCGAAGATTACCTTCCATGGCGCACACAATTCGAGTCCTTTCTGGTATCTCATGGATTAATGGGCATTCTTGATGGTACAATTTCTCCTCCTCCTTCTACTACTTTTGATAATCTTCGGAGAGAAATTGCTAACAATGAGTTTTATTACTGGCTAAAGTTAGACCAAACAGTCCGTTCATGGCTGTTTGCTACTTTGTCACGTGATATACTCGTTGAAGTTCATACCCTCAAAACTTCATCTATTATATGGGACCGTCTGGAGTCACGTTTTATGGCAGCCAGTTTGGCTCGTTCCATGGAGTTAAAACGATTATTTACTAATATTAAAAAGAAAGAGAACCAATCTATGGAACAATATATGCGTGAAATACAGAAAATTGCTGATGCTCTTGCTACTATCAATTCCCCGGTTTCTCTGAAAGACCTTATAGAACAGACTTTGCTTGGCCTGGGTTCTGAATATGAGTCCATCATTACAACCTTATCCTCGTTCCCCGAAGGTCTGACTTTTGATAAACTACGCGAGTGACTGGTCCAACAGGAGCAATGAATTCTCTATCTTAGATCCCAAGAAGCTGCCGCCAGCCCCACTGCATTTGCTGCTCACCCGGCAGCACCTACTGCTCCAGGGCCCGACGCCCGAGGCGGCTTCCAGAATCACCGCGGCAGAGGGCGACGCGGACAGAGAGGGCGGGGTTCCCGTGGTCGTGGTCGCGGGTACGGCCAGTATCAGCAGGGGTTTCCAGCTCAGCCTCCTGCCTATTATCACTCACGGCCAGGACCAGCGCAAGGGGGATATTTTCAGCAGCCATATTATCAGCCTTCTCCACAGCAGCCTTCACATCCGGGCAGGGCAGGTACAATATTATGTAATACAGTTTATTCATCGTTTAATACGCATCCCTATTCTGCTTGTGTTACTAATTATGGATCTGCAGGCTCCCCGTTAGTTGATGGCCAATTTGGTTCTATTCCCCCGCCAATTGTCTGTCAAATCTGTTATTCTCCAGGTCACTCTGCTGTTTCGTGTCCCTCTCGTTTCTCCCAGCCCTCAGCTCCAGCACTGGCTGCGCTTATGAGTGATTCACATGACGTTGTCTGATTTCCAGACTCTGGTGCCTCTGCCCATATGACTCCTCAGGAAGGTACACTAGTAAATAAATCTACTTATTCTGGACCATTAAATGTTACTGTTGCAAATGGTACCACCCTTCCCATTAAAAATGTTGGTGATATTTTTATTAATTCCGCATCAAAGCCTTTTCATCTAAGATCTGTTTATCATGTGCCGCAGATAAAATATAATTTACTATCTATACAAAAATTGTGTTCTGATAATAATTGCATGGTGATTTTTGACAAAAATTCTGTTTTTCTAAAGGACAAAACAACGGGGGCAATTCTTCTACAGGCTTCCAGTAGCGGCAGTCTCTGTCCCATTCGTGTTCCTTCATCTTCTGTTCTGGCACTTGCTTCTAATGCGGCACCTGGACCTTTATGGCACCGCCGGTTGGGGCATTGTGGCACTCGTGTTTTAGATAGTCTTAGAAAGTCTGGTCAGCTTTGTAGTCTTTCATCTTTTAATCATGATTGTACCTCGTGTCGATTGGGTAAATCTCACAGATTACCTTTTCAAGATGTTTTTCATTGTTCAAAAACACCATTATTTTTAATTCATTCAGACGTCTGGCAATCTCATGTGTTGTCTCATGATGGTTTTAAATATTATGTCTCGTTTATTGATGATTACTCTCGTTTTACATGGATATATCCTATGCGCCGTAAAAGTGAAGTTTTTACTCATTTTCAATCTTTTAAGAGGCTGGTGGAAAATTTACTAGACCACAAAATTAAAATTTTTCAAAGTGATGGAGGGGGTGAGTTTGATAATTTCAGTATGCGATTTTTTTTTATAACCACGACATTCTCTTTCGAAAATCATGTCCTGACACGCCACAACAAAATGGTTTAGCTGAACGCAAACATCGCCATCTCATTGAACTTGCCCGCACCATGCTTATTGATGCTGGTTTACCAGCTACATTTTGGGTTGAGGCTGTTTTGACAGCTACTTATATTATTAATCGACTACCCTCCACCAAATTTACTGGTTTTTCTCCGTATCAAAAATTATTCCACCGGTCTCCTGATTTCTCTTTTATGCGTGTGTTTGGATGTGCTTGTTACCCCAATTTTACGGCAACATCTGCCAACAAACTCTCTCCTAGGTCTATACAATGTGTGTTTTTGGGATATGCGTCTGAGTATAAGGGGTACAGGTGTCTTGATCCTAAAACGGGACGAATCTATGTCAGTCGTCATGTAAAATTTCACGAAAATATTTTTCCTTACAATAAATTAGTGATCACCACTTCTTCTGAGTCCGCACCTGTTCCGTCCAGCTCTATGTCCATCTCTATGTCTTCTCCGGTGTTTGCACCACCTACTGATCAGCCGCTACTATCTCTGTCCCGGCCAAATTTTTCAGACACGTCAAACAGCCCACAGCAGCCCGGTACCTCCTCGGCTCCGCAGTATGCCTCCTCGGAACCTAGCTCACCTACCTCATCGGCAGGGGGTGCAGTGTCCACTCCGGGGTCGCCATCCAGCACGGTGTCAACGACATCTCCGGGTTCTGCGCGTGAGGTTACCACAGGCAAAACCTTGAGTGTTATTAATGTTCATCCCATGCAAACTCGATCAAAATCGGGAATTTTTAAACCCAAAACAATTTTTAATTTAAATACTGGGGTTTTAATTCCTGATCCTACCTGTTTTTCTGGTGCAAATAAAGATCTAAAATGGAGGGCTGCTATGGCTGAGGAATTTAATGCACTTATTGCTAATAATACATGGGAATTAGTACCATTTACTTCTGGTAAAAATGTGGTCGGGTCTAAATGGATATATAAAACTAAGTATCGATCTGATGGCTCTATTGAACGGCATAAAGCACGTCTGGTTGCTCAAGGTTTTAAACAGCAAGCTGGGGTTTATTTTTCTGAAACTTTTAGTCCTGTTGTTAAACCCACCACCGTTCCCATTGTTCTCACCTTAGCCGTATCTTATAATTGGCCCATTCGTCAACTTGATGTTAAAAATGCTTTTCTTCATGGTCATCTCACAGAGGAGGTATACATGCGTCAACCACCGGGATTCATTCATCCACATTTTCCTAATCACATTTGTCGCTTGCGCAAGACCATTTATGGTCTTAAGCAAGCTCCCCGGGCCTAGTTTTATCGTTTCAGTAGCTTCCTTTTAACAAATGGTTTTCTTTGCAGTCGTGCTGATAATTCTCTGTTTATTTTTCGTCATAACACTAGCATCATTTATTTACTTTTATATGTGGATGGCATTATAGTTACTGGCAATTCCTCCTCACTCATTCAGAAATTTATCTCTCTTTTGGGAAATTATTTTGCAATGAAGGATCTTGGTGATCTTCATTTTTTCTTGGGGGTTCAGGCTGTGCGTACTTCATCAGGTTTATTCTTATCTCAAGCCAAATATGTGTCTGATCTTCTAGCCAGATTTCATCTTCATACACTGAAACCCGTTCGCACACCGCTACCAAATAGAACTAAATTGTCTATCACTGATGGTGAGTTACTTTCTGATTCTACCGAGTACCGTAGCATGGTAGGTGCATTGCAGTATTTGACTATGACTAGACCTGATATTACATATGATGTTCACTTGGTATCCCAATTTAGGCATGCTCCTCATACTTCACATATGTTGGCTGTCAAGAGAATTTTCAGGTACCTTCAGGGCACTATCACGCATGGACTTCAACTTCAGCCTTCCGCATGACCCACCTCTGTTGTTGCATACTCTGATGCTGATTGGGCTGGTTGTCCTGATAGCAGTCGATCTACCTCAGGTTATGCTATTTTTCTGGGTCCTAATTTGATTTCATGGCGTTCCAAGAAGCAACCCACTGTCTCCAGATCTTCTACAGAAGCTGAGTATAGAGCTATTGCCTACACAGTGCAAGATACATTACACATTCGGTCCATACTTTTCGAACTTGGGTTTCCTATACATCGTCCGGTTCGGCTTCTATGTGATAATATTTCTGCATCTTATTTATCTGCTAATCCCATTCAGCATGCTCGCAGCAAGCACATTGACATTGACTATCATTTTGTTCGCGAACGTGTGGCTCATGGTGATCTCCTGGTGCAGTATGTTCCTACGAAGTTTCAGTTGGCTGATATTTTTACAAAAAGCTTGGCTCCTCAGCAGTTTTTATTTCTTCAAGACAATCTACGCGTAGTTCCTCCTGCATAGCTTGAGGGGGTGTAATAGTGTAGAATTAATTAAGCATTAATTATTAGGTAGTTTCCTAATTGTACTCAGATACTTATTTCTTATATATACACTGTCAGGGCTACCAGTCTAGGTAAGCCTGTTATTATTTCTCACAAGTCATTGTGATACTGTGAAAGAACTCTTTGATTATTTGGAATTTATGTATTCTGGCAAAGGTAATCTTAACCACATCTATGAGGTGTGCAAAGCCTTTTACAGGGCAGAAATGAAAGATAAGCCTCTCACAGCTTATTTTATGGATTTCAAGAAAACGTATGAAGAACTTAATACCTTAATGCCATTTAGTCCTGATATCAAAGTGCAGCAGAAACAATGCGAACAAATGGCAGTCATGAGCTTTTTGGCCGGTCTTACGTCTGATTTTGAAACAACCAAATCACATATCCTATCTAGTGATGTGGTCTCTTCTCTTCAAGATGCTTTCAGTAGAGTGCTTCGCACTGACACTTCATCCACATCATCGGCACCTCAGCCAAGCAATGCTTTTGTAGGGCAAGTCCCAACATTCCCCAATGGAGGTGAGAAGTGGCCACGCACAGGACCGATTGGCAAAGGAGTAGTATGCAACTACTGTAAGAAACTCGGGCACTTGATCAAAGATTGTCGAAAGCTAAAGTTCAAAAATCAAGGAAATCAAGTCGATCACATTGCTTCCGCTACACAGCCGTCTAATGGATCCATCATTATGTCTTCGGAGGAATATGCCAAATTCCTAGGTTACCAGAAGGCTCTAAAGCATGATCTACTCATATCTCAGTTGTAGCTAATTCAGGTAATCTAAACACATGTCTTGTATCTTCATCCTCAAAATGGGTTATCGATTCAGGAGCAACAGATCATATGACAGGTAATCCTAGTCTTTTTTCCTCATTCCACACACCTCTTCATACTTCTACTGTGACTTTGGCTGACGGATCTACGTCACCCGTTCTTGGTACGGGTACAATTGTCCCAACATCTACCTTACCTTTGTCACCCGTCCTAAGTCTTCCAAATTTTGCTTTCAATTTGATTTCGATCAGCAAAATCACACGTAAACTTAATTGTTCTGTAACCTTTTTCCTAGATATTGTGTATTTCAGGATCTGTTGACGAATCAGGTTATTGGTAAAGGATATGAGTCGACCGGTCTCTATCTCTTGGATACATCCTTACCCAAATCAATCTCTTGTCTTGGCATTGGAACTGTGTTAGAGGCTCACTATCGACTAGGTCACCCTTCTCTTCCGTTGTTAAAGAAGCGTTATCCTCAATTCAATAAGGTGTCATCTTTACAGTGTGATTCGTGTCAATTTGCAAAACATCATCGAAGTAGTCTAAGTCCTCAAGTCAATAAACGAGCACATGCTCCTTTTGAACTGGTTCATTCTGACGTTTGGGGTGCTTGCCCTATTGTGTCCAAATCTGGTTTTAAATATTTTGTTACCTTTGTTGATGATTATTCTCGTATGACTTGGATTTATTTCATGAAACGTCGTTCCGAGTTATTTTCTCATTTTTGTGCCTTTTGTGCTGAAATCAAAACTCAATTTAATGTACATGTTCGTATTTTAAGGGGAGACAATGCTCAAGAATATTTGTCTGCCTCATTTAAGTTTTATATGGCTCAACATGGCATAATTCATCAAACTTCATGTGTAGACACACCTCCCCAAAATGGAGTTGCTGAACGAAAGAACAGACATCTATTAGAAACTGCGCGGGCTCTTCTATTCCAAATGAATGTGCCAAAACATTTTTGGGCGGATGTTGTGTCTACCGCATGTTTTTTGATCAATCGAATGACATCTACTGTTTTAGATGGTAAAACTCCATATCAGTGACTATTTCCAAATAATGAAAATTTTCCTATTCCTCCTAAAGTTTTTGGTTGCACTTGTTTTGTACGAGATGTTAATCTCCATTTCACAAAGTTAGATCCCAAGTCATTAAAGTGCATTTTCTTAGGCTACTCTCGAGTTCAAAAGGGGTACAGATGTTTTTCTCCAAGTACAGGTCGGTATATTGTTTCAATTGATGTCTCCTTTTATGAAAATACACCATTTTCATCAACAGACACAAATATCTGTAGGGAGAATGATGATATACTCATTTACACAGTCACTATACCCGTATCCAATACTTCAGCAGTTCTTCCCCATGTTACTTTTCTTGAGCCTAGGCCTCCGATACACTTGGTATACACCCGTCGACACAAAGTGCAAGATCACCCTCCACCTGTGGTTACTTCTCCTGATACTGATCCGATCTCATATCCTGAATCGACACCTGCATCTTCAGATCCTGTCTCTACATCAGATCTTGATCTCCCCATCGCACTACGTAAAGGTACACGGTCTTGTACTCATCCTATTTCTTCATGTGTGTCGTATAATCAGTTATCATCTGTCTCATGTTCTTTTATTGCTTCCATTGATTCTATTTCTGTTCCCAAATCTGTTAAAGATGCTTTGTCTCATCCTGATTGGTGTCATGCCATGGTAGAGGAAATGAATGATTTGGATCTTAATGGTACCTGGGATTTGGTAGACTTGCCTACAGGGAAGAAGTCTATAGGATGTAAGTGGGTCTTTGCTGTAAAGGTTAACCCTGACGGATCTGTTGCTCGGTTGAAAGCCCGATTAGTTGCGAAGGGTTATGCTCAAACCTATGGCGTTGATTATTCTGACACATTTTCTCCTGTTGCTAAATTAACATCTGTCGGATTACTTATTTCTCTCGCAGCAACTCATGGTTGGCACTTACATCAATTGGACATTAAGAATGCATTCTTGCATGGTGATCTTCAGGAGGAAGTTTATATTGAGCAACCTCCGGGGTTTGTTGCTCAGGGGGAGTATGGGAAAGTTTGTCGACTTCGCAAGTCTCTTTATGGTTTGAAACAGAGTCCCCGTGCATGGTTCGGGAAATTCAACCAATCAATTGAACGATTTGGGATGATAAAAGGCAAATCAGATCACTCTGTATTTTACAGACGAACGAAAACAAGTATTACATTGCTTGTGGTGTATGTCGATGACATTGTGATTACAGGGAGTGATAATGCAGGTATTTTGGCCCTAAAGAATTTTCTTCATAGTCAATTCCAGACGAAAGATTTGGGCTCATTGAAATACTTCTTGGGAATTGAGGTTACACGGAGTAAGAAAGGCATATTTCTATCTCAATGTAAATATGTGCTTGACTTACTAACTGAAACAGGGAAATTGGGGGCAAAACCAAGCAGTACTCCCATGATTCCCAATGTACAACTCACTCATGAAGGTATGCCATTCGAAGATCCGAAAAGATATAGACGGTTGGTTGGAAAACTTAATTATCTCGCAGTTACCCGTCCAGATATTGCATACTCAGTGAGTGTAGTAAGTCAATACATTTCATCTCCGACAGTTGATCATTGGAATGCTGTAGAGCATATATTATGTTACTTGAAGGGAACACCGGGACGAGGTATTGTTTATCAGAATCATAATCACATGAGAATAGAATGCTTTGCAGATGCTGATTGGGCTGGTTCTAAAGATGATAGAAGATCCACATCTGGCTATTGCGTCTTTGTTGGTGGTAATCTCGTCTCTTGGAAAAGTAAGAAGCAGAATGTGGTTTCTCGTTCGAGTGCTGAATCAGAATATCGGGCTATGGCACAATCGGCATGTGAGATAATCTGGATAAACCATTTATTGAGTGAAATGGGATTCAAGACACCAATGCCTGCTAAACTCTGGTGTGATAACCAAGCTGCTATACACATTGCCAACAATCCAGTGTTTCATGAGAGAACAAAACATATTGAGATCGATTGTCACTTTGTTCGAGAAAAGATACAACAAGGATTGATCTCTACAGGATATGTGAAGACTGGAGAGCAACTTGGAGATTTGTTCACTAAAGCACTAAATGGAATTCGTGTTGGTTACTTATGTAACAAGTTGGGCATGATAAATATTTATGCTCCAACTTGAGGAGGAGTGTGAAAGACAATATATAATATTCTTTAGAATATGTTTTAGAATATTCTTCTATCTTTAGAATATGCTTTAGAATATTTTAGGAATATACTCTAGGATATTATTATTGTATAGAATCTTAAAGGAATATTCTATCTTTGTAATGTATATATATGGGCTTGACCCTCCAATGAAAGACACACAAAAATCATTCTTCTCATTACTATTCTCTTTAATTCTTACAACAGTGGGAATGTTTCATGCCAATCTCACAGGCGACTGACGAGTTTCCAACCGATTAATCGGTTGGAAAGTTAATAAAAATTAGCTAGTTTCAACATAAAAATTAATTGGATTTAAATTACATATTCTGGATGAATGTACCAGCGGACCACTAGATGTTAATTTCTTTCTTTTTATTTATAATTGAGCGCTGGTATTGTAACATTGTAGAAAATCACCACCAACAAAGTACACAATATAGAACACAATCTCAAAACATGGCATAAAAAATTAGTATTCTGGATTGTTAAAACACAAACAAACAACATAAAACAGAAGTTTGACAAATTAAAGGAAATTGTTCATTACAACACACCACCAAAAACTCAAATTCCAATAACTTCTTCATTAGCTTCCTTCATTTCCTCTCTCATTTGCAGCAAATATAGTGCTCAGAAATGTGTCATCCAGAGCTGTGCTATTACGGTTTTGTAGAGGAAAGAATTCAAATGGCACTTGAGAAGGCATAGAGGGATGAAGTGGCACAGATTGATGTCCGGACATGTAGCCATTCGGGTACATTGTTGGGTAATAAGGGGCCTATTGTGCGTGCAAACTGTGAGTCATCCCTGATGGAACCGTAGGAAACATAGATGTATGAAGCTGAGGCATAAGACCTTGTGTCATATTTGGATTTGAAAGGTTGTTCGACCCATGAGTAGAATCCATCTCCCGCCTCACCATCATTTGTCCTATTTGATCCATTATCGACGATTTAAAAGCATTGAAATCATCGAGCTTCACATATTGGTTCTGTCTACTCGACTGAGTCGGACTGGACCGGTATAAAATATTTTTAGGAAAAAAAATACAAATTATTTGCACCGAAAATTAAGGCATTTTTAGAATTGGGGTGGGTCACGACCTAGGTGGCTAGGTTGGTCCTCCTCTAGCTCCACCCCTGCGCACAAGATAAATTGGTTACGCTAGCTTGGCTAATGATGGATAGTATACCCGGGGGGGTATCTTATCCGAGGGGTTATTGCGGGAATAACTTAAAGAGAAGTCAGAGCAAGTAAGTAAGAGAGAGAGTGTATATTCGACATGAATTCAGCGTGTTTTTCAATGGGGAAATGGCCTGCTATTTATAGCAACAATAAATACGATGAGGGTACACGTGTCAACAATCTAACGGTCAAGGGGTCACCTTAATCGGGGTGGCACCGACATTTGCATGTGGCCGCATTAAATGCAGTGGTTGGATGCGACGTTTGTACTTGGTACGGTGATCCAGCGCATGTGGAGAGGAGATTATGTCGAGGAAGACGCCTTTGGCTATACCTACTGTGCCGAAGGCTCCATGGGCTGGGGGCTGTAGGTGCCGAAGGCTTGTTTTCAGCCTTGTTCTCCTGTGATGTTTCTGGGTTCAATTATGTCAACGGTAGCCTTCGGCCATGGGGCCGAAGGCACCCCTTGCATGTTGTGGGCTGTTTAGAGCTTCATTTTGCTGGGCTTGGCCCATTTGGGCCCGTTGGGCCTGTCGGCAGTTGTGGAAGTATGTGGGTCAGGGGTCCCTGGACCATATACTCCATCAGCTAGCCTCTTGTACATGTACCTATTCAAAGTGATATATGAACATGTCCTCTTAATATACCAATAGTTTCCGGTATCATCTTATTCTTTTAGTCAAGTCCCATGGTTTTGGAAAATTTGGAGAGTTTAATTCTTCAGTGTTCACCCAATTAAAAAAGAAATTAAATCTTTTCAATGTAACTTGGATCATGAATTTAATAACGCCTTGTTTCTTACCTTTGCTCGGGAACTTGACGTTACTTTCTTTTTTCTTGTCCATAACTATTTAGATTGACTTGTTTCACATGGATTCTACTTGCACAACATCCTTCCCACCAAATCACTAGCCTCCCACTAACCTATTTAGCTCTATATTATAATCAACCCAACATATGAGCATCTTCACTCCTTTGTCGTTGCTATCCTGGTATTATCCCCACCACACTCCGAAAAATGAGCCCTTGATCTACTCATTGTGTCTTCCTTGGGTCCCCACCTAGCCAATAAAACTACAGATAATATTATAAGGTTACTATCTCCAGACATATTAGACTGTGTTCGTTTACGGATACACGTCAGTCTCTTCATCTGTCCCTCATATTACTTGCTTTCACCTAGCATTCTCCCTCTAGATACCGTGGGCTATCAGCCTTTCCCAACTGTCTCGAACCCAACCCCACTTCCTCACTTTGTCTCTCCGACTCCTCAACCTACCATGCCCCCCCCCCCACATACATCGTACATATTCGCCCTACACTCCACCACACCGCCTCAACAATATTCCTCAACACAACCCACACCTCCCTGCTTCGACCTCCCACCATTTTACCTATCCCATCACCACCCCTTCCTTCTATTCCTACTCACGCCATGGGAACTTGAGCATCTCATGGTATATTCAAACCCAACCCCATTTTTACCTTCATTTTAAGACATTCCTCACTCCAATCTTTATTCTCTTCAAACATTAACTAGAATGTTATCATGAAAGATGAATAGAATGTTTTGTTGAAAATAAACACTTCATATCTAGTTCCTCATCCTCTCAACGCTCACGTTATTTGCTCTATATAGCTATTCCGGCACACGTTTCACTCTAGTGGCTTTCTACGGTGTTACACGGCTCGCTTAGTGGTTAATGATCAATAATGTTTTTATATGGTTATTTGTGTAAGACAGTTTATATGCATCAACCTTGGCTTTATAATCCTACATTACCTAATTATTTTTTCATTTGTGAAAATGTTTTTATGGCCTCAAGCAAGCACCTGGATCTTGGTTCCAACGGATTGACACATTCATTACCCATTGTGGATTTCAAGACAATATTTGTGAGTACTCCTTATTTGTTTATATGGCCTATTTGCTGCTATATGTAGACATCATTCTTCTTTTAACATCCTCTAATGCACTCCTACATTGTTGTATTGCTCTCATGAAATAAGAATTTACCATGTCTTATCTTAGTGCATGACATCAATTCCTCAATCTCATTGTGACTAGATCTGCATGAGGTGCACGAGGTTTATTCTTGTCTTAGTCTCTCTATGTTGAGGCGATAATTGCTCGAGTGGCTGTGACAATATGTAGACATGTGACCGCTCCTGGTGATACATATATGAAGCTATTTGACGGGCTCTCCTACAATGGATCCGGCTTTATATCATAGTCTAGCGAAAGCCCTCCAATATTTTAGTTTACCCGTCCTTCAATAGGTCTGCCTCTTTATGCATGATCCTTGAAGCCTCATTTCCAATCACACAAGCATATATTAAACTACTTACAGGCACACTAGACCCTTGCATGTTCATATTAGCTTCCTCCATATCTGGTCTCACTGTTTACTTTGACGCAGATTGGATATGATGTCCTAATTCGTAGCGATCTACATCCAGTTTATATGTGTTTCTTGATGATAATTTCATCTAACAGTCCTTTAAATCTCATCCCATTATATTGAGGTTCAATGTCGAAACTGAATCGAAATGGGTTGCCAATGATATTGCAGAGTCATGTTGAAAACGCAATTTATTAGTAGAACTTCATCTTCCTTTGCCAAGCTATTAGCATAGCATTGGCAATTCTTTGGAAACCCTTTACAACATCAGCACACCAAACATATTGAAATTGATGTTCATTTTGTTCATAGAGATATTTGAATTCCTCACATTTCTGTTGGATATCAATACGAAAATACGTTCACCAAAGCACCTCAATCAGCTATTCCTCCCATTGTTATTTGTATAAATAATCGATATGTAATCCCCAACATTCCCCTTGGAATATCTCTTATACCCTCCTCTAATATCTCTTGTATTTATCTCCTCATTTATTCTCATTGCCTATGTATGTAGGGAGATACATATTCTTATTCAAGGTACGAATCTTTCTTTTGTAAGACAGTAAAAAACAATCAACGAGAAAACTGAATTAACTAAAATTTTCAGGACAAAAATGAAAAGAAACCGCATCCAATACTTCAAAGTGGTTTGCCAAATCTTGGAACAACATATAAAAATTGATAGAGTATATCTAGAGAGAAGTGAGAGCTAGAGAGAGAAGTGCAATAATATGCTTCAATAGAATGATTTTTTCACCCCCATAACTACTCCCAAGGGGAGTATTTATAGAGAAAATACGGGCTGGGCTCCCAAGGCTTGGGCTTGGGAGGCCCATTTACAACTGGACCGTTACTGGGCCGAATACAAAGCCACTAATGGGCTGTACAAATAAGTAAGTATAAAATCCGGTTCTGTGAAGTCTTCGTGGCCGACGAGGGCACGGCCGACGAGGGCACCCGGGTTCCTTGGGCTCAGGACCATAATCCGAGTTGGCACCTTCTCGGCCGACGGGGGTCCCTTGGTCGACGTGGGCGCCACTCGGTGTCTTGTGTTTTCTGTTCTTCTGAGTATGTGGGTCCAGGGGCTCAGACCCATATACTTCATCAAAAATCTTTTAAAGTAACTTCACATTTCATCAATGACAAAGTAATTGTAAAATACTTCATCTCAACAACTTAGTTTGTTGCAACACTTCCCAACGTACTTATGTTAACTATAACCAATGGGTGCTTTTTTCATGGTGGTTAAACCGGTTAAGTGGTTTGGCTGGTTTCTAAGAATCAAGACATACAAGAAAGTTGATTACATTCAACATGTTTCAATGCATTCAACATTTAGCAAGTCTTGTCTTACAAATAAGTTTCGATTAAAATACATCTTTGTAAACAAAATTAGAATAATGTTAATAAAACATACTCCTAGTATAACAACTTGTTCTGCACTACCCTCATATAATCTGAAGCTCCGAGGTGTCCCAACTCCCAAGGTTATCTATCCCATCCTCTCATATTTCAGCCAAACCTTTGCGAGATGACCTGCATCGACTATTAATACAGTTCAGAACTTCAGATATGTTTTTGAAAGCAAATCATCAAAATATAAGAGCAAGTAAAGTTGCAACAACCCAAGAAAACTTGAACTTTACGAAACTTGAGATGTTCAACAGCAAAATATGGCTTAAATATGTTTTAAGTCCATACAAATAGTGTGTTTTTTAAAACCCCTACATTTTTTTTTGTTTTTCACCGGTTTAGTGTATGTTGTTTGTCCTTTTAATCCCCATTGGACCTGATCAACCCCCATAGACAATGAAACGGACATGACCCACAGGTTTTTTTTAGTTTAATGCAACAAATCCCCTTGTGACCCATCGTGGTTTTAAAATGCGTCAAACCCCCATGTCAGTATGTCATATGAAGTATTAATCATGGACACAACACCCTGAAATGAACAAATTTAATTGTCAAATAAAAGAAAATGTTTAGTACTTTTGAGTAGTTTAGAAATATTGACAAACTGACATGCACATTTAACCATAGCACTAAGATACGTGATTTAAAGACTGCTAAATGAATTGCTTTAAGTTGTTATGTGCAAGATTAATTATAACACGGGGGCTTTGACGCATTCTTCAAATCACGTGGGGCTAATAATTTTGACACATAATTTTTTTAGATAGCCATTGGCACCTATACTTTCCATCATTTGCAATGGGGCCAAAGATTCATTATTTTTTGGCTTGAGATTATGATGGAATAAAGCAAAATGGCTCACTAAACTGTCTGCGCTTCTTTGTTATGAAGCAGCAGTCAGTCCATGCAATTTTGGACGGAATTTTCACTATTGGTCGTTCGGAAACAGTCTCTTTGTGCTTTAGTACAGGGGTAAGACTGCGTACATCTGACCCCCCCTTACCCCACCGTAGGTGGGAGCCTTTGCGGCACTGGGGTAAATGAAAATGAAATGAAAGCCATTGGCACCTATATTTAAAACGTGAATGCTTAGATTCACTTAATTTTATCTCCACTATTAGTCTCCTGAAAGGTATAAAAAGCGGGAGTGAAAATTTAGAATAGAACTATGCAAGCAACATTAATTTTCTCTCTAATAGTAATTAACCTGATTTAGAGAGAAACTAACAAGACAATATATCAAACGTAGTATATTGTAAGGATGAAAAAGTGTTATTGCAGAGACTAAAAGCATATTTAAGCCAATAAATAAAAGTGACAGGGAGAAAAGAATTGAACTTTCTTGGGTTATTAAGGGCATGGCATTCTCTTCCCATCCTGAATCCCATTTTGCACAGCATCTTGTCTCTAACACCCCCTCTCTCAAGGATTTCAACATGTTGCATTCCTCTGGGAAGCCCTTGAATAGCATCTAGGAACAACAAAAAATTCCCATTAAACTTCCTCATCAATGTATCATATAATATCAGAGATTGAGTTGAGTGGATACAAGGACGATCCAGCTTCAAGTAACTTCTCTCATTTTCCAAAAATTTATCATCTTGGAGCAAGTACAAGTAACTTTTCTCACTGCAGAGGATCCAGTCTCAATATATCACCGCTTCTTCTGATTAGTCAGTTGTCACATGGTAGGAGAATTTGTAATACCTCAAATGAATTGAAGATCTTTAACTATAGTGATCAGTGATGGTTCAGTTCAAGAGCTTTACCATATCAGCACATATTACATGTGACAAGGCTATGTTTGGCAAAACAAGCCAATGACCTATCTGGTAGCTCATACGGAGTAGTTGTTAAGATGAATAGTAGCTTAACATTTCAATTTTACAATTTATACCAACTATTGATCAGCTAGTAACGTAACACTTACCTGATATGCTAGTCTAGAAGTACAAAAATGAAATGTTTAAAATGATTTTAAAATAAAAATGAGTTAAAAAGGAACTACAAACAAAAAGCCCATCAACTGATTTAAAAAGTTATTGCAGAACGTTACTTAATACAACTCAAGCTTATAAAACACGTTAAACAACATAATAAATCTGCAAAAAATGAAATGTTTCCTAAGAGAAACTATTCCCACATCTCCAAATTTCCTTTCCACTTTCTTTTGGGAAGACAGTCGCATCACAATATTCCCCGCCATTTCCTTTTGCGGAATTATTTCTGTGGTTGATATGGTTTCTTTTCACATAAACCACAACCGAACAATTTCATTTTCTGAAAAATTGTGTCAATTTAAAGTGGGAAGAAAATCTTAGGACAGAAGGCGTGATAAATATCCCCTCCGCCCAAAAATTCAAGCAGTATTTCAGATTACAAGGTTGGCTGAGGTCAAAGTTATTTTTTTCATAATAATATTTAATTTAGTTTACTGATTAAAATTTACATATTCAAAAACTACCTCAAAAGATCTATTATTCGGATAAAATCACATTTGATTTTGATAGAAATTTGATAAATAAAGACATAAAAGAGTGGTATTTACAAGTTTACAACATGAATAGTTACTAGGACATATAAAATGGAACAGGGTAGTAATTTCTAAGATAGCTTACTGCAAGCCAAATATAGCCTCAATAAACCCATAACAATTAACAAGTGATATGCTCTCTCCGGGACAAATAGCGAAGACGCTACAACAAATAATCATCCAAACACAAAAATGAAAAACTCACCATAAGTTCATCTGCTAGTTCAGACGAGGACGAGAAAAGCAGTCCATTCTCCTCCACTTTTACAAGCTCCTTAATACTTTTCAAATTTGTACATAAACATTTATAAGCATCGAATCCAAGTGCAAGATAAGCTCAAAGTGTTTTCAAACGGGAGGAGGACTGAGTTTCATACCAAGAGTAGGAAACTGCACACACTGGCAATCCACAACCAAACATATCCACAACCTAAATTTGAACATTTGGGAACGAGAGCTTTCATGCATAAAAAACATTGCAGACAGATACGAATTCTGGGAATAAAAAGTAAAAACACCTTCATTGGAAGATCCAGACCCGAGGAAGACGTGTGAAGGCAAACACCAAGATCAGCTGATCCTGTCCACCAATACAAGACCGGTGATTTAGATGAAAATGAAATAATTATTATAACAAATATAATAAAAAATATGAAGTACATACCAAGAAGCACTGGATAATCCTCTGCCGAAAGCCACATTGTACGAAATGCTACACGCTTCAGATTCAGTTTTCTGATCTTCTGCTCATATTTTTCCTTTTCAGGCCCTTTTCCTTCATTTTATAAAATGTTACAAACTATGTAAGGTTAGAAAATTAAAAAAGAAAAAGAAATTAAACTTATCTTTACATACGAGCAGTGGTTACCGGTAATTATGAATAACAACCTTGGGTACAAAAATTGTTTCCCATGCATCATTTCCTGCCAAACAAGCTCCTCCCCATGCGAGTCATCCTCATTTAGAATTGCAGCAACTCGTCTATCATACATGACAGCTGCTTCTAAGAGGATTTCAAAATTCTCATCTGGGGTCCTGAAAACAGGCATATCTACAACTAAAATCTGAATAATCTCATCATTAACAAAAGAGTGAATTCCTAAAATAGGAGAAACATACTCAAAATGCAAAACTAGGAGTAATTGATTATAATTCCCTAAATAGGAGTAAGCATTTGTGATTGCACAAAAACACCCTTGTAAGGGTTCAAGCTTGGTCAACGGACAGCCGCCGACTGCCACTGCTGCAGGTCACCGGACCGCTTCAGCCGGGCTTCCACCACCACTGGACTGCCCTCAGTATGCTGGGGGAACTAGGGGGCAACTAATTATATTAAGGGTAGAAATGTAATGTTTAGTCCTATTTAGGGAATATAAAACATGGAATCCTATTTAGGAACTTCAACCATGTTTTACTCCTATTTAGGGCAATTTCTATTAACAATATATCAAGTAAACACATACAAACAGAAATCGAATGAATAGTAATTAAACAAGAACTAACCAGCTTGTACTGCTGACAATGAGAGCTGGTCGGTTCAGCTTCAAGTATATACCGTTTTCGGTCTGAGTTGTAAAAGGAGTTTTATCGGAGTCAAAATTGTCTGTCCCCAATATTCCTGAAGATACTCAATCTTCAATATAAAAATGTAACTAAAGGTAATATTACAATTTAAAATATCACCAGACCAAATATGGAAATAAAATACATTACCATAGCTCAGACAATCTTTCTGGCCATATGGCTCTTGTATGCTTTTACTAATCCTACATAACAACTACAGCCCACACAAGAGTTAAGGTTTTCATGACAAGGCATTTATTATAGGCCATTTTCACAAGTAAAAGTTGATTCACCTTATGTTTCTCCTCAAGGGATGCAGGTTGAAAGAATTCAGGAGACTGATCATACAGAACATTGGCACTAAGTTCGTTGAAAACAGTTTTAACACAATATTTTAAGTGGATATGAATAATTGAAATGATGTTTAAGACAAATTTGATATCCTTCCCTTACTTTATACTCCAGTTTTGCGCCAATTCATGTTGCATTGCCTTTGTAACACACAATGACCCATTTGCCATCCTTCCATAGTGCTTTTCGATCCTTTCCATTAGTAAATAAAATTATGATACATAGAGTCATAGAGATACATGGAAGGTTTGATAAGCTATAGATATGTGAAAGAAAATTAGCTACCAATTATAAAGTGTTACAAATCGGCTGTTTCTGCCAAGAGACAATGCAAGGAGGGTGTATCCAAAATTATGCCAATCTATGACGAATGCAGAACGCCTGAACCAGCTTGCCCATTTTACAGCAACCAATGTAGGAACAGATGGAGGATTCTGTCAAGGTTCGAACAATGGGATAACACTTAAGACTACATCAAATTTTTAAAGCACTAAGTGATATAATTACATTACACTAGTATAAGATAAACAGAAAAAAGACATCTCACTAAAATAATATAATACGTAGTATATGATAAAATGAAAGAATTCAATATCTTTGTTTTAAAAGTAAAAATTTGGAAGATATTTGGATGCTGTTAGCCTGTAGTAGGTATAAATCTCAGAACTCACCTGCACTATGAATACGTCGGGGGCAGGAATTTTGACAAAGAGATACCACAAAAGCATCACAAACTGAATCAATGGCTTGAGCATGAGCATTAAAGGATGTAGCATCTTGGAAAATGTTTGAGGGGTTGATGGCCACTGTGTCTGTATGATGCAAAAAAGGCCCATAAGGAAAAATATAACACAATGTTAGTGTTTTTTAATCATCTAAAATGCGTGTAGAATATTCTAAAAAGGGAACCGAGAAACAATACCATTCTATGAGTGTGAATAGACGGATGCTCTAAAACAGCAGAATGGGGGTCTGAACCTGCCCATCGATATCATGGATTAGAAGCAGTTGAATTACAGTTTGATTCATGTGGTTCAAGAGGATGAAAACTACACCACTCAATGGCAACCTAGTTGTTATACGTGAATTCTTCATAATCCAAAAACACCTTATTCTAAGATAGGACTCATTCCGTCTCAAAGGAGTGTACTTGGTTTGTGCTAAAAATATGACTCGTTCAATCATAAAGAGTAAAGTCGAAGACTAGTTAATTCTTTTCTCTTAGAGGCGATTGAGTCATTTTCCAAAACAAAGAACAATTTTGGTACTATTTACATATATGTGTTAATTGTTATATGTCAGTCAATTTATGGATTTTCCCAATATATATATCAATAAAATGCAATATTTCATGAGGTATCTGTTTTCCCAAACCTCAGCACCTCCTAGAATCATTTCCCATCAGATCATCAGAAACTATTTCACATAGCATGCTGATAACATCATTTTTATAAAATGCAGAATACAGTTCGCAATTAGGAACAAAATCTTTTTTGTAAAGATTCTAACTTTCTAAGCTTCTTGAACCCCATTGAAATTTTTTTAATGGTTCCGTTAAAATGTGTGTGCGTATGGTTTCTGTAAGTTTCATAATTCGTTACAGAATTACAAACCTCCATATGCAACAATATCCACCTCTAGATGAGCCTGCAAGAAAACACGAAATTGCAGGGACAGATGTATTTAAAAGGTCAAATCTTTAAATCCAGCTTGGATAGATGGTGTTTATATAGAGCCAAGCATACTAAAAAATAACTATCTTACATGAGAGTACATAAATCTACAATAGAACTGCTCACAAGTAAATTCACAATAAAACTGATCGGTGATTTATACAAATAATCTGCCTCATCATTTAAGTTGTCTTTCATCCCTTGTTGCAAAATCTATGAAAACCTACAGGCAATGCATCTCACAGCGGGAACCAATGCTCATTGCTGACAGGTCATATGATTTCCACTTTTTTAATGGAACTCAAAATCTATGTGCAGTTTTACAAACCTGGCGAGCTAGAGAAAGAGCGTGATATTGCATCCGAGGACTGCGGCCGATGTCCCCGAGAACTACGACTGCTGCCCTACCTCTCCGCACCATCTTCGGTTGATCCATTGCTGCCCTACCTCTCCGCACCTTAGAATGGTTTGAGCAGAAAGTCGATCACTGTCCGGTTTCTACTGTGGACAGAAACTTTGAAAATAAAATGACACCGCCATGACTGGCCCCTCAACACGGGTGGATGTTTTCTTTTGGACCGGTTCAGTATTTCAGGTCAGATCAGATCAGATTTAAACAGATCAGACCAGATCAAATTTAAACAGACCAGATCAAACTTAGACAGTTATACAATACACAGAGATCAGACATTTCTCAAATCAGACCAGCAAATTTCAGTCTAAAAGAAAACATCCCAAGTGAGAGAAGTAAATTGGATTCTAATTACAAATTGATATATATCGACTCACCACCTGGGCGGGTCGGGTTGGGGTTTTACAAACCCTACCCGCCACCCGATCTAGGCCCAATACTAATCGGATTTTCGGGTTTCAGGTTTTCGGATCGGACGTCCGTATCCAATTGGATATTATCCGCAAAAAACTTCGGAATTTACGGGTCGAATCGGGTTTTGCTCAGCCCTAATATCGATTATCGAGTGAGACTCTAGCTCAAGTACTTGTAGATAGGGGTGGACAAAAAATCCCATAACCGATTAACCGTGGTAAATAACCGAAAAATCGTTGTTTGTTTTGGTTAATCATACCGTGTTTTTAAAATCTTGCGGGACGGTTAACCAACCGATAGAAAAAAACATTTTACTTTACAGTTACGGTTTTGAAATTAAATACCGTCGGTTAATCGATAATCCAAAAGTTAATATATTGCTCCCAAATTCATACATACATTTTGCTTATTAGATTCCAAATTATTGTTCATTTCCGTTTGACGGTTGGAGGAATCCAGTGTGAATTCATAAAACTCCTTGTATCAATATGAACTCCTTGTCCAGATTTAATTTACAAATATACGGAGTGTATATATGATCTTGCATCTTAGATTTAAAACTTAATTCTACGTTCTGATTTTATATATAAAATCTCGTTTTACATTCAAAGAATATTGTATTACAGGAAATTTTCTCAACTTTCAGAAACATATGTTTCAAATCAAACTTTTTTAGTTATATACTGTGACCACATATTGAATCATGGTAGAAGCATATACAACGTATAAATTATTCGTAATACGTACGTACTCGGTATGTAGTATTATATATTGTACAACGTAGTAAACTTCCAGTTGGTAAAAAATTATTCTCAAAACCACAATACTGCATATACGTAATTTAGTACGTCTATAACAATGTAATTTAGAATATGATGTGGTTCATACATCAATATTAAAAAGAACCTAGTTTATTCATATATTTGTATATACCTAGAATGGTTTTTTGGTTAACCGATTAACAGTTAACCTATGTGATGGTTAATTGTTACCCGGTTAATCGTCATTATGGTACGGTTAATGGTATCATAAACATACTAACTGATATTTCGGTTAACCGTAAATTGGTTAACCGAAATACGGTTAACCAACCATGCCCACTCCTACTTGCAGAGGCCCTTATTGTAACTTCTTATCCTAGTTGCTAGGAAAATTGAACAGTCCGAGTAGACACTTTTTTTACTCATTAGTAGTCTAGTACACATATTTGTGAAGTGTGCAGATGTTATTTTGTCTATAAATATGTTTTGTCTGTGACCATGTTTCTCGTGTGAACATGTCTCTGAACATTTTTTTCAGTGAACAGATCATTAATGGACAAAAAATAGTATGTTCACATAGTTTGTATAGAGTGTACACAAAATATGTGCAAACTCTTTTTTTCAATATTGAACAAGGGCAAAAGACACAACCACATAAAAGGACTAAATACACCCAATAATCCTTAGAAGCCGTGTTTGGAATTAATTCAACTTTTTTAAAAACAAAGGTAAAATCATAATCAAATTTTCAAAAGTTGATCTTTTAAGCTTTTCAGAACACTTTGGGGCTATAAGTACTTATGCACTTACACTAAAACATTTTAATATCGGTTTTTGCTCGTTGAAGGAGCATAAGCAGTTTCAAAAAGTAGATCTAAATACGACATAGTCTCATTTTAATCCTAATTCTACGTAATCCATATTAATGCAACTTTTGTCATTTTTCGCTGTTAAGTTCACCACCTATATTTAGCGACTATTTTATGGCCATTGCTTGAGCTTGGGCTTTACAGAGTATTTTTATAGACAAAATGTCAAATATACTTTTCTACTAGTATTATTTCCAATCCCTTATTTAAAAGGAAATTTTTTGAAATAGAAGTAATTAGATTTTGGAATTGGAACGTCAATCTTGTGCGATGATTTTTGGACTTCATGCATAATTTACATACAACACAATTAATATAAGAGCATCTCCATTCGTGATCTCTAATAATCAATTTTTTCTATGATTCTTACCATTTAAATATTGTTATATAATTAATTATAAAATAATCTCAAAATTCGTTTATGTCTCTCAATCACCATCTTCAAATAATCTATTTTCTCTGTCTTGCATTAATCTCTATTACATATATTTTTCAAATAATCTTAAAATAATCCGGATTCATATTTTGATCCCAGATTATTGTAGCAAATAATCTCATTAAATAATCTATGTCACTCAATGATAATTCCCTAAAAAAACTTCCATGTCACCAAATTAATCTCATAATAATCCTCCCAATGAGGATGCCCTAACAAAAATATTATTAATCATTGCGAGTGAAATTAAATTTACACAAAGAGAGTGCATGTATGTACAAGTGCTTGTAAGAATAGAACCACAAAGGATCCGAAGGCAAGGAACAAATTTCATTTGGGGAGGATTCGTTCGTATACAAGGACGAGTATGTCGATGACAATAATTGTGAAGAAGAATGTAATGGTAAATTTAATAAATTATTGATGGATACAACCGTCAGAATATCTTTGCACATTTGTAGGTGATTCAATGACGGAAATAATCGTCGGTGAAATTGTTGTATTTCCATTTCAAGAACTAACAAATTACTGTCTGCTTTTGAAGGGCTTTTGGACGGTTCCGTCGGTAATTAACAATGATTTTAACCATCGCTAAATATCTGTCGGTAAATTGTCACATTTATCACACCTTTTATTTGAACTACACCTCGTAAGCGTGTGCACACACATATACTTCCTACGTTCAGGAAAAACAAACTTTGATTGCAATCATAGTCACTAAACCCTACTAGGTCACGTTTTGTTCATAACTTTTGTATTAGTAATATTTTAGGAAAACCCTCCTCTTTTATAAGAAATCACTAATATCACTACTCCTATCTATTTTTTGCTTTGTTTACATAAAGTAAGACAATATTTAGAAAGTCCAAGAAATATTTTATATTATATGAATATATGTGTGTGTGTTTGTGTGTGTCAAATTACATTTTTTGCCGGATGCAGGATAATTAATATGGGTATTTATTTATGCCCAGTTGTTATATCGTGGGAGCAACCCATGGTGAGTACCGTATCCCACATCCAAAGCACGCATGAACATTAATTTTTTTCTCAAGAACAATGTGACTTAACTTGCATTTAAAGAAATATAACTCACGTTTGATGAAAAATGCAACTAGAGGCAAGTTGAAATATAATTGTCTGATACGGAGTATAAGAAATAAAACATTGATTTCAACTTCAATGCACAAAATGAAAAATGAGTCTAATTGCTCAATTACTTTACATAAATAGTCAATATGATTTATTTTTAATATCATGGCTATAAAAACGATTTAATAAAAAATCAATTTTTTGTTTCTATAGCAACTGTTTATTTTGTGGTGTAACTCATGTTATGACAAATGTAACCCGCGTTGATGAAAAATGTAACATGCATGTATGTAAAATGTAACTTGATGTAACGCGTGCATATGTAGATTTAAATCGCGCATAAAAATATATAGTCGTGCACATGAATATGTAAATTGTGCATAAGAAGATATAACTTCCGCACTTAAAGAAGTAAAACACGCATAAGAAGATATTAATCGCGCACATGATAAAGACGTAAATCGTGCATAAGAAAGTGTATTTGGCGCACATTAGGATGTAATTGCATATAAGAAGATGTAACATCATATATTATAAAATGTAACACCAGAAATCAAAGTAAACAAATTCAATTTCTTAAAAAAACCTCTAAGAACTTTGTCAAAAAAACCTCTAAAACATATTAAAGAAATTAAAATATATTATAGGAAAAAATGCATGAATGTAAAAAATATATTACAAAAATTGTATGAATATAAAAATATTACAGAAATAAAAATGGTATATGGATATAAAATGCAACATACTTATTTATTTAGATTGATAAAAATTTTGTTATGAATTGATAAAGAATAACAAAAAATAGATTGATTTATAATTTAGGTTGAAGATAACGAAAAGTAAAATTACAATTAAATTGTTAGCATTTTAATGGGAAGGAGAAAAGAATTGAAGAAGAAAACAAAGAAGAATAAGTTAAATAAATGATACATAGTACACTGCAGCGATGTAAAAAAAATGAAATTATGTGATAGTGAGATTGGTATACGTATATATTGTACAACGATTACATCCCAAGATATAATTTGCGATTTATATAAGCCAAGAACACATCATTTGTAGAGCATATATAGAATTGGTTGCTACCTCAAAACAAAGAAAAGAATTTTTTGTTAGTACATCAATTTTGACCTTCTGTCGTCGTAGCCCTTCTTTATGTAAGCTTATCTAGTTTTCTTTCTTTCTTTCTTTTTAAATCAGAAAATATATACTCTCAGTTCCTAAAAATTCTTCCTGGTTTGACTTGACACGCTTATTAAGAAAGTGGAATAAATTGGAAATGTATGGTTGTAGTTGTGTAAGAAAAAGGTAAAATGAATGTGAGCCATACAAATTGTCCAAAATGGGAAAGTGAGAAGTATTTTTGGGAAGAGTTCAAAAAGGAAAGTGAGAGGTATTTTTGGGAACGGAGGGAGTATCATTGTTCTTCCTCTACTTTTGATATATCAATTGCGTATTTACATTATTATAAATATACTCCTACCCCATCAATTAATGAATGTTAATAGTTTCAAATTATGTTTATAGAAAATCATAGATTTGATCTCGTATCTTTGTTTCTGTTTGCTTTTAGTACTGTAAATTTATTAATATCACTTGCAAATCTCACCCAATAAGTAATAAATGCGTACACGTATCTTTCCAAAAGAAAGTACACTTTTTAATAGAAAATTTGACATCGATCACATCAACTTTGGTATGCTTTTTGCCAGAAATTATTCCGACAGAATAGTCCTTAATATGGATAAATTTATTAATATACTTACAGTTTACCCAAAAAAAAGTATAAAAATATCCCTCATTTGTATAATTAATTTCTCATATTCTCTTAATAAATTATACTCTTTAATATTTTCTAGGCACTCTCTAATTCAGAAAATATTTCCTAGCTAATTCAAATGTTAGTCTCTGACTCTTACTTTAGTGTCAATTGGTCAAACATATTGTAGGCCTTTTTAAGACTAAAAACGTATAAAATATTCCTATCATAAGAAAAAACAATGTAGTAAAAAAATAAGAAAACTGAAATCACTAAAAATTGCGGAGAAAAACTGAAGGAAACCGCATCCAACCATTAACAATGATTGGCCAGATGATGAAACAACACATATCCACCGTACGATTTGGCTCAATTTATGGATGAACAAAATCAACATGAGCCGAGAAGTAGCGACTAAATCGTAAAATTAAGTAACAATTAATTTTTCTATTATTGATTAATTATCTAGACTAGACTAGACTAGAATATCCAGTCGCGCATCTTTCTCCACCTGTATAATTACACCATGCATACCACTGTTAAAAACATATTCACATGAACATATCCCTCTTGGGAATTAATATGGGATTAGTGTGTGTGTATATATATATATATATATATATATATATATATATATATATATATATATATATATATATATATATATATATATTCTTTTACTTTTATTTTCTGACTCAAAAAAAGGGATTAGTGTATATATATATGTACTAATATATATAGCTCATTTGTAGTTATTTAATTTATCGAATAAGCTTTTCCTTACATAATTTATACTAGTAGGATAGATAAGCTTATCTGATTATGAACTTTAGTACCCTCCATGCACTTCATATATATATATACGGAGTATAATATAGGATACTATCCTCCCATCTTTGCTTGTTATTTCATATATTTTGGAAGTTTTGGTATAAAAGTGGTGGCTTCAAAAATGTGATGATTTCAAGAAATGTCAATTGCGATGTCAAATTCTTACGCTGGTAATCTCGCTCCACCGCTGAACATAGGGAATTTCCTGATGAGGTAAACAAATAGAAATACAAAAATTAAAAAGAGTTTAGTGATGATAAATACGTTCAATTTAATACAGCCTTGATCATGACGTCACACCAAAACTAATTTTATAAAAAATTGGTGTGTTATTTTGGCGACATATTATTCTTATTTATAAAAAAGACTCAAGGAGTCGTTACCGAGTAAAAGAACGTATATACAAGGGAAAATAATAAAAATACCCCAAACTTTGAAGGAATGTGAGATAAACATCATAAACTTACATACGTAATTTAAATACCTCAAACTTTATAAAAAAGTTATTTTCGCACCATTGTCATGTACGTATTATTTCTTTCAAAATGTAAATTTATGGGATTAATTGCATAATTAAATTAGAAAATTAAAAGTGTTGCAATTTAAATTGATTGGAGGCAACATTATTTATTTCGCAATGGAAGTTTAGAATGTTAATTGTGTCTCCATGGATTCTAAAATATTTTAAATTATGCAATTTACACCATATATTTACAATTTTGAAATAAATAATACATGAAAATGGTGCGAAAATAACTTTTTATATAAAGTTCAGGGTATTTAAATTACATATGCAAAATTAGGGTGTTTACCTCTCACCTCTTCAAAGTGTTAGGTATTTTTATTATTTTTCCCTATATACAAAGTATATGCATAATATATATACATATATGCATGAACGAAGGTAGAATTATTAATTATGTATTTATATACTATTTCCATCCCAAAATACTTAGCCAAATCTTAAAATTTTGACCATGATTTTAATTAGCATAATATTATGAAAGTTATAAATTTTATATACTTTTAGGAAAGAACTTTTAACAAAGAACATTTTATGTCATTTTTATATTATAAATAATTTTCAATAAATATATATAATTGGTTAAAGTATTGAATTTGATCAAGTATTTTAGGACTGAGGTAGCTTAGTACTAAGTACTCCTTCCGTCCCACAAAACATGATCAAAGTTGACTTGCACTTAAATTAATAAAGTAAAAATTGTGTCGTTGAAATTTGTGGATAGGAGAAAGAAATAACTTTAGCCACATCTTTCTTACCCGTATAAGTCAGGCCATCTGGAGCGAGGCTTGATGTAGATGGGATGGTTGGGGGCGTTATAGCGTTGGACAGAATCGGCAATCTTGGCATTCTCGAAAGCACAACAGCCGACGGAGTAGACGACGATGAGGACAACGACCATGATGATGTTGAGCATAGATATCTTCTGCCACTCTCTGCGCATGTCTTCCAGCACCGCCGCTTTGCAGGAGTCGCAGTCGTAGCACAGAAAGGACGGGTCGTTGTTCCACCGCTTGCAGTCGGAGTCCTGGGTTTCCAACGCTGCTCCGTAGTTGCATGAAGTTGGTGGCTTGCAACACCCTGACTGCATCCATCCAATTCATATCTTCTTTTTATTACGTAGTATTATTTATCTCATACCGATTAATAGATAAAATCTTTAATTTAGGAATTTACATTGTTCTACGAATCGTTCTAGGCGCCCGATTAGTTCCAGCCTAGGCGCTAGGCAGTGATCAGGCGCTTCAATTTTTGTCTAGGTGTCTTGACTAATTTTTTTGACGCCTGGGTGAATTAGTCGGCCGCTTAGAGCTTTTAGTTGCCCGCCCAGATCGCTTAATCGCCGTCTAGGGCGTCTAGATTCACTGAACAATTTTTTACTTTTAATTTTCTTTTTGTAAGAGATATATGTACAAGTAACTTTAAACATAAATATGAAGAAAGATTTTTTCCCCGTATTTTTAGGAGGGGTGAGACAGACCTGAGCAGTAGTGCAACGCTCAGGCCACTCTTGGAAGCCCAAAGAGCAAGCTGCCTTCATGAACTTCCCCCCTTAAAAATCGAGTTAATATCGTGTGGACTAATAGCCCACATATCAGTTATTAAACTGATATGAACATATACTACACTTGGTCATAGCCAAAAAGTCGAGAAAGGTATAATATCCAGAAAGATATTTGTACATTAAGACTAAAAATTATAAATATGTTTGTATATATATTTAATATTTGTAACATAATGTAATTAAGTGATTAGTTATCATATATTATTGCATATGACAATTCTATCCTTCATGCATGTTAATGTGTCTGTATATATTTTTCACACACACAAACACGATAATGTCGTTATACTATGTATTATTATCATATTTGTGTAAAAGTATTGATAAAAATACAATTTATGTGTCTCTGATTAGTCCCCACCTAGATATCCGCCTAGCCGTCTAGGCGCTAGGCCCTGGGCTTCCGCCCGACTAGCGTCCCGCGCCTTTTAGAACATTGGGAATTTATAAATAACTAAACTTATGTTTTTGTTGGACTGAAATTTTCTGCTTAGAATTGATCTATTCAAGTGATTAAGTTTGATCTATTTAAATATAGTCGGTTCCAGCCTCTTTAAGAATGTTTTTACTTGAACTGAAATTTACTGGTCTAGACATAATGAAGAAAATGCTCAAAAAAATTTATCAAAAAAATCCACCGGGAACCGCTCCAAATGACGACGGTCAGACAGAACTCCTATATAAGGGGTGATTTGCACTTTTTAAATTAATTCAAGTGCCTATTTGACCCTTTAACCTAACTTTTATGAGGGGTGGAGACATAGATGTCAGTTTAGGGAGTTGAAGCTTCCGGAATTTATATTGTGACCATAATTTATAATTTCAATATATTTGTACAATTTATAAATATTTATACACACATATATATGTACATCATAGTTTTTTTCTTGGAGAATGAGGTCATGTCCAACCCCTCCTTATATCCATCAATAATGATTTTGTCATCTTTCATTTGTTTATTGTATCAAAACTTAATATTTTTCTTTTGTAATCAATCGATTGATTACAAAAGAGTACACGAAGTACATAAATCTTGTTGTTTGTATTTGGTGACTCAAAATCTTTTGAGAGCTATTTATACTTTTAGTTTTGTGAACAGTATTAATTTTAATCATAAATTAATAAATTCGAATGTTAAGTTATTGTAAAAAACAGTAGATTCCATCGAATGAGAATAGAAACTTTGTACATATTGAGGTACATTAAATGGAATCGATCAATCACTGAAGAAGAGGGATATTTACCCGAAGAGGTGACATATCATTGGTTTGATAGTCAGAAGGCGTCCAGTTGAGAATCGACGCACAAGTGTTTGAACCCAAGATGCAGCCCCTAATGGGCATCCAATTACGAGGATCCGAAACCTTCATCCTCAGCCACCCGGAGTAATTCGGCAGCCGGTACTCCTTGTACACCTTGCCGGGAACCGCCACACCTCCGCCGCGGCTCGTGACCACGAACCCGAAGATGGTCACGCCCATGAGGGCGGCGATGAGGAAGAGCATGACGAGGAGGTAGAGCCAGAGGACCCACGTCAGGCGGAAGCACGCGCCGATGAAGCCCGCGAGCGAGACGGTGAGAATGATGAACCCGATGGCGAGGAGCGGGGTCTGGAGGAACTTCTCGCAGGTGGTGCTGCTCCTCGCCATCCACAGCCCGGCCCCGATGATCGGGATCGATGCCACCAGCGTGATCAGGTTCAGGACGCCGATCAATGTGTTGCTCACGCCGTAGTAGAACCGATCCATTCCGGCCATTTTCTAGTTACTCTGTTTTGGACGGCCGGCGGCCGGAATGTCACATATGGAGTGGAGTATATACTATCTAAGATCTTTCTTTTTTTCAAATTAAAATGCGTGACTTGTTATTCCGACACGATAATGGATAGGAAGTGGAAAGCAAGACAAATAATGGTAATGTACACTATATAGATATGTGTGTTTGTGGGTGGTGGGGCGGGAAGTAGCTAAATTGAACTTCTTAGCAACTAAGTAAACTTTTTTTAGTGTGAGTTATTTATTACTTGAATATAATTTTACAATTTAATAAATAGAAACGTATTGCATTAAAATAGTTGATTGATTTGAATACTTTGAGGCTTTGTACAGTGATATTAAACAAAATAAACTTATCTTTTGATTAGTTATTTAACAAGTCAATACACTTGTTTAAGGGCGATTGACCGTATGTCTAATCTTAGAGTTTGTGATTGTATTGATATGTCTAATATTTTGGGTAATATTCTCTTATGTCTACTATGGTGAATGTCTGCGAGTTTTTGAGGAAACTTTCTCTATCCCGAAATAAAGTTCTATTTTTTTTTTGGGATTCTCAAAATAAAGTTCTTAGTTCAATTTCTTTCTATTATGCATTTACCTTTTTATCGTCGCATCAAATCACATTACTATCCATTACTCCCTATATTATACTCGTTTGAGTACTATGAAGTACATGTTTTAATTATTCAAGGACATACATTTTTGAAAAATAAACTTCATTTTCTATTTCTACCTAAAAACTCGTGAAGTCACACTAGGAATTTCATTTCGGAGGGGTATTACTTTAATAAGGGCTGTTCTGGTGCGTCCATCCGCACGAGAAGCGCCGTCCGGCCGACGGCGTTTGGATGCCTTCCTGGTGGATTTCTTTGATGAAATTTTTATGGAATGTTCTTCATCAAGTCTAGTTTATCCACAAAAAAATTCAGATAAAAACTCAATCCGGAAGGTCTTCAAATGATTTTTTGAAGTTAACTGTGCAAAATTACACACAAAAAACACAGTCAACTTCAAAAAATTATTTGATGACCTTCCGTATTGAGTTTTTTAGCTGAATTTTTGTGTGCATAAACTAGACTTGATGAAGAACATGTCATAAAAATTTCATCAAAAAATTTCACCGGGAAGGCAGGCAAAAGCCGTCGGCCGGACAGCCCCTGTGGTGCAGCCGGACGCACATGAATACTCCTCTTACTTTAAGTCCGTTTTATTCAATAAATAAATAAAACTAGTGCAAGTATAAAGTAACTATCCCTTAATTTTCTTTTTCACTCCACTAATTCAGAATCGAAAAAGTTTATACACTAATTTACCTCACTAATCAATCAACTCGTAGTGCTTCATTACTTTTATAGGGATTTGGGATCCTCCCTTATTTTCTTTACCATTGTGATGTAATATCCATCCAATCCAGATAGCTCACATACAAAGCCCTTCCAACTTTTCCGACCTCATAATCATATTCGTTGGTCATTTTGATCACGGAAATGGACAGCGAGCGTTCGAGATTATTTCAACTTAAAAAAGTTACATACAATAGTACTCCTATTTAGACCATCTCAGATAAGCATCAACTTCTACACCAAAATGGTGCATTTGTCAAAAAAATGCTCCAATAGCCACACCATCTTCAACACCATTTCACCATTTTGGTGGAGTGCCTTTGGCTTTATTCATATATGGCGTACACCAAATCCAACACCATCTTCTTTTTCTATATTTTTTATTTCAAATGTGACCCAAAGTTTTGATTATTATAATATTGACCCATTTTTAAAACAATAAATTAGGATGTTTTTATTTGGACTAAAATTTGTTGGTCTGATCTTGTCGGATTTAGTCTAGTCTGTTCTGAATTGATTTGGTCTGGTCTGATTTCTTTGTATTTTTATAACTATCCAAGTTTGGTCTAATCCGATTTAATCTGATCTGAGACAAATTACAGTCCAAATAAAAACATCTATATAGAACAACAAATTAAAATTATTAATTTGATAGAAATAACAAAAATATAATAAAATTTAAATCGCACAATATTATAAATAAAGTTTCAAATCGAAACAACATAATAACAGAATACAAATGATACTTAAGAAAATAACATAATTAAATTACAATTAATAACACCATTATAATTAGTGAAATATTGATTATTGTATTTTAATTAGTGAAATGCGTGAAAATACATATTAAAATGGTGTATTTTATTTTGTATGTGTGAAATGTCAAAATATTAAATGTGAGGCTAATGTATAAATATATGATAGTTAGATACTTAAATAGAAGAATGGTAAAGAGTTAGTAAAAAGAATAAAAAGAGAATATTCCTTTTTGGTGATGAAAATGGTGTAAACTGTTAGAGATAAAATATTGTTTGATGTGATGTTTACACCATTTTAGCGTAAAAAATGGTGTAAACTGTTGGAGATGGCCTAAGTGGCTAACACCGATCTTGGAAATTGCGGTACCTTTTCTTTTTCTTTAGATGAACTATCACACTCCATACAAGATGAAGCAATGATTGTGCGACCACCTGTGCCAGGCTGCCAGCTCCTTGTACTAGAGGATCATCATTTGAGAACATTATCTCAAATTCACCTCTTTAATGACTTAAATTTAAGGTCTCGCATATGAGTCATACTCCTCTTCATTTCATTCTCTCCATTTGCTCTCTCCATTTCTTTTTCACTCTATCTCTCTGCTTAAAAATAATAATTAAACATAATCTTTTCTTTTCCCCTGTCTCACCATCCCCACCTCTCTCTATCTCTCTTCTAGTGGACCATTCCAGTTAATGGAGAGGAGCAAAATCACTCCCACATATAGAGGATCAAGTGTGCCAGTCATCCACTTGAACCACTTTGAGATGTCTAGTACTACCTCCGTTCCTATTAAAATTTCCAAATAGGTTTGACACACAGTTTATGATAGTGGGTATTGTGTGGCGGAGAGTTGTGCAGAAGAGAGAGAAATGTGTAAGAAATATTGTGAACCACAAATTCTTTACTAAAAAGGGAAAGTTGAAGTTTTAATTGGAACGGACGAAAAAGAAAAGTTGAAAGTTTATTTAGGAACGGAGGGAGTACTACTTATGTCCCATAATGTAAAGCTATACTTTACATACCTTCCTCCGTTCCTTAAAAATTGCAACATTGGAATTTCTGCACTATTCACATACCTTACTTTGACCACGATTTTCTAATAGTATATATAATAAAATTATCATGTATAAAATATTAATACATTTGTATTAATGTAAATTTTCAATATATTAACTTTTTTAATGTTTACTCATACGTAAATATATATAATTACAGTCAAAGTTGCGTGTTGACAAACGTGAAAGTCAAAGTGTGCAACTCTTAAAGAACGGAGGATAGTATGTATGTTTGGTGTGGGTTTTAAGAAACTAAAGGATAAAGTTGTTGTTTTTCTAATCTTCAAAAAGTAAGAAAGATTATGTTTAGTCGATAAAAATTGCACAGTGAAATGATAGATAAAGAATTAAAATGAAGAAGTAAAAAGTTAATGGAGTTTAATTTAGAAAAGTTCATATTTTTTGACAAAATGTGAGAAAGGGAGTATTTATTTTACGTTTTGATCAACCAGTGGTACTATCTATATATGTGTGGGTGCAGGAGCGTATGTATCGGAGGAGTGTTACTTGAAGAGTGTTACTTCTGTATTGGTCATTTTGATCACGGAAATGGACAACGAGTGTTCGAGATTATTTCAACTTAAAAAAGTTACATACAATAGTACTCCTATTTAGGCCATCTCCAACAAGCACAAACTTTTACACCAAAATGGTGCATTTGATAAAAAAATGCTCCAATAGCCACACCATCTTCAACACCATTTCACCATTTTGGTGGAATGCCTTTGGCTTTACGCCATATATGGCGTACACCAAATCCAACACCATCTTCTTTTTCTATTTTTTTTTTATTTCAAATGTGACCTAAAGTTTTGATTATTATAGTATTGACCCATTTTTAAAACAACAAATTAGGATGTTTTTACTTGGACTAAAATTTCTTGGTCTGATCTGGTCAGATTTGGTCTGATCTGTTCTGAACTGATTTGGTCTGGGTCAAAACATCATCTTCTTCTTCCATCTCCATCCTTCCATAGACATGGGTCAAAACTTTAATTTCTCATTGACTATAATCGTCGTCCATCTTGCGCCATTGCGGTTTACTTGACTATTCGAAAACTCATTGTAGATGTTCGCTGCTACGTTTCAACCTTGTCGATCCGTGCTGCCCAACAAACTGCATGCCCGGTAGATGAAGACCACTGTCAACAGAAAACTAAAAAACCCTAGAAGAGCTTTAGGGCCGTCCACCATTCCTTGTTTATTTGGTTTATTTATAAGGATATTTCTGACATACAGTATAAATACTAGAAAAGTGGTCGCGCGTTGCGCGAATGTAATATGCCCAATTTGAACTTGCTTTGAATTGTATATGCTCCATAATATAAAACATTATTTGAATATATTGATAATAAAGATGATGCATCGTTCCAGATACACAATTCTTATTTAATTTAATAAGAAATAGATGTTTTATTTTATATTATTTACATTTTCATTTTAATTTTAAAGTTTTTGGGGTTTTTATCTTTTAATTTAACGTTTTTAAATTATTTATCTATTTTTACATTTATACTATTTTTTAAATTATTTTTACATTTTTTCAAATCTATATGAAGTTTTACATTTAAGGTTACTTTTTATCAAAAGGTAACCTGCTATAGTAGGTCAAATAGGCTTGATTGATTGTGTTTGTAGAAGTACATTTGCTTTTATGATGCTTTTTTTAGTAAAACGTAAAACGACTTAAGTGAAGGATTGAAAATTGTAGAAAAATCTATTTGACAATTTTCCCTAATAATAATGTAAGATAAACTCAAGGTAGTCATCATGTAATAAAACACAAGGAGTAGTAGCTAGAATAAATAATATAGGAGGGGGGAGCACTACACTTAAAAACTAAGCATGAAATGATTGAGAAAACATAGTGATGGATAGAGTACCCGGGGGTAGCTTATCCGAGGGGTTATTACGGGGAATAACAAGGGAGAGGTCAGAGCAAGCAAGTATAGAGAGAGAGAGTATATTGGAGAGTGTTCAGCGTTTTCAGCGTGGTTACAAATGGGGAAATGGGGTGCTATTTATAGTAGCAATAAATGCCGGACAGGGACACGTGTCAAGCGTCCATTGGCCGAGAGGTCACCTCATCTGGTTGGCGCTGGCAACCACATGTGGTCGCATTTAATGCGGTTGTTGGATGGGACGTTGTACAGGGTACGGTGATCTGCACGCATGTGGTGCGGATATCATGTCGGGAAAGGTGTCCTCGGCTGTAGAGGACTAGCCGAGGGCTCTGAGTACCGGGGACCCCCTTAGTGCCGAGGGCTCCCACTGCCGAGGGCTACTGATTTTCGCCGTTTTTCCCAGTAACTTTGTTTTCCTGTCTTGGCCCTCTTGTGAGAGTTAGAGCCTTCGTCCAGGGGGCCGAAGGCACCCCTGGTGCGCATTGTGGGCTGCTTGGTACTCTGGACGCTGTGATTTGGGCCTGTTGTGCTCTCTGGGCCTGTTGGGCCTTTATTGGAGTAGTAGGAGTCTGTGGGCCGGGGGTTCCCGGGCCATATACTCCATCAGGAGTCCCTCACTCCTTTTGCCGAAAGGTACTTGAGGGAAAAGGAGTAATTGTGTTTGTCCTCTGCCGTTGTTCCGTTTGTAGTTTGTAGAGTTGTGGGTAGTTTGCTGTTTGTTTATTCTGCCGAGGGCAGTCCCTCAGTTACCCACATGTCGGGACTTGATGGGTCATGTTTGTGATTTTTGTGATTTTTCCCGAGGGGGTCCACCAGTCCCCCACTCCTTGAGGCACTTGCAAAGTGGTGAAAAGGAGTAGAGTAGTTGTGTTGATGTTGTGGACCGAAGGATGACGCTTTTCGTTTCATTTTGGGGGGATGCCTCGTTAAAAACCTCATTAGGAAAAACCATGTGGGAAAAAATCCTAATGAGGGAAAAAGAGTGCACCGAATTCCCCCAACGATGAATCGAAAATGTGAAACCTTGGTTCGAAATGGAGAATAATGATGATGTCGAAGGCTTTCCCCGTTCTGGGGGCTCATTTGTTGATTAGCCGGAGGCTTGCTTTTGATACCCTGGGAGGCGCCGAAGGGGAGTCCCTCAATCTGGGGATCGAGGGCGTAATGAATGCGGGTAGTAGTTGAATTGTTACCGGGGGGTCCCCTGTTTGTTGATTAGTCGGTGATGAGGATATCCGAGGGGTCCCGCTACCTGTGTGCCGTAGGCTATCCGTCAATGAGGCATACTCCCCGGGGGCTACCCGGCCCTCAAAGTGCTGAGGGGGGATCCCCGAGGGGTGGCCTGATATGAAGCCTTGGGCTTCTGAAGGAGTGATCCCGATGGAATTCGTTATGTACTGTGTGGGGCACAAACCGGGAGCGTCTCTGGGTAAGTGTACCCGGAGGCTCTCCTTGATGAAGTGGAGTGAAGTAAAAAGCCCGGGGGCTCCCAGAATATAGCCGTTGGAATATGTAATGTCAGGATATAGCCGTTGGGGGGTTGTCACGTGGTGCGTGCTCGTTGGCTGCCCGTGGGCGGGCGTCACCGATTGGGCGAAACCGCGGTCTGTAATGATGGCAGTCCAACCGGAGGCCCAGTTTCCAGGCCCAAGCCCGGATCCCAGCGCCTATAAATACCCCTTGGCCGGCCTCACTCCCCTTTGTGCGAAATCATTGTAGCGAAGCTCTGCTAAAATTTCTAGAGAGAGAAACTGCAGCCCTCGATCAATCTCCCGCTTTAAGGTCAGTTCCCCCGTCTGCTCTTCTCTCTCCTTAGCTAGCTGTAGCGGTCTTAGATCTAGGACCGTAACCTAGGACACTTAGTGTTTTCGAGCCCTCGAACCAGTAGAAAGATGTCCTCTCAAAGCGATTCCCAGGACATATCGAGGGATCCCTCGATGGAAGAGGAGAGCTTCTCGGACGCGGGGTCCTCAAGTGAGCAGCCCTCGGCCCAAGAGGATGTCGCGATGGCGATGGAGGTGCAGAAGGAATTGGTGGCTGAAGTTGAAGCCGAGGGCTTCGAGCAGGAGGCGGAGGATGAAGAGCTTGCCCTCGTCGTACAAGTTGCAGAGGAGGAAGAACAAAAGGAGAGGATGACGGTGACAGTGGTCGTCCTTCCCCCTCGGGTGCTGGTGAAGCAGGGAGCTCTCGGCCCCTCAACCCGACGCCGATAAGAGTGGCCCCCGGGAAAAAACCGGAGAAGAAGAAAACTGCTCCTAAGAAGAAAAATGTTGCTGCTGATCAGGGGAAGCCCATAGATGTGCCCGAGGGGTACTCCTGGCTAAATACTGCTGCCCTGGAGATAGGGTCGAAGGCTGATAGGGAAGACATGTACATTACCCAGCTGCACGTGGGGCCTTCGGCTGTGGTGGTGGCGCCGGGCCCTGATGATGTGCTTTCCCGGGCCCCCGAGGGTTGCATTGCCGTGCACATCCTGTCGGTGTCAATGGGGCTCCGGTTCCCCCTGCACCCCTTCCTTCGGGAGTATCTCCGGTATGTGGGCTTGGTCCCCTGCCAGTTGACGCCCAACAGCCACTCCTACGTGGCGGGCTTTCTGAACCTCTGCCGTGCCCGAGGGGTGACCCCCAGCCTGGACTTGTTTTACCAGAGCTTCAATCTCTGCCGCGGGGGTCACGCGAACGCCGAGGGCTTCGCCAATCTGCAACAGGTGGCTCGGTGGAAACTATTCACAGAAGCGCCCTCGTCCAACAAAGGCTGGAAGGAGCGGTGGTGCTACGTCAGGATTGCCGAGAGCCCTTTTCCGATGGAGCTTAGGGATCGCTTCCGTCGGCATCCGAAGGTCGGAAGTGTTGCTCTGGAGAAGGATGACTTGATAATAGCCAAGATCCCGGCGGGCCGCACGAAGCAAGTGTCCATTAAGCACTTCACTGCTGACAGGGAGCTTTTTGCCCTCGGCTTCCGCAGATATCGCTTCCTCGGCGAAACAGACGAGAAGTATCATGTGCTGGCAGGAGGTAGTCTCTGAGGGCTTCCTATTTTTGTACTTTGGATTTTTCCCCCTTTCCTTTTTTTTGCTCTTTTCTCCTTCGGTCTAACCCCTTTATTTTTGTTGGCAGGTGTTAACATGGATGCTGACAAACTCTTCGCTTTGAAGAAGAAGAATGGCAAGACCCAAGCCCAGAAGAAGGACCCTTCGGTCCAACCGCCTGTGGGAGCCTTCTTCCAAAAAGAGGATCTGGAGCCCTCTGCTGCGGAGGGAGTCGTCGGTGTGGCGGAGGAGGCCACAAAGAAGAAAAAGGGGAGCAAGGCGATTGAGCCCCCGGCTAAGAAGCAGAGGGGCACAGGGGGCACTGTCGGCCAGGATGCCCCCTTGGTGATCATTGAGGATCGCCCCTCTCCGGACCCCCCAGTGGATGCTGCGGCAACAGCCCAAACCAATCCTCCCCTGAGAAGCCCCCCTCGGGAGATCCTGCAGCTCTCTTTGGCCCTGGGGGCTTCCGTTCTACACGGCTCGGCGGAGCCGAAAGCTTTTCTGAGGGGGATGACCTCGGTGATGGACAAGGCTGCCCTCTCCACATATGATGACGAGGCCCTCGAGAACAGGATCCTTCGGTCTTCATTAACTGTAAGTTTGCTCCCTTAGGTTTTGCGTTTAACTTTTAATGCTCTTTTCATGTTAATCTGACCCCTCCTCCCGTTGTTTATCAGGCTTGCGTAGCCCTCGGGGAGCACGCACAGAGGCTTGAGCAATGGCGCCTCCGGAGGGCGGAGCAGGACCGGGAGATGAAGGAGCTCATCCTGAAGAACTCCGAGGCCGTAAAGCAGATGGCAATGCTGGAGGAAGATCTCCGGAAGGCTGCCGAGGGCAAAGCTGCAGCGGAGGAAGCCAGGCTTGAGGCCGAGAGGGCAGCCAAAAAAGCCGCCGAGGAGGCGGAGATTGCTAAGGCTGAGGTCGTCGCCAAAGCCCGGGAAGAAGCTGTTGCCGCCTTCGTGGCCGAGGGCTGGAAGACTGAAGACAGGCGACAGTGGGTGGCCTCGGTCGTGCAGTCTTCGGTTGATGACTGGGTGAAGGGTCCCGGAGCCGACTGGATGGCAGAAAGGGGAGACAGCTATTATCAGGGGGGCGAGTTCTTCACCCAGCATCTGGTGTACCGGAGGCTCGCCAGGCACTTCAAAGTCCCTCTCGAGGAATTCGACCCCTCGGCGTACGGCCTTCCCGCTTTGCAGCCAGATGTTAGAAACCCCCTCCCCCCGGGCGAAGAGAGGCCGGTGATCCATGACTCCATGATGATGGGGGGGATCCGGCGATGGTGATACCGAGCACGCCATCGGGGAGGAGGTCACCTCGAAGCCCGCCGAGGAGGCAGCAGCTTGAAGGAAATACTTGTAGTTGAATAGTTGTTTGAACACTTTTCCTTTTTGTTTGTAATGTTTGTGTACTCTCGGCCTCGGCCATATATTGTAACATATACATTTGAATTTCCTCTTTTTGACGAATGAATGATTGCCTTCGGGCTTTGTGTATATGACTTGTCCTCTTTAATTCATTTCTCTTCGAATGTATGCCGTCGCTTTCTTTTGAATGTATGCCTTCGCCCTTCTGAATGTATGTTTAGGACTTAAAATATATTCTTCCAAGTGTGGTGCTTCTTGTAGCCCTCGGTTACCAGTAATCTTTAGTCAGTTGAACCTTTCACCGAGGGCACAACGTTCAGGACTTAGAAATATTTCCAAGTATTTGTTCATCTGTTGGCCCTCGGCCGGTTCCTCCCCTCTGGTTCCATGTAGCCTTCGTGAGATAGCCGGAGGTGAGGTGCTTAGGACTTAGAAAATTTTCCTAAGTGTTTCAATACAGTTTTAGCCTTCGGTAGTTGGGCACCCTTCGCTGGATGTATGGCCGAGGGCCCAACAATAGTTAGGACTTAGAAAATGTTTCTGAGTGTAGTCTCACCAAGCCTTCAATCGTGTGACCCCTCGGGCTGCAGGGAGATTCGAGACTTAGAAACTTGTCACCGAGGGTAAGAACTCTTGGGACTTAGAAATTTTTCTAAGTGTAGCATGTATGAAGTAGGAGCCCTCGGGCAGCATGGAGATTTGACCGAGGGTCAAAGTATGTAGGACTTAGAAAATTTTTCTAAGTATAGCTTTACCAAGTCTTCAACCGTATGGCCCCTCGGGCAGCATGGAGATTTGGCAGAGGGTCAAAATATGTAGGACTTAGGAAATTTTCCTAAGTGTAGTATGTGTGAAGTAGGAGCCCTCAGGTGACTGTGAGGACCTTGTTTGTGGTATGCCCTCTGCTGACTGGCGGCTCCACAAGGGGCAAAGAATTTAGGACTTAGATTTTTCTTTAAGTGTTTCCTGCTGCTGTCCTTCGGGGGGGACCTTTCGGCTGTAGGCGTTGTAGGTTTAGGATAGTTCCCTTTGCCTTGTGATGTTGTCTTGTGGCAATAAAAGCCTTCGGTTGTTTGTCATATAGTTCCCTTCGGGAACGTTTTGAGTTGTTTGAGCCTTCAGTTTTAGGTATAGCCGGAGGCAATCCTTGAGTGGACTCAGCCATTCGTTGATGATGTCTGTCGTGAATGGTGTCTTTTGTACTTGTGAACTTCCAAGGTACCGAAGGTGTTCCCGTGGGGAGCCCTCGGTATGTTTTTGTAAATTGTTGGAGTGATGTACTCATTGATTTCTCGCCGAGTCTACTCCCCTTCACCACCCTATTTTTTTTTGTTTTTTTTGAGTAGTGAAGAGAAGGCTTCAAGAAACTTGGTTTCTTGGTAAGGCTTGGCCTATCGGGAGGTAACAGAGTACACCATTAGCTCCCCCCTCGGGTTGACCTTCCATGTTCCGAGGGGATCGAGGGTCGATTCCTGGGTAGAATACACCATGACCTGCCCCCCCCCCTTGGGGGATGGCGCGGAAAGCGCCTCAGTTTTGAAAGTCGTCCCATCGGCGCTAGACATAGTCCGTGGCCTGCCACACCCTTGGAGTGGTGGCGCGGGGAGCGTTTCGGTTTGGAAGTCGAATCCTGGGCATTTATCGTGCCTGTCATACCCTTGGGGTGATGACGCGGAAAGCGTTCCGTTTTTGAAAGTCGAATCCTGGGCATTTCTCATGCCTGTCATACCCTTGGGGTGATGACGCGGAAAGCGTTTCAGGGAAGGGTTTTCATTTGCACACTGGTTGCGAATGGCCGGGTGCACTACGTGCTACCGGCACCGATAGGTGGCGCCTTCGATATAGGCGTCCTCGAGGGGTACGACTTAGGAAACAACACTTGGTGTTTGTTCCGATGTACGGCCCTCGTCACTTGGTACCGAGGGGTCTTCTGTAGAAATAGTTGGTGTTTTTTCTTCACTTGTCGCAGGGGACTGTGGTGTCTACCCTCGATACTTGGTACCGAGGGGTCTTCTGTGGAAACACTTGGTGTTTCTCCCCGATTATTGAAGGGGATTATGTTGTCCACCCTCGGTACTTGGTACCGAAGGGCCTTCTGTGAAAACACTTGGTGTTTATTCTCAAAAGCTGCTAGTGATGTGTCCCCACGGCACCAGGTGCCGAGGGGTTTCCTTTTGGGGACAGGTGATGCTTTGCCGTAGGTGACAGTATCCTCTACCCCCGGCACTTGGTGCCGAGGGCTCTTCTATTGTGGTGAGGCCTTGGGCCTGGGGGTGGTATGAGGGCTTGGCCCTTGTGATAATCGTGTTCCGTGTTCTCGGTGTCTTCAAAATGTCTTCATTCTTCAGAATTCTTAGGCCTTGGGCCGTAAAATAATACATTCACTAGTTATGAGGGCTTGGCCGCTCTATTGTTATTGATAAAATTTAACCAAGTGATGTACATTCCAGTGCCTAGGGACTTCAGTCCCGTTAGGGCGTTTTAGCTTGTAAGTTCCGGGTTTGATGATGGCTGCCACGATGTAGGGGCCCTCGAACTTTGGTGCCATCTTTCCACCCTCGGTTGGTTGGCTAGCTTCCCTTCTTCGGAGAACATAGTCCCCCACTTGGAATTCCCGGGAGCGAACCTTGGCGTCGATGTAACTTTTTACTTGCCTTCGGTAGTTTTCTGCGCGTATGAAGGCTTGCTCCCGGCGTTTCGAAATAAGGTGGAGATCGAGGGCCATATTGGTGTCGTTGGCCTCCGGATCATACTGTGTGACCCTTCGGGTTGGGAGAGTTACTTCAGTGGGGGCTTTGGCTTCAAATCCGTAGCAAAGGGAGAAGGGTGTTTCGCCAGTTGCCCGCTGAGGGGTGGTACGGTAGGCCCATAAGATGTTGTGGAGCTCTTCCACCCAACCACCTCCCTCGCCTCCAGCTTCTTCTTTAGGCCCTCGAGTAAGGTCCTGTTGGCGTTCTCCACTTGACCGTTGCCCTGAGGGTAAGCAACGGATGAGAAGGTGTGTTTGATGCCCCATGCCTCTAGGAGGGCACAGAAGGGGACTGCCTCGAATTGAGTCCCGTTGTCGGAGATGATTTGCTGAGGGACGCCAAACCCGGTGAGGATGTTTTTAAGAACAAAATGACGACACCTGGCCTCAGTGATGCTGGCGAGGGGCTCCGCTTCCACCCATTTGGTGAAGTAATCGATGGCGACAATGATGTACCTGTTGTTGGAGGTACCCCTCGGCAGAGGGCCCACAAGGTCTATGCCCCATCGAGCAAAGGGTATGGATGTGCTGATGGGGGCATAGTTGACCGCTGGCCTGCCGGGGGCTTTCTGGAAATGTTGGCATGCGGGACACCTCCGGGCAAGGTCTGCACAGTCCCGGGCCATCGTAGGCCAGAAGTAGCCCAAGATTATTAGCCTTCGGGACATGGAGAAGGGTCCCTGGTGAGCTGAGCAAGTGCCACTGTGTACTTCCTCCATCGCCACTTCGACTTCATCTTGATGAAGGCACCGAAGTAGCGTCCCGTTGTAGGACCTTTTGTAAAGCCTCCCGTCTTCGATAATGTAGCTGGGAGCCCTCAACTTTGCCAGCTTGGCGCGGGCCTCGTTCTCGGGCAGTTGCCTTGTGGTGATGAAGGCAACAATGTCCGAGATCCAGTCCTCCTGTCTTTGTTGTATATTCATGACGGGGCTAGCATGTATGCTAGAGAGGCTGAGTTCTTCTACTTTGGCAATCTTCGAGATATGCTCAGGGGATTCTGCCGAGAGCTTTGATAAAATGTCGGCCTCGGAGTTTTGAGCCCTCAGTATTTGAGTAAGAGAGTGTGCCTCAAATACCTTAAGCAACTCCTTGGCCGCCTCCTTGTATTGCTTCATTCTCCCTTCCTTGGCTTCGTACTCCCCGGAGATTTGGCCGACGACTAACTTGGAGTCGCACTTGACGTGGATTTGTCGGGCCTTCATGTTAGCTGCCAGCCGAAGGCCACAGAGGAGGGATTCGTATTCGGCTTCATTGTTGGAGACTTTGAAGGAGAAACGGACTGCATAATAGGCCCGGAAGCCCTCGGGTGAGATGAGAACCACCCCTCCTCCACATGCCTTGATGGCAGAGGAGCCGTCGGTGTAGAGGGTCCACCAATCATCTGAAGGGGCCGAGGGCTCCTCGTCCGTGGCTGCCCTTGCCGTACACTCCGTCACGAAGTCCGCTAGGGCTTGGCCCTTGATGGCGGGCCTAGGACGGATGTCGATGTTGTATTGGCTCAAGAAGACAGCCCATTTTACCATTCGGGAGGAGCTAGTGGGGCTCCTCATCAAGGCGCCGAGGGGTTGGTGAGTGAGGACCTAGACCGGGTGAGCCTGGAAGTAATGGCCCAACTTCTTGACGGTCCACACGATAGCCAACACCGTTTTTTCCACGGGGGAGTAGCGGAGCTCCGCTTCCCTGAGGGTCTTGCTAACATAGAAGATGGCATGTTGGATGCCATCCTCTTCCCGGATGAGTACAAAGCTGATGGCAGCCGGGCTAACACCCAAGTAGAGGTACATGATTTCCCCTACCTTGGGTTTAGAGAGCACAGGGGGTGAATATAAGTATCGTTTCAGCTCCTCGAATGCCCCCTGACATTCTGAAGTCCACTGGAAACCGACGGTTTTCCTCATGATCTGGAAGAAGGGTAAGGACTTCTCCGCCGATTTTGATAAGAAGCGGTTGAGGGCTGCCAGGCGGCCCGTCAACCGTTGGACCTCCTTCACGTTGCGTGGGGGCTCCATGTTGATGATGGCCTGGATTTTCTCGAGGTTGGCCTCAATACCCCTTCGGCTAACCATGTAGCCCAGGAATTTCCCCCCATGGACGCTGAAGGTACACTTCTTCGGGTTCAGCCGAAGGCTAAACTTCTGCATGATGGCGAAGATCTCCCTCAGGTCGTCAGCATGGTTTCCTGACTGCTTGCTTTTGACGATCATATCGTCAACGTATGACTCCATGGTGCGCCCTTCCCTCCTTTCGGCCGAGAGGGGTCTCCTCCACTGCTGTACTGGCTTGACCGAAGGGTCCACCGAGAGGCGGTGGGTGATGACCCTTCAGCTGATTCCCGGCATGTCCTCCGCCCCCCATGCAAAAACAATGGAGTAGGCGCGGAGGGCGCTGATGATGCCGGTCTTCAAATCTTCGGGGAGCTTGGCTCCAATCTTCACGACTCTCTCCGGCTTGGCCGGATCGAGCGCGAAGTCTTTTACCTCCTCGGCTGGTTCAGCCCTCAGCCTCTTTTCTTCCGCTTCCACGGTTCCGGTGATGGTGTCAACGCGGAACTCCGTCTTGCTAACCTTCTTCGTAACTTGAAGGTAGCAAGCGCGGGCAAGCTTTTGGTTCCCCCTTGAGTAACCGATTCCCCCCTCGGCTGGGAACTTGAGGCAAAGGTGCCTCATGGAGATGACGGCTTCGAGGTCCTCGAGGGCTGGCCGGCCGAGGATGATGTTGTGGGCGCAATCGATGTTGACGACGACGAACTCCACTTCGAGCTTGGCTCTATGGAGGCCATCGCCGAAGATTACCGGGAGGGTTATGACCCCCTCGGAATCAATGGTGTCGCCGGTGAAGCCGACAAGAGGGGTCTTGATGGGCCGAAGGGACCCCCTCTCCAGATGCAGCTCTCTGAAGGTGCTGAGGTACATTACATTGACGGAGCTGCCCGTGTCAATGTAAGTTCTGTGAATAATGGTGTCGTTGATCTCTGTGCGAATGACGAGGGCATCCCTATGGGGGGAGGATACTGGGGGGAGATCAGCGTTGGTGAAGATAATGGGTTCCTCCCTCAACCGCTTTACTGGGGGCATATGAGTGACTTCCCCCACGTAAAGTGATTGAGCCCACTTCTTCCGTTGACTTGTGGAGTCACCCCCGGTATTTCCCCCCGTAATCATGAGGATGTGGCGTTTCTTCTCTTGGTACCGGGGGTACTCCTCCTCCTCTTCCTCCAGATTTCCAATCTCCCTCTTCTTGCCGAGGGGGATGGTGTTGGGGTTGACCCATGCATTCGCTCTCGCAGTTTGCCCTCGGGGTGGCCCCTGATGAGAGGGGGCCTGTTGCTGAGGGCCCTAGACGAACTGGGACAGATGGCCCGCTTGTATTAATCTCTCGATGGCCGTTTTTAGCTGATGGCAATCATCGGTCCTGTGCCCCTGGTGTCGGTGGAAACGACAGTAGGGGTAGTTTGGATTGATGGCAAATACTTCCGAGGGCGCGCGTGAATCTCGTTCCACGAGGCCCCTCTCCTCAGCAAAATCCAGGATGACGCTGACGTGGTGCGTCAATGGTGTCCGAGGGTGCTCCAGGAGGACAAGCTGTGCCCAAGCCCTCGGGTTCCCCTTGTAGCCTCCCCGGGCTTGGCTTGGCCATACCGGGGGCGATCACCGGAGGGGGCAGAATCCCTGGGATGATTGCGGGGAGCCCCCGTCCCCCTGTTACCTTTGTCTTCTGGCCGAGGGCGTTGCTGGTCTGGGACATGGTGACATTTCTCCACCTCCTCGACCTCGGCGTACCGGTCCCCCCCGCTGTAGGGCCCTTATATAATCGCGGGGGGGTTTGATGATGAGGCTTCTGGAGAAGTTCCCGGGGCGGAGTACTGTTTGTAGGAGGGCCAGGAGGGTCCCGTCGTCAGCGCCGTCAACTTTATCAGCCTCCGTCCTCCAGCGCTCCATGAAGTCCCGAAGGGTCTCCTCCTCCTTCTGCCTCACTGTTAGCAAGTGGGAGAAGTGTTTTCTCGTGCGGCGCCTTCCCGCAAATTGCGTCAAGAATCGTTGGACGAGTTCTTGCCATGAGTCAATACAGCCCTCGGGCAATCGGTTGAACCATTCGTACGCCGGCCCTCTAAGGTGGAGAGGAACCAGTGACACAAATATTCATCCGATGCCCCCACCATCATCATGCTGTTTTGATACGTGTTGTAGTGCTCTTGGGGGTCAGTCTTTCCGTCATAGGGCTTGATGAGCTGCCCTCGGTATTTTTCCGGGATCCGGGCATCCAATACCCTTGGGGTAAATGGCGTCCGGGTCCGGAGCTGTATGGTGGGTTCCCCGAAGCCCTCGGCTATCTTCTTCTGCATTTCTTCCATCTTGGCCATCATTGCCTCATACTTGATGTCTGTATGAGGGGCAGAAGTGGTGGCGTGGGCTTTAGTGGCCTCCATCTCGTCAAGCCGGCGCTGGAGGGCCGCGATGATTTCGTCCCGAGGGTCCTTCGGGAGGGCCTCCGCCCCTTGCGAATGGACCCGGGCCGAGTGGGCTTGATTGATTTGATGGCGTGCGTCGTCGGCATGGAGAGGTGCCTTGCCTTTGTCCTGAGGGGGACGCCTTTCATTGGCCCTGGAGACGGACCCGCCACTTTCCTGAGGCCTTTGGAACGCCTTCCCCCCTTGGCGGTCTTGGAACCCTCGGCGGTCTTGCGCCCCTCCGAGTCTCTCGAGGGCGGAGGTCCGGAGTCATTCCTTATTCACGTTGTGGCGGTCCCGGGACTGGACCTCCTGGGAGGCCGTATCTTGGGCCACGACCCCCTCGGAGTTCCCCATCCGAAGGACCGGGTTACCGAGGGGTCGTGGATGAGGGGGAGGCATAATATTCTCCCCCACCTGAGGTTGGAGGGGAACCAAAGTGCCGAAGGCACCCGGGTTCTGGGTGAGCGTCTGGATGAAGGCGGAGAGCGCCGATTGAACGTCGATGGTGATGACCGGAGGGCTAATTTGATTTTCGCTTCGGTCCTTCTTCTTGGCCTCGATGCCGAGGCGGGCATCGGGGGCATTTTGCTGAATCTGCTGGCGTAGGTCGACAGCCGTCTGGTCCAACCCGGCGATGACGCCGCCCCCGGGAGCCCTGTTGGAGGCTTCGGGGACGTCGACCTCGCTGAGGGCCAGGTTCCTGTCCTCTACATTCTTGGAGTTGGCACGAGTTGTTCTCACCATTTTAGATGGGTATTTTTGTGTTTGGTCGAGGGGAAGGTTTCTTACTTGATTGTTCGACCTCTCAACGAGAGCACCAAATGATGGATAGAGTACCCGGGGGGGGGGGTAGCTTATCCGAGGGGTTATTACGGGGAATAACAAGGGAGAGGTCAGAGCAAGTAAGTATAGAGAGAGAAAGTATATTGGAGTGTGTTCAGCGTTTTCAGCGTGGTTACAAATGGGGAAATGGGGTGCTATTTATAGTAGCAATAAATGCCGGACAGGGACACGTGTCAAGCGTCCATTGGCCGAGAGGTCACCTCATATGGTTGGCGCTGGCAACCGCATGTGGTCGCATTTAATGCGGCTGTTGGATGGGACGTTGTACAAGTTTCGGTGATCTGTACGCATGTGGTGCAGATATCATGTCGGGAAAGGTGCCCTCGGCTGTAGAGGACTAGCCGAGGGCTCTGAGTACCGGGGACCCCCTTAGTGCCGAGGGCTCCCACTTCCGAGGGCTACTGATTTTCGTCGTTTTTCCCAGTAACTTTGTTTTCCTGTCTTGGCCCTCTTGTGAGAGTTAGAGCCTTCGTCCAGGGGGCCGAAGGCACCCCTGGTGCGCATTGTGGGCTGCTTGGTACTCTGGACGCTGTGATTTGGGCCTGTTGTGCTCTCTGGGCCTGTTGGGCCTTTATTGGAGTAGTAGGAGTCTGTGGGCCGGGGGTTCTCGGGCCATATACTCCATCACATAGGAAAGTGCAGAATAAATGTAGACAAAATGAGTATTAATACGTTTTAGGCGAACAAAATAGTAAAATGTATTTATCAAAAATCAAACAAATGAATTATCTACCTTATTTACACATGTACAAAAGGGACATATACATAAATATCGCATATTCCACATAATTTGAAGCTATCAAAAATTGAGTGGATATCATAAAATATCGCATATTTATGTATACATAAATATCGCATATTCCACATAATTTGAAGCTATCAAAAATTGAGTGGAGTATATTTCATGCACAAAAGAGACAATGCACAAAAGGGACACATGCACAAAAAATGAGTTCACTAATTTTAGTTTTTAAGCTATAAAAAATAATGGGGATCATTCAATGATTAAGCGGAAATAAATCTGTAAGAAAAGTAAAAACCGAATTGTGTGTTAGTTAAAAACTGTACGTGAAGGTAGTTACAATGAGATATAACTTGACATATTACGTATTATCAAACTCATAGTGTGCATTTTATTTCATTTCATATGACTTGTTGAGACCATTTAATTATAATCGAGATAACATTAATGAGCTTGGGAATATTACATTAGCTAATCAGCTAAATTTATGCTCTGTCGAAGTTACATTTGTAAAATACAAGCACCGCAAAATTTTTAGTGACAGTGAAATAGCCTTCGAGCAAAAAATATTTAAAATGCACTGCAACTCATTAACCAATGGAAAGAACTCTGTGAAGAAGGTTGAAATAGTTTTGCAGAGCATAGGATACTTTAGAAATTGCTGATCATAATATTGAGAAGGGAGTCGGACAAAAGACCTTCAAATCCCATTGTGTATTTGAAATTGTGAAAAATTAAAATCTGAATGTAAAATTAAATTGATAAGAGATGGTACATCTTCTTGAACGGAGATGTGTGAATCGTATGATGCTTTGGTTGGAAAATGAATTCAAATCAAGAAAACAAATCGACATAAAAATTAGACACTAAAAAAATTAAAATATGTTGCAATTGAAGATTCGAACAAAAATGATAAACATATACGGAGTAGATGATATTCCTAGAGTAAGTGTCATTAAACACAAGTAAGTGTAGTATTCAAAGTTAACACCGTTAGTTGTAGAGTTGGACGGTGATGTCAGTAATTTGAAAGACAGTTCATACGAGACACTATGATAGCACATGGTACTACATTTTAAAGTCTAACTATGACAAACCATGAACATTAAATACCACAAACCGGCCTTTATAAGATAGGTTAAGATTTTGTGTACTAATACTCCGTAACTTACATGTCCTTCAATGTAATTTCATATATTTTTAGGATATTTTTTCAACTGCTTTTGCAAAACATATTTACTTCATTCCATTAGTAATACATTCTTTTTTCAAGAGTATTACAGTTTTTACACTTCAAAATTAAGCCTTAGATAATGATCTCTTTAGGATGTTTTAAGTTTCAGACCAGGCACCATAAAAAAAAGTTTCAGACCAGACTAAACTTAAACAGACCAGATTAGATCAGACTTAACTGACCAGATCATACCAGACTAGATTTGGACAATTATAAAATACACAGAAACCAAACATTTAACAGACTAGTTCTGACCAAACCAAATCAGACTTAAATAGATCAGATCAGACCAAATCAGACCGGACCATCAAATTACATTTGAAAAACATCAAATACTCCGTAGTATCCTATATATTCTCTTTAGTCTCTTTACTCATATTCTCATTTCTCCACGCTCCACACTTCTACGCGCGCTGCCCTCTTTCTCTCTACCTTACCTCCTTCTCGTCTTCTCGGGTCACTCCCTTCCCCAGCAGCTTCTTTCATTCTGTGTGCCACTAGCCTGCAGTCCTGCACCCCCAGTAGGTAGTCCTTCATAACTTCATCGTTTTTTCAATCTTCATCAATATTTCTCTTATTTTTAGCAATATGGGAATATGTTTTATGCTTTAGAGCCAATATATGATTATTAAATCTGATTTTGGTTAGTGATTAAACATTTGAATGCATTTTACATATGATTGTTTGTGAATGATTGATATGAATTAAGAAGCTTATGGAAATAGTGTAAGGCAACTCATAATTCTTGTTTGCAAGGAAAGTGTTGTAGAAAAGTCCTCAAAGAAGTACAAACCTTAATTTTTAACTAAAGTAGGTTGGGTGGATGAAATCTTACCACAAAATTTCTTTTAGTTCCAAATTGTTTTAGTATTACAATTTTACTCTATTACAATATCTTTTACAGTTCCTCTATACGTATAAAATTACAATTGTAATGCTCCAAGGGAATATGATTAATGTATAATTTTTTGCAAGTGCCATCTGATTTGGATTGTTTAAATTACTATGCTGTGATATATGCTGTGATCTTAAATTACCAATTTTGCATCTATTTTTTTATATTCCGTGTTCCCTAGTCGGCGTCGAGGCGGTGAGTAGTCGACCTAGGCACTAGGCCTTGCTTGGTCGCCTGACTACCTTCTAGCGAATTTTAGAACATTCATAGACCTAAAAGGCTACAAAGGTAAGTGAGACACTGACTAGACTTCCCCGTGTTCCAAATGCGTTTCATTCAGCTATGGTTTCCTCCTTCCAATTCGATTAACAATGGTTTCTTCTTCCATACAGAGACATTCTTAGGTACTACATAATGGATTAACGTTTTAATGCATTATGCATCATCTTCCATATAAGCTATCATATATTTGTTTCTCTTTCACTTAGGTAGAAGAGACTGCATTTTGCTTCTTTTGCTGTTCTTAATATATGGACATTGATTCTAAATCATTTGAGGAAGAAGAGGTCACTATGGAAACAGAAAGCAAGGTACCACTATTCGAGTATTATGTTCTTTTTAAATCTTCAATTTTTTAAAATTTCACCCCAAAATGTACATCCCACTAGTTACGAACTTTTATGGTTTGCTGCTCTTTATAATAGGGCACCCAGAAGGTTGACATTTCCAATTCAATGGAAAAGCTTCAGATTGAGGGGACTTCATCTAAATTCAATAGAAAGCCAGTTATCATCATTGTGGTTGGAATGGCAGGTAAGTCTACCACATCGAGCTTTTCAACTCAGTTAAAAATATATCCTTGCTATTTATTATTTTATAAGAGCAGGTGTTGAATGTAATTCTGTTAGACATTTCACATTTGCAAGAATTATCTACATTATTTATTTTATTCTCGTAATATACAATGATTGCAAATATATGCAGTACAATCATGTTTTTCATTTACTCCTCAATATTTAAGGACTCTAAAGCAAACATTTCTTTACTAGGCAGTGGGAAAACTACATTTCTTCATCGACTTGTATGTCACACAATGGCTTCTAATATCCGAGGTTATGTAATGAACCTTGATCCCGCTGTGATGACCCTTCCATTTGGAGCGAATATTGATATAAGAGACACGGTTCGCTACAAGGAGGTTATGAAGCAATTCAACCTAGGTCCTAATGGAGGAATCCTTACTTCTCTAAACTTGTTCGCTACAAAGTTTGATGAGGTGAACCTTTTCTTTTTTTCTTTCAATTTTGACCAAAATTAAACAAGTCTCTCTTCCTTACTTTACATGTTGTTCCTGCCATTTGTCCTTTTTTTTCTTTTGCAAGGTTATTATATTTTTTAAAGCCTTTTTTGTAAGTGTTCCTGCCCCTTGTCAATTCATGTTTCTTAGTCCTTCGTTGAATTTTTCTGGAGCTGACCAGGTAACTGTGTGTTGTCATAAGAAATATCACACAGATATTGGGAGGTGTCTGTCAGTGACCCCTATCTGTATTATCATGCAGTCCCGTAATATTTTTCTTGGATGGGCCTCCCTAGAACCTTTTACTCTGAAAAGCTATGAAGCATGGAAACTTGCTGCGACTTACGTTTCCCCGTTTCGGAAACTCAGAAACATCACATTCCTGTTTCGGGCCCGTTTCTATGGTTAAGAAGAATCGGGAAACTTATTTCCCTAAATAACTAGCGTTTCTGAAATCTTGAGTTTCTTTCCCCCCTCTTTTTGTGTGATTCTGTATTGGAAAATAGTGCGTTTTTAAAAAAATAGTGATTTTTGTGATATTTCTTCCTAGCAATGTTGTGACATTTCATAATGCAACGCATTGCTCAAAATGTATTGCATTTTATGGTTAATTATGTACTTATATGTAATGGTTTCTAAATTTGTATATGCAGAATGTTTTCATTATTGGGCTATTAAACAAGTTATAGAAAAGCCTGTCTGCCTGTGTACATATATAAAAAGTATATATAATTATATCCACAATTTTTAAACTTGCACTTTTTCGCCCTACTTTTTGCATCCTATATTTATTAGAAATCACATATCTTGCGTTCCCGTTTCACATTTCCCATTTTGAAACAATTTTTTCTGCTCCACAATATTTTCTTCCAAATTTTCCCAATATTTTCCTCCCTGTTTTCAATCCCTAGCTTTCTCCATGTTAAATGGACCCTATGTGATTGTGGAAGTTACTTCCCCACCTTTTAATGTTTATTGTTCTTGAGAGACTATGAGATTATGTCTCCTAAAAATGCAGGTGATATCAGTCATAGAAAAACGGGCAGACCAACTGGACTATGTTCTCGTTGACACACCTGGTCAGATAGAGATCTTTACATGGTCTGCTTCTGGTGCAATTATCACAGAAGCTTTTGCATCTACCTTTCCTACTGTGGTAACATATGTTGTTGATACCCCACGATCTGCCAGTCCTGCCACTTTTATGAGCAACATGCTTTACGCATGCAGCATCCTATACAAGACACGTCTGCCTCTCGTATTGGCCTTCAACAAGACAGATGTAGCACAACATCAATTTGCTTTGGAGGTATAGCTCAACTTTGATTTAGTTTATTTTTGTTCAAAGATTTTGGAGAGGAGGGTAGAAAGTGAGTTGTGTGTAGTTGGTTTGGGCAGTTAGAGGAAGGGGAGAAAAATGGAGGGGCTATAAATCCTCGAAACTCCTCATAACTCACTCCCCTAGTCCGGCAAATTTGAGGAAAGTTATTTTTCCTATTCTTTCACCTTTTTAATACTTAAATGGTTCTACAATCTACATTATATTTAGAATGTTTTTAGCGTAAACCGAATTGTCCCAAACACAATGGGACAGAGGTAGTATGAAGCTGTTCTTTGTTAAAAGTACTTTCATAAAAGTATAAAATTTATAACTTTCATAATATTATCATAATCAAAATCGTGGTCCAAACTTTACGAGATGACAATGTTTTAAGGGATTTAGGTAGTAAAAAATAATTCCCACGATTGCATTGAAACCAAACATAAAATTTACTTAACTGCCTTACTTTTGTCAGCTTCCTTCACTCTTTTCTCCTCCATTGTGCTTCCCTCTTTTCTTCTTCCCTCACCACTCTTATTGGCAAAACACTCTATTTACCCACTCAATTTGGCAATCATCTTAGTATGACCATCTAAGTTCTCGAGCCTTCAATTTAACCATTATATTTCATTTTGTTCCAATATGAATATATGATCATCTAACTTTTAGAGCATTTGTCCAATAATTTTCTTCCCATTTTTTTAGTTGTCCCAAAAATCTGTTTTTATTTCTTTTTGGATAGATTCATGTTGATATTGTTTCTCTCATCTTGACCCCAACCAACACAATTTATTTTTTAATAAATGTGTCAAGTCAAAGCACGCCAAAATTTTTGAGATAGAGGGAATATTTATTTGTGCGTATTTGAAACGATTGCAAAGAATTCAACATATAAGACTTCAACATTTAAATTCTTAAAAGTTATACATAGAAAACATTTGTCTACATTCACATGAAGTGCCAACCAGTAGCAAATTGGAAATACAGGTTTCAACCATTGGACTATTAGGATTTTCAATCTGTCGCGTACACTGCTCAGATTGTAGATGAGGGAAAGAGATGAGCTTGTCTATCCTGTGTATAAGGAAAAGACATGCTTTATTTTCTATCGACGTGTTTTTGAGTGAATCTAATTCATCGCTAAAATTTTCTATACACACCAATAGCTTCTAAGTTTTGTTGGATGTGCACTTATAAATGCAAACTACAAATCCATTGTGTAATGGCTGATTTGAAACAAAAAAGAGAGTACAATGGCTGAATTGATTATTCGAGAAGTTAGATGGCCATTTTAAAATGAAATGAAAATACAAAGGCCAAATTAAATACTCGAAAAGAAAGATGATCATATTCAAAAAAACTGGGAAATTAAAGGGCTAAATAGGGTCCAAGTAATAAGTGTACCCCATTGTGGAGGGTTAAGTTACTATGGTGGAGTTGCTATAGGAACTGTCCAGGTTATTTGGAGTGGAATTTCCACCATCCACATCAATCATGACAGTCCAAGTAATAAGAGTACTCCATTGTGGAGGGTTAAGTTACTTCACGAACGAGACACATTTATTTTTATTAGTTTTTGAGGTGTAATGGTGATCCTGCTTTCTCATTATGTGAGCTTAGTGGATGGAAGATTTTGAAGTATTTCATGCAGCACTTGAATCAGACAACTCTTACACTTCGACTCTGACACGAAGCCTGTCCCTTTCACTGGAAGAGTTCTACAAGAATCTCAAGTCTGTTGGAGTCTCTGCAGTTTCAGGTGCTGGGATGGATGAATTCTTCAAGGCCATCGACGAAAGTGCTGAGGAGTACATGGAAACATACAAGTATGTACTCCGCTCATCCACTGTTTGTTCTATAATTGCACTCCGCTCATCTGCTGTTTATTTGATAATCTCCTCTTGTTGTGTGTTTTATGTTCTAAAAAAATTAGGGCCTGTTTACTAACAGAGAAAATTTTCTAGTTTTCTATTTCTGTTTTTCGTTCTTCAATTTTCTGTTTTCATTTTCCATTTTTTCTATCTCCAATTTTTTGTTTTCATTTTTTAGTTTTCCATTTTCAAATATGAAAACATGTTCATACAATTTTTTCACCCGGTTCTCTAACCGACCAAAAGACCGAAAGTGCGATCCCAGTCCGGAACTGAACCTAGTAGAACCCAAGTAGGGAACTGGGTCCCACATATAGGAAAGTCGGGTCATTGATCAGACCGGACAGGGACCGTCGGGTCGTGGACTGGAACAGATAGGGACCGCCGGTTCGTGGACCGGGCCGGATAGGTACCATCGGGTCGTGGAATGGAACGGATAGGGACCGCCGTTTCGTGGACCGGGCCGGATAGGGACCGTCGGGTTATGGATCGAACCGGACATGGACCGGATAGGGACCGTCAGGTTGTGGACCGGACCGGACATGGACCTCCGGTTCGTCGACCGGATCGGGACCGTCGGGTCATCGACCGGACTAGGACCGTCGGGTCGTCAACCGGACCGGGACCTTCGGGTCGTCGATCGGACCGGGACCGTCGGGTCGTCAATCGGACTGGACCGGGTTTGCTTGGCCGTCGACCGGACCGGACATTATCCGCTGGGGTCAATGACCGGACCGGACTGCCGGGTTGTTGGCCGGACCAGATAGAGACCGTTGGGTCGTTGACCGGATTTTATTGGAACAAACACCGGAGGGGGACCGGATCCAACACTAGGTGTAAGTATGCAAATTCATTGCAGCGGCACTGCAGCATCCGCATTTTCCAAATTTGGAAAACTAGTAAAAGTCATTTCTCCAATTCTTTAAGCAAAACAGAAACATCTCTCTTTTTTTTGTTTTGGAAAACGATTTGGTAAACACAATTTTCTGTTTTGCTTTCTCTAGTTTTTCAGAATTTTTTTTTGGTAAACACATTTTCTGTTTTCCAGTTTTCTAGTTTTCTGAAAAACTGGAAAATATCTTTGTTAGTAAACAGACCCTTAGTTTTGCATTCAAGTTTCTTAATTATTAAACTATCATCTGAATTAAGGATGTGATTTGTTCTATTTATTATTTTTTTAATACATCAGAAAAGAGATTTTTCCTTTTGGTTGTGATATCATGTATCGATTCATGTTAGCCGACCCCAATATCTTTTGGGACTAAGGCTTGAATGTTGTTGTTGTTGTATCAGAAAAGAGATTTGTTCTATTTATTATTGAAGATGAGTTAGTACACGATTTAGCTTCCTTACTAGACAGTAGAAACTATTACTCAACTTGGTCCTCAACTATGCAATTTGAACAAATTTAGTTTCTTATGCAGTTACGGTTCCTGTTAATATATTTAGAATTTGTAAATTTAACGTTGCACTTGTATAGATTCCTTAGGCTGTGTTTTCTTTCTCTTGTTGTCTACTTGTCTTGCCTTTCATATCCGTGCAACCAAGACCCTAAGTCCTTGTTTGGTTCAAAGGAGGAGAGGGAAGGAAAGGGAAGGGGAAGGAAGGATTTTAATAAAAATTTGTGTTTTGTTGGAGGAAATAGGAGTAAAGGTTTAATGATTTTTTCCCCCCAATTTACCTTTATTTGATAGCTTACTTAAAAAACTAGATACATCTCTAACTATTGTGAATATTACTCCTAAGGTCATGAGTCATAATATTTTTTTTTTTGAATTTTTGATTTTTTACTTTTTTAATTTTTTAAATTTTGATTTATAATTTTTTTAATTTTTAATTTTTAATTTTAGAATTTTCCATTTTTGAATTTTTGAATTTTCAATTTTTGAATTTTTCAATTTTTGAATTTTTCAATTTTGATTTTTTTTTTTCAATTTTTATTTTTAAATTTTTAGATTTTTTACTTTCTTAAATTTTAATTTTTTTATATTTATAATTTTTTAGTTTTATATGACTGACAAACTGTGAGCATAGATTGCATCCTGGAGGACCACACTGAGTCCAAAAGAATGTTGAAAGAACCTAATGTTAAGTGTAAAGTATGACTGAGGTCTGGAATGAGTCCAGTCTAAACTCTAAACTGCATAGTTCATGCCCAGATGGTGAAACTTGAAAACCAAAGTGCGTTAACATTATATAGTCATGGGATTATGTTGTGCTTCGTATAATTTTTGAAGAACCTCAAATGTTTTGTTAACTAAGACAACAAAAAAGAAAATTCCTACAGTTGGAGCAAAACATACCTAAAATGCAAAAATAGGTGTTGGTGTTTAAATAGGGGTAATACTTTGTGGTTGGACAAAAACAACCTTGTAGGGTTTGAAGCTATTACATATTGCCACCAGATAGCTGTCGGACGATGGATATCCGCCGCTGCCACCCGTAGCCACCACCTAAACTCTAACTATACACACTACAAAGCCTGAGATTATTTTCTTGTTTCTGTTTGGAATAGTTACAAACTGAAAACTGAAGTGTTACTGTCTAACCGTTTGACACCTGAAAGCTATCGAAAAATCTTTGTAGTTCTATTTTATTTTATCTGTGCTGAATTTTTAATTTTTATAGAGCCGAACTTGACAAGAGGCGGGTGGAGAAGCAACATCTGGAAGAAGAACGTAGGCTGGAGAGCATGGAGAAGCTGAGGAGAGACATGAATAGTTCGAGGGGAGAAACTGTCGTCTTGAACACCGGTTTAAAGGATAAAAAGGGAAAAAGTAGCAGCATGGTGGATGAAGAAGAAGATGAAGATTCTGATGAAGATTTTGAGAGATTCAATGATGATGATGATGATGATGATGATCTCATAAGTGAAAACGATGAATAAGTTGCAAGTTTCCATTGTGAGAAGGTAAATGTGGTGTTACATTTTTGTTTTCTGGGTCAAAACATGCTTCACTGCGTGTGTATATTACTGACATGATGAAACTGAACTGGACCAGCTGGTTTTTCTTTCCTTCCCCAGCAGAAGGCTCTTTTTAATGACGTAGGAAACTATGTCTTAAAAACGATTTTAAATCAAATATTGAACCCTGCAATATTCACATTGACATAGTACTGCAGAAAGAGGGCATTTAGCTTACTTTCATATCAAGTGATGCATATGCAACCATTTCAAAGTTGTGTAGCATCTTGCACTTTAATACATCCCGTTATGATCTGTAAAGACTGTAAAAATTGGAAATGGATTGCAAGAGGGAATATTATCAATTTTTTTCCGGACGAATTTATATAGACCAATTCTTCAAACTGAAGTACGTAAAGCATCTCAGACTCCTCAAACTATTACTCCCTCCGTCCCGGAATTATCTTCATTCTTTCCTTTTCGGTCCGTCCTAAATTTATCTCCTTTTTCCCTTTTGGTAAAGAATATGTGGTTCACAATCATTCTTACACATTTCTCTCCTCTGCATAACTCTTCATCACACAAATTCCACTATCTTAAAACCCGTGCCCGGTCAAAACCGGAGTTAAATATGGGATGGAGGGAGTATTCCAGACAGTGGTAATACAGCACCCTTGTGAGAACTTGAATATTATTCAAGTTCACCATTTTTGGTATAGTACATCAGAAAGGAAATTAAAAAAGTTCACCAAGTATTCAACTTTATATTAAATTTAATTTGTATTATTCAAAACAATTACAAAGTATTACCTTTCTTAATAGAGTTTGTATTCTGTATAAAATTCAACAAATTTGAACCAAACTATGTAATATAGTTACAACAATTAATAGTGATCACTACAAGTCTACAACCATTGATATGGTCATTGCATCATTGGCTATGTAGCTCAACTGATTAAAATGATTAAAAGGGTGCCAATAAATGTAGACATGGATCCAAATCATCCAATTACTCCAATTGCATTATACGTAGTAGTTAACTTTGCTTAAAAAGTCTTTGTAAGAATGTTTTTAATTGGACTGTATTTTCCGATCCGTTAACTCGTGGAAAGGAGACGATCGACATGTGAGGAGGCGTTCGATGCCAGCGGCGGAGGTGGGCTGGGGGGTTGGCAAGCAGGTTTTGCCCCTCCAGATTTTAAAATTCCTCGTATATTTAGTGTGAAAATGTATGTAAAATTTATCTAAAATTATTACACCTGACTACGTCCCTGTTCGATATGCGATGGGTACTTGAGCATCTCCGGCGACCTAAGTTGAGAGAAGAAAGAAGAATGGGGAGAAGAAAGGTGGGTGGAAGAAGAAGGTGGCTGGAGTTTGCTAGAACGGGCGGGTGGAAGCTAAATCAAATGGTAGAGAAGTAAAAAGAAAGAAAAAAGTGAAAACATCCATGTGAGAGAAAAAAGTGAAAATATCCATTAGGGGTGGGCAAAAGACCCGGTCCCATTGGTCCGTTCCGGAACGTTCCGATTTCGTTCTGAAATTGTCCCGTTTAATTCGGGACAAACTATTTTTGTTCCGTTCCGGTCCCGAACCGTTTCAAAACAAAACGAGATCGGGACAAATAAAATATGTCTCGTTCTGTCTCGTTGTCCCGAATTCAAAATTGTATATAGTTGTGGATTAGTGAGTCTACCATCAATTCAAATATTAATGAATATTAATTAGGTATTAGTTATCTAATATGTAAAACACCTAAAGGAGTCTAAATTATCAAGTATATGAACTATCTTCTACATACTAAAAGGAAACTCACGTATACTCCACATGTTTCACTTCTAATAATAATGTCTCTTTTTTTATCTTTGCAGTTTCTTGGTAGTATTGTGTGTGTTGGAGTTATTGTTGTTGTTACAGTTTGTTTCGTGCAACTATCCTATTAATCTACTATTTTTTGTGTTGCATTTATCGTAAAAAAAAATTATGTTGCATTTTTAGTGTTGTAGTTTTTTGTCATGAAGTTTATTTTGGAGCTGTATTTTTTCCACTGCAATTTTTTTGGGATGTCCCGAACCGTCCCGTTCTCTTCCGGTACCGGTTTAAAAAGAACAATAGCGAGACAATGTCTTGTCCCGTCGTGTTCTGTCCCGTTATCCTAAATAGGGTTCGGTACCGGGATCGTCTAATTTCCGTCTCGTCCCGTCCCGTGCCCACCCTAAATTATCCATGTGAGTCGCTGTGTATACAATAATCAGCTAACAAAGTAAAAAGAAAGAAAAAAGTGAAAATATCCATGTGAGACGGTGTGTATAATCAGCTAACATGTTCGTTATCAGATAGAAAGCTGTTTGAATGTTTTTTAAAAAATTGAACTGCTTAATTGAGTGATAATTGAATTGAGATTAGAATTTAGTTTTTCCTAATACCAAGAGCTTATTTAACACTTATTTCATTCTTTATATTCAAATGTTGTGTGATGATCGATGAAATAAGAATGAACCCAACAAAGTAATACAGAGTAATTTTGTTGGAATTAGCAAATGTTTATAAAAATTATGGAAATGTACGTTGATGTAAAATCACATCCGGATGAATGATACTCCATATTATTTACCCAAATTTGCATCTATATCATACTTCCTCCGTCCCAAATTTGCAAATTCAACATTTTTTAATCTTAAAATTTTAGTAATTAAAATTTACATATTCAAAAACTAAATTAAAATTTCTATATAGTTGCACAACTCAAAATAAAATATAATTAAAAATTGATATCCGTGAATAAAATGAAATTGTTTAACAAAAATAATTGACTTTCCAAATCAAATTTGAAGGATATACTATTTATTTATTTAATTTACTATTTATTTATTTAATTTATTTAATCTATAACAATAAATTAAAGTACTAATTGAAAAATATAATGTTGTACGGAGTCGCTAATAGCTTAGGCAGGCAATAGGGCGGCGTTGACGGACAATTGCGTGTGCGTGGACTTGGGTGCTGCCGCCACGACCACAACTCAGCGCTTTAATCACCCACCACAGCCCCTTTTCTCTACCGCCATGAGATGACGACGGTGACGGCATTTCACGGCGGCTCTGCCTGATCCTCAACTCCCTCAACTCCATCTCTTTTGGAAGCCCACCCATTCCGAAGAAGAAGAGAAACCATCTCGACCTCCAGAACCGCGGGGGCGACAAAGATTCTGCCGATTCCCTCATTCCGACAACCTTGGACGAATCTCCATCATTCTTGGACGATGATGAAGACCCATTTCTTTGCTTGCTCTTTACTCTTTTCCCATTATCCTTTTCTGGGACAATTCCAACCTGAGGAATGATAAGCTTTCCGAAGAAGACGATTTGTTCAGGGGGGAGATTCGATTTGTTACTGCTCCATTCTTCACTGAAGAACTCAAAGAAGTGGTCGGACGGCAATGTTGAAGACGAGGAGACAGAGCTTTGTGAGGAGAACTTCTCCCAATCCGACGAAGAGCTGCTGCTGTATATCGGGAGATCGCATAAGGAGAGAGTTTCTTCTTCTTCATCTTCTTCTTCTCGAGCATCATGTTTACTCATCTTCATTTTCTTCTGCTTTTCTTTTATGCCGGAGAACTAATCACTCAGCCATATACATGCACATATGACGGAGTTCTTTAAAATATTTGAAGATACAAACAAGATTTTGGGCACGAAGGAGACCTATATAGTTAAACTATAATGAAATGTACTCCATAATATGCCCTCCCCTCCCATATTTATATGCTCCAATCGTTCCTAAAACAAAGTCCCACTTTCAATGGAAGTTCCTAAATTAAAGTCTCACTTTCTAAACTTTCTTATTTGATAAACAAATCTATATTAAACAGTATCAAACAATGCAAAACAATGTTAAACAGTGTTGCTAAACTGTGAAGTCAAATTAATTTCCTTAATATGTGTGAGGTCAAACTGAGACATTGATTTTTTAGAGACGGAGGGAGTACTACGTAGTGTATTAGTACCCAGTACTACTGTACGTATATAGTTGCAACATACGATCGAATTATATTTTGGAACGGAGGAAATATATATGTGACTTTTTAGACTCGAAACAATTTTTACTTTTATTACACTGTAAGTTCTTTTTCTTATAAAGATGTGTTTACTTGGATTCGTTCAAGTCTTAAACTAAATTAGACATCGACAGTTATAAAATAAACAGAGACCAGTCATTTACCAGACTAAAGGAGACCCGTTCGGACATGATCGGACTAGACTGACTAGAAAATTTCAGCACATGTAAAAACATTATAATACCTAATACCCAAATATGATATTTGATACCTAAATACACAAATTAATGGGGAAAATAATACAAATATCTCAAACTTTGAATGAATGTGAGATAAATATCTCAAACTTGCATATGTAATAGAGATATTTAATTTACGTCTCTTATTACTAAAAGAAGCTATTTTTCCCAATATATGACTCCATAAGTTTTTTTTTCTATTATCATACCTAAATATGGTGCATGGTCATTCTCATATTTGTTAATCTTTATTTAATTCCACCGTTAACTCAATTTTAACAAGTAACCAATTCATCCTAAAATTATGGAAGTAACTTGCATGAATAGTGATTTGCACGTTATAGTCATACTAAGGTAAAAGAAATATGGTTAGTCATATTATGGGAAATTGGGAATTAACATGAGTTTTAGTAATATATAGATAAATTTCTCTATGTAATATATATATCCCGAACTTTAAACAAAAGTAATTTTCGCACCATTATTATATACTACGTATTTTTTTTACGAATATAAATTAAGAGCAATAAGTACATAGTTTAAAATACTCTAAATAATACTCTAAGCTTTATTAGGATGCACTAACATTCCAAAATTTCATTTGTGATATAAATAATATTAATCCGGTACAATCTAACATTCTAAAGTGTTTTGTGTATTTCAAATTATGTACTTAACATCATAAAATTACATTTATGAAAAAACATATGATCATAGCTAGTGCTAACATAACTTTTTATATAAAGATTGCAGTATATATATTACATGTGCAAGTTTAAGGTATTTACCTTGCACCCCTTCAAAATTTGGGATATTTAAGTTATTTCCCCCAAATTAATATGATCTTTCATACTACGTATACAATTCTTCATCATTTTCCCCTACTTTTTAGTTTTATTTTTTTTTGCACTATTCATGACTCTTAGGATGTTTTTACTTGGACTGTAATTTGCTGGTCTGGTCTAGTCTGGTCTGAAATGGTCTGATCTGATATGGTCTGGTTTCTTTGTATTTTTATAACTATCCAAGTTTGGTCTGGTCTGAACTGGTCTGGTCTGATCTGGTCTGGTCAGGGAGAATTACAGTTCAAGTAAAAACATCCTCAGTATATGACTCTTAAACTTTAATCAACTATGTACAAATTAAATACACGGGAAATTACCTTAAATAGGACTAAAAACGTTTGTGTATTCCAAAATAGGACCGTCATGTATTTATTCTCTAAATAGGAGTAATTAATGTCATGTTTTGACAATGCCGAACTTTAAAAATGACAGTATTTTCCAAATTTGACAGTAGAAATTATTAAACTACTTAATTTGGCCGTATTTATGGATTCATTTTACTCATGTTTGTGAGGAAAAAAAACAGTGGTGCCTTTTGTCCTATTTGAGACAAAGTACTAATTAATATTTTGAAACGTAATTTTGCGATAAAATTTTGCATCTCCAATAAGTTCAACACAACTCTTACAAAGAAGAGAAAAGGAGAAAGCGAAGACTAGTATTCATTGGAATGGGGAAAATGCATGCAATAGACTTTGTAGACTCGAGGAAGAAACAATTAATACTCCGCATAGAAGAATGCATAAATTAAAAGTAAGGTGAATTTTCCATGCATCTAGAAACATGTTTCCTAAAAATCAACCTTCCTCAAGAGTCAGCACCCGCTCCATGCATCTAATGTAACGTTTTCTTTTGAAAACTAGTGTGATTTAGATAATTAGCTAATAATTAGAGTTTGATTTGCTCAATCTGTACGAGTGTGGAATTTAAATAAAAAACTACAATTTGAAACTTTAATTAAAGTGCATTAGTTCTTAAGTTATGGATCATTTTTGTGGCGGTTATTTCAGAAGCGTCACAATTGTGTATCGCAAATTGACGTTTTTTCCACAGCTATATTAATATTTGTGTGGTTTAATTTCGAGTGTTGATAAAAGTTGGGTCAAAGGACATGACTATGGCATGGTGTTCCAAATATGGGTGCTCATCGAAGATTTGAATGCCACCCTATCCATCACGGCATCAGTCGTTAGACTGATTAGAGGGTTCTAACTTTATGAGTTTTATGAGTGATTATAGTCGGGTAATTTTCTTTTTACAGATTATTAAACTTTATCATATACTTTATGAGTTTTATGAGTTTTATCACTATATTTTTATAGTGAATTTATAGTGAATCATCTCATTCTAAAAATGAATGATTCGTGTGAAGTCTCATATACACTATGACTCCAGAGTGGAGTTATGACTCCATAAAGTACTTTTTTGAAGTGATTTTGGACACCATCTTAATGTCCAAAACCAAGCTTCAAACATCAAAGCCATCACATTTACAAAGGAATGTGTAAGAGCTCTTCCCGGAACCATCCTAACTGATGAGGGGTATGTCTTTACTTCATCTTTCTTTGAATTACCATACTATTTGCTGTTTATTACTAGGTACACCCCAAGGGAGCCAAAGAAAACACATTTGGCCGAGGCTAGGAATGCAAAGAAGAATGGGAGGAGGACCACCGCAAAATCCTTTTAATGATCGTGTCCTCATGGAATGTCCGAGGCCTTAATAAGGTCTCCAAACAAAACCTTATCTTTAATTTTGTGAAATCTAATAATGTACATATTTGTTGCTTACTTGAAACCAAAATGAACACTCCAAACTTTGACAAGTTTTTAAGTTGTAAATGGCCTTCTTGGTCATCTATAACTAACTTTGATAAGATTGATGGTGGTCGTATTGCTGTTTGTTGGGATCCCAATTATGTTCAAACTAATGTGCTTGAAATTGATAAGCAACACATTCATTGTGAGTTTAAATGCTTGACTACTCAACTTGTCTTCTATGTCACTTTTGTGTATGCTTTATATTCGGTTGTAGAGAGGAAAGTCCTTTGGGATCACATTGCAAATTTGGATCCCACTATTGACAGCCATTGGCTTGTAATGGGGGATTTCAATTGTGTATGTAGCCCCAATGAGAGGGTGGGGCCTACCCCCCCTCGGCTTACCAAATGCAAGGTTTAAATGATCTTAAAGTTCAAGCTAATTTAGTTGACACTCCATCTACGGGTGAGTTCCTTACTTGGAATAGAGGATCCCTATGGGCAAAGCTTGATAGAGTCCTTATGAACCCTTTATGGGGCACTCATGGGATTTCTTGTACAACACATTTTAATGATATGGAGGTTGAGTTTGACCATGTAGCTTCTATAGTTACTATTGGTCAAACCAACAATTTTGGCTCTAAACCTTTTAAATTTTTTAACATGTGGCTTAAGCATGAGTCTTTCAAATCTACCCTTACTTCCTCATGGTGTAGGGAGATCTATGGAAGCTCTCAATTCATTTTGGCCCAAAAGTTGAAGTATTTGAAACAACCTCTTAAAGAGTTAAATAAAAGGAATTTTAGCCACATCTCCGAGAGGGTCAAGGACTCGAAAAAGGAATATAAAGGGCTCCTTAGCCTTTCTATACTTTCCCCTTTAGATGAGACCCTTAAGTTGGATATTGCTATTTGTAAGAAAAAGCTCATTAACCTTAAAAAGGCTGAGGAGGATTTCTTTAGACAAAAAGCTAAAGCCACACATCTTGGACAAAGTGATAAATGTATCAAATATTTTCACTCTATTGTTAAAAAGAACAATGTTAGGAACTCCATTACAGCTCTTAAGCTTCCTAATGGTGATCCTACTACCTCTTTAGACCAAGTTGCTTGTGAATTGGTTAACTTTTACACATCTTTGTTCGGCACTCACTATCCAAATGCTCATTTGGACCCAAATATTGTGGCTTCAGGTAACACCTTACCACCTAATCTTAAAGACAGTTTGGTTGCACCCTTTTCTGACCTTGATATCAAGGAGGCTTTGTTTGATATAGGTGATAATAAGGCCCCTGGCCCTGATGGGTTTACCTCGGCCTTTTTCAAAGAAAACTGGAATATTGTTGGAAATGATATGATTAGGGTTGTGAAGGTTTTTTTTTTGTTCTGGCAGGCTTCTAAAGCAACTCAACCACACGGTTATTGCTTTGATCCCTAAGACCACTCACTCCCCTACAGTAGCTGATTTCAGACCAATTGCTTGCACAAATGTTATCTACAAAGTTATCACTAAAGTCTTGGCTAAGAGGTTGATTCCTTGTTTGCCGGACCTTATTGATCCTGCCCAAGGGGCCTTTGTGGATGGAAGACTTATGATTGATAATGTCTTTATTGCCCAAGAATTGGTCAAAGGCTATACCAGGAAAAGAATCTCCCCTAGATGCATGATTAAGATTGACCTTAAGAAAGCCTATGATACCATATCTTGGGAGTTTCTGGCTTCAATGTTAACACATTTGGGATTCCCTAGGAGATTCATTGGATGGATTATGGAGTGTGTCACTACACCCTCCTACTCCATCTCAATAAATGGAGTTCTCCATGGTCATTTTAAAGGGAAAAGGGGATTGAGGCAAGGGGATCCCATGTCCCCCCTTCTATTTGTGCTCTGTTTGGAATACTTATCAAGATTGTTGAATGTAAGAACACAGGATTCATGCTTTAAGTACCATCCAAAGTGTGGCAGCTTAAAGATCTCCCATGTTGCCTATGCGGATGACTTAATGCTTTTCTCAAAAGGGCATAAACCATCAATTAAGATCCTTGTTGACTCCTTGGAGGAATTTGGCAGAATTTCGGGCCTCAGAGTTAACTATGACAAATCAAATATCTTCCTTGGAGGTATGGCTGATTATGAGCTGAATAGTATCCTTGAATTGGTGGACTTTAAAGCTGGAGCTTTTCCTGTCAAATACCTTGGGGTTCCCTCGGCCCCTCTAAAGGTATCTGTGGCACAATTTGCTCCCCTTCTTGACTCTGTAACTTATTTCATTAGTGCTTGGAATCTCAAAACGCTTTCATATGCTGGTAGGATTGAGCTTATTAAGTCTGTGATACAAGGGGTCCACTCTTTTTGGCTCCAAATTTTTCCTATCCCTAGAACTATACTTGATAGGATTACCTCTATCTGCCGTATTTTCCTTTGGGGTGGTAAGTACTCCAGGGTCTCCTGGGCTGATATTTGCCTCCCTAAGGATGAGGGTGGACTTGGGATTCATGATACTAGAGTTTGGAACTCTGCCCTACTTGCTAAGATTTTTTGGGATATACATACCAAGAAGGATACACTTTGGGTTAAATGGGTTCATGGAGTGTATCTAAATGGCCGGGATGTGTGGGATTTCTCCCCACATCATAGGGACTCACATTTAATGAAAAAGATGGCCTCAATTAGGGATGAATTTTTGGGGAAATTTGGGGGAACCGTAGCTGCTATTCAGGGTTTAAATGCTTTACAATTCAATGGTAAGCTTAGTTCTTCCAAAGTCTATAATTTGCTTAGAACTAAAGCTCCCCGCCGTTGGTGGATGTCATTTATTTGGAAGAATTATATTCCCCCCAAGTTTTCCTTTACAACTTGGTTGACATTCCGAAATAGGTTGGCTACATATGACAATCTTCACCGATTAGATGTAGTCAACGTATGTGCTTTGTGCAAGGGTGGGCTGGAAACAGTCCCACACCTATACTTTGAATGCCCTTTTATAGGTAAAGTTTGGAGCTTGGTGAAGGAGTGGTTGCACATCCCACGGCTTATGGGGTCTTTGACTAGCGCTGTCAAGTGGCTAAAGAAGGAGAGGAGTGGAGCAACCATTCAAGCAAAGGCAGCTAGGATCGCTTTTTGCTTCTCAATCTACTGGATTTGGAGGATCAGGAATGCAACAAGATTTGATGGACTCCTACCTAAGGAAGAAGAGGTTTTTGAGAGGATAAAGTACATTGTGTACAAAGTTTTGTATAATATTTATCCACACGAGTTGGTGGTTTTTTGAAACTTTGTGACCCCTTATTTTGTTGGCTTATAGTTGCTGGGGGTTAGCTTAAGTGGCAGCTATTGCCTTGGCTACTTAGGTAGCTGCTTATAGTTTTTGGAGGTGATGGGTTATCCAATCTTTGGATAGCTTGCAATTTTGCTCACCCTTTTTGATGTACATAAACTCTTTGGATGGTTCCATATATATACTTACTGTTCATCCAAAAATTGAAGTGATTTTGAAAAAAGTGACTAATAAAAGTTGTAAGTGTTTGAGAAAAAATGATTTTAAAAAGTAAAAGTTGTACTGTTTGATAAATTATGTATTTTTTGTGTAATAGAAAAAGTAAAATGCAATTTTCACCCAAAAGCCGAGAAACGCTGTTTTCAGTAGAAGTTATTATTTGAAAATATCAATTTTAACAATTTTTAAATCAAAAGCTGAGAGACACTTTTTTTAACTATTGCAAATAGACCCTAAATATCTGGTTGATATGGCCTATGGGTAATTGCGTCAACGTGCTACATGCTTGTATTATTATTGAAAAACACACTCAAATACATCATCATTAACGTGGAATATTAATCATCGCGGCCTCTAAAAAGGATGACACCCCATCCCTGAGAGCCCCCAACACCGACCAGACGGTACGTTAGGAGGATGTAAACTGGACTATAATCACAATCTAACAGATAGAGAGTGAAGCTCTATCCCTGGTACTTTCAGAGGCCCTATACATTTTTACCATAGTAACTTCTCATCGCAGTTGTCGGTAGGGCTGTAAACGAACCGAACTTTTATCGAACTATTCGAGTTCGAGCTCGGTTTCGAACCTAACGAACCGAGCTTAACGAGCTTTCGAACTCGAACCCGAGCTGAGTTTTAAGTTTGAAAACTTAATCGAATCGAGCTCGAACATAGTAGTATTTGGCTCGGTTCGAACTCGAGCCTATCGAACACCTGGAATTTAAATATAATTTATATATATTTCAAAATTTAAATATAATTAGTATGATTTTTAACGAACCGAATACGTGTCGAATCATTCGAGCACGAGCCTATTAACGGACATCACCTAAAATTTTAAATTCAAGTATATTTATCGAGCTTATCGAGCGCTCGGTTCGAACATCGAACGCCTGACGAACCGAACACGAGCCTCGTTTGTAAAGCTCGTCGAGCTTCGAGCTCGAACCCGAACACCACTAATTCTTTATCGAGCTGAATTCGAGCTTTGGGTGTTCAGGCTCGGCTCGACTCGTTTACAGCCCTACTTGTTGGGACCTAACCCTTGTGGCACTCCCTCGCTACCAGTTCAAGTACGCCCACTGGTAACGCGGCATCTATGAATCTATGATATTAGATCGCGAAGACCGGACCGGGAGTTGCTTCATTATCAAATTTTATTTTATACACATACATAAAGAAAATAAAAATGAAAACTGCACTTTCTCACATATAGTATCACATATTATAATTAAATAATCTAAATACGATATCTAATTACTACATAATACGGAGTATTTAATTTTTTTTAATACAACTCTAATTCAAATAAATAAAATACAAATACAAATACTAATCCATTCATCCCGTTTTGCAAAATACACTTTCATCCTACTTTTTCTTACTTAATGATAACACAAGATTTGCTCTCCTTACATAAAGTATATCTTACATAATGAGACGGAAGTAACATGATATATTGATATTCGGTTGGAATAATGTTCAAATATATTTGAATTACATGCACTGATGCATGCACACATATTTAGTATTCTGTATAAATAAATACTCAGTCTAACATAATGTAAACTAATTCACTTAAGTTTGAAGATATGGTTCATTTTTTATGTTAATATTTTTTTCTTAGTCACCGATCCTGTTAAAGATAATGATGTCTAATATTCGATATTGGCTTCAATTCGAATAAAAACATTTAGGAATTTTCTAAAATAAGAATGATATGTTTTTATTATCTAAATCAGAGTAATTAGTGCAATTTTTTAAAAATACTGCCATTTACTGCCATGATATTTAAACCCAATAATGTCAAAATATGGCACTAAATTTTTAAGATGACAATAATGTAGTCCTACTTAGGAAAATAACATAGCAACCCTATTTTTGAATTCCTAAACATTTTATCCAATTTTCACTTGGCAAATCTCAGGTATGGACAATCCGGATCTTGCCCTAGTAATACATTCCCATTATATGTACGCACTTCAAATTCATACGCCAGTGAAACTTAGTCAATGAAATAAAACAAAAAGAAATTGAAAAAATAAGGGAAAAAAGAATATTTGTGAAAGCCCATTCTCTTAAGCTTCAAGGCCCACTCTCCAAAGCCTGAACAATGAATGGAGCCTCTCTACTAGAACTTCTCAAACTTGGATAAACTTAAGCACTGCAGAGGCATCAATAGCTTTGAAATCCTTCACAGATTCAAAGACAACAATCCCAAGTTTCACAGCTTCCTCATTGCTTGGTGCCTATGTGTTTTCAAAACAAGGACTCTGAATCAGTTCAAAGCTTCCTTCCATATTTCTCTGATACTCATCCATAATAGTACCAATTTCGACAAGGTACAAACCCCTAAATGTCATGTTGTCGCATGGAAAACTAGTACTGTTCAATGGAATTTGATTCTTTTTTCGACAAAACCATTTCATTTCATTTTCATTTACCCCAGTGCCGCAAAGGCTCCCACCTACGGTGGGGTAAGGGGGGGTCAGATGTACGCAGTCTTACCCCTGTACTAAAGCACAGAGAGACTGTTTCCGGATCACCCATAGTGAAAATCGTGTCCAAAATTGCATGGACTAACTGCTGCTCCATAACAAAGAAGCGCAGACAGTTTAGTGAGCCATTTTGTTTTATTCCATCATAATCTCAAGACAAAAAAAATGAATCTTTGGCTCCATTGCAAATGATGGAAATATCTTTTTTCGACAAAACCAATGTTTAAAAATGAGTGCATGACCCTTCACAGCAATGAGGGAATAAATATTGTTGAGAAGTCACATTAAAAATATAGCTAATATACCTCGATGTTAAGAGGCAGGACAGGATCATGAAGGGAGAGTCTCAAAAGGAACCACCCACCATAGCCAGCAACTCTAACCTGTTGACATTCAAAATTTAGTATGATGTAATATTATGCCTCATAAGTGCTTGTAACAAGAAGCGCATCCAATTTAGAGCTGGCAGTATTGACCATAGAGTCAAATTAAGAAACAAATTTACCCCTTCATAGTTAACAGGGGCCTTTTGAAGAAGGTTTGAGTCAGCAGCGTCTATAGTAGCCTCCAAGTGTTTTAGAACTACCTCTCCGTAATCCCGGAAGGATCTGAAGGTGAGAAAACAGCGTTGTTACTAAAGTAGAAGATATGTGTGGCCGGTATATGAAAAAAGGCATTTTAGTTCCATATATACCCTCCTCTAAGATCTGGATGATTCTGATCAATTTTCAGTCTCAATTCAACAGCAATACCGGGTTCTTCAAGACCATCTACCAAGTCGGTTAAGACTTCACTACCACCACCTTTTCCAGATGCTTTCGCTAATGCAAGTTTATTAAGTAGCTTAACCTGCAAGAGTGGCGGGAGTTCAGTACTAATGTTTTTTAAATTTAACTATTAAAATTTAACAGAAGAAGTAAACTTAAACAGATTGTTATCAATCATGACGTCTTGGACCCTGGAAAATACTACAGAAGGGGTGGGTGTTATAAGTAAGTCTTTTATCATATGTTCTGGTTCTACTTTGATAACTGCATAAAAAACTAAACATGTTAATGGTTTTCATGAGTTCACATATGTTTGAAGTTCTTGGCATTTTTAGATCCCAGAAAATAAATAAATACATCGAGTTTGAACTTTGAACCAATATCATTAAAAATATTACTATTGAGTTTGAATCCAATGTTTTATGTTCCTCCAAACTTCCCATGTTATATTTCTCCCTGTGTTTTCCTTTAGCATTTTCTGAGTTCTGAATCAACCATAAGAAAAACAGGACATGAGAGACAAAAAAGGTCATCAAACTGATACACCCAAAGACGGTGTTCAGATGAAGAGAAATATACCATCAGGTATGCGCCATCATCAAGCCAGTGATTCTCCTTGAGAGCTCCATGTCCACTGGTTTCAATAGCCAAATGTGATCCCTCTCCAATAGAGTTCTGTCATAGTTACACCAGGCAAACTTCAATCACAAAGAAACTTATGTCTGCCCAAGGTTCAAAGAAACTGTACATAAACTATTGACCAATAAAGGTAAGATACACTGTCAAATTATTTTGCATATCCTTTTGCATTTTAGATCATGAGATGCAAAGTCATAATTTTCCTAATATAAAATGAATTATTTAAAGACTGTACCAATCGAATAGCTTCATCAATGACATTCTTGTAGCCTCTTTTGAACCTGTGGTGTTTCCCCCCTGTGGAAATTGTTTGAGATATAATCACGTTTGAAAGAGAAATATAACTGCAAATGGCTATTTCATCTCACCTAATTTCTTTTCAATGAAAGTTGTCAAGCCCTCTGAAGTCACACTATCGGTCACAATTGTTGTGCCAGGATACTATTAACAAACACAGCAGCTGTAAGATACCAGAAGAAGCAATGACAGGAAGAACTTGACTAAGGGTTTGTTTGGATGGAGAGATTTTTAGGAGAAGGAATTGGAGGCCTAGTTTACATCCATAAATACAAAGTGTTTAAAGTGAACTGGAACGTTAAATAATAACATGTGATGTTAAATCCTTCAATTTTTGGTAACAAATCTAAATTATATATCAAGATGTAGGCTAACTCTTCAGCGTCTTCCCCTCCAAAACCCTACATCCAAACAGACCCTGAGAAGACAAATTTACCTCCTCCAAAACAATAGCAGACATCAAAGCAATTAACCGGTTCCGGTTGAACTCACGACCACTTGAATCAACAGCAGCGGATCTGACCCCACACCCTCAAGTTTATATCAGAAAAGAGGCTACTCCATTACCACGAATATATATATATATATATATATATATATATATATATATATATATATATATATATATAGGGAAGAGTTCAAATAAAAAGACCTCTTCCCGTGCAAAGTGCGAAGATATGCACTTTTGCGTGTTTCTGTTGCACTTTTTCGCGGTAACGAAATAGTTCAACATATTTACGAAATTTCCACCGCGATTTTGGTCGAATTTTATGCATTTTTGGCTTATTTTGAGCCATTAGATGTGGAAATGAATGCACAAGATTCATTCTCACTTTGCATGGGAAGAGGTCTTTGTATTTGAACCATCCCATATATATATATATATATATATATATATATATATATATATACACTCCCTCCGTATGCTTTTGTTTGCTACACTTTTTTCAAGAAGTATTTTAATTTTTGCTACACTTTCCCTTTTCGTAAGTTTACTCTTAAAAAATACTCAATTACCCTTACTTTTCTACTTTTTCATCTTCTCTTTCATACTTTCCCACCCTCTCCCCTACTTTTTCTACACTATTCACTACCCCTACTATTTTTCTCTTAAATATTGTGCCAAACCCTACTGTAACAAACACTAGAATATGGAGCGAGTATATTATATAATTTGATCAACTATTTATCACCTGTCAACATCTGTATCAAAGATGATCCCTAAATCAGCATTATTATCCAGTACAGCCTGAGTGATTGCTTTCATGGCTGTCTTATCCTCTGGGTTAGGAATGTGGTTTGGAAACATACCTATTTTATAAGCTTATTGTCAGTTTGTTTAGGCTTAGCTATAACTTCATGCACAGGTGATGCTTCTTTAATTTGTTTAGATAGCACAGTTTTAAGCTTATCTTTACAAGCCATTCCATAGAGCTAGTAAAAATAAAATAAAATCAGGTTTTTTATTGGTGGGGGGGGGGGGGGGGGGGGGTCAAACGCTAGAACCCACTTTAACTTTCAGGTTACATCTTACCATCTGGCTCTAGGAACTGGCTTCCAGAAGTGATAGCACCCAAAGGCTCGAGAACTTTTCCCTGATAAACCCAGCATAATAAGTAACCATCATATCAGCAAACCATTTATTAGCATTTAACAAAACACCTGCTATGTTACACCAAGCCAAGTAACCACTTTGCTGATCACCATTTGCAATAAATACCTTCAACCTGACCAATTCAGTAAATCTTTCTCTTGTTTCTAAATATAACTCAAAAAGATTTGGGCTTTTCGGGAACTGGTAGGGAATCACAAATTTCCTTTATTGACAAAAAAACAGGTAATACAATACGGAATGAAATAACAATGAGGGAGCGAGAGTTTTCCTATTTTAATATGCTATTCTAATAATTTCTCATTTATGTTGAAATAAGAAATCTCAGAGGGATGCTACTGCAACTCTGCAAGAGTGATAGGGAACGGAATGTTTTCCATTACCTATCATGCTAATTAAGTTTAAACTTTTATTTTTGTATGAACCGATTACACAGGGATGAAAAAAATACTACTCCATATGAGAATGCAACATGACATTTTATCTTACAGCGAAAAATCCTCCAGCTCCATTCCCTGCATCAACAACTATATGGAACCCCTCCAACGGCTTTTCTGATAAAATTAATGATATTTTCAAATGAATACTTTATTAAAAATAAATTTTAATAGCAACAAATCTGTATTATCAACAATTACCTATACCACCCACAGTTCTACGAACAGCTGCTACAAGATTAGATGTGTAAACAGACATGTAGTCAACCCTTCTGAAAGAAAGGGGTGTTTTCTGGTCTGCATTTACCAAATCTTCATCAGCAAACTTCTTATATATATTTACAGCACGAGCCAGGATATCCTTGATGTCTGATTTTCCAAGTCCTCCAGCATTCGTGAAAAATTTAAACCCATTCCTATTGTAAGGAAGATGACTCGCTGTATTCAAACAAGTTACGGTGAGTGAAACAAACCAGCATACATTTAAATGTTCCTAGCTTAATTTTGAAAATTTAGGTTTTCATAACTTCCTGACATTTGGGAAAGAGCAGATCAATAGACTCACCAGTTATCATGATGGATCCATCAGCGGGACACAAATAGTCTTCATTATCTGTAAGAGTGCTATAGAACATGGCTGGTGTTGAAGCTAACCTATGAAACACCAAATAATGCAATGTCAGGGAGTTCATTACTTTAATTGCACAAATACTAGAAGTTCTTTGATTTCTTTCTGGGAGCAGTGACGGTGAATTTTAAGAAGTAGTGTTCTCAAAATACATGTTTGAAGCAATAATAGTGCTTATGGGTTTGTAATGTTAAATTGTGACAAGGCCACAAATGAAATCAAATAAGAATATATAAAATAGTAATTTTGCATATGACTAACTCATTTTTATTTAAACCCATGATAAATAACAACATCCCAGCCTTATTCTCAAAAGAAAAATAATTTATAATATTGAAATATTCAAGATAATGTGAAATTGTGAATATGTTTTAGTTTTATTTGTTAATATTATAAATAAAAATTTAAATTATAAGTTTATTAGTTTCATATTTGGTTGATTAAATGAGGGTGTTCAGACCACTAGAATGTCGTCACTGCTCCAAATATTCTCTCAAATGAAGCTTGAGTAATGTAACAAGGATGATAAAACCCCATTGTTCCTTACCAGTAGCACTTCACCTTACTAGTGGATAATCTGAGCACCAAATTGATTTGACAAGTGATAAATTCAATACCATTTACTTTCACTATAGAAAATTTAAATTTCTTTTAATTTTTTACAAGAGGTTGTAAAAAAATTATACGGTGTTTCACTACAGAAAGACATCACTGACCCATATTGGATGACTTCAGCTCCAGCACGCGCAAGTCCTAGAGAAACAGCATCCTGAAGAGAGATTCTTACTTGGTAAACAAAATAATCAAAAAAACAAAACATCCATAAACAAGGACTGTATCACAAGCAGAGCTGATTCTGGCACTCAAAAACTACTTTTTTTTGGATAAGGAGAGAAATACACAAGAAAGTAGGGTAGAAAGATACAGGAAAGGAGAAAATGAACGGAAACTGTATATAGTTTTACGTTGTTTGCCTGTTTCAATTGAGAGAAGTAGAAGATGAAGAAGAGGAAATGTGTGGTGCAAAGAAATATATTTATCCATTACAACACATCTATGTTACGGTAGTGTTCGCGTATGTTTGTGCATGTGAGAAGTTATTAACTTTATAGATTATAGAAAGTACTTAATAGTAAACGAGGGTAGTGGTTGAAAATAAAAGCGATTTTAAAAAGTAGAAATTGAAGTGAACAAGTACTTTTTGGTGTATTAGTTGGTTAAAATATTACAGAAAAAGTAGGAAGCAGTTTCAAGCACCCTCCTGCCTCTTACTTGTAACTTTTTACTTTGAAGTGCTTAAAGTTGAGCTGCTAATTAAAAAACACTACTTTTATCTTTTTTAAATCAAAAGTAGAAAAATGCATTAAAAAAGATCTTGCAAACACTGCCAAAGTATAAAATAAAATTATTAAAAAGGGCACTTCACTTTGTATGTGTCTGACAATTGCTTTTTCCTTCACTCTCCAAAATTTGTTAGTTATGAGAAGTTTTTTTATTAAATATGGGTCACATTAATTCTTTTCTGGATAGTGGTCCGTTTAGTGACGAGGATTTTAGTCCAAAATCTCCTTTAGGAATAAAGAGCTTAAAAAAAATCCAAGTGCTTGAAATAAGCATCATAAAATGTGTGCTCTTAACGCGCAAAAAAAAAAAGTTATGTATAGGCAAGGAGGAAATACCTGCAACTTCTTTGCTGAAATTCGTGAATCATGACCGACAGATATTCTCAATGATCTAGACCCATCATGTTTCTTTTTATCAAGCAACCATGCAGCAAATGCTGCTGCTATTGCTTCGGTAACTGGCTCTGTGAGGTTAACATCTTCTCCCTCAACACCAGCTACAGCAACACCTCGTATATCACTACACCATAAAAAGAAATATCCAGTCACCAACTACAAAATCAAGAAAATACGCTTAGTAGGGAAAATAAAATGATAAATAAAACAGATGAACACGGAAACATACCTTCCATTCTGAAGCTTATAAAAGTCCAACTGTTCACGAGAAAGTACAGATGTGTTAGATGGTGCAGCTGCACGAAAATAATATTTAGTTGATGATCTTGAAGTGGAAGCAGAAAATATATATCAACAGTTACATTTTCTATCCTGGGAAGGATCTAATTAATTGCATTGCAGTAAAGAGGAAGGTAAGCATTCAGAAGTAGTAATAATCTCCAGAACAGAAGGCGGTTGGCAAAAGTAGTCCAGTTGGATATCTTTTCAGCAATTTTGACCTATATCTTTCAAATGTCGACTGTTTGATATCGAAATTACCAAAACACTAAAAAACGTTATGAGAAGTATCATTCAAATTATTGAACAAGTGAAAAAGGATGAATGCTAATGGTCTGTTATTTCCTTTTGAACCCTTAACAATTACATTTTCTGCATTTTAAAATTTAATAAATTGACAAGTTATCAATTATCATCAATTCACTGAATCTCTAAACCAAACAGTATTTTCTAACAAAAATCGTAACTTTTGCTGGTAGCGGGACTAAATTTTGACATTTCAAAGGCATATGTCTAAGTAGCCCAAGAAAGGCAACATAAGTACTTTAGCGAGCCCCCTATTGTTATAGGACCAAAATGCAGTGAACCTAAAAACAATAGAATATTCTGACTTTTCCAAAAGATTGGATGCCAATGGTTTGATGACTGAATTGTGAGAGTCTAGAACAAACCATTGCAATAAAAAATCGCCTGGTTAAATTTTGACAAGGCACAAGGTTGCATGGTGGAGTTGCCATTCCATGCCAACTTCATTGCAAAAGAGGAGCGAAGGTTATGCCTAGTAAGGTTATAATGGTCCTTTCGGTATTGGGTGCTGAACTTTTGGTTCTGCTGGCAGCACCTTGCTACCAGAGTGTGTTGGACAAGCTTTCCTGATAATTCTGCACAAATTTGAAAATTTGAGTGTTGTAAAGTTTATGATTGATAATAAGTTAGATAAATGTGGAAATATTATTATTACTATTATTATTTTTACACGCAATTTAAAAGAATATATGTTTTTTGTTGTGAAAATACTTATTTTGAGCAATGCTGCTAATCCAGTTATCCAGCTTCAAAACATGTGCCCACTTCTCACCAACCCTAATTGAGGGGAAACCAGCATAAACTGCATGCCTTTCACTACTAATGTACTAATTTGGCTTCTCCAAAATCATGATAATGTGACTTAGTTCTTTTTCCCCACCATATTTATCAAATCTCTCTGATGTATAGGAAAACTTAAAATAATATGTTACATGTGTTTTGAAATAATCTGTAAACAATACTGAGTAAACTATTAAATTTGCATAGTTTAAACAATACTCATTTTCAACTTTATGAATTAAACAAAGCATGAGATTCATTTTTTGTTATAAATGTCTACATAAAAGATAATTTGAGGGAAAACAAAAGATAGATTTAACAGAAATTGCCCTAAATATGAGTATAAACAGTGTGTTTTCCTAAATAGTAGTAATATGTTTTCCCCAAAATAACTATGCAAGGTTGTTAAGATCATGTGTCAACTCGTAAGACCGTCCGATCTTACGAGTAAGGTGTGTTTGGGCGATTTGGATTGTGCTTACGATCAGATGTTATGGCTGGAGCATATGAGTTCAAGATGACATTAATTTACTCCTTTTTAAAGGAAAAAAACACATTACTCCTATTATCCTATTTAGGGGATCACATTGTTTTTATTTCTATTTTTGAGAAACTTCCCTATATTTAAACACATTAAATCTACTCCAGATATCGGATAAACCCAAAACTATATTGGAAATGCAGAGAAGATAAACAATAGTACAGGAAGAAAAATGAAGAAGCCCATAAAGAGAAGTTTCATTTTTTATTCATTCGTCCTCCACAAAGGATACAAACAAAGATTTATATAGTACTCCGTAAATTAAAACTATCACACTAACTCCCCCAGACTCCCACTACTTGAAACCTCCAACAAACTTAACCAAATAATAATAACAACAGCTGAACAGCAACAAAAATACTAGGGTCCATGTGGTGGTTCACCGATAATTGTTTTAAGTTCTAACTTATTTTATCTACGTAAAACTTATATTAATACTAAAATACTAACTCCATCCCGCTATCTTCTGGTAAATATGAAAGTGCAGGTGCATTAAGGAAAGTGAAATGATGTGTTTGATGTTGAATTATGAAAGTATGAATGAGTTTGAACCACACAAATAATATTGAATATGGTATGGCCGTATGGGACAAGGTTAGGGAGACGGACATAAAAGAAATAGAGAGACAATGACAATGGGAATGAGGGAGTACTGAGATATCTTACTTTACACACACACACACACATATTACGTAGTATTGTAGTAATAGTAATCATGTAGGATTGTAGATCATTTGTGTTTTCACTTTGGATGGTAAATCGAAACAGAAGAAAACTGTTTTCCTAAAGTATGTGTTTGGACACCAGAAAATGTGAGGGAAAGGGAAAATTGTTAGTTGAGATTGAATTTACCACATAAAATAAAATAAAAAATGAAATTAAATTAATGTTAGGATTTTTACGAGCTTTTAGATTTCTTAGTATTCATGCAAATTGACAAATAAAATGAGTTTGAACCAATATCAGAAATAAACTATTATTGAGTTTGAACACATGCTTTATTTTCCTTGACATTTTATTTCCTTCAAATTTCCCTGACACATTTCTTTCTATTTTATTTCCCTTTTACTTTCATACTAGCATTTTTTCCTTTCCCTGATATTTTCTAAAATCGTAAGTAAAAAACTATAACAAAGAAGCCATGAAGACAAAAGGTAACAGTAAGCTGATTATATTAACCTAATGGTTCACATAAGCAAGCAATAGTCAGCTGATTATCATATTAAAATGAGTGGGGGGCAGACAGCTCCAAAATAACATATCAATAATTCCGCTGAAGCAACAGTCGTATTTACTCTAATTTCACATCACAAAGACATTACAATGAAATAAATAGTTCAGATAATTGAGATAGGCCATTCCCTCGTTTTTCAATACCGAGTACGCAGTATTCAGAGAAGCGTTAGGGATCAACGGTAAGTGGTTGAAGAATATGGCAGTGAATAGAATCCAAGAATTTACAAATGCTAAAGATTTGAATTTTACCTGATGCCATTCGCAGAAGCTCGAACAGAGAGGAGTATGGGATGCTGGTTTGGGAAGATATACTGACTCACTGGTCTTTCCTCCTTTTCTTGGGTTTGGGTAGGTGGAATGAGAAAGAAATGGCGTGTTTACTAAATTACTACCGGCTCCCACCCTAAAACTTTGATGACTTTCTTTTTTTGGATGTTCCACTAACTTTGACATTTTCTTATTTAAGTTAAGAATTTGTGGTTCCAGTTAATTTTCTCTCCTCTGCACAAAACTCAATCACACAATTTTTACTTTATTAATCCTTGTGCCGGTCAAACTTGGCAAAGTTTTAAGGGACGGAGGGAGTATTTTCTATCTCCAATTTTTTGTTTTTGTCGTCAAATGAAGAAGATGAAGGGCAAATTAATGAGATAGAAATAGATAAAAAATCTCTAAATTACTTCTTCTTAATATCTGAATATTTTCTGAATTTCTAAGTACATTTACAAAGGGTTGATCACCCTGATGGAGTATATGGCCGAGGAACCCTCGGCCCATAGACTCCCACTACTATAGCGAAGGCCCAATAGGCCCAGGAAGCACAGCGAGCCCAAATCACAGCGCCCCAAGTACCAAACAGCCCACGACGAACACTGGGGTGCCTTCGGCCCCCTGACCGAAGGCTCATAAACTTACAGCACAGCTTCTTTAAAGCACTCTCAAAGTGTCTGGGAGAAGGCGACGACAACAGTAGCCCTCGGCACCTAGAGGCCCCCGGGATGAAGAGCCTTCGGACAATCATCTACGGCCGAGGGAATCTCCTCGACAGAATCTCCCACCCACATGCGTCGGATCAACGTACCGAGTACAAACGTCACATCCAACCACCGCATTTAATGCGGCCACATGCGAGTGCCACCCCGTTGAGGTGACCCCTCGACCACCAGAATGATGACACGTGTCACTATCTGGCATTTATTACTACTATAAATAGCACCCCTTTCCCCATTTGTAATCCAGGCTCAATACGTCCAATACATTCTCAGCAATATATATTCTCACTCTTACTTTTGTTCTGACTTCTCTCTAGTTACTCCCCGCAGTAACCCTCGGATAGATACCCTCCGGGTACACTTATCCATCATTTGGTGCTCTCGTTGAGAGGTCGAACAATCAAGTAAGAAACCCTCCCCTTCAGCTAAAAACACCTACTAAAATGGGAAGAACCACTCGTACTAAGTCCAAGAACCTTGAGGACAACAATCTGGCCCTCGGTGAAGTCAACGCCCCCGGAGCCTCTAACAAGGCTCCCGAGGGCGGGGTCATCACTGAGTTGGAACAAGCTGCTGTTGACCTGCACCTTCAGCTCCAGCAAAACGCTCCCGATGCCCACCTTGGCATCGAAACCCGAAGGAGGGACCGGAGCAAAAATCAAGTGAGCCCTCCGGTTCTCACTATCGACGTACAATCGACATTCTCTGCCTTCATCCAGACACTCACTCAAAACCCAGGTGCCTTCGACACTCTGGTACCCCTTCAACCGCAAATCGGGGAGAACGCTGTTCTTCTCCCACGGCCACCCCCCTTCGTGAACCCTACCCCTCAGGTGGGGAACGACGAAGGGGTCGTGGCTCAAGACGCCGCTTCCCAGGAGGTCCAATCCCGGGACCAATGCAGTGCGAACAAAGAAAGGCCTCGGACCTTAGCCCCTGAGAGGCTCGGAGGAGCGCAAGACCGCCGAGGGGTCCAAGACCGCCTCGGTGGAAAGGCGTCCCAAAGACCCCAAGAGAGCGGGGGATCCGTCTCAAGGGCAGACGAGAGGCGTCCCCATCAGGACAAAGGCAAGGCACCACTTCATGCCGATGACGCAAGGCATCAAATCAATCAGGCCCACTCGGCCCGTGTTCGTTCGCAGGGGGCGGAGGCCCCCCCGAAGGATCCTCGGGACGAGATCATTGCGGCCCTCCAACGCCGGCTTGACGAGATGGAGGCCCATCGGGCACATACCGCCGTCACCACCCCTCATACAGATCCCAAATATGAGGCCATGCTGGCCAAGATGGAGGAGATACAGAAAAAGATGGCCGAGGGATCCAGGGAACCCACCATACAGCTCCGGACCCGAACGCCATTTACCCCAAGGGTATTGGCGGCCCGGATCCCGGAGAAATACCGAGGGCAACTCATCAAGCCCTACGACGGGAAGACTGACCCCCAGGAGCACTACAGTAGATATCAGAACAGCATGATGATGGTGGGTGCGTCGGATGAATATTTGTGCCGCTGGTTCCTTTCCACCTTAGAGGGTCCGACCTACGAATGGTTCAACCGATTGCCCGAAGGCTGCATTGACTCATGGCAAGAACTCGCTCAGCGTTTCTTGACACAGTTTGCGGGGAGACGCCGGACAAGGAAGCATTTCTCCCACTTGCTCACGGTGAGACAGAAGAAGGAAGAGGCCCTTCGGGATTTCTTGGAGCGCTGGAGGACGGAGGCCGACAAAGTTGACGACGCCGATGACGGGACCCTCTTGGCCCTCCTTCAGATCGTCCTCCGCACCGGAAACTTTTCAAGGAGCCTCATCATCGAACCTCTCCGCGATTACATAAGGGCCCTGCAGCGGGGGGACCGTTACGCCGAGGCCGAAGAGGTAGAAAAATATCATCTCATCCCCGATCAACAACGCCCTCGGTTAGATGACAAAGGCAACCGGGGGTCGGGGGCTCCCACAAATCAATCCAAAGGCCAGGCACCCCCCGGTGATCGCCCCCGGCACGGCCAAGCCAAGCCCGAGGGAGGTTACAAGGGTCACCCGAAGACTTGGGCACAACCTGTTCTCCTGGAGCACCCTCGGACACCCTTGACGCACCCCGTCAGCATCATCCTCGACTTCGCTGAGGAGAGGGGCCTAGTAGAGCGAGATTCTCGCGCACCTCCGGAAGTATATGCCATCAATCCAAACTACCCCTACTGTCGCTTCCACCGACATCAAGGGCACAAAACCGATGACTGCCATCAGCTGAAGACAGCCATCGAAAGGTTGATACAGGCAGGCCACCTGTCCCAATTCATCAGAGGCCCTCCGCCTCAAGGGACCCCTCACTACCAGGGCCCCCCTAAGAAAGAAAACGCTTGGCTTAACGCAAACACCACCCCCCTCGGCGACCCGAAGGGTAAGAAAAGGGAAATTGGAAACCTCGATGAGGAGGAAGAGTACAGCCAGTACCAGGAAAAGAAGCGCCACATCCATATGATCACTGGAGGTAACACTGGGGGGACTTCACAAGCCAGCGAAAGAAGTGGGCTCAATCGCTATACGTGGGGGAAGTCACTCATTTGCCCCCGGTAAAGCGGCTGAGGGAGGAAACCATCACCTTCACCAACGCCGATCTCCCCACGGTTTCCTCCCCACACAGGGATGCCCTCGTCATCCGTACGGAGATCAATGACACCATCATCCACAAAACTTACATTGACACGGGCAGCTCCGTCAATGTGATGTACCTCAGCACATTCAGAGAGCTGCATCTGTAGAGGGGGTCCCTTCGTCCCATCAAGACCCCTCTCGCCGGCTTCACCGGAGACACCATTGATTCCGAGGGGGTCATTACCCTCCTGGTACTATTCGGCGACGGGCTCCATAGAGCCAAGCTCAAAGTGGAGTTCGTCGTCGTCAACATCGACTGCACCCATAACATCATCCCCGGCAGACCAGCCCTCGAGGACCTCGAAGCCATCATCTCCATGAGGCATATGTGCCTCAAGTTCCCCGCCAAGGAGGCATCGGGTACTCAAGGGGGAATCAAAAACTTGCCCGCGCTTGCTACCTTCAAGTGACAAAGAAGGTTAGTAAGACCGAGTTCCGTGTTGACACCATCACCGGAACCGTGGAGGAAGAAGAGAAAAGGCCGAGAGCTGAGCCCGCTGAGGAAGTAGAAGACTTCGCACTCGATCCGGCCAAGCCGAAGAGAGTTGTGAAGATTGGAGCCAAGCTCCCCGAAGACCTGAAGACCGGCATAACTGAAGCCATCCGCGCCTACTCCATTGTTTTTGCATGGGGGCCGGAGGACATGCCCGGAATCAGCCGAAGGGTCATCACCCACTGCCTCTCGATGGACCCTTTGGTCAAACCTATACAACAGCGAAGGAGACCCCTCTTGGCCGAGAGAAGGGATTTTGTGAAGAAGGAGGTCGTCATGCTCCTCTCCGTCAAGCACATCAAGGAGGTAAAATACCCCTCATGGCTGGCTAACGTAGTCCTCGCACAAAAGCCGCCCATCTTCCGCATGGGCGTGGACTACACTGATTTAAACAAGGCGTGCCCCATGGACCCCTTCCCATTGCCAAATATTGATCAACTGGTGGATGAGACCGCGGGGTGCGAGATCATGTCCTTCCTCGATGCCTTCCGAGGATATCACCAAATTTTCATGCACGAGGAAGACGCCGAAAAAACATCCTTCATGACTCCCGAGGGCATCTTCTGCTACCTTGTCATGGCCTTTGGCCTTAAGAACTCAAGCGCCACTTACACCCGGATGGTGGCCAGAGTCTTTGAGGCTGTTCTAGGGCGCACCATGGAGGCCTATGTTGACGACATGATCGTCAAGAGCAAACAATCATCCAGCCATGCTGATGACCTCCGGGATATCTTTGCCATCATGCAAAAGTTCAACCTTCGGCTAAACCCGAAGAAATGCACCTTCGGCGTGCAAGGAGGCAAGTTTTTAGGCTACATGGTGAGCCGAAAGGGGATTGAGGCCAACCCCGAGAAAATCCAGGCCATCACCAACATGGAGCCCCCACGCAACGTGAAGGAAGTCCAACGGTTGACGGGCCGCCTAGCAGCCCTCAACCGCTTCCTATCCAAATCGGCGTAGAAGTCCCTACCTTTCTTCCAGACCATGAGGAAGACCGCTGGCTTTCAATGAACCTCAGAGTGCCAGGAGGCCTTCGACGAGCTGAAACGATATTTATCTTCACCCTCTGTGCTCTCCAAACCCAAGGTAGGGGAAACCTTGTACCTTTACCTTGGTGTTAGCCCGGCAGCCATCAGCTCAGTACTCATCTGGGAAGAAGATGGCGTCCAGCATGCCATCTTCTATGTTAGCAAGACCCTCAGGGAAGTGGAACTCCGGTATTCCCCTGTGGAAAAAATGGTGCTGGCTATTGTCTGGACTGTCAAGAAGTTGGGCCACTACTTCCAAGCTCATCCGGTCCAGGTCCTCACGCACCAACCCCTCGGCGCTTTGATGAGGAGCCCCACCAGCTCCTCCCGGATGGTAAAGTGGGCTATCTTCCTCAGCCAATACAACATCGACATCCGTCCGAGGCCTGCCATCAAGGGCCAAGCCCTGGCGGACTTCGTGACGGAGTGCACGACGAGATCAGCCACGGACGAGGAGCCTTCTGCACCCTCGGACGATTGGTGGACTCTCTACATCGACGGCTCCTCCGCTATCAAAGCTTGTGGGGGAGGGGTAGTTCTCATTTCTCTCGAAGGCTTCCGGGCCTATTATGTCGTCTGCTTCTCTTTCAAAGTCTCCAACAATGAAGCCGAATATGAGGCCCTTCTCTGTGGCCTTCTGCTGGCAGCTAACATGAAGGTTCGACAGATCCACGTCAAATGTGATTCCAAGTTAGTCGTCGGCCAAATATCAGGAGAATATGAGGCTAAAGAAGGGAGGATGAAACAATACAAGGAAGCCGCCAAGGAATTGCTTAAGGTATCTAAGGCACACTGTCTCACTCAAATATCGAGGGCTCAAAATTCTGAGGCCGACATTTTATCAAAGCTCTCTGCCGAATCCCCCGAGCACATATCCAAAATTGCCAAAATCGCGGAGCTCAGCCTCTCCAGCATACACGCTAGCCCCATCATGAATATACAACAAAGACAGGAGGACTATATCTCAGACATCGTTGCCTTCATCACCACAGGGCAACTGCCTGAGGATGAGGCCCGTGCCAAGCTGACAAAGTTGAGGACCCCCAGCTACACCATCGAGGACGGAAGGCTCTACAAACGATCTTACAATGGTACGCTGCTCTGGTGCCTTCATCAAGATGAAGCCGAAGTTGCAATGGAGGAAGTGCATAGTGGCACTTGTTCAGCTCATCAGGGACCCTTCTCCATGTCCCGAAGGCTCATAATCCAGGGCTACTTCTGGCCTACGATGGCCCGAGATTGTGCAGATCTCGCCCGAAGGTGTATCGCATGTCAACACTCCCAGAAGGCTCCCGGCAGGCCAGCGGTCAACTATGCCCCCATCAACACATCTATACCCTTCGCCAGATGGGGCATAGACCTTGTGGGCCCTCTGCCGAGGGGTACCTCCAACAACAGGTAAATCATCGTTGCCATTGACTACTTCACCAAGTGGGTGGAGGCTGAGCCCCTCGCCAGCATTACTGAGGCCAGGTGCCGCCACTTTGTCCTCAAAAACATCCTCACAAAGTTCGGTGTCCCTCAGCAAATCATCTTCGACAATGGGACTCAATTTGAGGCAGCCCCCTTCTATGCCCTCCTAGAGGCATGGGGCATCAAGCACACCTTCTCATCCGTTGCTTACCCCCAAGGCAACGGTCAAGTGTAGAATGCCAACCGGACATTACTTAAGGGCCTCAAGAAGAAGCTGGAGGCCGAAGGGGGAGGCTGGGTAGAAGAACTCCACAATATCCTATGGGCTTACCGCACCACCCCTCGGCGGGCAACAGGTGAAACCCCCTTCTCCCTGTGTTATGGATTTGAGGCTAAAGCTCCCACTGAAGTGACCCTTCCTACCCGAAGGGTAGCCCAATATGATCCCGAAGTCAACGACGCCAACATGGCCCTCGACCTTCACCTCATCTCAGAACGTCGAGAACAAGCCTTCATACGAGCGGAAAACTACCGAAGGCAAATCAAAAGCGACATCGACGCCAAGGTCCGCTCTCGATAATTCCAAGTGAGGGATTATGTCCTACGAAGAAGGGAGGCAAGCCAGCCAACCGAGGGCGGTAAAATGGCACCTAAATTTGAGGGCCCATACATCGTTGCAGCCGTCAATAAACCGGGAACTTACAAGCTCAAACGCCCCAACAGGACCGAGGTCCCCCAACATTGGAATGTACACCATCTAGTTAAATTTTATCAGTAATGTTAGAATGGCCAAGCCCTCATAACTAATGAATATATTATTCTACAGCCCAAGGCCTTCAAATTTGAAGAAATATTGAAGACACCAAGAACAAGAAACAAGACACATATGAGCGGCCATGCCCTCATGCAGACTCCTGGCCCAAGGCCTTATTGCAAGACCCCTCGGCACCAAATGCCGAGGGTTGACACCCAATCACCTACGACAAATGAAGGAAACACCAAGTGTTTTTAAGAAGCCCCCTCGGTACCGAGTGCCGAGGGTACGTACTCCTATCAACTCCAGACAGCGAAAAACACCAAGTGTTTCCTTTTGAAGACCCCTCGGTACCAAGTATCGGGGGCTGAAACAAACACCAAGTGTTGTTTCTGAAGCCGTACCCCTCGAGGACGCATTTATACCGAAGATGCCACCTATCGGTGCCGGCAGCACATAGTGCCCCCGGCCATTTGCAACCAGTGTGCAAATGAAAACCCTTCCTTGAAACGCTTTCCGCGCCATTACCCCAAGGGTATGGCAGGCAACTAATATGCCCAGGATTCGACTTTAAAAAACGAAACGCTTTCCGCGCCACTACCCCAAGGGTATGGCAGGCAACTAATATGCCCAGGATTCGACTTTCAAAAACGAAACGCTCCCCGCGCAATTACCCCAAGGGTATGGCAGGCCACAGACTATGTCTCGCGCCGAGAGGACGACTTTCAAAACTGAGGCGCTTTCCGTGCCGTCCTCCAAGGGGAGGCAGGCTACACACTACGTCTTATGCTGAGATGACCCTCGATCCCCTCGGAACTCGGAAGGTTAACCCGAGGGGGGAGCTAATGGTGTATGTTGTTGCCTCCCGATAGGCCAAGCCTTACCAAGAAACCAAGTTTCTTGAAGCCTTCCCTTCACTACCAAAAAAAGGTGGGGTGAAGGGGAGTAGACTCAACGAGAAATCGGCGAGTACACAACTTCAACAAATCACAACAGGAAGCCCTTCGGCATCACAAGACAATACAGATCATACCGAGGGCTTCCCATGGGAACCCCGAAGGCTACTATTAGACGAATATCATCAAGGAATAGCTAAGCCCACTTTCTGGCTGCCTCCGACATCATCAACACCAAAGGCATCTGCTCGCATTACCGGAGGCCAGTCTTACAAGCCAAGGGAAATTATTCTAAGTCTACAAAGTTGGGGGCCTCCGGGACCACCATCCTTGACCAAGGGATTTCTTACTCCAGGTACTACAAATCGAAGGGTTTATTTACCGATGGACAAACATGAATGATGGCAAAAATTTCAAGTCCTAAATGGTTGGCCCTCAGCCAACCCATCATGTAACGAAGGCCAAGCCATTCAATGCAACTAAGGGAAGGCGTAGGGCGAAGACCAAGTGACAAGCAACACATAGGAAAAAAAATCCAAGTTCTAAAATGCTTGGTCCTCTGTCAAATTATCATCCATTCGAGGGCAGTACACGAAGGCTGGCACATAAAATTTGAGCCCCCTATCTCATCCAGCCAGAGGGGCCTACTAGCCGAGGGCTCAGTGGCCAAACCACACTTAGAAAATTTCTAAGTCCAAACCGATTGGCCCTCGGTCAACTATCAGGGCAACAAAGGCTAAGTGGAAAGCTACATTTCAAACTCACATTGCAGCGAAGGCCACTCCATTTCACACAGCCTGAAGGGCCCATTCATGGACTACACTGGGGATATTTTTTCTAAACCCTAAATATTAGGCCCTCGGTCAAATCATCATGCAGCCAGAGGGGTCACCCAACCAAGGGCTCAGTGGTGAAACTACACTTAGAAAAATTTTCTAAGTCCCAAATATTTGACCCTCGGTCAAATCTCCATGCAGCCAGAGGGTCACATAAACTAAAGGCTCCGTAGGAAGACTACTCTTGGAGAAATTTTCTAAGTCCTAAATATTTGACCCTCGGTCAAATATCCATGCAGCTAGAGGGGCCACACAACCGAAGGTTCAGTGGTGAAACACCACTTAGAAAATTTTTCTAAGTCCTAAAATGACTGACAACTCAAACATCAAAGTACGAGGGCATTCATTCACAAGGCAAATTCGAAGGCATTCATTTCACAAAGAAAAGACGAAGGCATACATTCAAAGAGAAAAGCAAATTATATATGACGTGCACTTATCATGAGGTGCACTCAAAATAAATAATCAATACAACACTTATACGTAGTATAGCGTAGTAGAGTTCGTATCCATAGGGAAAGGAATACTTTTCTTTTATGTGAATAGTAACAAGGGGGGTTTTAAGTTTGATTTGATTTAATTTAATTAACACTAAGATGAACGACTTATATGAGTTTAATTTATAGAGATGAGGACTTGATTTTGCTTTTATCCACTTAATGAAATGTTCGTCGATCCCGGTTATATCTTTAACTATCTTCCTCTCGAATACTCAATCAAGGAGTATATCCAGTTCATCGAGGGTAGTTATTAATAACGAGACGTGTTCATTAATAAAACTTACTACCGAGTTAATATAGAACAAACGTCGTATATTAGCCCGATAGTAGCAATAAACTTAAGATGAAAACGATTGAGATTGATAACCTCAACACAAGCGGTTTATTGGTTTAATCAATATAATTAATTCCCCTTAGATTATTAACCATGAGACACATGCATTAATAATCCAAGTTTTACTACCGTTGAAAGAACCGAATTAATAACAAGCGTATTAATCGATTGATTCTAGTAATAATTAATATATGAAACAAAACTAGTTGATCCTTTAAGTAATGCTCAAAATATTAATATGGAATATGAATAGGAAATAATTAATATTCAAGGAAGAAGATTAAAGAAAATAACTCACAACTTACAAATTCATTAAGCTTCAAAGTAGCAAAACCAAGATGGAAGAGTTTAGCTCCTCATTTGGAGACTAAACATGAAGAAAATATAAAGAAAGAGCTTGTCTAAACTGAGCTAAGAAGTATATGTTAATTGGTTATTTTTGTGGGAAGGAAAGGGGGGTATTTATAGGCTTTTGGAGCATGCAGGGTTATGTACCCGATCGGACATCAAGGGCACCCGATCGGGTACCTTCAGTGGATTCCCGGAAGCTCGAAAAGTTGGGCATACCCGATCGGGTATGTCGGTCACCCGATCGGGTATGACACTCGAACGTGGTTAAATATTTTCCTACATGTTGCCTTGTCCCGGATCCGATCCGATTTGATTTTTCAACAAGGTACCTGATCGGGTATAGGTCATACCCGACCGGGTACAACACCAAAAAATCAATCATCAATTCATCTTGAGATTTTTGCACCTTCCTTCCATTTGTGATGTTCACCAATGGTTCCTAGAGTGATCTTGGACCTGTTTGAGCTCAGTATAAACCTAATCTAAACAAATTACAAACATTTTTACAAATTAAACTATTACACCAAAAGTGTGTAATTTCCAAGGTAATAATCAATCTAAAATAATTAAAAACATAAACGTAAGCATGGAAATTACATGAATGTCAACTCCCCCACACTTAGTTTCTTTACTCGACCTCGATTAAAACCAAATGTTTATACAATGTTCATCAAAAGATCATAAGTTCAAAGATAGTAAGAATTAAGAAACTAAGACCACCAAGTATTGTAAATGAGTTTACAGAACAACATTTCCTTGGGTTTAAGGGTCTTCTATGCTCCTTACTTCTTCTTTTCCTTTTCTCCTTTTCTTCTTCTTCTTCTTTTCTTCAATAGATGATGTCCTGCAAAAACAAATTTCTCTCATATCTCTCGTTTTCGTAGGAGCCTTTTCAGGTTTTCATCCTAGCATCTCTTTTCTTTTCCTTTTCTCACCACTCACTCATTATTTTTGTAAGCCCTTCTTGCTTAGATTGCCTTTTTTTTGGGTTTTCAACCTAACTAGCATTTCATTTTTTTTTGTGTACAACTAGTACAAGAAAGTAATGCTTAGCGTAAGGTAATAAGAAAAAAAACAAAGGGAGTAAACATACCAAGAGATGAATTTCCCTCCCCCACACTTGAATCATGGCACTATCCCTAGTGCCCGACTTCTCCGCCATAATAGCCACCTCCAAAGCCGCTCCCATGTACATCATCATCATCGTCTCCCATAGTAGTGTCCCCACCGTTGTATCCTCCACCACCGGAACTAGAGCCACCAAACTTTCCCCAAAACTAAGGTGTTATACCAAGAAGGTGCCGGTGGTGGTGAAGTCATAAATGAGAAATCTCCGTGATGGGCTATATATGAGTACATAGGACCATAAGCCCTACGATAGTCCTCTTCATAGCGGTGGAGGTCGGCTTGTCGTAGCTCCTCCATTATTTGGAAACCCGCCCATTGCTCCTCTCGGACTTATGCAAGTTGTTCACCCATGTTCGTGTAGTTGAGGTTCATGGTGTTGAACCTGGCAAGTAGTGCTTGTTGGCCCTCCAATAGTTGTTGGAAAAAGTCTTGCGGTGGTGGGTTTTGAGGGGGGTCGGGGATATGGTGTTGGGCATGTTCATGTTCCTCTTGGTGCTCGGCTTGGTCGGGTTGGTCCGTTTGGGCTTGAAGGTGTGGTGGAATGGCATTAGGAAGAAAATAGTGGGTGATTTCAAAGCTTGCCAGTTTATACATAAGTTTAGGTAGTTCGTCGCAAGGGAGGGGAAAGTATTTGATGGGTTCGGGGTACTTCATGTGCCATTTGTAATGTTGGGTTCCATTGTGGTCCTTGTTTCCCAAAGAGATTAATCCCGCATTGGATAACCAACCAATGTGCATCAATGTATCGGCGTGAATTGGAGCATTGTCCGTATAGCCGAATTTGGACACCAAGTGCATTATTACCCCCCCAACCACAATGTTCCTTGTTTTCTTACAAGCTTCCTCCAAATGATCCCACATTAGATTACAAAGGTTATATGCCGTAGGTCTCTGAAAAAGGGCTAGAGTGAGTACGGCCACGTCCCCCATCCGAGTATGGTGATTGTTGGGGCGGCCGAGCAAAGAATTACACAAAAACTTTAGGAAAATACGGAGAAGGGGATGTTGAACGTGACTAATGGAGAGTTTAGAAGCGTTAACTTTCACTTCTCCGGTCATTTTTGACCATAGAGTATGAGCATCAAGCGTGCTTTCCGGTATCCCCCTCTCATGGGCCACGGGAATTCCAAAGTGTGTGGCAAACTCACGTCTCATTGTTGAGTATTCGGTGTTGCGCACACGAAACGTGAGTTCATCGGAATTGAAATCCGTCGGGTCCTCTTGTAGAACAAATTTCATGGAGCTCATGACCTCATATATGATTTTGTCAACACAATTGTATCGCATATTGAAAGTTAAATTCATTTGCAATACATCAAATAATTCCCTCATGCCATCCTCTAAGCCTAGTTTCTCAAGGGCATCATGACAAAGAAATCTAGAAGGAACTACTTGCCTTTTAATGATGGCCAAAAATCGTGCCCGATGATTTCCCGTCCCAAAGCGGACATCCTCAAAGCCATGAACTGGCCCCCGTGTGTTGGAGCTTTCCGGTTGGTTTCTTTTTGGAGCCATTGATGACCAAATTTGGAGCTTAGATTCGGACTTGGGGTTTGGGGGGTAGGGTTTGGGCGTTTCGGAAATATGGGGAGAGGGTGGATTTTATGGGTAGTGGGTTGTAGAGGAGAGTGAGGGGAGTGTTTTGGTGGTGGTTTGATGGGTTTTTGTTGAGTATTGGTGGAGATATGGAAGGGAGAAGGTTCGAAAATGGTGGATTTGGGAAGAGGGATTTCGAATTTGGGAAGTTGGAGAAGATGAAGTGGCCGATTTTGGGGTCTGATTTGGGTTAAAAGTTTGTGTACCCGATCGGGTGGCCCGACATACCCGATCGGGTATGCGTGTATTTCTTCAAAATCCGGGCACCTACCCGATCGAGTTGGGGTATACTCGATCGGGCGATTTGGTGCGAACTAATTCACCGAAAAAAATTTAATTTACCCGACTGGGTGTATGGGTGTACCCGATCGGGTACTTTGCCACGAACTAAATTAGCCTTTTTCAAAATACACCCGACCGGGTACATGTGTACACCCGATCGGGTATGTGTTTGTTTTATTAAATTCAGCCCAGGGGTTGATACTCGATCGAATAGGCCGTGTACTCGATCGGGTAAGTTGCTACGAGATTTTTTTTTGAATTTTTTGAACAATACCCGACCGGGTGGGTAGTGGTACCCGATCGGGTATGTTATTATTTTCAATCCCTGAGTCGATCGAGTATGGGTTACCCGATCCAGGCCTTCGAATTTTTTGCCTATACCCGACCGGGCAGAGAGTGTTGCCCGATCGGGTATCATGCCCTGTTTTTTTTTTGAAAATGTAAGAACACACACAAAAATGAATGAAAAAAAACAAAATATAAACTTGGGTTGCCTCATTTTCTGCTTGCTCAATGTTGCTGATTTGCTTCTTGAGACTTGAAGAGATAGAAGCGGGATAGTACCTGTCAAGGAAGCTCTTTTTCATTTGAGCCCATGTGTTGATGCTCCCCGAGGGAAGATAAAATAACCAATCTTTGGCGGTGTCTTTGAGAGAGAATGGGAAGGCTCTCAGCTTGATTTGCTCCTCGGACACGCCATTGGGGCACATGCTTGTGCACACAATATGGAATTCCGATAAGTGTTTATTTGGATCTTCCCCTCGTAAGCCATGGAAAGAGGGAAGTAGATGAATGAGCCCAGATTTTAGCTCGAATGTGACCCCCGTATCAAGAGTTGGAAAAGTGATACATAAGGGTTGTTGATTTAGATTCGGAGCCGTCAGCTCCCTCAACGTTCTTGTTTCAAGAGCCATGTGAAAGGACTCTTCGGATTCGCTAGAATGAGAACTAGCACTTGATGATTCCTCCGAAGAAGTTATCGGAAATAGATTCCTGAACCTCTCGAAGGCTTGTTCTGTTTCGGGCTTTGTTTGGTGGGTGATTTGGTTTATAGATCGGTGTTTAACCATATACTCAAACAAAGCTCAGCCAAAATAGAAATCTTTATATATAATTTTTTTTTGATTTTTCTTTGAAATAAAATAGAAAGAAAAATAATCGCCTTTCCCCGGCAACGGCGCCAAATTTGACGAGCACTTTGTCACGGTGCGTCAAAATAATTTTCAATACTAACACTTATACGTAGTATAGCGTAGTAGAGTTCGTATCCACAGGGAAAGGAATAATTCTCTTTTTATGATACTTAGTAAATAAAAAGGGGGGATTTGGATTGAGTGATTTAATTTAATTAAGAACTAAGATGAACAACCTATATGTGTTTAATTCAAAGATAAAAAGGACTTGGCATTGCTACTTTCCACTTGTTGATATATTTTAATCGATCATTGTTATATCTATAACTTATTCCCTCTCGAATACTCAATCGGGGAGTATATCCACTTCATCGAGGATAGTTATTAACAACGACCGTTCATTAATAACCTTACTATTAATCAAATATAGAACAACGCCTTATACCGATTTAATAGTAGCATTTAATCTTTCTAACTCCTTGATGAAATCAATTGAGATTGATAACCTCAACACAAGCGGTTTCGGTTTAACCAACAAAATTAATCCCTCTTAAGTTTATTAACCACGACCGTGCATTAATAAACCGAAGTTACTTACTTGTGAAACCATCAACGATTAACCATCGGTTCGTTGATCGTTTCTAGTAATAATTAATATATGAAATAAAACTAGTTGATCCTTTAAGTAATGTTCAAAATATTAATATGAAATAAGAGTAGGAATTAATTAATATTCAAGGAAGAATATTATTAATGAAGATGAATCCTACTATAATTAATATCAAGATGTTAACTAATTGTCATCTTAGCAACACTCCTCAATATTAATATAGAGGAAGAAAATACCATTCTAACTAATGTCGAGATGTTAACTAATTGTCATCTTAGCAACACTCCCCAACATTAATATAGAGATGGTATTAAGGAAAGAACTATTAATTAATATTCAAGGAAAGAAGTTTAAGAAAATAACTCACAACTTTAATAATCAACAAGCTTCAAGAGCAACACCAAGAATGGAAGTTTAGCTCCTCATTTGGAGACTAAACATAGCTAGAAAAATATAAAGAAATGCTATTCTAAACTGAGCTAAAGAGTATGGAAGAAGGGATTCTTTTTAGAGAAGAAAAAGTGTGCTATTTATAGGTGTTTTTCAACACCTTTGGCCGGGTACCCGACCGGGTCAAGTACTCACCCGACCGGGTCCATGTCAAAATCAAATATCCTCCACGTTCTGGCGATCTTCAGCATGTTAAAGTGTCCGGGTCAAGTCAGACCCGACCGGGTGGGGTAGGGGACCCGACCGGGTGAGTGCAAAAATTGGATTTTCTACACGTTCGGGTGATCTTTGCACACCGGGTTGTCCCCGGTCACTTCTCACCCGACCGGGTGAGGTAGTGGGCCCGACCGGGCCATGCACTTTCTTTGCATTTTCGTTTTTCACTTCTTACCCGACCGGGTCAGGGTTTATACCCGGTCGGGTATTTGCTCCTGGGCAGCCAAATCTTCTTTTTCTTCACTTCAAAGTCTTCCTTTCCAACACCACAAATCCTAACTAAACTTTACAACTTACAAAAAAAGACTAAAATACAATTACAACTGAAATCACATAAATGTTTACAAACTAAATAAAACGTCAAACAATTAACATAAATCAAACATAAAAACATGTAATTATGCACTACTAATTAGTGTGCATCAGAATGGAAAAGCCCTCAATTTGATTTGTTCTTCCGAGACACCACTGAGGCACATGCTTGTGTACACAATATGGAACTCCGAAAGGTGTTTGTTTGGATCTTCTCCTCTCAGGCCATGAAAGGATGGAAGTAAATGTATGAGCCCAGATTTTAGCTCAAATGTATTATCCTCATCGAGTGTAGGGAAGGTAATACATAACGGTTGTTGATTCAAGTTTGGAGCTGTGAGCTCCCTCAAAGTTCTTGTTTCAAGAGTCATAGTTATGGGCTCTTCGGTCTCGCTAGAATGAGAACTAGCGCTGGATGTATCTTCGGTAGATAATTCCTCCGAGTCGGTATTAGAAAATTTATTTTTCAACCGCTCGAAAGTTTGCTCTATTTCCGGGTTTGTTTGATAGGTGATTTCGTTTATGGAACGATGTTTAACCATATACTTCACCAAGCTCAGAAATAGAAGAAATAAGAACTCTTTATATTTTTATTTAATATTTTTTTTTGTTTTCTTGAAATACAATAAAAGAAAAAATAATTGCCTTTCCCCGGCAACGATGCCAAATTTGACGTGCACTTATCGTGAGGTGCACTCAAAATAAATAATCAATACAACACTTGTACGTAGTATAACGTAGTAGAGTTCGTATCCACAGGGAAAGGAATACTTTTCTTTTATGTGAATAGTAACAATGGGGGTTTTAAGTTTGATTTGATTTAATTTAATTAACACTAAGATGAACGACTTATATGAGTTTAATTTATAGAGATGAGGACTTGGTTTTGCTTTTATCCACTTAATGAAATGTTCGCCGATCCCGGTTATATCTTTAACTATCTTCCTCTCGAATACTCAATCGAGGAGTATATCCAGTTCATCGAGCGTAGTTATTAATAACGAGACGCGTTCATTAATAAAACTTACTACCGAGTTAATATAGAACAAGCGTCGTATATTAGCCTGATAGTAGCAATAAACTTAAGATGAAAACGATTGAGATTGATAACCTCAACACAAGCGGTTTATTGGTTTAATCAATATAATTAATTCCCCTTAGATTATTAACCATGAGACGCATGCATTAATAATCCAAGTTTTACTACCGTTGAAAGAACCGAATTAATAACAAGCGTATTAATCGATTGATTCTAGTAATAATTAATATATGAAACAAAACTAGTTGATCCTTTAAGTAATGCTCAAAATATTAATATGGAATATGAATAGGAAATAATTAATATTCAAGGAAGAAGATTAAAGAAAATAACTCACAACTTACAAATTCATTAAGCTTCAAAGTAACAAAACCAAGATGGAAGAGTTTAGCTCCTCATTTGGAGACTAGACATGAAGAAAATATAAAGAAAGAGCTTGTCTAAACTGAGCTAAGAAGTATATGTTAATTGGTTATTTTTGTGGGAAGGAAAGGGGGGTATTTATAGGCTTTTGGAGCATGTAGGGTTATGTACCCGATCGGACATCACGGGCACCCGATCGGGTACCTTCAGTGGCTTCTCGGAAGCTCGAAAAGTTGGGCATACCCGATCGGGTATGTCGGTCACCCGATCGGGTACGACACTCGAACGTGGTTAAATATTTTCCTACATGTTGCCTTGTCCCGGATCTAATCCGATTTGATTTTTCAACAAGGTACCCGATCGGGTATAGGTCATACCCGACCGGGTACAACACCAAAAAATCAATCATCAATTCATCTTGAGATTTTTGCACCTTCCTTCCATTTGTGATGTTCACCAATGGTCCCTAGAGTGATCTTGGACCTGTTTGAGCTCAGTATAAACCTAATCTAAACAAATTACAAACATTTTTACAAATTAAACTATTACACCAAAAGTGTGTAATTTCCAAGGTAATAATCAATCTAAACTAATTAAAAACATAAACGTAAGCATGGAAATTACATGAATGTCAATATAGAAAAGGCCCGGAGGCATCCATTCATCAATTAACAAAAATAAAAGGCAAGGTGTTCATACGGGCCAAAGCCAAGAGCTAATAATGTTATTACAAAGGTCGATCAGAAATTTTTCTAAGTACAAATCAAATATCAACAGCTGCGGCGTCACCCCCTTCAGCAGCTTTGGAGGTGGCATCACCTTCGGCCTCATCTCCATCACCATCGAGGCCACATTCCCTGAGGGTCTCTGAATCTTTGAGCACCGGCCTCTCTTCGCCTTCGGGTAGTGGGACCCTAACGTCTGGTTGCCGAGGGGGGAAGGCCATAAGCTTCAGGCTGGAACTCCTTCGGCGAAATGTTGAAGTGCCTGGCAAGCTTTCGGTAGATGAGGTGCTGGGTAAAAAACTCTCCACCTTGATAATAGGAGTCACCCTTCTCAGCAAGCCACATTTTGTCGGGGCCTCCAACCCAAGCATCCACAGAAGCCTCCACCACCGAGGACAGCCACTCCTTCTGCTCCTCTGCCTTCCACCCCTCGGCAGTAAAGGCGGCCACAACATCTTCCCGGGCCTTGGTGACGGCCTCTTCTTTAGCTGCATGGGCCTCCTCGGCAGCAACACGAATGGCTTCGGCAGCTGCCTCCCCAGCCTCAACCAGGCCCTCGCTCTTCCCCTCGGCCTTCGCAGTTTGCACCCGCCGCTCCATGCTATCAGTAGCCACGCGGAGGGAATCCTCGGCCTCAGCCAACTTCTTTTTAAAACTGGCAACTTCCCCATCAGCAGCACTCTTGGCCCCCCTCATCTGCTCCACCCTCCGGAGGTACTCACAGAGGCCCATGAAGTTCTGCAGTCAACAAGGATGATGGTTAGACATAGTGCATACAATACATAAAAACAAGAGCGAATACAAAGGAAAAGGAGAAGCATGACTCACAGAAGCACTGCTCAGAAGAATCTTGGCTTCAAGGGAGTTTTCATCCATCCTAGTAAGGGCTAGCCGATCGGCCGAGGGCAGCATCTGGCTCATCAGCACCGAGGGGTTGAGGCTGCCCTCCAACACGGAGGCTCCCTTCGGCACAATTACCTCTAACTTCTCCCGACCGAAGAAGTCTTGGTTAATATGCTCCTGAGGGATGGGACCGGAGGCGTTCCCCTCATCCACAATGATAACGACATCAGCGGCCGGCTGCTTGTCGGAGGCTGTGGCTTTCAGCTTCTTGGTCGGGATCTCGATCCCCTTACCACAGTTCTTTTTCTTCGGGGGGCCCGCACCCTTGGATCCCCCGACACCAGCACCGGCAGCAGCAGCTTGGGAGGGCTCCTCCCTGGCGGAAGCACCCACCGGCTCCGGGCCAACCGGACCCTTCTTCTTCCCTTTCACGTTCTTCAGGGCGAAAAGGGAGCTCACGTCCATATTGTTACCTGCAAAGACAAGGCACAAAATGATTAGGCCAAAGGGGATCAATTAGAGTGACATGGATTGAACACAAAAAAATAACAAGGGAAAAATCCTCTAAGTACAAAACATATAACCCTTCGGTAATCACCTCCGGCTCTCTCGAATACGCGATCTATCGGAGGGTATCTTTCATCCTCCGAGCCCCTCGGCCGACACTGGCGGAAGCCAATCTTGAACAGTTCGTCCGGGAGAGTAACGTCTTTGATTTTCACATGCTTCTCAGACCCCTCCGGCTTCTTGGCGAGTATCCTGTCGTTCTTCTCCAGGGCCGCACTCCCTACCTTCGGATGACGCCGAAAGCTGTTGCGAAGCGGGGCCGAAAAGGGGTTCTCCTCCAAGCATATGTAACAATACTTATCCTTCCATCCCTTTTGGGACGAAGGCACATCATCAAAAAGCCTAAACTCCGGGACTTGCTGCAAGTTGGCAAAGCCCTCAACGTTCGAATGCCCCCCCCCCCCCCCCCCCCCCCCCCGCACAAGTTGAAGGACAGGAAAAATTGGTCGAGGGTAGGTGGAACCCCTCAGCTCCGGCACAGAGAGATATCCAGCCACACAATAATGGATGTTGGGTGTTAGCTGACAGGGGGCCAGCCCCACGAACCTCAGGTACTCCAGCAGGAAAGGGTGGAGTGGAAAGCGGGGCCCTATCTCCACTGACAAGGTGTGAACGGCGAAGCAGCCCTCGGGTGCGTAGCGTAACAGATCATCGGCCCTGGCTCCACCACACGTGTCGAAGGGCCAACCAGAATTTGCGTGGTCTGGTATTCGGCCGGGGATGCCCTCGTCTTCAATTCCAGGGCAGCGGTGTTCAGGAAGGAGTGGTCCTCGGGAATACATACTGGCCGTCCGGCGTCCACGACTGCTTGTTTCTTCTTCGGAGCAGCCCTCATCTTCTTCTTTTTCCCGGGAGCCACACTGATAGGCATCGGGTCCAAAGGCCGGGAGGTGCTGGTTTCCCCAGCGTTATGTGCGGGAAGGACATCAACTATGACTTTCATCCTCTCCTCCTTTTGTGCCTCCTCCTCAGCTACTTGGAAGGCGATGGCTAGCTCCTCATCTTCGCACACCTGCTCAAAATCTTCAGTCTCGGCTTCGACAACGAGGTCTTTTTGCACTTCCATGGCTACGGCGGCGTCACCGCTTACCGAAGGCTGTCCACTGGAAGATTCCACGTCTGAGACGCTTTCCACCTTCACCGAGTCCTCCCTCGATATGTCTTGGGAATCGCTAACTGAAGACATGACTGTCCGAGGGGTACAGGGGACGAGAGTCCTAAGGTTATAACACTTAATCTAAGGCCGCAAAGCTAAACTTACTAATATGGCAAGGAACGGGTGAAGAACTGACCTCAGAGAGAATGATTTGATCAGAAGCGGGTGTTTATCTCTCTAGAAAAATCGCCAGAGCTTCGCTACAACAAGGGAATGCGCAAGGGAGAATGAGGTATGGCCTGGGGTATTTACAGGCGCCCAAATCCAGGCTTGGGCCCAAAACCGGGCCTCCGGTTACGAAAGTCATCATTCCACGCCGCCCCTTCCGCCAACCGGTGATACCCGCCCGAAGCTAGCCAACGGCCACGCGCCACGTGGAAGTCCTCTCCAACGGCTACTTTTTAAACGTTCCATGTGCCAACGGTCTGATTGCAACAACTATGTTTTTTGAAATCACAGAGGTGCTCCCGGCCGGTACCCCTCATACAACATCACAAGTGCCTTCGGGCTTTCTCCTTCAGGAGCCCACGGCTTAACAACGGGTAAACCCCTCAGGAACCTTCATCAACTGTCCCCCCCAGCCATGCAATAAGGAGACCCCTCGGGGACATAGAATTTAAAACCCCTCTTAGGTAGACAGCCTTCAACATACAACAACGGGACCCCCGGGTGCCGTCATCCCCAGCTTGTCAACAGGTAGAGAATCCCCCGGCAACACAGCAACTACCACTTACATTCATCACGCCCTCAATCCCATGGATTGAGGGACTCCCCTTCGGCATCCCCCGGGATATTAACAAAGCGCCTTCAGCAAATCAACACACACGCCCTCAGACAAACCCCTTCGGCAAGTCAACTACCACTGTCATCTATTTCGGACCAAGGCTTCACCTTCTCGATTCATCATTGGGGGAATTCGGTGCACTCTTTTTCCCTCGTTAGAATTTTTTCCCAAACGGTTTTTTCTAATGAGGTTTTTAACGAGGCATCCCCCCAAAATGAAACGAAAAGTGTCAACGTTCGGCCCCATGCGACAGCAGGCACTACTCTACTCCTTTTCACCACTTTACAAGTGCCTCAAGGAGTGGGGGACTGGAAAACCCCTCCGGGAACCGGGAAAACAAAAAAATGCTAAAAAATTATTCTCACATAGCATGAACACCCTTCAGCCCCAAAATGCGGGGGACTGAAGGGCTACCCTCGACAGAATCGTGTGCGAACGCAAAATCTCTCACAGGTTTACAAACTATGGCAAGGCAGCATCAGAGGACAAACACATTTTTCTCCTTTTTCCTCAAGTACCTTTCGGCAAAAGGAGTGAGGGACTCTTGATGGAGTATATGGCTCGGGAACCCCCGGCCCATAGACTCCCACTACTATAGCGAAGTCCCAATAGGCCCAGGAAGCACAACAGGCCCAAATCACAGTGCCCCAAGTGCCAAACAGCCCACGACGAACACTGGGGTGCCTTCGGCCCCCTGGCCGAAGGCTCATAAACTTACAGTACAACTTCTTTAAAGCACTCAAAGTGTCTGGGAGAAGGCGGCGAAAACAGTAGCCCTCGACACCTAGAGCCCTCGGCACCTAGAGGCCCCCGGAATGAAGAGCCTTCGGCCAATCATCTACAGTCGAGGGCATCTCCTCGACACAATCTCCCACCCACATGCGCCGGAATAACGTACCGAGTACAAACGTCACATCCAACCACCGCATTTAATGCGGCCACATGCGAGTGCGAGTGCCACCCCCGTTGAGGTGACCCCTCGACCACCAGAATGATGACATGTGTCCCTATCTGGCATTTATTACTACTATAAATAGTGTAAGGAATATATGTAATTAGATTTTGATGATGCTAGGTTGATTAGCATTTGAAAGTACCCCGATAGAAATTTTGTATTAGAATTTGTTTTTGTATGTACTAGAATACTCGACTGCCAGAAACCCTCTTGGTCTTCCTTATCAGAACTCCTACCAGAGATGCTCTCAGAGTTGCTCTCCAGAGAAGCCATCAGAGTTGGATACCAGAGTTGGCGTCAGAAGCTGCCATCAGAGTTCTGATCAGAAAGCATCATCAGACAAACTCGCACCTTGCAGAACTCGAAGGCACTTACCAACGGTCGTTAAACTAACGGGAAATCCCCTAACGGCTACGAACCTTTCAACGGAAACATGGTACTGTACACGCATTAAATGCTCAATTGATGCTGTACGTACGAAGATATATTTAAAGCTGACGATTGACCATGCGAGTATCTTCGCGCCCCAAAAATAACAAGTCGAAGGTCCAACCGGTCAAGTCAACAGTACAAGCATTTAATGAAGCTGTCTTCTACACTCCAACGGGAAGACTGCTCCCAGTATATAAGATACACTCTGAATAACTACGAGAATAACTTTGCTACAACATTTGCCAGAAAAACTTGCTCAGATCATTCTACTCTGAATCAATTACCTCCAAGCTTTCTTGAGATTAAAGACTTACTCACCTCAACAAGAAAAGATCAAGTTGGAAGATATACTCTCTTATCCCTCATCCAACTAGCAAGTTGCAAAGTTCCTCAGTTCTTCAACACTTCGAAAACTTCATCTACACATCCTTTGTGAAGAAGCAACGTTGGAGAAAATTGATCTTGATTCAAACACTTCTTGAAAAAGAAGGGACGTCTCAAACAAACTGGAGTAAAGTGAAGTGGTGATACTTCCTAGAGACTCAGTGAAACGAGACCAGCCATCAGGAAGCAGGACTGCATCCCGGGTAGCAACTAGGCTTGAAGAAGATGTGGAGAGCTTCTTAAGTTCTAGGGACTACGGCGTTGTAAACTGTTGTTTTTACAAGCTTAGTGGAACAGTGGACTAGAGGAACAAGTTGTTCCTTGAACCACTATAAAAATCCCCGGTGTCACTTACTTTACTTATTTCATTACTGCACTTAAGAACTTGACTGCATAACTCAAAAGGTTGGACTCTGTGTTCAGCAGATCTTCCTCAAGAGTTATCAGAAAGGCATTTGCCTTAGTGTTGTCTGAGGCTACCCGGACACAACCTAATCCGCTGCGAGGTCCAGTTCTGCCATCAGAACTTGACCTTCTCTGTCACCAGATTTCAACCATCTCTGATAAGTCAGCTTTGACTTAGAGAAAAGTTTAAATTCCTGAACAGTCTATTCACCCCCCCCCCCCCCTCTAGACTGTTCCCATTACAAACAGGACCAACAAGTGGTATCAGAGCCTCCTTGTTCTTGTAATCTTTTAGGTTACTTACTAAACAAGAGATCCACTTGTTTTAGCCTCTTTAATCTCATATTATGGATAACACTCTTTCAAAGAATCTTATGTTCTCAGTGATAAAGTTTGATGACTGGAGGATTCACATGAAAGCTCATCTCTGTGCACTCCATGATGAAATGTGGGAAGTTCTTGATGCTGGTCCTTTCACAGAGTTTACTAAGATCAATCCTGAATACATTGCTGGTGGTGGTCTACCTCAGATGATCACCAAACTTCGACATGAGTGGTCCAATGAAGAAAGGAGGAAGTACAACCTTGATAACATTGCCAAGGACATCCTCTACAAGTCCATAGATGACAAATACTTCACAAGAATCAAGAAGTGCACCTCTGCCAAGGAAATCTAGGATAGACTCACCCTGATAGGAGCTGGTGATGAGCAGGAAAAAGACAACAAACTGACCATTGCCATGAAGAAGTTTGAAGACTTCAAACTTCTACCCAAAGAGTGCATAGCTGAGATGTATGCACGCCTACTCACACTCACTGCTGAGATATCAGAACTTGGGAAGGAGCTCACTCCCAAGGAGATCAATCTGAAGGTTCTTAGAGGCTTACCTTCACCCTGGAAGATGAAGGTCACTGCCATGAGAGATAGCAAAGACCTCAGAACCTACAGCACAAAGAAGCTCATCTCTGATCTCAAATCTTATGAGTTCGAGATGAATGAAGAAGAGAAAGAAGAAGTTGAGGACAGAAGAACTGCTGCCCTCACAGCCAGCACATCTCAAGCAGAAAGCCGCACCAGTAACCCAAAGCATCAGAAAGTAGTGGAGAGCTTCTCTGCTACAACTGTCGACAACCAGGTCACTTCAAAGTCAACTGTCCACATCCTATAGTCTCCAAAAGGCAAGGCCAGGAAGGAGAGAAGAAGTATGAGCACAGAAGAAGGAAGGCACTCATCACTGAACAACCAGAGAAGGACCCCCTCTCTGAGACAGAGTCCAGCTCAGAATCAGAATCTGATGAGGCATTCTGTTGCCTGGATACAGAGACTGAAGACCTATGTCTTATGGGTCAATCTGATGATGAGGTATCCTCTACTTCTAACTCTAGTTTTTCTTCGGTAGGCAGAGCCTTTGATTCTGATTCAATGTCCGAATTTTGGAAAGAGTTTCAAGCCATCCAAGCCACTTATTCCTCTATTAAAGAAGAAAACAGTAAGCTTAAGGTTGAAATCCTTGACTTAAGAAAGGAGGTTGAGATCAAAATCAATCTTCTATTTAAGGAGAGAGATCAACTGGAAGCTGAAAATGTTTCTCTTCTAAAGAGAATAAGGGAGTTAGAGCCTCTTGAGATTAAGTATAAAACCTACCAGAAGGCCCAAGCCTCAATGGAAAGGTTTGTACTTGATCAACAAATTGGCGCTGGTTTTGGTCTTGGTTATGGCTCAACAGAATCAGGTGAGCCTTCTGTAATGCCTAGCACCAGAGTTGCTAAGGCAGACAAGGTCATAGTGCCACTGATCTCTAGCCCCATCTGCCAAGCTGGTGTATCTGGCACAAAGGTTGTTCATGAGGAAGTCAGACCAGAAAAAGGGAAGATAAAGGTTCAACAGAAACCCTTTTTGAAAAATAATGAACCTGGCAGAAAACCTAACAACAGAAAAGGTTTTCAGGATAACAAAAATAAAAGACCATTTATTGACAGACAACCTCATGATAACCGTTCCAGAAATGACCACCAGAGAGGCAAATATCAAGAGAAGGTTAACTTCAGGCAGAAAAGGCTGGATGGTCAACCTAAGAAGCCCAAAGCTAATCATTCCTCTGCTCTTGATAGTATATGGGACTTCTACCCAACCAAAAAGGCTATGCAAAAGTATGTAAACAGGAAGCATGACCCTCACAAGCATCTGCCCAAAGTGAATCACACTTCAGTTTACTATAACTACCAGGTGGACAATGGGTACCACCCACCAAGGTTTCACTTGATGAGACCAAAGTGGTACCGGCTGCCAAGACTGCATGACCCCCTAGGACCCAACATTGCTTGGGTACCTAAATCTTCCTTTTAATTGTTGTAGGAACTGTGTGCTAGAGCTATCTCTGAACAAGATTGGTACATTGATAGTGGATGCTCCAGGCACATGACAGGTGACAAGAGTTGCCTTACAGAGTTCCAGAAAATCAAAGGGCCCAGAGTTACCTTTGGTGGTAATGACAAAGATGGCCAAACTAAAGGAAAAGGGAAGCTGATCAGAAACCAGATAATCATTGAAGATGTCTCTTATGTCAAAGGCCTGGAATTCAACCTGCTTAGTGCTAGCCAATTCTGTGATAAAGGCTACACAGTTGAATTCTCCAAAGAAGGCTGTTCTGTCAAGCATGAGACAACAATGGAAGTGGTACTGACTGCTACCAGGAAAAGAAACATCTATGTTGTTGATTGGTCTACTGCAAAGGGTGGAATCTGTCTTTTAGCTAAAGGAGATTCAAAACTCGGCTGGGAATGGCACAAGAAGCTGAGTCACCAGAATTTCAAAACAATCAACAAACTAGCAAGGGATCACATTGTTGATGGCATCCCCAACATTGTGTACAAGAAGGAGAGTCTGTGCAGTGCATGCCAGAAAGGAAAGCAAGTGAAAAACTCCTTCAAACCCATTGCTGGAAACTTCTCTACTAGTCCTTTAAATCTGATTCACATGGATTTATTTGGACCAGTAGAAACTCCAAGTGTTGGTGGAAAAAGATATACCTTAGTCATGGTGGATGACTACTCAAGATACACTTGGACAATCTTTCTGAAGAAGAAAAATGAAACTCTGCAGAAACTACCATCTCTGTTGAAACTACTTCAGAATGAGCAGAACCAGAAAGTCAAATCCATCAGATCAGATAGAGGGACAGAGTTCGTCAACAAAGTAATACAAGAGTTCTGTGATCAAAATGGAACAATGCATGAACTCTCTGCAGCCAGAACTCCTCAACAGAATGGAGGTGCAGAAAGAAGAAATAGAACACTCAGGGAAGCTGCAAGGACCATGATTGCTGAATCAGGTCTGCCTTACAGATACTGGGCTGAAGCTATCAGCACTGCATGCTACACCCAGAACCGGAGCATGATTCACAAAACTCATCAGAAGACCCCCTATGAGCTCTGGAAGGGAAGAAAACCTAACATCAGCTACTTTCATGCATTTGGAGGCAAATGCTATATACTCAATAATGGAAAGGAACATCTCAAAGTGTTCCAAGAAAAGGTTGATGAAGGAACATTCTTAGGCTACTCCAGCACCAGCAAAGCCTACAGAATACTCAACAAAAGAACCCTACTTGTTGAAGAATCGATTCATGTCAAGTTTGATGATCTCAACGTTGTTGAGGACATAACAGAGAACTTGGAGAAATTGAATCTAGAAGAAACGCCAGAAGTAACAACATCAGAAGTGGTCAACAATTCTGCCATACCAATCCACCTCCAGAATCCCATCCTACAAGACAAGGATAGTGATGAAGAACCTGAAGAAGAGCAAGAGAGACCAAGACAACACTTATCAGAACCTGACCTAACTTGGTTAAGGGATCACCCCCCAAACCAGGTGATAGGACATATCAGAAGTGGAGTACAAACCAGATTTGCTACAACAAGGAGAGAAGCAATGCTTGCCTGCTACATATCTCAAATGGAACCCATGACTGTGGAAGAAGCTCTTGCAGAATCAGATTGAATCAATGCTATGCAAGAAGAGCTTACTCAATTTGAAAGGAACAAAGTATGGGAACTTGTTCCTAGGCCAAAGCACCAGAATGTCATTGGAACCAAGTGGGTATTCAAGAACAAAGCAGATGAAGATGACAACATTGTAAGGAATAAAGCAAGGCTGGTAGCTAAAGGTTATTGCCAAGAAGAAGGAATAGATTTTGATGAGACTTTTGCACCAGTTGCCAGACTGGAAGACATCAGAATATTTCTAGCCTATGCTGCCTACAACAACATCAAGGTCTACCAGATGGATGTCAAAAGTGCATTTCTGAATGGAGATCTTGAAGAAGAAGTTTATGTGGAACAACCACCAGGTTTTGTCATTCCTACTCATTCCTCCTGTGTCTACAAGCTTAAAAAGGCCCTCTATGGTCTTAAGCAAGCTCCCAGAGCATGGTATGACACATTGTCACTTTTCCTAGTGAACCATGGGTTTACTAAAGGAAAGGTTGACAAAACTCTATTTCAAATCTCTGTTGCTAATCATATTCTGTTAGTACAAATATATGTTGATGATATTATATTTGGTAGTACTAATCCAGAACTGTGCAAGAAATTTTCTCAAGTGATGCAGAGTCAATTTGAAATGAGTATGATGGGAGAACTCAGCTACTTCCTAGGACTTCAAGTCAAACAAGTTCCAGAGGGAATCTTTATCAACCATTGGAAGTACACTAGAGACCTGATCAAGAAGTTTGGAGTGGAAGGCAAATCCTCAGTGAAGATTCCCATGAACACCTCACAAGGAATTTGTCCAGATGATGAAGGAAAGGATGTCGATGCAACAACATACAGAGGAATCATAGGATCTTTGTTGTATCTGACTGCAAGCAGACCAGACATTTCATTCTCTGTTGGAATCTGTGCCATATACCTATCAAAGCCCAATGAGAGCCATCTTAGTGCTGCAAAGAGAATCATCAGATATATCAAAGGAAATCCAAATGCAGGCCTATGGTATCCAAAGGGAGGTAACTTTGAACTAATTGGTTACTCTGACTCAGATTTTGCAGATTGCAGATTAGACAGAAAGAGCACCTCTGGTCACTGCCAAATGCTAGGAGGAAGGCTTGTTTCCTGGTTTAGCAAGAAGCAGAATTCAATCTCAACAAGTACATCAGAAGCTGAGTACATTGCAACTGGGAGTTGCTGTGCTCAGTTACTCTGGATGAAGCAACAGCTGAAGGATTATGACATTCAAGCAAAGGAGATCAAACTGCTCTGTGACAACTCTAGTGCCATTGCAATCACTCAGAATCCAGTACTTCATTCCAGGACAAAGCACATTGAGATCATACATCATTTCATCAGAGATCATGTGGAGAAGAAACATATTTGTATGGAGCATGTACCTACAGAAGATCAGCTAGCGGATATCTTAACCAAGCCTTTACCAGATGCAAGGTTCAACAAACTAAGAGAAGAACTGGGAATGATGGATGATCTTCCTAGAGATGCATGAATCAGAATTGCTGAGGACCAGAACTGTTGTCTGGATCAGAAAACCCTTCACCAGAATACCCCTTATCTGATCACCAGAGCACCCTTCATCAGAGAACCTCCTTCTCTGATACAAGGATCCTTTTCTGTAGTCCTTTAGAGATCCTTGTGGACTTATGTTTTTTTGAGGAACGGGCAAGACCTTTAACCTGAACAGGTCTTTTACCAGAATACCCTTGATTAATTATGTCGTTAACGGAAACGTTTTCCGCTCGCATTTCTTTAAATGATACCTCGAAACCATAAATTATCCCAAACGTCCACTAATCCAAAACCATTTATATCCATCTCCTTCAACCTAAACCGCTACTGTCATCTCTCTCTCTAAACGTACTAGCTTCAAAAATCCCCCAATATTCAGAATCTCTCAAAAATCCTTCTGAAAATGAACTTCATCAACATCAACGACCTTACCAAAGAAGAAGCCAAGACCATTGTGGCCAATGTGGTTACCGGAATGAAGGTTGACTTATCTGCACTACCTCTTCTAGCAGAGAATCAGAAGAGGATGGCGAAAATCATCCAAGGGATGAATGAATCCCAGCTGAGCAAGTTTGTTGCTCATCCTTATGAAGAGTTCAGCACCAGGGATGTGGCTGAATTCTATCTGAACGCCACCATCACCAAAAACGGAGTTCACTCCAAGGTGCAGGGAAAGAGCATCTCCCTCAATGCTGATGCTCTGAATGAATTCTTTGGAGTCCAACTGGACTCTCAAGATCCTGAGACTCCCACTCTCCTTGACCTAGAGTCAATGGAGGTCTTAGTTGAATCATTTGCCCAGACCTACTGCCGCCCTGAGGCCGCCAATCTGGACAGAATTTACATGAAGAAGTTTCTACCGAAGAAGGACTTCGAAAAGCTGGTTGCTATTCTGCACAGGAGCTTGTGGTGCAAAACTGGCTCAACTGATGAAATCAACAAGGACAACTGCAAATCTATCTTTGTTGTTCATCATGGGATGAACATCAACTGGGGTGAGGTAATCTTCGGCTCTCTGACTGAATTTATCAAGAAGAAGGATCAGAAAACTGACCTCTTCTCAACAAAGATGGGCCATGGCCTCCTTCTGTCAGCCATCCTCACTGCCCATGGAGTTCAACTCAGGGACCCTTCCCCAGTTGATCACTCCAAAACCCTGTTCCTAACTGCATCTCCCAAACTGAACATAGCCATCTCTGCTGAACTGAAGAGAGAAGAAAGGCTGGAGAAGAAAAGGGAACAACAGGCTGTCAAACTGAAACCTGCTGCCAAGAAGAACATCAAGAAGCCCTCTGTGACTTCTGAACAACCTGAGCAATCCAGATTGCAAGGGATGTAAGAAAGAAAAAGAAAAATGATAGATGCACTCTATCAGAAGTGGATGCACCAGAAATGGGTGCATCAGAGTTGGCTCCCTCAAAATCTGTCAGAAACTCTCCTGCAAAGAAGCAGAAGTTGAAAAGGAGAAGAAAGCGAGTTGTTCAGAGTGAGGACTCTGACAACTCTGGTCTGAAACCTGTGAAGAAAAAGAAGAAGAAAACAAACTCAGCTACAAGGGAATCAGAAACTCAGGGGGAACCTGAACCTGTTGCCCAACCCTCCTCTGCACCGGACCTGAAACTCACTGCAGATTTATCAGAACCCCAACACATCTCTGACGGAGTACCAGAGACTGATTACAACTCCATTCTGCAAAAGCAGTTTGAAAGGGTTCTGACTTGGAGAAGATGGAGAATGGGACCCCTTCAGAAGATCATACAGTATTTTGACTGTTATGAAGCAGAAGAAGCTGCTGTCTTACACTGGGTAGGCACAGAAGATGTGTCTCAGTGCTTCAACATTGCCTTTCTCATCTCTGTCCTACAGAAGAAGAAAGAAAAACACCAAGGTAAAGCCCCTATGACTGCCCTATCTCCTGAAAGGCATGTCAAAGCTCTGGAGGAGCATGAGACGGAAGAGTTTGATGCTTGGCTAATGGAGAAGAAGAGAAAGGAATCTCTCATCAAGTTTCGCCACAGTGCCCATGAGGAAGGAGAACCCTCCACAGCCAATGATGGTCCTCTGGCCATGGAAAAGCTGGTCAAGGAATGGAGAGAATCACTGTTCTCAGAGACTGTTCTTGAGGTAATTCCTACACCCCCTCCTTCTCCTCCAAAATCTCCTTTTACTCAATCATCACCTCCTAAATCACCTTCAAAACCTTCAACCCCACTCAAAAAGAAAACCCCATCTTCTCAGAAAACCACCTTTCAATCACCAGAGCTGCTACACCCCCTCTGTCTCCTCAGCTCTCTGTAGCCTCAACACCCAAGAGAGAGGTTCCCATTCGCATTCTGTCCTCAGATGCTGACAATGATGGGTTCCTCACATCCTCTCTTGCAGCAGATTTCACATCTAAGAGAAGGAAGACCCCTCCCATGGACCAACCTGCTGAACATACTGGCAATACTGCTCCATTCCCCAAGGGAAGAGGTTTGGAGATGCCTGGATTTGCTCCAGAAGCCCCACAGATGGACTTCAACCAATTTGTGCAGTCTGCAGAAGAATTTGGTGGTCAGATGCTAGACAATATGAACAAGCTCATTGTCATCAATGACAAACACTATGAGCATCTGACACACACCAACATCCATCTTAATCAGGGCCTTCAGCAACTGTCAGAAAAGCTTGACACTCTGACAGAGTCCCTGCACACCTTCATGAGCTCATCCAACCAGAAGATTGACACCATCTCCAGAAAAGTAGATGGAATTAACTCTGTCCTCTACCTTCACTCTCAATCTATGAATGGTCAGAATCAGAAACTACAGGAGCTAGCTGAAGCCATTGACATTCTGCAATGGAATGCTGACCAAACCTCAGAGCGCTTCATGGAGATAGGAAATTTGTGTACAGAACACAAAGCGCAGGCCTTAGAGATTCTTCACAAAGACAAGGAGCGTTACCAGAAGTTGGTACTCCTTGAAGCAAGTACACAGAGTATCCAATCTACCATGGAAAGGCAACAGAACCTGATTGAAGGTCTGGCTTCTGTTACCCAGACCCTGCCAGAAGCTTTGGATGAGATCAGAGATGCCCAAGCTTCAGAATTCTCAAAGATTGAGCTCCTCCTTGGCGATCTTGTTGATGCCAAAAAGGGGGAAGACACCAAAGAAGAAGAAGGTCCAAGCTCCAGAACCTTATCCATCAGAGGACCCTCATCTTCGGTTGATCCTGCTCCTTATTTCGAAGCTGCAAAGAAGAAAAAGCAAGCTAATGCAGGCACCAGACCTCCTCCCCCACCTCCCAGAAGTTCTAAGAAGAAGTCCTCCAACTTTACCTTCAATGAATGGATGAAGAGTGAGATGTCTAAGCCTGAGAGAGCCCAATTTACACAGATGAAGAAGCTGATGACTCCACTACAACAAGAGAATCTGTTTATGGACAGTGATGGACTCGTCCAAATCAATCATGGTGGATCAATTCAAGAAGCTGAGATCTGGTGGCAGATGAGAGTTCTATCTGGCAAGAACATTTCAGAAGCAATCAGAAATTACTTAGATTACAAGCTTGCACCTCTTTGGGTAGACTATCAGAATCCAAGGGACTTAGCCTCCATCAGAGCAAAGTTCAATTCAGAGCTTGAAAGGATTGACAAAGCAGGACCTCAGGTAGATGAAGATGAATCCTAAATTTTATCTATCTCTGATTATATAAGTAACCATCTGATAATAAGATTCCATCTCTGCCTCTAGTTTGCATGGCATCTTAAATTATCTGTTCTTACTTACTTTCTATGAATTCCTTGTGCTTGCTCTAGTTCTTTTTGTCCTTTGTTTCGCTATCTGATTGTACTGTACTCTTACTATTTTCCTATGCTAAGTTGCCCACCAAGATTTTAATAGAAGTTGTTTAACTTTATTCTTGTATGGTGAAAGGCACTTCTCTGGAAATAGTTAAAGGGTTTTGGCATCATCAAAAAGGGGGAAATTGTAAGGAATATATGTAATTAGATTTTGATGATGCTAGGTTGATTAGCATTTGAAAGTACCCCGATATAAATTTTGTATTAGAATTTGTTTTTGTATGTACTAGAATAGTCGACTGCCAGTAACCCTCTTGGTCTTCCTTATCAGAACTCCTACCAGAGATGCTCTCAGAGTTGCTCTCCAGAGAAGCCATCAGAGTTGGATACCAGAGTTGGCGTCAGAAGCTGCCATCAGAGTTCTGATCAGAAAGCCTCATCAGACAAACTCGCACCTTGCAGAACTCGAAGGCACTTACCAACGGTCGTTAAACTAACGGGAAATCCCCTAACGGCTAGGAACCTTTCTACGGAAACATGGTACTGTACACGCATTAAATGCTCAATTAATGCTGTACGTACGAAGATATATTTAAAGCTGATGATTGACCATGCGAGTATCTTCGCGCCCCCAAAATAGCAAGTCGAAGGTCCAACCGGTCAAGTCAATAGTACAAGCATTTAATGAAGCTGTCTTCTACACTCCAACGGGAAGACTGCTCCCAGTATATAAGATACACTCTGAAGAACTACGAGAATAACTTTGCTACAACATTTGCCAGAAAAACTTGCTCAGATCATTCTACTCTGAATCAATTACCTCCAAGCTTTCTTGAGATTAAAGACTTACTCACCTCAACAAGTAAAGCTCAAGTTGGAAGATATTCTCTCTTATCCCTCATCCAACTAGCAAGTTGCAAAGTTCCTCAGTTCTTCAACACTTCGAAAACTTCATCTACACATCCTTTGTGAAGAAGCAACGTTGGAGAAAACTGATCTTGATTCAAACACTTCTTGAAAAAGAAGGGACGTCTCAAACTAACTGGAGTAAAGTGAAGTGGTGATACTTCCTAGAGACTCAGTGAAACGAGACCAGCCATCAGGAAGCAGGACTGCATCCCAGGTGGCAACTAGGCTTGAAGAAGACGTGGAGAGCTTCTTAAGTTCTAGGGACTAAGGCGTTGTAAACTGTTGTTTTTACAAGCTTAGTGGAACAGTGGACTAGAGGAACAAGTTGTTCCTTGAACCACTATAAAAATCCCCGGTGTCACTTACTTTACTTATTTCATTACTGCACTTAAGAACTTGACTGCATAACTCAAAAGGTTGGACTCTGTGTTCAGCAGATCTTCCTCAAGAGTTATCAGAAAGGCATTTGCCTTAGTGTTGTCTGAGGCTACCCGGACATAACCTAATCCGCTGCCAGGTCCAGTTCTGCCATCAGAACTTGACCTTCTCTGTCACCAGATTTCAACCATCTCTGATAAGTCAGCTTTGACTTAGAGAAAAGTTTAAATTCCTGAACAGCCTATTCACCCCCCCCCCCCCCCTCTAGACTGTTCCCATTACAAACGGGACCAACAAATAGCACCCCTTTCCCCATTTGTAATCTAGGCTCAATACGCTCAATACATTCTCAGCAAAATATATTCTGTCTCTTACTTTTGCTCTGACTTCTCTCTAGTTACTCCTCGCAGTAACCCCTCGGATAGATACCCCCCGGGTACACTTATACATCACACCCTATTTATACTAGTTGGATAGGAGATGAATCATCAAAGAATTATTCTACATAATCTGCTGGAAACATTAAACCTAGCCATCTGTCTATTACAAGGATGGAAATTGGATTAGTGCCCTGATGACAAGGATGAACAATTCACACTTGTCATTTTCAGGATTTTACAACACTCCCCCTTGAATGTTCATCCTTGAATAGATATTTATTATTTTAAAAATTTATTGTGAAAATTAAGGGGTCAAGATTCTGACTTATAATGTCATTGTATTTGGATGTACTGTCTCGTTAAAAATCTTATCAGGAAAAACCAAGTGGGATAAAAACCTGATGAAGGAAAAAAGAGTGCAGTGCATTCGTTTTGGATGTGTTGAATCATAGATCTCAGCCACACACATTCTCTTCCGGTTTCATATAGTGCAATTAACTCAGAATGATTTGATGATGTAGCTGTCAATGTCTCCTTCATAGATCTCCATGAGATTGTGGTATTACCATAAGTAAATACGTACCCAGTTTGTGATTTCGCCTTTTGAGGATCTGATAAGTATCCATCATCTGCATATCCGATTAAAGTCGCTTTTGCATCTTTGTGGTAGAATAGGCCTAGATCAGGTGTACCACGTAGATAACGGAATATGTGCTTGATCACGTTCCAATGACGCCTCGTTGGACATGAGCTGTACCTAGCTAATAAATTTACATAAAATGAAATATCTAGTCTAGTATTATTAGCTAAATACATTAATGCTCCAATAGCACTCATATATGGTACTTCGGGACCGAGTATTTCTTCATTGTCTTCTCGGGGACGGAATGGATCATCGTGTATGTTGAGAGATCAAATGACCATTGGTGAAATCAAAGGATGAGCTTTGTCCATATAGATTCTCTTCAACACTTTCTTGGTGTAATTGATTGGTGGATGAAAATTCCATTCTTCAAATGCTCAATTTGAAGCCCGAGACAAAATTTGGTTCTCCCGAGATCTTTCATTTCAAATTCTTTCATAAGATATTTTGTAGTATTTTCAATTTCATCGGGAGTTCCAATAATGTTTAAGTTATCAACATATACTGCAATTATGGCGAATCCCGAATTTGACCGTCGAATGAAAACGCATGGACTAATCGGATCATTCTTATATCCTTCTTTGAGAAGATATTCACTGAGACGATTATACCACATTCGTCCAGATTGTTTTAGTCCATACAATGACTTTTGTAGTTTTATGGAAAACATTTCTTGAGGTTTCGAGCTGTAAGCTTCAGGCATTTTAAATCCACCCGGGACTTTCATATAAATGTCTGTATCGAGTGAACCGTATAAATATGCAGTAACTACATCCATTAGGCGCATTTGCAGCCTTTCAAAAACAGACATGCCAATGAGAAACCTTAATGTAGTTGCATCAACTACTGGAGAATAGGTTTCTTTGTAATCAATTCCCGGCATTTGAGAAAACCCTTGGGCAACAAGTCGGACTTTATATCTTATAATTTCATTTTTCTCATTGCGTTTACGCACAAATACCCATCTAAAACCCACTGGTTTTACACCTTTTGGCGTAGGGACTATCAGTCCAAAAACATCACATTTTTCAAGTGATTTTAATTCAACCCGAATAGCTTCATTCCATTTTGGCCAATCGGGTCGTTTCCGACATTCTTCAACTGATGTTGGCTCATTGTCATTGTTTTCATTCATAACATTCGTGGCAATGGCATAGACAAATATCTCATTAATATCAACATCTTTACGATTCTATTGCATTCCAGTAGAAACATAGTTTATTGAAATTTCATAATTATCAACGTTTCTATCGTTATCTGAAATATCTTCCTCGTTTAAGGAAGTTGGATCATCATTTGAGATGTTTGTTTTGTCAATATCATTTGCTATGCCAATATTTTCAAATTGTTCATTTTCTTGTTCAGAAGGATGAACATCTTTGGCATCACAGATCAATTCCTGCCTTTTAGTTTTTCTTGGTTTTATGTCTTTCGATCCAAGTGGCCTGCCACGCTTTTTGCGTATAAAAGAATCATTTGCAAGAGATTTTTCAAAAATTTTTGTTGGGATTTCGATCCTGGCAGGGGCATTCATAGCAGGAATATGTGACTTTGTCACTATCTTTGTATCTGTGAACGCATCAGGCAACTGATTTGCAACATTTTGTAAATGGATTATCTTTTGAACTTCTTGCTCACATATATTTGTTCTTGAGTCAAGATGTGATAACCCTGTTGCATTCCATGTTATCTCTTTCGTACTTGGGTCTAATTTATTCTTTTCTCCCCCTAAGGTTGGAAACACTGTCTCATTGAAATGACAGTCTGCAAACCGTGCTGTGAATAAGTCATCAGTCATCGGTTCGAGATATTTTATTATTGAGGGAGATTCAAAACCAACATAAATTCCCAACCTTCTTTGAGGACCCATTTTTGTACGATGAGGTGGAGCAATTGGAACATAAACAACACAACCAAATATCTTAATGTGTGCTAAGTTTGGCTCTTGTCCAGTTACTAATTGCATTGGGGAATATTCTTGATATGCAGTTGGTCTAAGCCGGATTAAATTTGCTGCATGTAAAATAGCATGTCTCCAAGCTGATGAAGGTAAGTTACACTTCATTAATAATGGTCTAGCGATTAATTGTAATCGTTTAATCAAAGATTCAGCAAGACCATTTTGTGTATGGACATGAGCAACAGGGTGCTCCACATCAATCCCAATCGACATACAATAGTCGTTAAATGACTAGGATGTAAATTCTCCTGCATTATCAAGTCGGATTCTTTTTATAGAATGATCCGGAAAATGAGCTCTTAAACTTATAATTTGAGCAAGGAGTTTAGAAAATGCTAAATTTCTAGTCGATAAAAGACTGACATGTGACCAACGTGTTCAAGCATCAATCAACACCATAAAATATCGAAATGGTCCACATGGTGGGATAATTGGCCCACAAATATCTCCTTTAATCCTTTCTAAAAATGCAGGTGATGCAGTTGCAATTTTGTTCATAGAAGGCTTGATGATCATTTTGCCAAGAGAACAGGCCTTACAAGGAAAATCACTTGACAATGGAATCCTGATATTCTTTACTGGATGTCCAAGTGAAATCTTAATGATTTTATGCATCATTATCTGGACTGGGTGACCTAAACGGTCATGCCACAACATGAATGTTTTCTGATCATCTAACTTTGTGTTAGAAACCAAATTTATTTTGAATGGACTTATATATGTGAAATATAGTACTGAGGAATATGTTGGCATTTGTTCACAAATATATTTAGTGCCATATTTAGTTGTCGTAAGACAAAGATATTCCTTTTGATTTTCATTCACGGTTTCTACGTGATAACGATTTTTACGCATATCTTTAAAGCTTAATAAATTTCTTTGCTGGAGTATAAAACATCATTTATAATAATTTTTGTCCCGTTAAGGAGCATCACATATGTTTTCCCAGAGCCTTCAATGAGCTTCGCAACACCTGATATGGTATTGACTTTAGCTTCAACTAAAGTCATTTGAGAAAAATATATTGTATTTCTCAAAATGGTGTGCGTTGTGGCACTGTCTATCAGACATAGCTCTTCAATATATATAAATAAACATAAGCTTGATCACAAATTATGCATATTATTTAACACAAGAGTATATACATTACACACATTTATTTTAAAAAAAACAAAATAAAAGGGGAAGAAAGAAAAAGTACATAAAACTAGTATTATACAACATAAGGAGTCTACTATTTTACTTTGTAACATTTTGGTTTATGGCAAAAGTCGGACACGTCAAATTTTGGCAGAGGTGGAGTTGTGTCATTGACATAATTAGCTTCCATATTTTTGGCTTTGTTGAGATTCATGGAAGCTTGAAATAAATCGACTAGATGTTTAGCCATACGACATTTATTAGCCCAATGTCCCGTCATGCCACATTTATAACAAGACGACTTTCCCGAGGATTTTGGAGGGCGATTTATTTGATGGTCCTTTTGTTTGCCCTTGCCCTTGTAATTTGGTCTTTTGACCTGTTTGTATTCTCGGTGTGACTTGTTTTTATGACCATTGAAATGCCCACGTTTAAAATGCCTTCTACTGCCACTGTATGTTGCATTTGATTTAGTGGCTAAATTATGGCCAGATGGACCATAAACCGAAGGACTAGAACTAGTGGGTCTCAAATTATGATTTTTCATCAAAAGGTCATTATTTTGCTCAGCTACCAATAATATCGATATTAAGTCGGAGTATTTTTTAAAACCCTTTTCTCTATATTGCTGCTGTAGCAGCATGTTAGAAATATGCATAGTAGAAAAGGTTTTCTCCAACATATCAGCATCAGTGACTTTTTGTCCGCATAACTTTAATTTAGATGTTATTTGGAACATAGCAGAATTATAGTCACTGATTGATTTAAAGTCCTGGAATCTTAGATTGATCCAGTCATACTGAGCCTTAGGCAAAAGGACCTTTTGTTGGTGGTCATACCTCTCCTGTAAATTGTCCGATAATTCTTTTGGATCATCTACCAAAAGATATTCAGATTTGAGACTTTCATGGAGATGATGACGGAGAAAAATAATAGCTTTCGTTTTGTCCTAGGAGGATGATTGATTATCAGCCTCTATGGTGTCTTCAAGACCATTAACCTTCAAATGTGCTAAAGCATCAACTTTCCATTCCAGGTATTTTTGCCCGGATAGATCAAGAACATAAAATTCTCTTTTGCTAATATTTGCCATGATACTACAAGATTATTATTTTAAACTTAATTAGAAACATGGAGTATAACCACATTAGTATTAGTAAGTAATAACACTAATAGGTATATATTATTTTATTTATTTATTTTGGAAGATAAAAACAAAAACAACCGAATATCAATTCTGAGGGTCTAAAACTTGTTATGTGACACGTAATAATGCACTTGTTTAATTAGATTAATTAGAAGTGATATGTTACTTGTGCATGTGAACTTGTGGCAGAGAGACTAGAGCTATTCTTGCAGCTAAAATTGTATCTTAGCTACCCGTGACTTAATTCTGTGAGTTTATTACTCTATTTTAAGAGAAATAGAAGGGCCGGGTGTGCTACTCTATTGCTCTAGCTAATGGAGTCCATCCTTTAGTTTATTTTAGTGCTACTATTTCTTATTCATGGTTCCTCTATTCTTTCTTTTCCATTTCAAGTCACATAATTATTTTATACAAGTATTACGTAGCAGTACTTCCTTTTAAAGCTAGATTTTGCTTCCGCTTTTGTTCTACGAAGAGCTAATCAAGATTGGAGAACATTTGAAAGGAAGGAAACTTCTATTCCAGGTACGTAAGTTTTATTTTGGAAACCAATTAGAATACTTACGTAGTATTATATTTTCAAAAGTATTTTTAATGACTTGAGAACAATAGTGTAAATAAATAATACGGAGTAATGATGTTCTTACCTGCAGGAAGATGATTTATTGGAGATTTTGAGCTGATTCGTGGTGATAACGTGTTGTGAAATGAAGAAGATGAAGGGCAAATTTATGAGATAGAAATAGATAAAAAACCTCTAAATTACTTCTTTTTAATATCTGAATATTTTCTGAATTTCTAAGTACATTTACAAAGGGTTGATCACCCTATTTATGCTAGTTGGCTAGGAGATGAATCATCAAAGAATTATTCTACATAATCTGCTGGAAACATTAAACCTAGCCATCTGTCTATTACAAGGATGGAAATTGGATTAGTGTCCTGATGACAAGGATGAACAATTCACACTTGTCATTTTCAGGATTTTACAACAGTTTTCTAGTTTTTCAATTTCCAATATTCTATTTTACGATAGTACTTTTTAGTTTTTCATTTTCAAATCTCAAAAATGTTCATCAGAATTTGTCACCTGGTTCGTGACCGGCCAGAAGATCGTAAGTACGGTCTCATTCCGAAATCAAACCTAGTACAGGGGCCGCCTGATCGTGGACCGGACCGAACAAGGGCCGTGAGGTAGTGGACCGGACTGGACGGGGGCCAGGTCGTTGAATGGACAGGGTCCGTTGGGTCGTCAACCGGACCGGACCAGGATTGCTCGGTTGTCGACCGGATCGGACCGGGACCGTCGGGTCCACGACCGGACTGTGGGGTCGTCGACCAGACCAGGTGGGGACTGCCGGATCGTTGACTGAATCAGACGGAGACCGCTGAGTCGTTGACCATATTGGGTCAGACCGGGACTGCCCGCCCATCGATAAGGACCTCCGGATCGTGGACCAGACCAGGTCGCCGGCTCATCGACCGGGCCGGACCGGGACCGTCGGGTCGTCGGATGGACCAGACCGGGATTGCTTGGCTGTCAATCGGACCAAACAGGGACCACATGGTCAATGATCGAATCGGACCGCCGGGTCATTGACCGAACAAGATAGAGACCGTAGGGTCATTGAACAGACTAGAACTGACACTGGAGCGGGACCGGATCCACCACTAGGTGTTGGTCCGGGTTGTACTGGATACAGTCTAGAGGGGGGGGGGGGTGAATAGACTGTATTGGTTTTTAACTTTTTCAAGCTAAGTACCAGATTTAACAGAATAGCCTGTTCTGTTGGCAGAACAGACTGGCAACGGATGGGGTTCTGGTAGGGAGTTCTGTTAGTATAGCCTCAGAGAAGCAAAGGCAGTAGGCCTTCTGTTAACTCACAAGACAATTTCTGTTGAACAAAGATACCAAGTCTTTGGAGTTCAGCAGTTCAAATAAAAGCGATAAATAATGCAGTAAGTAAATGACACCATGACTTTTTATAGTGGTTCAAGGAACAACTTGTTCCTCTAGTCCACTCTTCCACTAAGTTTATAAAAACGACCATTTACAACGCCTTAGCCCTATCACTTAAGAAGCTCTTCACGTCTTCTTCAAGTGTAGATGTCTTCTTGGATGCACTTCTGGCTTCCCTAAGACTGGTCCTTTCACTGAGCTTTCCCGGAAGTATCACCACTTCACTGCTCCAGGTACTTGGACGTCCTTCTTGTGAAAGAAGAGGTTCTGTTGAGAACAGGGGTTCCTCCAACTTGCTTCGTTACAAAAGATTTGTATGTGAAGAGCTTGAAGAGTTGAAGAACACTTGAAACTTTGCTTGAGTTGGAAGTAAGGATCTTTCCAACGTCTGCCTTCTCTTGTAGAAGATAATGAAGATTTAATCTCAAGGAGGCTTTTTGCGTTTTTAGCGTTTGAATATTTTGTATGCGCACAGTTGTTGCAAAGTTATCCGGTTGTTCTTCGTAGTGTATCTTTTATACTGAGGTTGTCTTCCCGTTGGAGGAGAATGAGGACAACTGCATTAAATGAGCGAGCATTTGACTTGACCAGTAGGACCCGGTAAAGTTGGCGGGTTACTATTTTGGGATAAACTTATCCTGACATTGCGGCCAATCATCTGCATTTACTCTACAGAGTACGGGAGGCATTAAATGTGCATTTAATGCGCGTACTGTAGCTTTTCCTTTCAAGACTCCTAGCCGTTGAAGGAATCTTTCAGTTGGTTTACCGGTTTGCTGAAATTCTTCTAAGTGTCAGGCCTTCTGGTGTCTTTAGCAGAGAGTTGATCAGAGAAGGTCTTGAGCACTTCTGTTGAAGAAATATCCAACAGAGAGCCAGGAGGGTTTCTCTCAGAGTAAAGGCTAACAGAGACCCTGAGGTCTTCTGTTCTGAAGCAGAGAACCAAAGGTCTTCTGTTCAACCAAAGCCTTATCAAGGGTCCTCTGTCAGGGGATCTTCTGTTCTGGAGGCTTTCTGCTTTGGAGGCCTTCTGCTCTGGAGGCCTTCTGCCAGTCGATTATACTAAAGAACTTTACAAAGGAAAATTCTAATACATTAAGTCTAAAGAGGGGTACTCTAAAGTCCTAATTAATATAGCATCATCAAAATCTAATTACAAATATTCCTTACAATTTCCCCCCTTTTGATGATGCCAAAACCCTTTAACTATTTCCAGAGAAGTGCCTTCACCATAAAGAATTAAAGTTTTAAAGCTTTCATTCAAATCTTGGTGGGAAACTTGGCATAGGAAAATAGTAAGAGTACAGTACATTCAGATAGCATATAATAAATCAAAGAGCAAACAAACACAAATAAAAAGCAAAGAGACAGGAATTGAGGAATAGCCTTACAAAGTGAAAGGCAGAGATGTGATTTTATTAGATACAGTTTACAGAAAAGATTTCTTACACATTCTCCATAGTAGCTGCTTGCAGAGCTTCATCCTCCAGTCTTTGAAGCCTTAGCAGCTCTTCATTGATTTCTACTCTGATCTGAGATAGGTTACCAGAGCTTTGATAGGATGCCCAGATAGGAGATAGCTTGCAATCCAAGTAGCTAAGAACTCCTTCATGAATTGTCTTGCCAGGGACAACGTTCTTCTGGTACCAATCTTCTGCTTCTTCTAGAGATCCCCCATATCTGACTCGTACAACACCATCCTTATCTAGAAAGAGGTTCTGTTGCTGTGTGAGAGTCATTTTCATTTTCATTTCTTCAAATTGAACTCTATCAATTTTTTGGGATCCACCCAATCTCCAATCAGTAAAACTAAGGATCTTTTTCTTCTTGGTGCCCTTCTTAACTGGAGATGGGGGTCTGGGTATACCTGCTGCTCTCTTTTTCTGTATGGCAGCTTCAAAGTAGGGTGCAGGGTCAACAGTTGGTTCAGCAGAGGAGGATGCTCTTGCAGAGGCTCTGGTGGACCGAGGCTTAGTCTGTTGAGGGTCCTCTTCCCCCTTTTTGGCATCATGGAGGTCCTCTAGCATGAGGCTGATCTTATGGAATTCTGAGGCCTGAGAGGTAGCTATCTGCTCAAGGGCCTCTGGTAGAGTCTGAGTGATAGAAGTGAGACCTTCTATCAGCCCTTGCTGCTTCTGAATAGCAGAGAAGATATCCTTGTTGTTGGCTTCCAGCAGGACCATCTTCTGGTATCTGTTTCTGTCAGCAGAGAGGAGATGTTGAGCTTGATCTTGGTGGACTCTGCACATTTCTTCTATGGAAAGCAGTTGCTTCTTAGTCGTGTGGTCAGATCGTTGCAGTGTCTCAAGATTCTCAGAGATGGTGCTGATGGCCTTTCCTTGATTCAGTAAGGTTTGATGAAAGATAGAGAGAGTCTTGTGAATACTGTTCACTTCTGTTGACAGTGCATCTGTTCTGGCAGAGGATGAGGCCATGAAATTATGGAGGGATTCTGTGAGATTTTCGAAGCGGTCTGAGATAAACTGCATCCCAAAGTTGAGGTTATCATTCACATGGGAAAGATGCTCGAAGTGTTTGTCATTGATCTGGATCAGTTTGTCCATTCCTTCTAGGACTTGACCACCAAACACTTCTGCAGTTTCAACAAACCTGTTGAAAGGGATTTGTGGTTCTGATCCTTCAGGTTCTGGCATTCCTAGTCCTTTGGACCTGTGCATTAGAGGCCTTCTGATCTGTTGCAGAGAGGGTTTCTGAGGAGAGGGTTCTCTGGTAGGAGTTGGTTGACGTTTAGAAGTGAGATCTCCAGCAAGAGAAGATGAAAGGAAGCCATCATTCTCACTATCAGACGAGAGAATGTGGTGTAGAGGCTGTCTCTTGGGAGTAGATGCAGCAGAATGCAGAGAGGTTCTGGGAGAATTTGCTGCAGGAGAGGGTGAGGGGGTATTTTGTGGGGAAGTTGATTTCTCTGGTGGGAGGGAATTCTGGTGCTGGGGTGTAGGTTGGGGAGAAGGGATTTTCTGTTGAGGGGAGGCATTCTGTTGTGGAGGAGATGGTGGAGGTGAGGGGGAGCGGTTTCTGATTGGGATAAGTTCTTTGCAGGTGGAAGGTGATTTGGTTTTCTTATTTGATGAGTGAGGAGAGGTTGAGGTTTTCTGTTCTGTTGTTTTTGGTTGAGGGTTCTCTGTAGGAAGGGTTTCTGTTGGAATAAGAAGAGAGGGGATTTGGGGTTGTGTGAGATATGAGCAGAGGGGGTTGAAGAGATTACCTCAAGTACGTCTTCTTCGATCAAGGATGCTCTCCACTCTTTGATTAGCTCCATCATAGCATGCCCTTCTGTCTTAGGTGCAGAGGGTTCCCCTGGGGTAGAGTGAGGTTGCACAGACTCTGCCGCCTTCTTGGCAAAAAGCCATTCTTCAAAGGCTTCTATCTCTCCATCTTCAAGGGGCTTGACTGTCTCCTCTGAAGATGATGATATGGGAACAACCTTTCCCTTGTAACTTGCCTTCTTCTTCTTCTCGAGGACAGAGTGGAGGAAGTTGAGGGCAAAGCACTTGGAGACATCATCAGTGCCCACCCACTTCAGTATGGCCTCTTCTTCAGGCTCATAGTGGTCAAAGAATTGGATGATCTTATGAAGGGGTCCCATCCCCCATCTTCTCCATTCTAGTACACGAGCAAACTGTCTATCCAGTAAGGACAGATACCCTTCTTTGCCTGTACTGGGGTGCTCTGTTGATGTTGGCACCCTATTCTGTTCTGGAGTGGCAACAGAAGTGGGGTTCTCTGGTTCCCCCTGAATGTCTGCTACCTGCTCAGACACTGTAATTAAAGGTTTGATAACCTTCTTCTTAGTTTTAGTGGTTCTCTTCCTCTTATGTGTAGCCTTCATGGGTGGAGGAGGTGCAACTTGTTGTGTTTTCTTATCCTTTTTTTCTTCTTCTCCACAGAAGGTGCTTCAGAGAGAGGTTTCTGATCCTTGTCTCCTTGTTGTCTCTTGTTATCAAGCTGAAGCTGTCTCTTAAGCTCTGCCTTGATAGCAATTTCTCTATTTGGAGAAGCAGATAGGAAGATTACCTTCGTGTGATCCAGAGGTATGGTCTTCCTCAAGGTGACACCTTGATTGAGAAGTAGTTCAGAGATGAGCAACCCATGGCCTAACTTCCCAGAATATAGGCCTGTATTGGTGTAAGGAATAAATGTATTTAGATTTTGATGATGCTAGGTTAATTAGAATTTGAAAGTACCCCGTTAGAAATTTTGTATTAGAATTTCTTTTGTAAGTTTTAACTTAGTCTGCTTGCCAGAGATCCACCTTGCTTCTACCAGAGTTGCTCCCAGAGTTGCTCACCAGAGAAGCCATCAGAAACTGGTCATCAGTGTTGATACCAGAGTTGGCAACAGAGGCGGACTTCAAAGATTGAACCAGAGAGCCTCATAAGACTTTGCCAAACACACCAGATTCCGAAAGCACTTACCAACGGTCGTTAAACTAACGGGAAATCCCCTAACGGTTACGAACCTTTCAACGGAAACATGGTACTGTACACACATTAAATGCACATTTAATGTTGTACGTACGAAGAGATATTTAAAGCTGATGATTGACCATGCGAGTATCTTCACGCCCCCAAAATAGCAAGTCGAAGGTCCAACCGGTCAAGTCAACAGTACAAGCATTTAATGAAGCTGTCTTCTACACTCCAACGGGAAGACTGCTCCCAGTATATAAGATACACTCTGAAGAACTACGAGAATAACTTTGCTACAACATCTGCCAGACGAACTTGCTCAGATCATTCTATTCTAAATCAAATACCTCAAAGCCTTCTTGAGATTCAAACTTCATTCTTAACAAGAAAAGGCTACAGTTGGAAGATATATTTTCTAATCCCTCATCCAACTAGCAAGTTGCAAAGTTACTTAGTTCTTCAACACTTCGAAAACTTCATCTACTCATCCTTTGTGAAGAAGCAACGTTGGAGAAAACTGATTTTGAATCAAACACTTCTTGAAAAAGAAGGGACGTCTCAAACTAGCTGGAGTAAGTGAAGTGGGGATACTTCAAGAGACTCAGTGAAACGAGACCAGCCATCAGGAAGCAGGACTGCATCCCAGGTGGCAACTAGACTTGAAGAAGACGAGGAGTGCTTCTTAAGCTCTAGGGACTAAGGCGTTGTAAACTGTTGTTTTTGCAAGCTTAGTGGAACAGTGGACTAGAGGAACACGTTGTTCCTTGAACCACTATAAAAACCCCGGTGTCATTTACTTTAAGCTTTTAATTTCCGCACTTAAGGTTCAACTGATTAACTCAAAAGGTTGGACTCTGTGTTCAGCAGATCTCCCTTAAGAGTTATCAGAAAGGTATTTGCCTTAGTGTTGTCTGAGGCTACCCAGACAGAACCTAATCCGCTGCCAGGTCCAGTTCTGTCATCAGAACTCGACCTTCTCTGTCACCAGATTTCGACCATCTCTGATAAGTCAGTTTTGACTTAGAGAAAAGTTTAAATTCCTGAACAGTCTATTCACCCCCCCCCCCTCTAGACTGTTTCCATTACAAACGGGACCAACAAGTTGTATCAGAGCCTCCTTGTTCTTGTAATCTTTTAGGTTACTTACTAAACAAGAGATCCACTTGTTTTAGCCTCTTTAATCTCATATTATGGATAACACTCTTTCAAAGAATCTTATGTTCTCAGTGACAAAGTTTGATGACTGGAGGATTCGCATGAAAGCTCACCTATGCGCACTCCATGATGAAATGTGGGAAGTTCTCGATGCAGGTCCTTTCACAGAGTTCACCAAGGTCAACCCTGAATACATCACTGGTGGTGGTCAACCCCATATGATCACCAAACTGCGTCATGAATGGTCCAATGAAGAAAGGAGGAAATACAACCTTGACAACATTGCCAAGGATATCCTCTACAAAGCCATAGATGACAAGTACTTCACAAGGATCAAGAAATGCAAATCTGCCAAGGAAATCTGGGATACACTCACCCTGATAGGAGCCGGTGATGAGCAAGAAAAAGACAACAAACTTACCATTGGCATGAAGAAGTTTGAAGACTTCAAACTTCTACCCAAAGAGTGCATTACTGAGATGTATGCACGCTTGCTCACACTCACTGCTGAGATATCAGAACTTGGGAAGGAACTTACTCCCAAGGAGATCAACTTGAAGGTTCTCAGAGGTTTACCTTCACCATGGAAGATGAAGGTCACTGCCATGAGAGATAGCAAGGATCTCAGAACCTACAGCACTGAGAAACTCATCTCTGATCTCAAATCTTATGAGTTTGAGATGAATGAAGAAGAAAAAGAAGAAGTTGAGGACAGAACAACTACTGCCCTCACTGCCAGTACCTCTCAGGTAAATAACTTTGACCCTTCTATTCTTTTAACTGACGAATATATGGCGGCTTTTGCTAGGAAGTTCAGGAAATTCTTGAAGCCAAAGGATAGCAGAAGTCCACTCTCTAGCAGAAAGCCACACCAGAAGTCCAAATCATCAGAGAGTAGTGGAGAGCTTCTCTGCTACAACTGCAGAAAACCAGGGCATTTCAAAGCCAATTGTCCACACCCCATAGTCTCCAAAAGGCAAGGCCAGGAAGGAGAAAAGAAATATGAGCACCGAAGAAGGAAGGTACTCATCACTGAACAACCAGAGAAGGACCCCCTCTCTGAGACAGAGTCCAGCTCAGAATCAGAATCCGATAAGGCATTCTGTTGCCTGGATACAGAGACTGAAGACCTATGTCTTATGGGTCAATCTGATGATGAGGTATCCTCTACTTCTAACTCTAGTTTTTCTTCGGTAGGCAGAGCCTTTGATTCTGATTCAATGTCAGAATTTTGGGAAGAGTTTCAAGCCATCCAAGCCACTTATTCCTCTGTTAAAGAAGAAAACAGTAAGCTTAAGGTTGAAATTCTTGACTTAAGAAAGGAGGTTGAGATCAAAATCAATCTTCTAATTAAGGAAAGAGATCAGCTCGAAGCTGAAAATGTTTCTCTTCTAACGAGAATAAGGGAGATAGAGCCTCTTGAGATTAAGTATAAAACCTACCAGAAAGCCCAAGTTTCAATGGAAAGGTTTGTACTTGATCAACAAATTGGCACTGGTTTTGGTCTTGGTTATGGCTCAACAGAATCAGTTGAGCCTTCTGTAATGTCTAGCACCAGAGTTGCTAAGGCAGACAAGGTCATAGTGCCACTGATTTCTAGCCCCATTTGTCATGCTGGTGTATCTGGCACCAAGGCTATTCATGAGAAAGTCAGACCAGAAAAGGAAAAGATAAAGGTTCAACAGAAACCCATTTTAAAAATTAATGAACCTGGCAGAAAACCTAACAACAGAAAAGGTTTTCAGAACACCAAAAATCAAAGACAAACCCATAACAGACAAACTCATGATAACCGTGTCAGAGATGATCACCAGAAAGGCAGATATCAAGAGAAAGTTAACTTTAGGCAGAAAAGGTTGGCTGGTCAACTTAAGAAGCCCAAAGTTAATCGCCCCTCTGCTCTTGATAGTATATGGGACTTCTACCCAACCAAAAAGGCTATGCAGAAGTATGTAAACCGGAAGCATGATCCTCACAAGCATCTGCCCAAAGTGAATCACACTTCCGTTTACTATGACTACCAGGTGGACAATGGGTACCACCCACCAAGGTTTCACTTGATGAGACCAAAGTGGTACCGGCTGCCAAGACTGCATGACCCCCTAGGACCCAACATTGCTTGGGTACCTAAATCTTCCTTTTAATTTTGTAGGAACTGTGTGCTGGAGCCATCTCTGAGCAAGATTGGTACATTGATAGTGGATGCTCCAGACACATGACAGGTGACAAGAGTTGCCTAACAGAGTTCCAGAAAGTCAAAGGGCCCAGAGTTACCTTTGGAGGTAATGATAAAGATGGCCAGACAAAAGGAAGAGGGAAGCTGATAAAGAACCAGATAATCATTGATGATGTCTCTTATGTCAAAGGGCTGAAATTCAATTTGCTGAGTGCTAGCCAGTTCTGTGACAAAGGCTACACAGTCGAATTTTCCAAGGAAGGTTGTTCTGTCAAGCACAAGACAACTAAAGAAGTGGTTCTAACAGCAACAAGGAAGAAAAACATCTATGTAGTTGATTGGTCAATTGCAAAAGATGGAATTTGCCTGATAGCCAAAGGAGATTCAAAACTCAGTTGGGAATGGCACAAGAAACTGAGTCACTTGAATTTCAAAACAATCAACAAGCTAGCAAGGGATCACATTGTTGAAGGTCTACCCAACTTGGTATACAAGAAGGAGAACTTGTGCAGTGCATGCCAGAAAGGAAAACAAGTGAAGAACTCTTTCAAACCCAATGCTGGAGACCTCTCTACTAGTCCTTTAAATCTGATCCACATGGATTTATTTGGACCAGTGGAAACTCCAAGTGTTGGTGGCAAGAGATACACCTTAGTCATGGTGGATGACTACTCCAGATTCACATGGACTATCTTTCTGACCAAGAAAAATGAAACTCTGCAGAAACTACCATCTCTGCTAAAGCTACTACAGAATGAGCAGAATCAGAAAGTCAAAGCCATCAGATCAGATAGAGGAACAGAGTTCGTCAACAAGGTCATACAAGAGTTATGTGATCAAAACGGAACAATGCATCAACTCTCTGCAGCCAGAACTCCTCAACAGAATGGAGTTGCAGAAAGAAGAAATAGAACCTTGAAGGAAGCTGCAAGGACCATGATTGCTGAATCAGGTCTACCTTACAGATACTGGGCTGAAGCATGCTACACCCAGAACCGGAGCATGATTCACAAAGCTCATCAGAAAACCCCCTATGAATTATGGAAAGGACGAAAACCCAACATCAGCTACTTTCATGCATTTGGATGCAAATGCTATATACTCAACAACGGAAAGGATCACCTCAAGGTGTTTCAAGAAAAAGCTAATGAAGGAATATTCTTAGGCTATTCAAGCACTAGCAAAGCCTACAAAATACTCAACAAAAGAACCCTACTTGTAGAAGAATCGATTCATGTCAAGTTTGATGATCTCAACCCTGTTGAGAGCATAATTGAAAACTTGGAGAAAGCGAATCTAGAAGAATCACCAGAACCGGAACCACCAGAGACGGACATACCAGAATTGGTAACTAACTCTGCCATACCAATACACCATCAAAATCCCATCCTACAAGACAAAGATAGTGATGAAGAATCAGAAGGAGAACAAGAGAATCCAAGACAACCCTTATCAGAACCTGATTTAACTTGGTTAATAGATCATCCTCCTAATCAAGTAATTGGACAAATCAGAAGTGGAGTCCAGACCAGATCTGCTACATCGAGGAGAGAAGCAATGCTTACCTGCTACATATCTCAAATGGAACCTATGACTGTGGAAGAAGCTCTTGCAGACTCAGACTGGATCAATGCAATGCAAGAACAACTTACTCAGTTTGAAAGGAACAAAGTGTGGGAACTTGTTCCTAGACCAAAGCACCAGAATGTCATTGGAACCAAATGGGTATTCAAGAACAAAGAAGATGAAGACTGAAACATTGTAAGGAATAAAGCTAGGCTGGTAGCCAAGGGATATTGCCAAGAAGAAGGAATTGATTTTGATGAGACTTTTGCACCAGTTGCCAGACTTGAAGCCATCATAATCTTTCTAGCCTATGCTGCTTACAACAACATCAAGGTCTACCAGATGGATGTCAAAAGTGCTTTTCTGAATGGAGATCTTGAAGAAGAAGTTTATGTGGAACAACCACCAGGTTTTGTCATTCCTACTCACTCCTCCTGTGTCTACAAGCTTAAAAAGGCCCTCTATGGTCTTAACCAAGCTCCCAGAGCATGGTATGACACATTGTCACTCTTCCTAGTGAACCATGGGTTTACTATAGGAAAGGGTGACAAAACTCTATTTCAAATCTCTGTTGCTAATCATATTCTGTTAGTACAAATATATGTTGATGATATTATATTTGGTAGTACTAATCCAGAATTATGCAAGAAATTCTCTCAAGTAATGCCGAGTCAATTTGAAATGAGCACGATGGGAGAACTAAGCTACTTCCTAGGTCTTCAAGTAAAACAAATTCCAGAAGGAATCTACATCAACCAAGGAAAGTACACCAGAGATCTAATCAAGAAGTTTGGAGTGGAAGGCAAATCATCTGTAAAGATTCCCATGAACACATCACAAGGAATTGGTCCAGATGATGAAGGAAAAGATGTCGATGCAACAACATACAGAGGGATCATAGGATCTCTGCTGTACCTGACTGCAAGCAGACCAGATATTTCCTTTTCTGTTGGAATCTGTGCCAGATACCAATCAAAGCCCAAGGAAAGCCATCTAAGTGCTGCAAAGAGAATCATCAGATACATCAAAGGAAATCCAAATGCAGGCCTATGGTATCCAAAGGGAGGTAACTTTGAACTAATTGGTTACTCTGACTCAGACTTTGCAGGTTGCAGATTGGACAGGAAGAGCACCTCTGGTCATTGCCAATTGCTAGGAGGAAGGCTTGTTTCCTGGTTTAGCAAGAAGCAGAACTCAATCTCAACAAGTACAGCTGAAGCTGAGTACATTGCAGCTGGGAGTTGCTGTGCTCAGTTACTCTGGATGAAGTAACAGTTGAAGGGCTATGGGATTCAAGCTAAGGAGATCAAGCTGTTGTGTGACAACACTAGTGCCATTGCTATCTCTCAGAATCCAGTTCTTCACTCCAGGACAAAGCACATTGAGATCAGACATCACTTCATCAGAGATCATGTTGAGAAGAAGCACATCTGTATGGAGCATGTACCTACAGAAGACCAGCTTGCAGACATCCTAACCAAGGCTTTACCTGAGGCAAGGTTTAACAAGCTAAGGGAAGAACTGGGAATGATGGATGATCTTCCCAGAGATGCCTGACTCAGAGACTCACTGAGCCAGAACTGCTTTCTTCTGCACCAGAGAAACTAAACATCAGAGAACCCTTATCTCTGTTCATCAGAATCTCACATCAGAGAAACCCCCTCCTCTGACCAGAGATCCCTATCAGAGAGACAGCAGATACGGTTATGGACTTAGCAACATTTCGAGGTACGGGCAAGACCTAATTAATTGAAACGGTCTTTTACCAGAATACCCTTGATCGTTACTCTTCTAACGGAAACGTTTTCCGCCCGCATTTCATTAAAGGTTACCTCGAAACCGCCAATATCTCAAACGTCCACTATTCTAAACCTTTTATATCCACCTTCTTCAACCTAAATCCCTACTGCTACTTTATCTCTCTCAAAACTGCTCTAGCATTCAAGCCTTCAGATCCTCTAAAAACTTTCAATCCTCAGAACTTTTCGTAACTCATCTCTAAGAATGAACTTCCTAAACATCAACGATCTCACCAAGGAAGAAGCAAAGACCATCATCGCCAATGTTGTCTCCGGCATGAAGGTCGACATGTCATCTCTACCATTACTTGCAGAAAACCAAAAGAGGATGACCAAGATTATCCAGGGGATGACAGACTCACAACTCTCAAAGGTTGTTGCTCATCCCTACGAGCATTTCAGCATCAAGGATGTGGCTGAGTTCTACCTCAACGCCACCATCTCAAAGACTGGCATTCACTCCCAGGTGCAGGGTCAACGAATTTCTCTAAATGCAGATGCTCTAAACGAATTCTTTGGGGTACAACTGAACTCCCAAGACCCGGAAACCAACAATCTTCTCACTCTTGATTCAGTGGAAATCTCCACTGAAGGATTTGTACAGACCTACTGCCGACCGGAGGCTGCCGGACTGGACAAACTGTACATGAAAAAGTTCTTGCTGAAGAAGGACTATGAAAAACTTGTCAGCATCCTGCACCGGTGCTTGTGGTGCAAAACTGCTTCAACTGACGAAATGAACAAGAACAATGCCAAGGCGATTTTTGCAATTCACCATGGCATGAACATCAACTGGGGCGAGGTAATCTTTGGCTCCTTGACTGAATTCATTAAGAAGAAAGACTCTGAAACAAGTCTATTTTCCACCAAGATGGGACGTGGACTTCTCATTTCTGCCATCCTCGCTGCCCAAGGAGTTCAACTCAGGGATACCCTCCCAGTTGATCACTCCAAAACAATCTTCCTCACAGCCTCTCCTAAATTAAACATAGCCATTTCTGCTGAACTAAGCAGAGAGGAAAGGCTAGAGAAGAAGAGAGAGGAACAGACTGCTAAGCCTAAACCTGCTCCTATGAAAACGTCCAAGAAACTCAGTGAGACTTCAAAACAACCTGAGCAGTCGCAGGCTGTAAGGGAAGTCAGAAAGAAGAAGAAGGATGACAGAATGACAAGATCAGAAAAGGATGCAACAGATGAGGTTGCATCAGAGTTGCCCTCCCCAAAAGCCACCAGAAAATCTCCTGCCAGAAAGCTAAAGCAGAAGAGAAGAAGAAAGCCAATTGTACAGAGTGGTGACTCTGACAACTCGAGCCCTCAACCAAAACAAAAGAAGAGAAAGACAAAGGAAATCTCACCTGTCAAGAGATCAGAAGTTCAGGGGGAACTTGAACCAGAATCTGGAACTCAACCTGAGGCTGAACAGGAATCTACACCAGAGTTGCCAAGTTCTGCTCTCTAACCAGAACGTGAAGCCTCACCAGAGAAGGTACCAAAGACTGACTACAACATCATTCTGCAGAAGCAGTTTGATAGAGTCTTAGCATGGAGAAGATGGAGAATGGGACCACTCCAGAAAATCATTCAGTTTTTTGATGCCTATGAGGAAGAAGAAGCTGCAGTTCTTCACTGGGTAGGCACAGAAGATGTGTCAGAGTGCTTCAACCTTGCTTTTCTCATCTCTGTCCTACAGAAAAAGAAAGAAAAATATCAAGGTAAAGCTCCAACAACTACCCTGTCTCCTGAAAGGCATGTCAAAGCTTTGGAAGAGGATGAGATGGAAGAATTTGATGCATGGCTGATGGAGAAAAAGAGAAAAGAATCTCTCATCAAATTTCGTCACAGTGCCCATGAGGAAGGAGAACCCTCCACAGCAAATGATATTGCTCTAACCATGGAGAAGCTGATCAAGGAATGGAGAGAATCCATGTTCTCAGAAATTGTTCTTGAGGTAATCCCTACACCTCCTCCTTTCCCTCCCAAATCTCCTGTTACTCAACCATCACCTTCCAAATCCCCCTCTAAACCTTCATCTCCACCTCAACAGAAAACCCTCTCACCAAACCAAAAAACTTCAACCTCCACCAGAACTTCATCTCACCAGAAACCAAAATCCAGACCCTCATCACCTTGCAAACAACCCTCAAACACCAGAAATCGATCACCTTCACCCCCACCATCCCCCTCACACCAACCTATTCCTCAACCACTAATCCCATTTCCCCAGAGTTCACCTCATCAGAAATCCTTACCACCCTCCAGAACTGCCTCACCACAGAGATCATCCCACCACTCTGTAGCCTCTACACCCAAGAAGAAACCAATCTTCAGAGTCCCCTCTTCAGACAGTGACAATGATGGATTCCTCACCTCCTCCATTGCGGCTGATGAAACATCTAAAAGGAGAAGGACACCTCCAAGAGTTCCTTCCCCTCCACCATCCACCAGAGCTCCTCCATTACCCAAGGGCAGAGGATTAGAGATGTCAGGATTTACACCTGAAGAACCCCAGATTCCTTTCAACCAGTTTGTGAAATCTGCAGAAGCATGTGGTGGTCTGTTAGTTCATGATCTGAGCAAGATCATTGAGCTGAACGACAAGCATCATGAAGAGCTAACCCATACCAACCTTCAAATCACAATCGGATTCCAGCATATGACAGACAAGGTTGCTGCACTATCAGAAACTCTGCACAACTTCATGCATTCATCTACATTGAGAATAGACTCTGTCTCCAGAGATGTCAGTGGTATCAACTATGTTCTCCACTCTCACTCTCAAGCTCTACTTGCCCAGCACCAGACAATCAAGCAGATCTCAGACTCTGTTAATACTCTTCAGAAATATGCTGATAGTTCATCTCAGAAGCTCACAGTCTTACACTCCCTCTGCAAGGAGCATCAAGAGCAAGGCCTAGCTCTCATCAAGTCTGATAAGGAACGATACCAGAAGATGGTTCTTCTAGAAGTCAGCACTAAGGATCTCCAATCTGCAGTAGACAAGCAACAGAGCCTGATTGAAGGACTTGCCTCTGTCACTCAGACTCTGCCAGAGACTCTTGATGAGATCAGAGATGCCCAAGCCTCTGAGTTCTCAAAGATTGAGCTCCTCCTTGGCGATCTTTGTGATGCCAAAAAGGGGGAAGATACCAGAGAAGAGGAAGGACCTAGCACTAGAGCCCTATCTATCAGAGAACCCTCCTCTACTGTTGATCCTGCTCCATACTTTGATGCAACCAGAAAGAAGAAACTAGCTGCTGCAGGTACCAGACCTCCACCTCCTCCTCCAAGAAGCTCAAAGAAAAAGACCTCTTCATTTTCATTCAATGATTGGATGAAGAGCGGTCTGTCAAGACCAGACAGAGTTCAGTTTGAACAAATGAGGAAGCTGATGACTCCCCTTCAACGAGAGAATCTGTTCATGGATAGTGATGGACTTGTCCAGATCAACCATGGTGGTTCTATCCAAGAAGCAGAAATGTGGTACGGAAAGAAGGTTCTCACTGGCAAGAACACTGTAGAAGCTGTTAGAAATTATTTGGACTGCAAACTTGCACCCCATTGGGCTGACTATCAGAATCCGAGGGATCTAGCCTCAATCAGAGCTAAGGTAAATGCAGAACTCGAAAGGATTGACAGAGCAGGATCACCGGTAGATGAAGAAGACCTCTAACTCTCTATCTCTGACTCTGTAATTTTTATTTTCTCTCTCAGATAAATAAAATACCAACTCTGCCTCTTTTTGCATGGCTTATTCAAATGTCTGTTCTTATTCACCTTCTTTGTGTTTATTCTGTTATCTTATTTGCTTTAATTGCTATCTGATTGTATCGTACTCTTACTATTTTCCTATGCTAATTTGCCCACCAAGATTTTAATGAAAAGTTTTAAATTTTTTTATGGTGAAAGGCACTTCTCTGGAAATAGTTAAAGGGTTTTGGCATCATCAAAAAGGGGGAAATTGTAAGGAATAAATGTATTTAGATTTTGATGATGCTAGGTTAATTAGAATTTGAAAGTACCCCGTTAGAAATTTTGTATTAGAATTTCTTTTGTAAGTTTTAGCTTAGTCTGCTTGCCAGAGATCCACCTTGCTTCTACCAGAGTTGCTCCCAGAGTTGCTCACCAGAGAAGCCATCAGAAACTGGTCATCAGTGTTGATACCAGAGTTGGCAACAGAGGCGGACTTCAAAGATTGAACCAGAGAGCCTCATAAGACTTTGCCAAACACACCAGATTCCGAAAGCACTTACCAACGGTCGTTAAACTAACGGGAAATCCCCTAACGGTTACGAACCTTTCAACGGAAACATGGTACTGTACACACATTAAATGCACATTTAATGTTGTACGTACGAAGAGATATTTAAAGCTGATGATTGACCATGCGAGTATCTTCACGCCCCCAAAATAGCAAGTCGAAGGTCCAACCGGTCAAGTCAACAGTACAAGCATTTAATGAAGCTGTCTTATACACTCCAACGGGAAGACTGCTCCCAGTATATAAGATACACTCTGAAGAACTACGAGAATAACTTTGCTACAACATCTGCCAGACGAACTTGCTCAGATCATTCTATTCTAAATCAAATACCTCAAAGCCTTCTTGAGATTCAAACTTCATTCTTAACAAGAAAAGGCTACAGTTGGAAGATATATTTTCTAATCCCTCATCCAACTATCAAGTTGCAAAGTTACTCAGTTCTTCAACACTTCGAAAACTTCATCTACTCATCCTTTGTGAAGAAGCAACGTTGGAGAAAACTGATTTTGAATCAGACACTTCTTGAAAAAGAAGGGACGTCTCAAACTAGCTGGAGTAAGTGAAGTGGGGATACTTCAAGAGACTCAGTGAAACGAGACCAGCCATCAGGAAGCAGGACTGCATCCCGGGTGGCAACTAGACTTGAAGAAGACGAGGAGTGCTTCTTAAGCTCTAGGGACTAAGGCGTTGTAAAATGTTGTTTTTGCAAGCTTAGTGGAACAGTGGACTAGAGGAACACGTTGTTCCATGAACCACTATAAAAAACCCCGGTGTCATTTACTTTAAGCTTTTAATTTCCGCACTTAAGGTTCAACTGATTAACTCAAAAGGTTGGACTCTGTGTTCAGCAGATCTCCCTTAAGAGTTATCAGAAAGGCATTTGCCTTAGTGTTGTCTGAGGCTACCCGGACAGAACCTAATCCGCTGCCAGGTCCAGTTCTGTCATCAGAACTCGACCTTCTCTGTCACCAGATTTCGACCATCTCTGATAAGTCAGTTTTGACTTAGAGAAAAGTTTAAATTCCTGAACAGTCTATTCACCCCCCCCCCCCTCTAGACTGTTTCCATTACAAACGGGACCAACAATTGGGGTTCTTCTTTTTAATGAACTCAATCAGGGACCGTACCATAACTTGTCCCCAGTTGACGTTTACTCCATGATGTACTGCATAGAGGGCCTTGGCATTTGCAGTAGTGACATCATCAGTGGAGGTATACTTGCACCATAAACATTTGTGGAAAATGTTAATGAGCAGCTCAAAATCCTTCTTGAGCAGGTTTTTCTTGATGTTCACCCTTTCCACTTCTTCACCTTTTCTGCAGTAGTTCCTTTTGAATTCAGGAACAGTGATGTCAGCTTCTTCTAGATCAAATAGAGAGGCCCTGCCTTCCTCTAGTTGAATGTCAAAAACTTTGTTGATGACGTCAGCATCAACCAGTATCTCTTTTCCTTGGACTCTAGAGGTGATGGATTCATCTTTGTAGGACGCGTTGAGGTAGAATTCAACAGTATCAATGTTGTTGTAGACTTCATAAGTGTAGGAGATGACCTTGCTTAGTTGGCAATCTGTCAGTCCGTCAATGATGTTGGTCATTCTTTCTCCTTTTTCTGCAAATCTGGGTAGTACTTCCAGTTCGCACTCCATCCCTGTCAACACATTCTTGAGCAGGGTTGCTTTTTGTTCCTTGGAGAGGTCGGTGAAGTTCAAGAAAGCCATAGCCGGATTTAGCGGTTGAGAGTTTTTAGAGAGAGAAGGATTCGAAAGCTTGAGAGTAATGAAAGCAGTAGCGGTTTAGGTTGAAATGAGGAGAATATATGGGTAGGGGTTAGTGGCCGTTTGAGATTATTTGTGGTTCCAAGGTACCAATAAATGAAAATGGGGGCGCAGTAAATATTTTGCGGCTGTTATACCGTTTAAGGGTAAAAGGGTAAAAGACCGTTAATAAGTTACTAAGTCCACAACCTTTTCTGTTAGATGTAATAAGAGGTTTTCTGAAGGAAGGAAGGAAGGAAGAGTTTCTGTTGCTGAGGTGTTCTGTCAGGAATGGAGGTTCTCTGTAGAGAACAGAAGGGGTTAACAGAAGGGGTTCTGCAACAGGTATTCTGTTAGAAGAGAGTATGCAACAGAGGGCCTTCCTTTTCAACTTTCTCTTGGAATTTCATCCATCATTCCCAATTCCTCTCTCAGTTTGTTGAATCTAGCCTCAGGTAGAGGCTTTGTCAGAATGTCTGCAAGCTGGTCTTCTGTTGGCACATGCTCCATGCATATGTGCTTCTTTTCAACATGATCTCTGATGAAGTGATGTCTGATCTCAATGTGCTTTGTCCTGGAGTGAAGAACTGGATTCTGAGTGATGGCAATGGCACTGGTGTTGTCACAAAGCAATTTGATCTCCTTTGCTTGAATGCCATAATCCTTCAGCTGTTGCTTCATCCAGAGTAGCTGAGCACAGCAACTCCCAGCTGCAATGTATTCAGCTTTTGCTGTACTTGTTGAGATTGAATTCTGCTTCTTGCTAAACCAGGAAATAAGCCTTCCTCCTAGCATTTGGCAGTGACCAGAGGTGCTCTTCCTGTCTAATCTGCAACCTGCAAAATCTGAGTCAGAGTAACCAATTAGTTCAAAGTTACCTCCCTTTGGATACCATAGGCCTGCATTTGGATTCCCTTTGATATATCTGATGATTCTCTTTGCAGTGCTAAGATGGCTCTCCTTGGGCTTTGATCGGTATCTGGCACAGATTCCAACAGAGAATGAGATATCTGGTCTGCTTGCAGTCAGATACAGCAGAGATCCTATGATTCCTCTGTAGGTAGTTGCATCGACATCTTTGCCTTCATCATCTGGACCAATTCCTTGTGAGGTGTTCATGGGAATCTTCACTGAGGATTTGTCTTCCACTCCAAACTTCTTGATCAGGTCTCTGGTATACTTCCCTTGATTGATAAAGATTCCTTCTGGAACTTGTTTGACTTGTAGTCCTAGGAAGTAGCTGAGTTCTCCCATCATACTCATTTCAAATTGACTCTGCATTACTTGAGAGAATTTCTTGCACAGTTCTGAATTAGTACTACCAAATATAATATCATCAACATATATTTGTACTAACAGAATATGATTAGCAACAGAGATTTGAAATAGAGTTTTATCAACCTTTCCCTTAGTAAACCCATGGTTCACTAGGAATAGGGACAGTGTGTCATACCATGCTCTGGAAGCTTGCTTAAGACCATAGAGGGCCTTTTTAAGCTTGTAGACACAGGAGGAGTGAGTAGGAATGACAAACCTGGTGGTTGTTCCACATAAACTTCTTCTTCAAGATCTCCATTCAGAAATGCACTTTTGACATCCATCTGGTAGACCATGATGTTGTTGTAGGCAGCATAGGCTAGAAATATTCTGATGGCTTCCAGTCTGACAACTGGTGCAAAAGTCTCATCAAAATCTATTCCTTCTTCTTGGCAATAACCCTTAGCTACCAGCCTTGCTTTATTCCTTACAATGTTGTCATCTTCATCAGTTTTGTTCTTGAATACCCATTTGGTTCCAATGACATTCTGGTGCTTTGGCTTAGGAACAAGTTCCCATACTTTGTTCCATCTGAGTAAGCTCTTCTTGCATTGCGTTGATCCAATCTGAGTCTGCAAGAGCTTCTTCTACAGTCATGGGTTCCATCTGAGATATATAGCAGACAAGCATTGCTTCTCTCCTTGTTGATGCTGATCTGGTCTGCACACCACTTCTGATATGTCCAATTACTTGGTTAGGGGGATGATCTCTTAACCATGTCAGATCAGGTTCTGTCAGTTGCTGTCTAAGTCTCTCTGGTTCTTCATCTTCTGAGTCTTCATCTTCATTCAACAGAAGGGGGTTTGGTGCAGGTGTTGGAAATGCAGGGTTATCTGCTACCTCTTCTCTTGGTTCAGGTGTTCTGTCTTCTATGCTGACTTCTTTGAGGATCTCTGTTACTTCTTTAACAGAGGTGCTATCATCAAACTTCACATGTATAGACTCTTCAACATGTAGATTCCTTCTGTTGAGTACTCTATAGGCTTTACTGGTGTTTGAATAGCCTATAAAGATACCTTCATTAGCTTTCTCTTGAAAGACTTTTAGATGCTCCTTTCCATTGTTAAGGATGTAGCATTTGCATCCAAACACATGAAAGTAACTGATGTTGGATTTTCTTCCTTTCCAGAGTTCATAAGGGGTCTTCTGGTGATTCTTGTTGATCATGCTTCTGTTCTGGGTATAGCATGCAGTGTTGATTGCTTCAGCCCAGTATCTCATAGGTAGTCCAGATTCTGCAATCATTGTCCTTGTAGCTTCTTTTAATGTTCTGTTCCTTCTTTCTGCTACGCCATTCTGTTGAGGGGTTCTGGCGGCAGAGAGTTGATGAGAGGTTCCATTTTGATCACATAAGTCCTTTATGACTTGGTTGACAAATGCAGTTCCTCTGTCAGACCTGATTGTCTTAACCTTCAAGTTCTTCTCAGTCTGAAGTTCCTTTAACAGAGATGGCAACTTCTGAAGAGTTTCATTCTTCTTTGACAGAAAGATTGTCCATGTATATCTGGAGTAGTCATCAACCATGACTAGGGTGTATTTCTTGCCACCAACACTTGGAGTCTCAACAGGTCCAAATAAATCCATGTGGATCAGATTTAAAGGACTTGTAGAGAGATCTCCAGCAATAGGTTTGAACGAGTTCTTCTGTTGCTTTCCCTTTTGGCATGCACTGCAGAGGGTCTCTTTCTTGTAAACTATGTCTGGCAGTCCATCAACAATGTGTTCTCTTGCCAGTTTGTTGATTGTTTTGAAGTTCAAATGGCTAAGCTTCTTGTGTCAGTCCCAGCTTAGTTTTGAATCTCCCTTGGCTATCAGGCAAACTCCATCCTTTGCAGTGTTCCAATCAACCACATAGATGTTCTTCTTCCTTGATGCTGTAAGAACCACTTCTTTTGTTGTCTCATGCTTCACATAGCAGAAGTCCTTTGTGAATTCAATAGTGTAGCCTTTGTCACAGAATTGGCTAGCACTCAGCAAGTTGAACTTCAGTCCTTTGACATATGAGACATCATCAATAACTATCTGGTTCTTGATCAGTTTCCCCCTTCCTTTTGTTTGACCTTTCTTACTTCCTTGGTCGAAGTTATGGTAGGGGGAGGGTGGAGATGACTATTTTGTCTCAAATGCAAGATAAGAGAGGGGTGAGATCCACCTCAAGTCTACTCCTCACCCAAGCCCTCAACCTCCAGCTCATAGCCTCTCATCTCACATTATTTGGTTGTCTCAATTTGACTTTGAGCACACTAAAACGTGGAGTGGCCCCCACTCATGTGGGAGGTCATCCGTTTATGTCCTGAACTGTACAATCGACCCCGAAAGTTTTATTTCTCAGACTCTTTTAATTATATTTTTTATTTTATCGGGTCAAATAAAATATATCACGCATTCTCAACCCATATGGGCCCTTAGAATGAATACGCATTCTTCAACTTTAATTTATAAGTCTCCGAAACTCATTTCGGACTGTTCCCTGATAAATTACCAATACCGGTAATTGAGCCTTGTTTGACCAACCAGTCAACCCTATGCCCTTCACATGGCCCAACTAAAATATCCACCACTATATACATATTATCTAGACCAAGATGAATATAGTATGTGGTCTCAGAAATAAAGGGTGGTCCCCGTTCCCGATGTGGGCCCCGCGTGCAATTTATTGTTCACGCAAAAGTAATAACAAAATTTACAACCTCGTAAATTTATTAACCAGTTCATAAGGTTCAATACATGATTTACATAAAAGTAAATATAATTGGGGACGGTGTTACAGCGGCGGCGATAAAGGACATGGTGGTGGCACCAGAGAACGCGGCGAATACTGACAATGACTGCAGCTGCTACAGATGAGGAGGCCGGCAGTGGCACCACTGGAGATGACAACCGTCACCCACCAGATCTGGTGCGGATTGATGTCCTTCACACATTGGGCCTGTGTTAAATTTTATTTTATTATTATGTTTATAATACTCCGTAATACGAAGTATTAACTAATGATAAAGAAATTGACTTTTTCATCAAGGGTAGTAATGTCAGGTCACTTATTTTAACTCCTATGGAACATTGATGTCCTAATTTTGCACTTTTACAATGATTTACTCCTAGATAGGGAATTTACTCTTAGTTTAATGAATATGCATAATCTACTCTAAATAATAATTCTAGTGTATTACAGAACTCTAATGTTTCAAATGATCATTCACAAAGGAAATCAACAAGGGTAAGGTCTCTCTGCCTATTCATTTACAAGACCACAATTATGAATTACCTAATTCAATAACTGCAAGTATCTCTAATCCTTCTTCATCTTCTTGTAATTTTGTGAGGTATCCCATTCAAAATTATATCACCTATACCAGGTTAAGTGATTCTCATTCTTGCTTTACTGATGCTTTGTCTCATATCACTTAACCTAAAACTTTTAAACAAGCTGCAAAACTTCCAGAATGACAAACTGCCATGTCTACTGAACTTCAAGCTCTTGAGAAAAATAATACTTTGTTCTTAGTTAATCCACCCACTAATCAGAACATCATTGGATGTAAATGGGTTTTCAAAACAAAATAAAGCTAGATTAGTTTCTAAAGGATATACTCAAGAAGAAGATTTTGACTATTTTGACACCTTTTCTCCTGTTGTTAAACTAACAACTGTTCAGATTATTTTAGCTATTGCTAGTGCTAAGAAATGGTTTTTACATCAACTTGATGTAAATAATGCTTTTTTACATGGTGTTCTAAATGAAGATATTTACATGCAGCCACCTCCAGGTTATTTGTCTCCCAATGATACCAGAGTTTGCAAGCTTTTCAAAAGCCTATATGGTCTTAAACAAGCCTCTATACAATGGTTTTGTAAGCTTTCTGATTCAATTAAATTGTTTGGATATAAACAATCTCAAGCTGATTTTTCCTTATTTACTAAAATCACTAAATCTTCATTCAATGTTCTTTTAGTTTATGTAGATGATCTCATTCTTGCTAGAAATAACATGGAAGAGATTAATGCAGTAAAAACTTTTCTGGATAATCAATTTACTATTAAGGATCTTGGAGAATTAAAAATATTCTAGGAATAGAAATTGCTAGTTCTGATAAAGGTATTAATTTGTGTCAAAGAAAATACACTCTTGATATCTTGCATGAATATGGTTATCAAAACTGTAAACCTTACACTACTCCATGAATTGTAATAGGGGTGGGCATTTGGGTTTTCGGTTCGGTTTTCTTCGGCTTCGGTTTAATCGGTTTGATAGAAAATGTACCAAATATAAACCGATAAAGTTTCGGTTTGGTTTCAGTTTGGTACGGTTCGGTTTGGAGTTCGGTTTACCAAAGTATTAAGGTTTTGATTGAAATAAAAAAAACTCAAAATAATGAACCAAGAAGCGATAGTAATGAACCAAATATAATGTTAGATATAAATTTGCAAATAGTAACAAAACACATATGAACCAAAAATGTATAAGCATGACACATTTGTAAGCAACAAATGAATCAAATTATATATAAAGTTGAAACAAAAATAAAACTGATGCTTGTAAGTAATGAACCAAATATATAGTAGTAGTAGATAATAAATTATACGGAGTAGTTATATACTATCTACTTAAACCACTATAATTGTTATAGTTGTGAATGTAAGTCTTGTAGTAAACTCTAATTCTGGACACTAAAATTAAAGAATTAAAGCTTCAAAAAGATTAACATCAATCAAATTAATGAGAGAAATCTTATATTTTGGTTTGGTTTAGTGTAAGTTGGTTTTGATTTGTTATTTTAAAAAAATAAGAAATTATTTCATTTTTAGATTAGTTCGGTTTTATTCGGTTTTATGATTTTGGTTCGGTTTGGTTCGGTTTAATTCGGGTTGGGAGGAATACTACCAAATTCAAACCAAATTACAAATAGTTCGGTTTCGGTTTGGTTTTATTCGGTTCGGTACGGTTCGGTCAAACCAAACCGTTATGCCCACCCCTAGATTGTTGTAAAATCAAATTTTCCAAAAATGAGGGTACTGCTTTAGAAAATCCTAAAACATATAGAACTTTAATTGGGAAACTTCTTTATCTAACTGTTACAAAACCTGATATTGCTTATAGTGTTCAAGTACTTAGTCAGTTTCTTGCCTCTCCAACTGATATTTATATGAGTGCAGCTCACAGAATCCTTAGATACCTCAAAAACTCTCCACGTAAAGGTCTTTTTTATTCATCCATTTCTGATTTTTCTATACAATGTTACACAGACTCAGATTAGGTTGCCTGTATTGACACTAGAAAGAGTGTTTTTGGATATACTTTTTATCTTGGAAGTTCTTTAATTTCCTAGTAATCTAAAAAACAACAGGTTATTAGTAGGTCTTCCACTGAAGCTGAATACAGAGTATCTGCCAATGCAGTTGGTGAAGCTCAGTGGTTGTATTATATTCTTACTGATTTGCATATTCAGTCTAATTTACCTATAACAATATACACTGACAATAAATCTACATATCATCTTGCTTACAATCTTATTCAACACCAAAGAACTAAACATATTGAACTAGATTGTCACTTAATAAGAGAAAAAATAGATGCTGGATTAAATCGTTTGATTCATATTAAAAATAATTTTCAACTTGCAGATATTTACACAAAGTATTTTGGGAATCCATTGTTCAATCAAATTGCAGTCAAGATGAACATGCAGGACATACATGCTCATCTTGAGGGGGCGTAACAAGACTGGTTTGCTGATTTTGGATCTCTTTTATTTGTATTGGGCCTTTATCTATTGGGCCTTATTTGTATTCCTTTTACTTAGTATATATATAATAGTTTTACTCTAAATTAGGTATGAAATATCATTCTGTAAAATTACCTTCCGCACAAGCTTATTCTGAAACTCCCAATTCGTTTTCTTCTTCATCAATACTTCACAATTTCTGTGATTGATTGTTAAAAAAAGTAAAAGAAAGTGTGGGAGAAGAAGGCTGACCAAGAAAAATAAAGAATTAAATGAAAAAAGTTATACAAAACCAAAACAAGGGTACAAATTACAAAATGCCAAATGAAAAGAGGAGTAAAATAAAAACGCTACATTGGATCATTGGATGACACATATGAAGTGATTACCAATACGAAAATTGCCCAATATAAGAGTAAACATAAACATAATTGCACAAATAGGTGTAAAATTTAAAACTTCCTTCAATAGGAGTAAGCAATAATTTTCTACCCTTAATACCCCTAACCTAAATAATTCTAATATATGACTTATTTGATCCTATTAAAATATAAAAAAAATCTAAAATATTTTTAAAATTTTTAAAATAATAATAATTTATTTTTTAAAAAAAAAATAGAAAACTTTAAAAATAAATAAATAATAGATAAAACACATTAAAAAATATAAAAAATATGTAGGCCTTTCTCGCAGCCTCGGCCAACACCCATCAATGCCACCTCCGATCGATGAAAAAAATACTATTTTGTGTAAAAAATTACCTTTTTTCTTTGAAAATGCTATAAAGATGACAATTTTATTCTTTGAAAATGTCAAATTTTCTCAAAAATTGCCATTATGATGGCATTTCGGACAAATGGTGGCATTTTTTGGTGGTCGGAGCTGATGGTGCTGGGAGGTTGTTCAGGCGGCGACAGACCCTTGAATTATTTTATCATTTTAATTTTTTAGTGTTTTATTTAATATTTTTTTATTTTTATTATTTTTATTTTATTATTTTTATTTAATATGGAGTATATTTTATTAAATATATATTTTTGTGTTTTTTTTATTTTTTACAATTTGTATTATAAATTAATTAATGTTATTTCTTTTATGTTTTAATTATTAATGAAAGTTGTTGGGTCTTGGGTCTTGGGTAGGGGTATATTTGTCCCAACACTAAAGTTACTCATTCAAAATACAGTGCTCCTATTTGTGCATTTTGTCTATGTTTTACTCCTATTTGGGGAATCCATTCTTACGGGTAACCTGAGAGTTGCCTCTTAGAAATACTGATTGAACTTTTTTAAGAGTTGGGGTGTCCAATTGGGTGTATTTTATGTTCGAAGGTTTAATTGACTTTTTACATATAACAGGAGAACAATTTGATAGTTTTCCTAAAAATTATGTTATTCACTTTTTCATGGCTTTTAGAATTCGTTATGTTTGCTGGATTCAATTACTATCCCAAACCAAAGATTGAACCAAACATATCTGTTTTGTCTTTCCAAGGATCTTATTCATTTGGTTATTCTATTTGATTCCGTTTTTAAATTTTCAACAAAAAATGTTCTGATTGTTGTGAGAGTCACAAGATACAGAACATGCATGTTTATAAGATAGATATATTAATAATAAGCTCTAAATATTCTTATTCTCAATAAATAGAATTTTTTTCAAATGAATTTACAAGAGTAATTCATCAAGCTCCTATTTATAGTGATTGGGCTTGATAGTGAATACGGAGTACTCCATAAGTAATTTCACATAATTTTGCAAAATAATAAAATCAAGTAGATATGTGGCATGATTACAAATTTACACTGGTGGATCCACACCCGTTAAAAGAAAAATTATTACGAACAAATACAGTGGGAAAAAATCAAAGTCAAGGTTGAAAGAGTACGCGACAAATTCGGGAACAGGAGAATTAAATTTCAACATCGGTATTATTTGAGTGACTAAAAATGCCTTTTTCCTATTTTAATGTTATAATATTATACTCCATATTACTATATTAATTATTTTATTCTTAATATTTTTTACATAGTATAATACTCCCTCCGGTTCCAAAAGATCTTGACACTTTGACTTCACAGTTTTTAAGGAAATAATTTGACTTTACTGTAGAGTACACTGTTTGGCATTGTTTGACATTGTTTGGCACTGTTTTGTGTAGATTTATTTGCCAAATAAGGCTAATAAGGAAGTGTAAAGATCTTTCTGGTACTGCTAAAAATGGAAAGTGTAAAGATCTTTTAGAACAGGATAGAGAGTGATGTTCTGTCCTCGGTACTTGCAGAGACCCTATGCATTTTTTTAGCATAGTAACCTCTCATCGCAGTTACGTTGTCGGGATTCGAACTCGAGATCTAACCCTTGTGTCACTCCCTCGCTACCAGTTGAGCTACGCACAGTGGCGGATCCAGAAAAATAAAGTCACGGGGTCCCTAGCCTAATGTAACTCTAATTAATACTACTTTTGTTCTGAAAAAGTTCGTCATATTGACTTTTCTTAGTCAATAATAGCAAATTTTGGACAATTATATTAATTATTATATTTGTATACAATTTATAAATTTTATAGTTTTATGAAAATGTTTTGAATCATGAATATTTTGATATAATTTTCACATTCAAAATAATTTCTTATATTAAAAAATATCATTGATCGAAATTGATTGCCAAAACAACGTAGTTTTGATATTTTAGAATAATAAATAGGGAAAGATGTTTTTGAAGGAGTACACTATTGCGTTAAAAGATTGTACGTTTTATATGTACCGATATATGTGCAAGAGTTTCGATCCTTGCGTTCATTATAAAAGAACAATATTATGTGCAACAAACTGAAATTTATGCAATTATTAAGTCAAGAGCACTGACTGAGTTACGTGGCGAGGTGTAGTGCTTGTTTCACCTCACAATTATTTTTTTCTTTTTAGTGCTTGTAATTTCAATGTTTCATGTAGATCGCTAGAAATTGTGTTGACCATACATGTATGTATGTGTACGTGTATTTATCAAAAATTACGGAGTACTATATTGAAATCAAATTCTAGAAAAGAGAGTTTAATTTACATTTACGTATAGATAAAAGTATGATAAAAATGTGACTTATTATGAACTCTTTTGTTTGTCTTATTATATATTATTACTTATCTCTTATTCTTATTTTATTGAGACCGATTTACAAATATTCATATCAGATTACAGAAACGGAACAACTTTTTATAAGGTAATTATGCATGTCATTGTGAGTTAATTATGCACAAAAAGTTTGGCATATGACTATCAATTTATATCAATTTTTAGTGATATTGTTTATGTCGCCGTGATTGCCAAAAACGTTAATGTGACTATATATCACATGATTTTTTAGAAAAAATTGCCCTAAATAGGACTAAAACATGATTAAAATTCCACAACAGGACATTAAGTTTATTATTTCCTAAATAGGACTCCCAATTACTTTTTTACCCTTCATCTTATAAAACCCCAAAACCCTATCGGCTCTGCAGATCAATCGCGCGATTTGCGATGAAGACCCCGGGCCATCTGCGATGAAGATGCCCAAGCCGCACTCCGTCGACGACCTCTACTGCAATAGCCAAGACAGGTATGTACTCCTCCTCCTCCTCCTCCTCCTCCTCTTCCTCCTCTTCTTCTTCTTCTTCTTCTTCTTCTTCTTCTTCTTCATCCTTGTTCTCTTCTTTCTTTCTTTTTTTAGTTTTTTTATCAATCAAATTTTAAATAAAATTTTGAATTTTGAAAGTTTCAAATGAAGATATATCTGAAGTTGAATTTCTTTTTATCAATTTTGATTAATTTAAATCTCAAAATGCCTTGACCAATGATTCCAGAAAATGTCACTTTTGAATAGGGAATGTCATTATTATTGGGTATTTTTTAAAAATGTCACTTTTAAGTCATTATAATATTTAAAAATGCCATATTGAGAATGTCATGTTTCTATACAAAATTGTCATTATTGTGTCATTATTGGTCACTTTCAAAAAATGTCACTTTTATGTCATTATAGCATTTGAAAATGTCATATTGAGAATGTCATGTCTCTATACGAAATTGTCATTACTTAGTCATTATGCATATTAAGTGGCATTCTCGCATATGAAGTGGCATTCCTCATGAAGGTCTGCACAGACTCACTGGAGGACAGATTTTTGTTGAAGAATGATGGCAACGTACTAGCTGAGGGGTGGCGGTGGTGACAAACCTGATGGATGGTGGCAGAGGCGCCAATGGTGGAGTCGTCGACTCCAAACATGCGCACATGGCACACCTGTGCAGCACATGGGAAGGGGAAACTGCGCAATGCGAAAAATGATTATCTTGACACAATGAAAAAAATTATCTATGTACAGACAATTCGACTGACGTGTAAAATGTTTTCGCAAGTACAAATAGCATTTTCCTAAACGCGTTCGGTGGGTGTATTACATAGATTTATGTACGAGATATGGAGCATTTAATTTGAAAAGAGTTGGTTTGTTTTTATGTGGGAAGACATTTTACATCGACATTTCCTTTTCGAGTTCATGGGAGATGTTTGTCACATACCCGATCACATGGATTAATAAATGAACCTGTTACTTTAAATATAAGCATCACTACTTAAATATGTTGACTTTTGTGTGGACATACAAACCCTTTTCACTTGATTACAATTGCCATTGTCAGATCTGTAGGTTATGGAATAAGACATCAAACTTTTTAGTTGACTTTTTCTTCCTAGGACCTCTGTAGCGGTGTGAATTAGTCTGAAACGCACGACCTTTGTTTTATAAGAAATCTCTTCAAAAAATCAAAACGATTGGCCTTGCTCTGTTTTAGTTGAAACTGGGGTGATATTTTAGTCCAATAAAAAACAAATCTGTGTAACTATGTTAGGGGAACACTCTAACTATAGATCTAATGAAATTCAAACAAATCCATTAAATCTGACTCTATAGTAGGAGGTTAAGGTGTTGTGTCCGATAATTTCACATTTTCACTTGTTCCATTGGGCGTGTAGAACCCTCATGCTTGCGGTCCTAAATACACAACTATTTGTTCGATAATAACAAATGTGAGACGCGATCAGGGCCGGATCTGCTTTGTTCAGGGGTGTTCACGTGAACACCCAAAATTTTAAAAATACAATACAAAATTACATGTTAAGAAGGAAAAGTTCCCGAAATAAGACTAAAACAGTTTGAAAATTCCAAAATAGGACTGTCACTAGACGCGACTCGTTGATCACATTCAAGCTAAGTCACTAAGAGGCCGTTTGACAACCCTCATTTTCGGCTTATCAGGCTTATCAACCAACTTTTTTACCAAACACGTAAATTTTGTTTTCGCGCGCTGAATTGTGTAATAAGCCGAAAAAGTAAGGTTAGAAAAGGGGCAAATAAGGTCACGTACTAACCAAAAAAGTCAAATAAGGCCTTATTTATGAGGCTCTGTCCGGCCTTCGCCATTTGGGGTGGTTCTCGGTGGAATTTTTTGATTAATTTTTTTGACCATCTTATTCATTAAGTCCAGTTTGCTCATACCAAATTTCAGATAAAAATTTAATCGAGAAGGCATTCAAATGAATTCTTGAAGATAACTGCGCTTTTAACTGCGCAATTATCTTCAAGAATTCATTTGAATGGCTTCCCGGTTGAAGTTTTAGCTTAAATTTGGTATGAGTAAACTAGACTTACTGAATAAGATGCTCAAAAAATTTCATCAAAAAATTCCACCTAGAACAAACCCAAATGGCGAAGGCCGGACAGAGTCTCATAAATAAGGCCTTATTTGACCTTTTTTTGTTAGTACGTGGCCTTATTTGCCCCTTTTCCCGAGTTACTTTTATGGCTGTATTGGCTGAAGTTACTGTAGATGACCATTTTAGCTATTTTTACATATAATTTTTTCTTTATTTTATTAATAAAATATATTTTAAAAATATTTTTTTCTTGTATCAGCAGAATCAGCCAATGCAACCACTTCAGTCAGAACTTCATAAATTTCAGCAGAATCAGTCAGAACAGCCGATTTTCATGCTGCCAAATGGGTTCTAAGTCATTGCAAGATCCTACTTCGGGTAATATTCTCCGGATCTTGCTTCAAGCTAAGTCACTAAGTAGGTGAATTTGAAATTATATGAAAATTGTTTGAGCCATTCAAATTCACTTCTTGGGAAAGTTTGGCACAGATTCGTAAGAGCCAAGATTAGTCCAACAATTTTAACCAAAGAAAAAATGAATAGATGTTTAAGATTAATATTGATGAATAAAGGCCCTAAAATTGAGTAATGCATCCCATGCACGTCTAATTTGAGTTGCTACAAGTATTTTTTACATCTAGCTAATTTCTCTATAAGTAAGACTTCCCTATCCTTCTCCCTCATAATAACAATTTTTATTAAAATAAATGTTCCGTGACTCAATTAATAAGTTGTAAACAAATTACTTTTTTGTTAAAAAGGACTCGAAAAATCATAGTATTTGTTTGATTATGATAATTTGATGCATAAGTTAGATTGGCAATAATAATAGTAAACAAATCTAAGCATCGAAAAAATTGTTGTTTTCAATGGCGATTTTAGACAAATCCTCTTTGTTTATCTATGGCATATTGGCATCAAAGGCTCAAGGCAAGAGTTTGTTCGTGCTATCATAAATCGTAAACATTCTCATGTTCTCAGCATAATAAAAATACGTATGAGACTAAAATGTGGTTTTTCATATCGTAATGTTGGCTATATATATGTGAAAAGTTTCACATATTTTATGCTCAAAAGTGCACAAGTTTCACATGTTTGATGCTCAAAAGTGTATAATGTAAAGGAACATGACAGTATGAGTATGACACAAGGTCAAGAATCAAATACAGAGTATCAACAAACAGACTACATATTTTGGAAAAAGAGATGTTAAATATGATATATGAAGATCAGCCCACAAAGAGTTAGTTCTGGGATAGAATATATTCCGGTGATGAACTGTGTATTATGATTAAGGAAGAAAAACAATCCTATAGCAGAAACGGTCTGGAATACAAGAAAAACTTTACTCTACATAAATTGTTCAAGGGACTTCCCTCTAAAAAGCGGAATATTGCAATTTCAGTTTACAAGCCACACTAATCAGCTAGCTAAAAGAGACTAAGTGCTATCTCCTCCCCATATTGTCACTGCTTGAATCTGATAGGATAGTGAGCCTTCTAGCCTTCTTCATGAACTCACTGCAGAGAGAGAGAGAACCATGTTAGTTTGAGCTCGAGAGTTCGAATACAAAACAGCAAGAAACTTTGGGCAAAAGTTATTTGGCAGAAATGGTTGAATCTAGTGAACATTTTTAATAGTGTTTATAACGTCCATTTCAGCCAATCAAGAAACTTAAAAACTCTACTTGTTCCGTGTATCATAGTGAATAGTGATAAGCCAGAAAGTTAGCAAATAGAGCTTAAAAAGAGTGAGAAATACTATAAACCCACCTGAATGGCTCATCTCCGGTGTGCCTAACCAAACCGGCAGTATCCTGGTACACCACGTTGCTTAGCATCTCCGACCTTTGGATCCCAAACATATTCCCCAGTTTTGTATACAGGTCCTCATATGAGCTCAAGCCAAACAACTCAATATCCCTTCCAACATCATCAGAATCCACAAACACCTTACAATGACGACCCGTAGTCTCCAAACCAAACACATATTTCTCATTCTCGTTCCAAGGGATCACATTATCTAAAAGATTTATAACCGTCTTCTCTCGGCTGTAGCCAAATGTTTCCCAAGAGCAGCTATGGGACATCTGCTGCTCCTCAATGAGAATTGCTTTTCCAAACAGCATTAGTTCTCGAGGTTTCTTTTCCTTCGAATTTGGGCTGGACTTTCCAATTGTCAGTAGGCAAGACAGGTTTTCGTCATTTTCTGAACTATCAAAGTCTTTGCATCCTCCTCCAAAAGGGAAGAGGCCGATTTTTGCATGCCTGGCTCCCTGTATGCCTGCAGGATTGTTGTTGTCTGATACACACGACAAGGGGCTGCTAGGAATTGTTAGGGGATTATTATTGTTATTATAATTATTTGTATGCAGACAAAAAGGAGCCGAAAATTGGCTAATGGTGGGGAATTCGAGATGTGGAGGAAGGCGAAGCTTCTTTCTTGGGGGTGAGAAAGGAGATAAATGGATGGGTGGTAGATTTGATACTAACTCGACCAGCCATGGACTAACTCTCTTCACATTCTGAAGCAAGTCCGGTTCATCCCATGCTACCTGCTCATGAATTAAGACAATTCATTACCTAATATAGAGAACAGATCTCTAAAGATAAAAACACATTTAAGAGTGCATCCTATTGTATATTAGTTGCCTGGAAATTATCTTGTGAACAATGAAATACTCAGTTTTCACTGCCCACAATATCACTCTTGGTGTATTATCTAAATATGTATGTTACAATTATTTATACTGATTTGTACATAATTAGGAGAAAATTAACTTTATTCTCAGTTAAACATTATAAATAATACTCCGTAAGAGACATCCCCATTTGGGTAGGAGGTAGTATTTATTGCATCAGACACAATATTATGGCATGTTTGGCATTGGGTTCGAGTGACATATTATCAAGGCGATCTTACACTACCTTCGCTTAGGAAAAGAAGGCAGTGCAATTACCTTTGTAATACATTGGATCATTCTGACTATCTCTAACAATTTGAAAGCATATTTGACATCAAATTCTTTGAACCAAACAGCAACAACTTGAGATAATTTTACATTCCATGTTACCCCGGGTTCTATGAACTAAATGACATATGCAACATCACATTCTTTGAAGAAGAAAACAGCAACAATTTAAGGTAATCTTACATTTTTCTAAGAAGTAATCCTGTTACCTCAGGTTCTATAAACTAAACGCCCCCCTTAGTGTCCAAGGGACAAGAAATAGTTTCCTATTTGGTAAGGGAATTATTAGGTGAAGCCTGACGTCTATGCAGCTCTAGACAGGGATTTTAACTCGTGAGAAAACAATATCTGGTCACTCTACATGGTGCACACTATATGTACATATGGATAGAGGATGCACATTAATAAGCAAAATTATAAGAAATTATACGAATACCCTTCTTTGTCCCCCTATCATTATATATCATTATCCATGGAGGATATAGACTTGATTTTATTAAAACAAGCATTACCTGGAGAAGGCGCCATGGAGAATTGGGCCAGCGGACGGGGTCATCAACGTGAACAGAAGTGACGGTTCCCATGAACCAACTAATCCGAGAGGAGTCCTCTGTCTCAAAGGGCATCTTAAACCTCATCCCAGGGCACCACCCAATTCTCATCGCCGCCCTCACAACAGTTTCTTTAACCACAAATTCCGGGGTGGAAGCCCGTGGATAGTACACAACCTCAAAAGGCTGAGAATGTGCAGCAAGCGATGCTGCTTTCACAACCAATTCTCCCTGGACTCTGTTCGTCTTTCCTCTCAAACCCTCATCGCAATTTCCAGAATGACCAAAATACCCCTGGGTGTTCCACCCAGAACCATTACTAGACTCTTTCTTTGCCCTCCTGATCCCGACAAAGAGCTCCCCATTTTCGGCTCGCAAGAAAACAATTGAATCCCCAGCGACCAGCTTCTTCTGGTTAACAAAATTACTCCAACCGGTAGTCAACAGATGGCGCCTTGGCGTGCCCCTATATATATGTCTGAACTTCCACTTCACCCCATGGACATCCTTGGCAATGATCGTCTGGAGTGGCGGCTCAGCTGAGTAATCCAAACGAGGGAAAATGGTTTCAGCACAATACCTAGGAACAGAGAAACCTCCTCCATTGTTCGCATCAGACTGTGTCAATGTCTTAGCGAATGAATTGGTGGGTTTCTCTTGATTCTTCTCAAAAGAAGCTGCAAACTTCCCCACATCCTCATCATCATTACATTCATTATCTCCTTTCAGTGGAACTAATCTGATTTTGGCATAAACCTCGTCAGTCTCAAAATCAGCCAAATACGTTATGAAAGACACTCTACATAGGACTTGGGGTGGGATTGTGGGGTACCCTCGGAAATCCAGAGACTTGTGGGCGTGCTCGGCATGGCCTTGTGGAAAGTAAAAGACTTTAGAGCCAAGAGGTGGGATTTGGACCATCCCGCCGGCACAGGCATGCCATAGCTGGGAATCTAAGCATTTCTCCACCATTTCATTAATCATGGTTCGATTTTCTCTCTCAATTTCCTTATATTCAACAGAAATAAGGAATGAGAAACTTGTTACTTACAGAGAGTCTTTCTTATTACTGCAAATCACACCCATATAAAAAAAAAGAAACAAGAGTTGCTTAGATTTGGTACTGAACAGAAAAACTGGCCGGAATTCGTAAACAGTGAAAGGAAAGAATGGAGGGTTACATACCTTCAAGATTGGATTCTATACAGACATGAAAAGAACAACTCCCATTTCATTCTCAAGTTTCAGACAGAAAGATCGAAACTTTAACATCACCCAGATCAGCAGAAGTGGCGAAGCATGTGTATATGGACCCAATAGAGCGGTTGTGAGAATTTTTGACGATATAAATAATACGGAGGAGTCCGTAAATAGTTAGGAAGAGGCGAGGTGGGGGAGAAAGCGGGGTGTCCGGTGGGTGGCTTAATGGGGGGCTGACAGAGACAATAGAGACACATCCACACACTCAACAGCCTTCTGAAGCTTCGTTGCCGACCAGCACAGGGAAATCGATTTGACACATAACACACTCCTATTCCTATCCACGCAACTCTGTTTTCTTAACGAGACTTCTTAAACAAAAATGAGTGAACTGTTATTCAAGACGGTGTTATTTAAGAGCGTGAGATTGTTTTTAATTGGATTTTAATTTTATGATCCGCTTGTTTATGGATGTTTTTAGTTGGACGTGAATATTCTAGTCTGATATGTATGATCTTGTATGGTTTGGTTTGAACTCGTTTGATCTGGTTCAAAAAAATCTGATATATGTGTACTCGTATTTTATAACTATTTAAGTCCGATCTGCTCTCATCTGAACAGCTTTGGTTTGAGATTGAAAACAGTCCAAGTAAAATCATGATCTTTTACGAAAATGTGACTAATGACTAGAGTAGTAATAAATCCTAGTAATTTATGTTTGAATCTCAAGCTTAAGTTACCATGACTACATTGTAGTAATTATTAGTTATACTTTTGTAAATAAGGTTTATTTTAGTAATATTCTTATACTCCGATTCCCAGTATACTTTCCCTTGAAATCATCAATCCACTAGAAATCATCCATAACCTCGCGACGAATGGCGGCCCCAGTACTCCATGTCACATTTTTCAAATACTCCCTCAGATTCTGAAAGATCTTTACACTTTTCATTTTTAGCAGTACTAGAAAGATCTTTACACTTTCTTATTTGCCTTATTTGGCAAATAAATGTACACACAACAGTGTCAAACATTGCCAAATAGTGCCAAACGGTGTTTATTTCCTTAAAAACTGTGAAGTCAAAGTGTCAAGATCTTTTGGAACCGGAGGAAGTTTTTTTGAGTGTTTTTTAAGAAAAAATATCTATTTATGTTCAGATTGCTCAAAAAAATAGTATGCTACCTCAATTGTATTTGGAACTACTTAAGCTTCCTCTACAACTTCCACAAATCTAGGTAGTTAGGTAGTTAAATTATTGGTCTGTTTGGTAACGGTTGCAACGGCTGAATTGGCTGAAAAGACAAAAAATGCTTTATGTCCTGAACTGGAAAAGTTTGGTAATATGTTGGATGAAATGGGTGATTGTGTGTAAAATTACTATAAAGGATATTAACTTGTTTGTGTTAGATATATGAGTGTAAACTTTGCTAGTAAATTAATTTTGCTTGATTAGGTTATTATTAGATTGCTTAATTAACTTATAAGTAAATTAATTTAAAAAATACACTTTCACATTTCAATAAAATATACGGGAGTATTAAAAATCTCGCATGCACATATATTAAAATAAAACGAAACAAAGATACACATAAAGTAGTTATCGGAGTTTGTTAGAATTTTACTAAAATCCCAAACAATAAAGCATTTAGCATTACTTGTCTATCTGATCACGGAGCTTTTGGTCCGGAGCAACCAAAGTTTTCGAAACTACATGGAGTGGCAGATAACTATGTGACTTCAAATATGAAAACTGTTGGAAAAATGTGTTAAAAATTGCATTGAATGGTCATTTTGGAGCAATTATTTGAGTGGGGTCCACTTCCGATTTGGGTCGGGTCAAAGAGCTACAATTCGATATATGGTACGCTCAAAACGGATAACGGATGAATGAGAAATTGATTCTCGAAGTTCACTCGTTGAAATGGAAAAACTGAGAAAATGATGGGTTTCTAGTGTGTTTTATACCACACCGAAAAACTCAAGGGATTTTCACCCCCTTATAAAGGGAAGCCTCTTTTAAGGAGTTAAGATTCCTAAAGGTAAAGGCTCTCTCTTATTCGCAGGGGGGTGCCGATCAAATATCGAAAACGGAGAAGAAAAACTGCGACTCATGTCAAACACACTAAATGGACACTTTAGGACGATTCAATGCCCAACGGACTTGTCATTGATGTCCAACGTTCTCGTCCATTAACACTCCATTTAACACACAACAAACCCTCCTATAAATAGTTGGGAGGTGGTTTGCAACAAGACAACACACGATACATTCCTCACGTATTTTTGAGCTCTAAAACACATCCCGTTTGCCGGAACTTTCGGGATTTGAGTGGCGGTTTTTCTTCTCCATTTATAGGATTTGATCGCCCCCCCCCCCCCCCCCCCCCCCCCCCCCCCCGCGCGTAAGAGAGAGCCTTTACCTTTAGGAATCTTAACTCCTTAAAAGAGGTTTCCCTTTATAAGGGAGTGAAAATCCCTTGAGTTTTCCGATGTGGTATAAAACACACTAGAAACTCATCATTTTCCCAGTTTTTCCATTTCAATGAGTGAACTTCGAGAATCAATTTCTCATTCACCCGTTATCCGTTTTGAGCGTACCATATATCGAATTGTAGCCCTTAACAAGAACAATCCGAAACCACTTTGACCCGACCCAAATCGGAAGTGGACCACTCAAATAATTGCCCCAAAATGACCATTTAATGCAATTTTTAACACATTTTTCCAACAAAAACAACGTTTACTTCAGGTATAATACAAGGTAAAAGGGTCTTTTGGGTTACAACCGTACAAAAATACAAAACAACTGAATAAGTAACTAAATTGTTGTTTTTTCAGCTGATAATAGAAATCAGGCCAAACAGCCAATTTAGGAAGTGTTTGATGATTTTTTTATACTTTCAGGCTTATCAGCCCATTTTGGGTGCTCCAAACGGCCTGTATAGCTAGTAATTGTTCACAAATTTAATTACTTTCTAAGTTCTTACCAACTCTGTGCAATGACTTTTCTCGCATAGAGGATTTTTAAAATTTAAAGGGATTTTCCTTGTTGCAAAAAAAGAATCAAGTGTGGGCTGGGGTCTGGTGTGGGGGGTCACTAGAGGAGTGGATTGAAGATTTTTTAACTAGTGTAGCCTAATTTAAATAAAATTAAAGAAGTATAAATTTAATAAATTAAATCATAAATAAATAGAAAAACACAATCAGTAATTTAAATACGGTTTATGTCTTTGATTAGTAGATACAGAGTTTTTGACACTTTTGGTCCCCCAACAATTATGTAAGTGACACTTTTGGTACTTGACTTCTAATTTTTCCATTTTTAGTCTTCGACTATTGTGCAAGAGAAGCTTTTAGTCTTCGACTTCAAGATTTTCCACATCTGGTCCCCTAACTATTGCCAAATTGACACTTTTAGTCATCTCAATATGATTTAGACACAATAAATGGACTAAAAATGTCATTATAATAGTCGAAAGATCAAAAGTGTCAGTTTTATGAAAGTTGAAGAATTAAATATGGAAATTTTAAAAGACGGGTATCAAAAGTGTCTCAAGCGCAATAATCGAGAACTAAAAATGAAAAAAACCAAGGTCGAGTACCAAAAGTGTCAATGACATAATATTCGGACGACTAAAAGTGACAATAACTCGTATATACATCTTGCAACTTTTGTAAAAAATTAAAATAAAACATTTAACAAAAATGTACTCCGTGTTTCTTAAAAAAAGATGTACTCCATGTCCCTAAATAAACATTGCACTTTCTTTCCACGGACGTCCCTAAATAAAGTCTAAGGATATTTGTACTTGGACTGTAATTCGTCCCAGATCAGACCAGACCAGACCATACCAGTTCAGACCAGACCATACCAGACTTGGATAGTTTTAAAAATACAAAGAAACCAGATCAGACCAGACCAGATCAGACCAGACCAGTTCAAACCAGACCAGACCAGATCAGATCAGACCAGACCAGCAAATTACATAAAAACATCCTAAATTTATTATTTGGTGAACATTTACATCAATTTACTCTACTACTTTTATATAAAGATGACACCCAATGCATAACAATGTTACAAATGTCAAATAACGTCAAACTAGTGTACTTTCCGAAATGGAATCCTAACATAAAGATCAAAGAAGTACAATATGCACTCCATCCGACCGTTGATTGTCTTTGAAATTTCTTTTTACATCCGTCCTAAAACAATCTTCAATTTCCCTTTTTAGTAAAAAAAATTGTGATTCACGACCTTTCTTACATATTCTTATAATTTTTTATACATTTTTCTCTCTCCTTTCCAACTCTCTATCGCACAATATTCACTATGTTAATCCAGGGTTGTCTAATGAATTTAGAGGCTCACATTCCAAATGACGAATTGAGATCCTCTAAAACAAGAAAAAACAAAATTTAAGAATAAAATATAAATAGACTAGATAGTTCAATGAAATATACGTACTAGTATGTTTTATGGTGTTTAAAGTACACAAATTAGACAATCTAAAAGTTATACTTCCTTCGTCCCTTAATTTTTTGCTAACTTTCCTTTTTTATTATCGCACTAACGTTGTCAATTTCCAGTTTTAGTAAAAAATGTGTGGTTGCAAATAATTCTGTATTCTCTGCACAAATCACAACCATACATTTTTTACTTTATTAATCTCCATACCGGTCAAACTTGACAAAGTTTTAAGGGATGAAGGGAGTATAATTTTTAGAATCTTAAATACTACGTATATAACATCTAAAGTCTAAACAATCAATATATAACTAATACTACATACTAAATTTATGAAGGCTTCCTACAAGATTAGGTCCGGTACGAAACACTTATTGCACCTCCTAAGAACAACAATGTCTTAATCCCATGTCAATGTACTTTGAAAGATAATTTAGGGGCCGACAAAGTAGTACATTGAAAGAGAAATTTGAGACAACAATTCTTGGTGTACACCTTGGGTTACACCCTCTTTATTTTCCATCCGCACCGACAAATAAAGTACAAATACAGACACTTTCGATAAAACTGTCGGTGTGAAAAAAATTGGTTTTCTGATTAGCCAGGCTGGTTGCACAGAAACCAATGTCGCTGTACACAGAAATTTGTTGTCTGTGTAGACAAAAAAATGTCAGTGTGAAAAAATTGGTTTGCAGATCTGTCAAGGTGGTTGCACGGAAACCAATGTCAAGTACACAGATATTAGTTGTCTGTGTAGACAAAAAAGTGTCAGTGTGAAAAAAATTGGTTTGCAGATCTGTCGGGGTGTACTTCTGGATGTAATATAGGGTGTACCTAAATAATAATTCAATTTGAGAAGGGGGGCCAATGAAAGTCAGTGGCAATTTTAGAGGTACAACCAGGTAAGAGATGATGGTGCTATGTGTGACCTTTTCCTCGAGGTTGTCATATAGGACATGTTAAGGACCCCTAGCGCTTTTCAAGATGGGATTCTTCTTCAATATTGTCCTTTTGAGTGGCTGGTTAAAATTGGCATATGTAGAGAGGCGTACTTTTTAGAAGCACGATCATTAAGCTGATTTATGAATCAAGGATTCGGATGTTCTATTTGAGGACCCCTGTTTCAAAGCTTGATTCATTTTCATCCTATAAGTATTTGATTTAATGGCTTTTTACTTTGATGAGTATATGGCCCAGGGACCTTCGGCCCACATACTCTTATTACTCTAACAAAGGTTCAACAGGCCCGGGAAGCACAGCAGGCCCAAATCACAGCACCCCAAGTAACAGGATGCCCACGCGGCCCATGCAACCGCCTTCGGTTCCCTGGTCGAATGCTCCAAATTCTCGCAGAACAACTGTTTTAGGCAAACGAAGGCACTGGGGAAAACGGCGAAAATAGTAGCCTTCGGCAATTAGAACCCTCGGCACTCTGTGACCCTCGGTACGCAGAGCCTTCGGACTGACATCTACAGCCGAAGGCATCCTCCTCGGCAGGATCTTCCAATCACATGCGCTGGATCACCATACTAAGTACAGACGTCGCGTCTAACCACCGCATTTAATGCGGCCACATGCGAGTACCAGTGCCACCACTGTTGAGGTGACCCCTCGACCACCAGAATGCTCACACGTGTCCTTATCTAGCATTTATGGCTACTATAAATAGCTTCCCTTTCCCCATTTGTAAACCACGCTCAATACGCTTTAAGCAATACATCAATATACACTCTCTCGCTCTATTTTTGCTCTGACTTCTCTCTAAGTTACTCCCGCAGTAACCCCTCGGATAGATACCCCCGGGTACCCTTATCCATCATTTGGTGCTCTCATTGAGAGGCTCGAATAAATCAAGTAAGAAACCCTCCCCTTCAGCTAAAAACACCTATCAAAATGGGAAGAAACACCCGTGCCCAATCCAAGACTCATGAGGACAGGAACCTGGCCCTCGGCGAAGTCGACGTCCCTGGAGCCTCTAACAGGGCTCCCGAGGGCGGCGTCATCGCCGGGTTGGACCAGACGGCTGTCGACCTATGCCTTCAGCTCCAACAAAATGCCCCCGATGCCCGCCTTGGCATCGAGGCCAGGAAAAAGGACCGGAGCAAAAACCAAGTGAGCCCTCCGGTCCTTACTATTGACGTGCAATCGGCGTTCTCCGCCTTCATCCAGACACTCACTCAGAACCCGGGTGCCTTCGGCACTCTGGTGCCTCTTCAACCACAGGTCGGGGAGAATGCCATACCGCTCCCACCACCACTCCCCATCGCGAAACCTATCCTTCGGATGGGGAACGACAAGGGGGTCGTGGCCTAGGACACCGCCTCTCAAGAGGTCCAATCCCGGGACCGCCATGGCGTAAACAAAGAAAGGCCCCGGACCTCCGCCCTCGAGAGGCTCGGAGGGGCGCAAGACCGCCGAGGGGTCCAAGACCGCCTTGAGGGGAAGGCGTTCCAAAGACCTCAGAAAGACGTCCTCCTCGGGACAAAGGCAAGGCACCACTTCATGCCGATGACGCAAGGCATCAAATCAACCAGCCCCACTCGGCATGTGTTCGTTCGCAGGGGGCGGAGGCCCTCCCTAAGGATCACAGGGACAAGATTATTGCGGCCCTCCAGCATCGGTTTGATGAAGTGAAGGCCCATCGAGCACATACCGCCGTCGTCACCCCTCATGCAGATCTCAAATATGAGGCCATGATGGCCAAAATGGAGCAGATGCAAAAGAGAATAGCCGAGGGCTACGGGGAACCCGTCATCCAACTCCGGACTAGGACGCCATTTACCCCAAGGGTATTGGCGGCCCGAATTCTGGAAAAATACCGGGGGCAACCCATCAGGACATATGAGGGAAAGACAGACCCCAGGAGCACTTTAGCCGATATTAGAACAGTATGATATGATGATGGTGGGGGCATCGGATGAATATTTGTGCCGTTGGTTCCTCTCCACCTTAGAGGGACCAGCGTACGAATGGTTCAACCGATTGCCCGAAGGCTGCATCGATTCATGGCAAGAACTCACCCAACGCTTCTTGACGCAGTTTGCAGGGAGGCGCCGGTCAAGGAAACACTTCTCCAACTTGCTGACGGTGAGACAAAGCAAAGAGGAGACCCTTTGGGACTTCTTGGAACACTGGAGAACGGAGGCTGATAAAGTCGACGACGCCGACGATGGGACCCTCCTTGCCCTACTCCAAACAGTCCTCCGCCCCAGGATCTTTTCAAGGAGCCTCATCGTCGAACCTCCCCGTGATTACATAAGGGCCCTGCAGCGGGGGGACCGGTACGCCGAGGCCGAGGAGGTGGAAAAATATCATCACAACCCCCATCAGCAACGCCCTCGGCCAGATGACAAAAGCAACCGGGGGCTGGGGGCTCCCCCAAATCAATCCAAAGGCTCGGTACCCGCGGGTGATCACCCCCGACATGGCCAAGCCAAGCCCGAGGGAGGTTACAAGGGGAACCCGAAGACATGGGCGCAACCCATCCTATTGGAGCGCCCTCGGACACCCCTGACGCACCCCGTTAGCGTCATCCTCGACTTCGCCGAGGAGAGGGGTCTGGTGGAGCGAGACTCTTGCGCCCCCCAGAGGTGTATGCCATCAACCCCAATTACCCGTACTGCCGCTTTCATCGACGCCAAGGGCACAAGACCGATGACTGCCACCAGCTGAAGACAGCCATCAAGAGATTAATACAGGCGGGCCATTTGTCCCAATTTATACGAGGCCCTCAGTAACAGGGCCCTCCCCACCAAGGTCCTCCTAGAAGAGCAAACGCTTGGGTCAACCCGAACACCATCCACCTCGGTAAGAAGAGGGAGATCGGGAACCTTGAAGAAGAGGAGGAGGAGTACCCCCATTACCAAGAGAAAAAGCGCCACATCCTCATGATCACTGGAGGCAACACCGCAGGGGACTACACGAGCCAGAGGAAGAAGTGGGTGCAATCGCTGTACGTGGGGGAAGTCACCCATATGCCCCCCGTAAAGTGACTGAGGGAGGAACCCATTACATTCACCAACGCTGATCTCCCCCTGACTTCCTCTCCTCACATGGACACTTTGGTGATCCAGAGCGAAATAAACAACACCATCATTCACCGAACCTACATTGACACGGGCAGCTCCGTCAATGTAATGTACCTCAGAACATTCAGAGAGCTGCATCTGGAGAGGGGGTCCCTTCGGCCCATAAAGACCCTCCTTGCCGGCTTCACCGGAGACACCATTGATTCCGAGGGGGTCATAACCCTCCCCGTACTATTCGGCGACGGGCTCCATAGAGCCAAGCTCGAGGTGGAGTTCGTCGTCATCAACATCAGCTGCGCCCACAACATCATCCTCGGCCGACCAGCCCTCGAGGACCTCGAAGCCATCATCTCCATGAGGCATATGTGCCTCAAGTTCCCCGCCGAAGGGGGCATCGGTTACTCAAGGGGGATTCAAAAACTTGCCCGCGCTTGCTACCTTTAAGTGATGAAGAAGGTTAGTAAGACCAAGTTCCGTGTTGACACCATCACCGGAACCGTGGAAGAAGACGAGAAGATGCTGAGGGTTGAACCCACCGAGGAGGTAGAAGACTTCGCACTCGATCCGGCCAAGCCGCAGAGAGTCGTGAAGATTGAAGCCAAGCTCCCTGAAGATTTGAAGACCGGCATCACCGATGCCCTCCGCGCCTACTCCATTGTTTTTGCATGGGGGCCGGAGGACATGCCCGGAATCAGCCGAAGGGTCATCACCCACCGCCTCTCGGTGAACCTTTCGGTCAAACCTGTACAACAGCGAAGAAGGCCCCTCTTGGCCGAGAGGAGGGATTTTGTGAAGAAGGAGGTTGCCATGCTCCTCTCCATCAAGCACATCGAGGAGGTAAAATACCCCTCATGACTGGCCAACGTAGTCCTCACACAGAAGCCACCCACCTTCCGCATGTGCGTGGACTACACGGATCTCAATAAGCGCGCCCTATGGACCCTTTCCCTCAGCCAAATATTGATCAACTGGTGGATGAAACCGCGGGGTGCGAAATCATGTCCTTCCTCGACGCATTCCGCGGATATCATCAGATCTTCATGCACGAGGAAGACGCCGAAAAAACAGCCTTCATGACTCCCGAAGGCATCTTCTGCTACCTGGTCATGGCCTTCGGCCTAAAGAATTCTGGCGCTACATACACCTGGATGGTGGCCAGAGTCTTTCAAGCCGTCCTGGGGCGCACCATGGAGGCCTATGTTGATGACATGATCGTCAAAAGCAAACAATCATCAAGCCATGCTGACGACCTCCGAGAAATTTTCGCCATCATGCAAAAGTTCAACCTTCGTCTAAAACCGAAGAAATGCACCTTCGGCGTGCAAGGAGGCAAGTTCTTGGGTTACATGGTCAGCCGGAGGGGTATCGAGGCCAACCCCGAGAAGATCCAGACCATCATCAACATGGAGCCCCCACGCAACGTGAAGGAGGTCCAGCGGTTGACAGGCCGCCTGGCAGCCCTCAACCGCTTCCTGTCCAAGTCGGTGGAGAAGTCATTACCCTTCTTCCAGATCATGAGGAAGACCGCCAGCTTCCAATGGACCTGAGAATGCCAGGAGGCCTTCGACGAGCTGAAACGGTATTTAATTTCACCCCTTGTGCTCTCCAAATCCAAGGTAGGGGAAACTCTATACCTTTACCTTGGCGTCAGCCCGGCTGCCATCAGCTCAGTGCTCATCCGGGAGGAAGACGACGTCCAACATGCCATCTTCTATGTTAGCAAGACCCTCAGGGAGGCCGAACTCAGGTACTCTCCTGTGGAAAACACGGTGCTGGCCATTGTCTGGCCCGTCAAGAAACTAGGCCACTACTTCCAAGCTCATCCGGTCCAGGCCCTTACGCACCAAACCCTCGGCGCCTTGATGAGGATCCCCACCAGCTCCTCCCGAATGGTAAAATGGGCTATCTTCCTCAGCCAATACAACATTGACATCCGTCCGAGGCATGCCATAAAGGGCCAAGCCCTGGCAGACTTCGTCACGAAGTGCACGACAAGATCAGCAGCAGACGAGGAGCCCTCGTCTCCCTTGGACGAATGGTGGACCCTCTACACCGACGGCTCCTCCGCCGCCATAGCTTGCGGAGGAGGGGTGGTTCTCATCACACCCGAAGGCTTCCGAGCCTATTACGCCATTCGCTTTTCCTTCAAGGTGTCCAACAACGAAGCAGAGTATGAAGCCCTCCTCTGTGGCCTTCGGCTGGCTGCCAACCTCAAAGCGAGGATGATCCACATTAAGTGTGATTCCAAGGTAGTGGCCAGCCAGCTCTCTGGCGATTATGAGGCGAAGGAAGGGAGAATGAAGCAATACAGAGAAGCGGCCAAGGAGTTGCTTAAGGTGTTTGAGGCACATTCTCTCACTCAAATACCGAGGGATCAAAACTCCGAGGCCGACATCTTATCAAAACTCTCAGATGAATCCCCCGAGCACCTCTCTAAGATTGCAAGGATAGAAGAGCTCAGCCTCTCGAGCATACACATCAGCCCCATCATGAACATCCATCAAAGGCAAGATGACTGGATCTCAGACATCATCGCCTTCATCACCATAGGGCAACTACCCGAGGATGAAGCCCGCGCCAAACTAGCAAAGCTGAGGGCTCCCAGCTACACCATCGAAGACCCAAGGCTCTACAAACGATCTTACAACGGCACACTACTCCGATGCCTTCATCAAGACGAAGCCGAAGTCGCCATGGAGGAAGTTCACAGTGGCACTTGCTCAGCTCACCAGGGACCCTTCTCCATGTCCCGAAGGCTCATAGTCCAAGGCTACTTCTGGCCTACAATGACCCCGGATTGTGCGGATCTTGCCTGAAGGTGTACAGCCTGTCAACAATTCCAGAATGCTCCCGGTAGGCCAGCGATCAATTATGCCCCCATCAGCACATCTATACCCTTCGCTAGATGGGGCGTAGACCTTGTGGGCCCTCTGCCGAGGGGTACCTCCAACAACAGGTACATCATCGTTGCCATTGACTACTTCACCAAGTGGGTGGAGGCTGAGCCCCTCACCAGCATTACTGAGGCCAGGTGCCGCCACTTTGTCCTAAAGAAGATTCTCACAAGGTTTGGCGTCCCCAAACAAATCATCTCCGACAACGGAACCCAATTTGAGGCAGCCCCCTTCTGAGCCCTCCTAGAGGCATGGGGCATCCAACACACCTTCTCATCCGTTGCTTACCCTCAAGGCAACGGTCAAGTGGAGAACGCCAACCGGACATTACTTGAGGGCCTAAAAAGAAGCTGGAGGCCGAAGGGGGAGGCTGGGTAGAAGAACTCCACAACATCCTATGGGCTTACCGCACCACCCCTCGGCGGGAAACAGGTGAAACACCCTTCTCCCAGTGCTATAGATTTGAGGCTAAAGCTCCCACGGAAGTGACCCTTCCTACCCGAAGGGTAGCCAAATATGATCCCGAAGTCAACGGCATCAACATGGACCTCGACCTTCACCTCATTTCAGAACGCCGAGAGCAAGCCTTCATGCGGGTGGAAAACTACCAGAGGCAAGTAAAGGGCTACATCGACGCCAAGGTTCGCTCCCGAGAATTCCAAGTGGGGGACTACGTCCACCGAAGGAGGGAAGCAAGCTAACCAACCAAGGGTGGAAAGATGGCACCAAAGTTTGAGGGCCCCTACATCGTCGCAACCATCATCAAACCAGGGAGTTTCAAACTACGATGCCCCAATGGGACAGAGGTCCCTAGGCATTGGAATGTACATCACCTAGTTAAATTTTATCAGTAATATTAGAGCGGCCAAGCCCTCATAAATAATGAATGTATTATTCTACGGCCCAAGGCCTTCAATTTTTGAAGAATAAAGACATGTTGAAGACACCATGAACAAGAAACAAGACACATGTGAGCGGCCATGCCCTCATGCAGACTACTGGCCCAAGGCCTTGTCACAAGCAAGACCCTTCGGCACCAAGTGCCGAGGGTAGACACTCCAATCACCTACGACAAATGAAGGAAACACCAAGTGTTTTTAAGAAGACCCCTTGGTACCAAGTGCTGAGGGTACGTACTCCTATCAACTCCAGATAGCGGAAAACACCAAGTGTTTCCTTTGAAGACCCCTCGGTACCAAGTACCGAGGGCCGTATGCTGAAACAAACACCAAGTGTTGTTTCTGAAGCCGTACCCCTCGAGGACGAATTTATACCGAAGGCGCCACCTATCGGTGCCGGCAGCACGTAGTGCCCCCGACCATTTGCAACCAGTGTGCAAATGAAAACCCTTCCTTAAAACGCTTTCCGCGTCATTACCCCAAGGGAATGACAGGCAACTAATATGCCAAGGATTCGACTTTAAAAAACGGAACGCTTTCCGCGCCATTGCCCCAAGGGAGTGGCAGGCATCTAATATGCCCAGGATTCGACTTCCAAAACGAAACGCTCCCCGCGCCATTACCCCAAGGGTATGGCAGGCCACAGACTATGTCTCGCACCGAGAGGACGACTTTCAAAACTGAGGCGCTTTCCGTGCCGTCCCCCAAGGGGAGGCAAGCTACAGACTATGTCTTATGTCGAGGAAACAACCCTCGATCCCCTCGGAACTCGGAAGGTTAACCCGAGGCGGGAGCTAATGGTGTATGTTGTTGCCTCCCGATAGGCCAAGCCTTACCAAGAAACCAAGTTTCTTGAAGCCTTCCCTTCACTACCAAAAAAAAGAAATTGGGGTGAAAGGGAGTAGACTCAACGAGCAATCAATGAGTACACAACTCCAACAATCCATGATGGAACACCCTTCGGCAAACAGGAAGAAGGGTTGTTACAAAACAGAAAGGTCATACCGAGGGTTCTCCCACGGGAATACCCCCGATACCAGGAAGCTACTAATTCCAGAAGGCTGCCATTCAACAAATACCGTCAGGAAATAGCAACAACGAAGGCTCTAATCCTACAAAAGGGATTAAAATTGGCTAAGTCCACTCAACAATGACTCAAGGGATACCGAAGGCATCCACTTTCCGTCCGCCCTTACTATAACATGAATGTCTTACAAAATTTTCCTAAGTCCACACTTTGGAACCCACTATGGCCGAGGGCGCCTGCTACACAATACCGAAGGCGAGTACCCACAGACATGATCTTGAATTTCCTAAGTCCAAGTTCCAGCAACCCCCGGCACCACAATCAACATCGGAGGCTAGTACTCACAGGGCTCATTTACCAAAGGCCACGTGACAAGTGACACTTAGGAACTTTTTCTAAGTCCCAAAATATTAGGCCCTCGGTCAAATCATCATGCAAGTCAGGGGGCCGAATAACCGAGGGCCACACAATGCACACCACTTAGAAAATTTTCTAAGTCCTAAATGGTTGGCCCTCGGTCAAATCTCCATGCAGCCAGAGGGGTCACACAACCGAAGGCTCAGTGGTGAAACTACACATGGAAAAAATTTCTAAGTCCTAAATATTTGGCCCTCGGTCAAATCTCCATGCAGCCAGAGGGGTCACACAACCGAAGGCTCCGTGGTGAATCTACACTTGGAATATTTTTTCTGTCCTAAATGTTAGGCCTTCGGCCATACATTTAGCCAAGCATACATTCACGCACAAAGGAAAAACAAGGCGGGGAAAGACGAAGGCATACATTCAAAGGGAAAAGCAAATTATATACAAAAGGCCCGAAGGAATCCATTCACCAATTCACAAAAATAAAAGGCAAGTTGTTCATACGGGCCGGAGCCAAGAGCTAATAATGTTATTACAAAGGTCGTTCAGAAATTTTTCTAAGTGCAAATCATTCAGCATTTTCTTCCTCAGCAGCTTTAGAGGTGGCGCCTCCCTCGACTTCTTCTTCATCACCACCGAGGCCACACTCCCTGAGGGTCTCTGAATCTTCGAGCACCGGCCTCTCTTCGCCTTCGGGGAGGGGGATCCTGATATCCGGTAGCCGAGGGGGAAGGCCGTAGACCTCCAGCTTGAAGTCCTCCAGGGGCACGTTGAAGTATCTGGCGAGCTTCCGGTATATGAGGCGTTGAGTGAAGAACTCCCCACCTTGATAGTAGTAGTCACCCTTCTCGGCCAACCACATCTTGCCGGGGCCTTTCACCCAATCATCTACCAAAGCCTCCATCACCGAGGCCAGCCACTCCTTCTACCCCTCTGCCTTCCACCCCTCGGCAGTGAAGGCGGCCACAACATCTTCCCGGGCCTTGGCGATGGCCTCTTCTTTAGCTGCCTGGGCCTCCTCGGCAGCAACACGGGCGGCTTCGACAGCTGCCTCCCCGGCCTCAGCCAGGCCCTCGCTCTTCCCCTCGGCATTTGCAGCTTGCACCCGCTGCTCCATGCTATCAGTAGCCATGCGGAGGGAATCCTCAGCCTCAACCAGCTTCTTTTTAAGGCTGACAACTTCCCCATCAGCAGCACTCTTGGCCTCCCTCATCTGCTCCACCCTTCGGAGGTACTCACAGAGGCCCATGAAGTTCTGCGATCAACAAGGATGATGGTTAGACATAGTGCATACAATACATAAAAGCAAGAGCGAATACAAAGGAAAAGGAGAAGCATGACTCACGGAATCTTGGCTTCAATGGAGCTTTCATCCATCCTAGTGAGGGCTAGCCGATCGGCCGAGGGCATCATCTGACTCATCAGCGCCGAGGGGTTGAGGCTGCCCCCCAATACGGAGGCTCCTTTCGGTACGAGGGCCTCCAATTTCTCCCGACCAAAAAAGTCCTGGTGGGGGTGCTCCTGAGGGATGGGACCGGAGGCACGCCCCTCGTCCTCAATAACGACAACGTCGACGGCCGGCTGCTTGCCGGAGTCCGCGGCCTTCATCTTCTTTGTTGGGGGCTCAATCCCTTTGCCGTTGTTCTTCTTTTTCAGGGCCCCCTCGCCCTTGGAGCTCCCGGCGCCAGCACTGGCAACACCAGGTTGGGAGGGCTCCTCCCTGGTGGAAGCACCCGCCGGCTTCGAACCCGAGGGCCCCTTCTTCTTCCCCTTCCGATTCTTCATCGCAAAGAGGGAGGTCACATCCATGTTAGTACCTACAAAACAACAGCAAGGAATTAGACCGAAGGGTCAAAACGCATGAGCAGACAACAAAACAAAAAAAATCCAAGTACAAAACAAGTAACCCTTCGGTAATCACCTCTGACGCTCTCGAATACCCGATCTATCAGAGGGTATCTTTCATCCTCCGAACCCCTCGGCCGATACTGCCGGAAGCCAAGACTGAACAGTTCGTCCGAGAGAGTAACGTCCTTGATCTTGACGTGCTTATCAGACCCCTCCGGCTTCTTGGCCTACTTCCTGCCATTCTTCTCGAGGGCACTACCCTCCGACTTCGGGTGCCGCCGGAAGTTGTTACGAAGTGGGGCCGGGAAGGGGTTCTCCTCCATGCGTACGTAACAGAATTTGTCCTTCCATCCTTTGTGGGACGAAGGAACATCATCAAAGAGTCTGAATTAGGGAGCTGCTGCAAATTGGCAAAGCCTCCCGCATTCGAATGGCCCCCCGGCATAGGTTGAAGGAAAGGAAGAACTGGTCCAGGGTGGGTTCGACGTCCCAACTCCGACACAGAGAGAGGAAGACGGCTATGTAAGAGTGGCTGTTGGGCATTAGCTGACAGGGGGCCAACCCCACAAATCTCAGATACTCCAACAGGACAGGATGTAATGGGAATCGGATCCCCATCTCCACTGACAAGATATGTGCGGCGAAGCAGCCCTCGGGCGCGTGCAGCAACAGGTCGTCTGGCCTCGGCTCCACCACACGTGCCGAAGGACCAACAAGGATCTGGGTATCCTGGTAATCGGAAGGGGAGGCCCTCGTCCTCAACTCCAACGTAGCAGTGTCCAAATAGGAATGGCCTTCGGGGATGTCCACCGGCTGACCAGCATCAGCGGCTGCCTGCTTCTTCCTCGGAGCAGCCTTCACCTTCTTCTTCTTCTTCTTTCCGAGGGCTACCCTGAGCGGCGTCGGGTTGAGAGGCCTAGAGCTGCTGGCCTCACCAGCATTACGAGGGGGGAGGACGGCGACGGTGACCTTCATCCTCTCTTTCTGCGCCTCCTCCTCGGCCACTTGGTAGGCGAGGGCTAACTCCTCGCCCTCACACTCCTGCTCGAACCCTTCAGCCTCGACTTCGGCGGCAAGATCTTTCTGCACCTCCATGGCCACGGCCGCATCTCCACTCGCCGAAGGAAGATCGGACAAGGACTCAACATCCGAGTAGCTCTCTGCTCCAACCGAAGGCTCTTGGGACCGGTTCTGGGAATCGCTCTCAGAAGACATGTTGTAGCGAGAAGCTCACGGGGGAAAGTTTCTAGGATCTAAAGGCCCCTAAAAACTAGATCTAAAGGCAAGGAAGCAAAAGGTGCAAGAATTACCAAGAACAGGCGAGGAACTGACCTTAGGAATGGGGATTCAATTGAAGGGCACTTTCTCTCTCTAGAAAAGATTTTGCCAGAGCTTCGCTAACACTGAATCGTACAGGGGGTAAGGCTCAGGGCTTGGGGTATTTATAGCCTCCAAGATCCGGGCTTGGACCGAAATCCGGGCCCCCGGATGCCAAGATCATCATTACAAACTATCGGTTCAACCAACCGGTGACACCCGCCCATAGGCAACCAACGAGCACGCGCCACGTGGAAGTCCACTCCAACGGCTACATTTTCAACGTTCCATATTCCAACGGTCTTATTAAAACGACTATATTTTAAAAACACAGAGGTGCTCCCGGCCGACACCCCTCATACAACATACACATGCCTTCGGGCTTTCTCCTTCAGAATCCTTCATCAAGAGGAGCCCACGGCTTAACAACGGGAAAACCCCTCGGGACCCCTCAGCCCTCAACATGTTGGGAATCAGGAGCCCCCCCGGGGCCACACCTTCAAAACCCCCTCATCTGTGGTTAGCCTCCAGCTAAAACGACAGGGAACCCCTTGGCACACAGGGACAATCACTGACATTCATCAACAACGATCACGCCTTCAGCCTCATTGACTGGGGGACTACCCTCGGATGTTCCCGGGGTGCTCGCTCATGCTTATCAACTACGGACGCCTTCGGAGGAATGCTCCCAGCAGACCCTCCGGGATATCAACAAAGCCCCTTCGGCAACTCCACAGACACACCCTCAGATCAAGAGTAGCCTTCGGCATCAAGGTTTCACCTTTTCGGTTCATCATTGGGGGAATTCGATGTACTCTTTTTCCCTCATTGGGATTTTTTCCCACAGGGTTTTTCCTAATGAGTTTTTAACGAGGCATCCCCCCAAAATGAAACGAAAAATGTCAAACTTCGGCCCCGTGCAACAGCAGGCACCACTCTACTCCTTTTCACCACTTCACAAGTGCCTCAAGGAATGGGGGACTGGAGGACCCCTTCGGGAAAATCTCAAAATACAAACCTCAAAGTGAAAAGTGTCAAAAATCTCCCCAAAGCAGCAACATAATCCTTCAAGTCCCAAAATGTGAGGGACTGAAGGACTGCCCTCGGCAAACAATGCAGACGAAGAACTCCACAAACTAGAGGGCAAAACGCCAGCATCAGAGGACAAACGCATTTACTCCTTTTCCCTCAAGTACCTTTCGGCAAAAGGAGTGAGGGACTCCTGATGGAGTATATGGCCCAGGGACTCCCAGCCCACATACTCTTATTACTCTAACAAAGGCCCAACAGGCCCGGGAAGCACAGCAGGCCCAAATCACAACACCCTAAGTAACAGGATGCCCACACGGCCCATGCAGCCGCCTTCGACTCCCTGGCCGAAGGCTCCAAATTCTCGCAGAACAGCTATATTAGGCAAACGAAGGCACTGGGTAAAATAGCGAAAACAGTAGCCTTCGGCAATTAGAACCCTCGGCACTCTGCGGTCCTCGGTACGCAAAGCCTTCGAACTGACATCTACAGCCGAAGGCATCCTCCTCGGCAGGATCTTCCAATCACATGCGCTGGATCACCGTACCAAGTACAAACGTCGCGTCTAACCGCCGCATTTAATGCGGCCACATGCGACTACCAGTGCCACCACGGTTGAGGTGACCCCTCGACCACCAGAATGCTGACATGTGTCCTTATCTAGCATTTATGGCTGCTATAAATAGCTCCCCTTTCCCCATTTGTAAACCACGCTCAATACGCTTTAAGCAATACATCAATATACAGTCTCTCTCTACTTTTGCTCTGACTTCTCTCTAAGTTACTCCCGTAGTAACCCCTCGGATAGATACCCCCCGGGTACCCTTATCCATCATTCTTGAATATTACTAATTTAGAGTGAATTTCCAAAAATGTGACCACTTTTATAAAAGGACAAAAATGTGACCAAGAAGGTCATATATTTGGAAAAACATTGTCTGCCAGATTTTTATGTCACTGTTAAATTTTTATGTCACTAGTTCTATGTCACTTTTAAATATCACTGCCGGTTTTCGTGTCACTTTTAAATGTCACTACCATTTTCATGTCACTTTTATATGTCACTTCCACCGTCAAACGTGTCACTGTGCCGTTAACCATGTCACTATGCCGTCGTCGGGTACTTTTTCCGGTGAAAATGACATCTACCGCCATCGGTAACACCGCCACAGTGACACGCCGACTCCGGTCACTTTGCCCCATTCTTCCCTAGCCCCTCACAACCCCGTCACCAGCCTAACCCGCCCTATCGCCGCTGTCGACCATCACCTTGGACCACCGCTGCTGACCATCACCTTGGACCACCGCCGCCAACCACCATCCCACCCCCCGCCTTGACTCCCCAGTCCCCAATCACCGCCATGGCCACTGCCACCGCCCAGTGACCAACACTGCTGCCAACCAATCCCCATGTCCCTGCCACCGTCGCATTGACCCGACCGCCTAGGGTTGTCACCGCCAGTCACCACCACCAGCCAGCCGCCCTTATCCCCAACCTCCAGACCCTATCCAGCCTCCACCACAGCTTCCCCAAAACCATGCCCAGTCCTTCCCTGCTCCAAGCGCAGCCCCCTGCAACAGCCTCATCCCACCACCACAACCCGCCTCTAAGCTGCCGCACCCAGCCACTGCCCCAGACCCTACCCTCAATCCCCTCCCCCTGCCCTAGACCCCTGCACTCATCCACTCTCCCATCCCCTGCCAGCACTCCTTAGCCCAACGCCGCCCCCAATTGTGTTTCTTCAGCACAACGCCGCTCCCAATTGAGCCTCCGCAGCACAAAGTCGCCCCCTTGAACCCTAAGTGTTGGTGAATTGGCTCCTGGTTACAGCGATGATGGTGACAATGATGAAGCTCGCAGATGCGAGAATGGATGCGAAGCTTGTAGATGTGAGAATGGACACGAAGAAACTGCATTAGAGACGATGAAGGTGAGAAGCTGCAGGGACGAGCGAAGAAGAGAGAAAGGAGTCGGTCGCGTTAGAAGAGGGTAGCGTTAAAAGAACGAGACAAAAGAAAGCCGGTCACTTTTTTGTAAAATTCTAAAATGGTTATATTTCTGTCCTTTGAAACCCCATGGGTTATATCTATGCCATTATTTCTTGATTTAATTTAAAAAAAACGTAGGCGATATCACGTTTTTAATTAATTTAAGAGAGAGTTCCCTAAATAGGAGTAAAAAAGTTTTGAAATTCTAAAATAGAACTATTATGTTTTTTATTCTCTTATTAGGAGTAAATTTCTGCCAAGTTTGGTATTACTAGGCTTTAAACATGGCATTTTTTTCAAACTTGGCGGATTACTCCTATTCAGGGAATACAAAAACTGATACTCTTTTTTTTGGAATTTCAAAACGTTTTTTCTCCTATTTAGAGCAATTTCTGTTAATTTAACGGGATTCCTAAAAAAGTGTGCCCAAAATGTAGATTTTCTGTTTAAAAATATTCAATATACATACATATGTATTTAAAGTTCTGTTTCAGGTGAGGCGAAAGGGAGCCTAGGGTTAGGCGAAAGTTTGACAAGTTTTAGCGGAGGCGGTCGTCTGGCCGTCAACTGTGCTAGCCGGCGAGGGGTATTGGGTTTAGCTTTTAAGGTCTAGGCTCGTGTTCTGTTTGAGGATTCACAGAAGTGGCTGCTACGGACGCGGAGAGGAAGGCGCAAGGATCTTCGGCGACTGTTGGAGACGGACCCTTGGATTGTTGAAGCTGTGCAGATCCTTGGCACTAGCGGACAGATCGAGTGGTGTCTCTACAGGGCTCCGTTTGGATCTGGTTTTTGATAGCCTCAGTTGCGGACGATTGAGGGAAGGGGCAGGGTGTGTGCGGCGATTCAGTTGAATTCACTCGGGCCATTCTGAGGGCGGATGACAACGGCGAACCAGAAAAAGTTCGTGGTGGAGGGACTCGCTCAGGCGTACGGCATTATGGAAATGGGTGCTAAAGACCTAACTATGTTGGCGAAAAGTAAGGCTTTTGGTGCGGCAGATGGAAGTCTAGCGGTCTGATGGAACGGTCTCCTCCAAAACCACTGTCATGAAATGAACGAATCGGAGTTTTGGATGTTCGTGGAAGACCCTATTTAGAAGGGATCAAGAATAAAGGAGCTTGGCAAGTCGTGGCAGGCTCATTTAGTTTGCACTTTAATATTGTTATTTTTGAGTTTTTTTTTGCTTTGGATTCATAGTTGTTTCAATTCAATGTGTTTTGCTTATGAGGTGGGTAGGTATTTTTGCGAAGAAGTATGATGGTTTCAAAAGCCGAGATAATCTTCAAATCTCTCAGAAGGTTAGCGACTCGATCCTCTCTAGTTAGGGTGGTCGTTTCTATGTCTAATCAGAGAGTGAGGGGACCTTCGGGTTATGGTGAGTTTGGTAGCAAGAGGCTAGTCAGTATTGAAAAGTTTATGGTGTCGTTGGTTCTTGGATTCTAATATAATAAGTTAGTTTCCTTTCAAAAAAAAGTCCTGTTTCAGGTTGTTTTTATTTGGATTTTTTCAGACCAGACTTAAATAGAACAAACCAGACGAGACCAGACTTAAACAGACCAGAATAGACTTGACTTCCGTAGTTATAAAATACATAGAGACTAGACATTTATCTGACCAACCAGAGCATACTTAAATAGACCAGACCAACAAATTACAGTCCGAAGTAAAAACATCCCCGGTCCTTTTAAAAAAGTCAGATTTCAATAAAAACTAGTCCTTCCGTATAAACTACGAACGGCTCCACTTCTGAGGTGTATTGAGAAATTTTCCGCAATCAAATTTTGACCATTTACGGTACATTATTGCACGTGGGAAGTCCACTTTTTTGCATAAAAGAAAATTTGATTTATTTAGAAAAATGACACCACATTTTGATCCACTTTATTCTATTTTTAACATATTTAGAGCCATTAGATCTTAGATCTGATGAACTAGAATCAATCTTACTTTTCATGGAAAGAAGACATTGTATTTGATCCAAAATGCTTTGCTTGAGAACATACACATTAATCCAATGTGATGCACAATGGGGTCGTTTGATGCATTTTTTAAATTTGCTCAACCCAAGCCAATATTAAATACTTACGGTAACATTTTGGTAAATATTATACTTAACCGAATAGGTTTAATGGATTATGAGCCTCATTGTGCATTATATTGAGATAAATGTGGATGTTCTCTTTTGATCCTAAATACATATATATGGGAGAGTTTAATTACAAGAGATTCTCCCATGTAAAGTGTGAATGGATTGACTTTGTTCAATATAATGCACTATTACAAGTTTCTATTGTCTTTTTTTTTTGCGCTAGCGAATTGGAAGACTTCAGTCTATTTATGAAATCACCACCAGTTTTTTATATATCAAATTTAGTGCATTGTTGGCTTATTTTGAGCCATTATATGTAAAACTGAATGCCCAAAATTTATTATCACTTTGCATGTGAATGTTTCTTTTTATTTGAATCTTCCTGTACACATATATATACATGTATATAGATTTTACTTCAAGTAAAAAATGTATCTAATATGAGAAATGAGAATGAATCATGACGGTTAGATTTACAATGTTACACTATAAATAGCTTAATATTGGAGTGGGATTTAAATTTTCCAACGTTCCACTAAAATAGCATTATACTCCGTATTACACTAAACAAATGTAATACGTTTTTTTTGCAAAATTACTTACGAAAATGTCAGGCTGCACATTTCAATGCAACATGAAGTAATTTTTACTGCATCATAATCTAATGTAATAGTTGAAATTCATTTTTATTTCTCACCCAATATCAAATATATATGCAGGGGGTGGATTGGGTACAAAATGCGCTTTCGTGCAACAATTTATATGTTGCATCTTTATGCTATTTGTATTGCATCTTGATGTTAAAAGTACTGTACATTATTCAGCAATAAAGTAAGCAGTTGCATATTAAAATTTAAAGCGATAAATCTGAAAGAAGTTTAGTTTAATTACTAAAAGTCACCATGTATTTTTCAACCTTTAGATATTGACTCCAATACACCTCGTTAAGATTTTTCAATATTCACATTAAGATTGGTTTTAATTTGATCCAAAACCTACACATGTATATACATATACGGAGTATATATTGGGAGAAAGCTGAGATTGTGAGAACCACAAAATCATGACCTTCTATATTCTAAACAAACATCCTCTCTTTAGATACAGGACAACTTCATTCACATCTTTCTTCCCATGAATTAAGGTGGTGGGGCATAAAGGCTTCCAAACAACACAACAAAATCATATGCATTAGAAACACCGCAAATTGTGGAATTTATTGCCTGGACAAAGGTATATGTGATCTGATCTGAACAATCATCAACCCGCTGGCTAGAAAGCTTAGGCTAATGTACTATTTGTGTCATGCATTAAAAATTTGTTTTATTCAACAACAAAGATTGTTCAGCTCCTAATGCCTTTGTTTTTTCAACTCTAACCACTTGTTTTTGTCCACGATAATTCCTACGTTGACTACATGTGCATACAATTTGCTTAAATCAGTTTCAGAATCATTACTAATCGTGCAAAAATTAATCGATTCAAAAGAAATTTCACCTATATCTTTAGAGCACCAATCTTTCACTAACATGAGCGAATTAGTAGTATATTCACTTAAAAAACCAATGAAATCCTGACATTGATCAATGATTTGCAATTTGATTATGTGCGATTCACCGCAAATTATACCGTAGGACCGGTATACCATGCGCATGGTATGCCGGTCCGGTGGTCCCAATACGGCACCATTTTTTTAATTAAAAACAATCCAGAAATTCTCCTCTCATTTGGCCAGCCGGTGCGCGCTCTTCTCCGCTGCTAGCCTGCTACTGCTTCGTCGTTTTTTCCTCCATCACAGTTCTGACGCACACTCCTCCTCCCCAATTGTCGTGTAGTCGGTTAGTCCGTATGGGTCTGCCACAACATGATGCATGTCGACAACCAAATTTATCTTTGCATTCGGAACAAAATTTTATCAATAAAAAAAACTTAATATACATTCATTTATTGGTCAAATAAAATAAACTTACCCATATAGAAAAATGATTTTTTTAAAACATATTTATGACGTTAATATTAAAAACAAAACATATTTACTATTTATGTAAATTAATTGCACAATTAAACTCCTTATTTTCATTGTTTACATTTCATATTATATGAGTTTACATCTTCTTATTCGCGAGTTACATCTGTTTATGCATGAGTTACATCTCAATGTACGCGACTCACAACGCGAAATAAACCCCTTCTAATGACCAAAAAATGATTTTTTTAACTACATCATTTGTATAACCCTAATATTAAAAAACATATTCACTATTTACAAATAAAAAGTAATTTGAGCAATTATGATCAATTTTTCATTGATTACATTGAAATCAATGTTTCTTTTTCTTATATTTCATTTTAGACAACTTACATTTCAACTTGACTTAAGTTACATTTCTTATCAAAATGAGTTACATTTTGTTAAACGGGGTTAAACCACCCTGCTAATGAAACACAGAAAAAATCATTATTCATCCGCGTCACAGGAGTAAAATCATTATTTGCTGAATCTGGTAATATGGGTGGCCAGAAGCCCAAATTGTATGTTTATTACTCCGTAATTTGTCTTTGCACTAAATGAAAAAACCTATGGGCGGGACTTGCATTATATAGAGTATTATTTACTCCTTTCAGCAGCACGGGCGCAAAGACCAGGTCGGCAAACCGGGAGAAGACGATGATTTGCAAGGGCGCGGTGCTAATAATACATATATCTACCTTAGCTATTCCAACAAACAGAGGGCGCCGGCACCGCTCGCTCACCCCTAGTTCTGCCACTGGTCTTGCGGTACCTATTTGTCTTTCCTTTTTTCCTTTTCTTTTTTGCTATCAACATTCCCTCTATTTTTAAACACTTTCACTCTTCTTTCAACTTATAAACTCCTTTTTCTCACCCAATGTAAGCAAAGAGTCTTAATCCTCCTCCACTACAAATGGTTCACGAAGGGTAAACAGTCTATACTAATTAATTCTATATAGGAAATACATTAAGGAGTATGAGTGTGTTTGACATTTAGCGTTTACCTCTTAGCGGATAGCGTGCTATGTTAGCGGGTGCGATGGCGGGTTTGGTTAACGGGTTTGACTAGCGCAATAAGTCGGTGAATTGTCAGAAGATGTTTGGTAATTTATCTGTTTGGCAATAAAATTAGTAGAAAATGTCATATCTCAAAACGATAATCCAAAACTCTCCTATTTGCAGCGTTTCGATTTCAGCGTTTCCGTCCAAGAACGGTAGTATCAAACAGCTATTTATCAAATAACTTTTTCACTTATTGAAAACGTTAAAATTGGTCAAATCGTTATTTTTCGACTGAAACACTACCTTCATCCCTTAAAACTTTGTCAAAGTACGAAGAATAATAAATTAAAAACTGTGTGATTGAGATTTGTGCAGAGGAGAGAGAAATAACAGAAAACATGAAATAATTAATTAAAAAGGAAAGTTACAAATTTTTTTGGACATCCAAGAAAAAAAGACAAAATTTTAAGGGGAACCAATATCATTTACCAAACACCCACCACCGTATGTCAGCCTTGTCCTTTGGTTATGTCTTACCGTACAATTGATTGGACAAAATATTATGTGAATGCATTCCATTTAATTTAGACCCCACTATAATAAATGTGTCACTTATTAAATTGCTCCACCGAGAAATAAACTAAATGGATCGGTTCGAATTCAATATTTCTGAGTTTTTTCCAAATTAATGTAGAATAAAAAAATATTTACCAAATTGATGTTGAGTTAGAAGTATTTACCAAACTAATGTTAGGTTCTTAACTCAAGTTAACAAAATCCCCATTCTCTTTTGCGATGAAGGAGCATGCTACGCAGGACTTGGAGAAGAGTCAACATGGGACCAACAAAATAAGCAAAAAAAATATTTTAAAAAAGTGATGTAACTTTTTTATTCGTACTCGGATTATTATAAAATATATATCAAAATTCATAACATTTTATTATTTTTCATTTGACACTAATATTGCATAAATAAAAAATTAAAATTAAAATTAGCCCTTTAGAAGAATTTCGCTTTTAAAGCGTAATAATTTTTTATTTGAATTCCGGTTATTTTAAAAAATATATCAAAATTCTCATTTTTTTCTTATCTTTCATATGAAACTAATATTTCATAGGTAAAAATAAAAAAACAATTTAGCACTTTAAAAAAATTGTACTCTATGATCCAAAACAATGTATCGAAATTCCTAACTTCTAATTGTCTATGTTTGTATTTCAGCATTTTTTAGCATAAACGCTGCATTTTAAAGCTTTTTGCTGTTGAAAAAAAAAAGGTGTTTCAGCCTAGCCGCTGAAAAACAAACATACCCATTATCTTTCATGTGACACTAATATTTTATACATACACTAGTGCAAAATCGTCAATCAGAGACCCTTCAAATGGCTCATGTGCGGCGCTTTGAAGCGCCTCTAAAAAATGTGCCGTAAATCTCAATTGGAGATGCTTTTTAGACTGGAAGCGCCTCTAATATTTAAAAAAAAAAAAATTGGAATTTTGCGGCGCTTCTAACAGCAAAAGAACGCACGCGTGAGTGAAATAGAGGCGCTTCTGATGGGGTTTTTATTTATATCGGTATTTAGAGGCGCTTCTGACGGAAAAAGCGCCTCCAAAATGTGCTATGTAAACTGAATTAGAGGCGCTTCTAACCTTAAAAACGCCTCCAAACTTGGCTCTGTATTCTGCTTTAGAGACGCTTTTATCATAAAAAGCGCCTCCAACTTTTATTATTATTTTATATATTTTTTTTAAAATACTATATAACATGTTTTATTTACAGATCCATTGTCAACAAAAAAAACACATTCATTCATTCATTCATTCATAAAACCAGAATAACGATAAAATCGTTTCACACAAATTCAATTCAAAAGGTACAAATTTGTATCACAATATAACAAAACTACATTCAAGTTTGCTTGAATTTCACAATCCTACATAGTCATAACTAGGGATGGACTCGGGTCCGGGCCGGGTCCGGGCCGGCGGGTCAGAAATGGTGGACCCGGGACCGGCCCGGGTAACCACCGGGTCCGGTCCGGGTCGGGCCCATTATATATATTTTTTTGTTTTCCTCTTCCTAATTAACCCCCTCCCACCCCCAACCCCCCAAACCACCCCAAATGGCCTAAAATACCCAGCCCAACTTGAAAACTTAAAAAAAATTGAAAAAAAAAGAAAAAAAAATAATTTTTGGCCCGAACCGGGCCCGAGCCCGGCCGGTTCGGGCCTTGTTTTGGGTGACCCGAGCCCGGACCGGAAAACCCACGGGCCGGGCCTACCCGGACCGGTCACTGACCGGGCCACCGGGTCGGGCCGGTCCGGAACAGTACCGGTCCCGGGCCGGTTCCGGGTCGGGCCACCCGGCCCGAGTCCATCCCTAGTCATAACACTTCATCTACAAAAAACCTAGCCCATACTTTTCTAATGTTATCAAACTCCTCCGTTGTATATGGCTCAGTTCTTGCATTCCAAATCTGAAAGTAATCATACAAATATAGATAAAATAAATAATGACAAACTAAATTATACTATCGTATATAAGTTAAATGATTTAATGAAATCCACCTATTGAAGTATATATAATTTAAATACATGTGCAATATCTGAACTTCCAACAGAAGTTATTATTTCCCAAATAAACTTCATCACATAATATCCACATTCTGTGTTGCCCGTTTGTCTTGCACACTATAGATGACAAATATACATTATTATTTTATAATATGATTTTTTTTTACATTAAAGCATAACTTATGTAAATAAGAGAAGATATATGACGAAAGTACCTTCATATTATGCCATTTGATCGGCTTGCCACGACCCTTTTGTGTAGACGCAACTCTATACATCCTATAATGATAATTAAACTCAATGTATATATATATATATATATGCTCAATGTTGACATACAAGTATAAATGTTAGATATAAATGTTAAATATCACAACTAAATCATTAAAAATACATACATTGTAAGATCTTTTTGAATAGCAATATTGGAATAACTTGGCAATGAATTGAAAATATAGCCCTTATCAACCTTTGGACAAATTGCAAACAAAACCCAATGATACCTATATTTCCAAAGAGAATAGAAAATGGGTTAATATTTCATATGTCACGATCAATAAATATAATATGTAAAAACGAATGTAATATACGAATCATACCCTTCATTATATGCCAAGAAAATGATATTCTTTTCAAACATTTCAGTCGAAGCATGCTTCATGTAAGTCAGTGTGCCTTTTTTATCCAAATTATAATACTTAAAAGAACAAATCTAAGGACACAAAAGACCAACATCATCACGACCAAACTCAATCAGTTTTGCATTTACACAACTACATGCATGTGAAATTATAATATTAATAATTAGTCAATAGTAATTAAGTCTAACAAATATTCAAAAGTGCTTGTAAACTTATTATAATACTTACAGCATAAAGGTCTGAATAATTGAAAGATCAACAGAATCACTCTCAAGAAATTGACTCAAGTCTTCACGGTCAACAACGGTCCCTAATTGCTGATCATCAATATAACAGAACAACTCCGCAGGAAGAGGAATAGAAAACTTACAAAGATCGGGCTCATACCACTCAAGATTTTCATGCAATCTTAAAAGATCATCTGTAAGTGAATGAAGAACAGTTTCACTGACCAATGAATGTGAGCTGGGTTCAACCGTTACTTTTGGTGAATCTCTCACGATAAAGGGTACTTTTTTCTTAGCTCCATCCTCCTTTTTTGACTTAGACGGTGGTTCCTAAAATAATTATTACATAAAATTGTATGAAAGAATTTCATATCGAAATAAGCAACAAAAGTAAAAAATATGAAACAATAACTTCATTACCTCTCCCTAAAAAAAACAAATGAGATGGCCATTGCACATATGAACCTACAACGTCTGCTACAACATTCATATCAGCGGCTTCATTAGGATAAAGCAATGGACAGTCTTCAAACTCTCGATATGTCATACATATGATCACTTTGATTGTGTTTTCACACATCGATACATTATGGATTAACGACCCAACAGGCGTGTTGTAGGCTACAGCCATGGCCACAAAGTCCAAACTGTTATCACCAGGATGAGTGTGTGACTCAACAGCAAGCCTACAAGATGCACCATCCTGCATGTATGTATGTACACATACAAATGAAAAATAAAACATTTTCTACATAAATAATTAATAAAATGTTACTTACAATGAATGTTTTTTTAAGATGGGGTGCAACAGAGTTCATAGTATCCACGTGGGCCGCCTCAGAAGCCGGCATTGAATCCCCGATAGGCACTTCACTTCTTGGAACAAAGTAATGTTGCATGTCTTTCATCAAACGCTCGTCCAACTGCTTTAGGTCAACATCACTCAAATTAACAACTATTTGTACTCCTTTTTGCCTTATAGCGAGAAAGATGACATGTTAGACATTCATCAAGATTTTCGTACTCATTCCGGTACAACACACAATCATTGGGATAAGCGTGGAATTTCTCCCATTCAGCTCCCATAGGACACAATAACTTTCTTGCCTTGTAAGTGGTATCAGGAAGTGTATTCCCTTCGGGCAACATCTCTTGAATTAATGTCAATAACTCTGTGAAACTGACATTACTCCATCCATGTTTCGCTTTCAAATGAAATAACTTCAAAACCGCAGACAGCTTAGTAAAAGTAGAGGTAGAATACAAAGGTATTCTGGCGGCATCAACCATACTTTCATATGATTTTGGTTTTTGTTCAAAATTATCATGTACATCCTTCAAAAACTCATCAATGTGATCATCATTGAAATCATCATCCCTATTATTTTCATTGTTCCAATTTAAGTTGGTGGTAGTATCGGGGGCTTTGCGCTTTAAATTACTAGCGGCGGCTCGCGGAACAACATTCTCACCATCCTGGAAAGTCTCTCCATGTAAAGTCAAAATGATGTAATTTTCTCTAAAGCCTCTCTCAAACAGATGTTGAAGTATAACATTGGTGTCACTCTCTCTTCTCAAGTTCCGGCACTTTAAACAAGGACATAAAATTCCTTTATGTCCATGTTGTTTTTGGTGTGTAACGGCAGCTTTGATGTACCCATTCGCGCCAATGAAAAACTCAGACGTGTCTCGACGTCCATACATCCAAGAACGATCCATTTTGAACGAAATTCTACATTTGTCCGATAATCATATATCATATAATGTGCATATAAGCAATATCATATACTCCCTCCGTTTCCAAAAGAAAGTCACGGTTTGACTTCACGATTATTAAGGAAATAAATTGACTTTACTGTAGAAAACACTGTTTAGACACTGTTTGGCACTGTTTGGACACTGTTTGGCACTGTTTGGAAATGTTTGGATGTAGATTTCTTTGCCAAATAAGGAAATAAGGGAAGTTTGACTTTGTTTTTGAAACATCTCAACAAGGAAAGTGCGAGTTTCTTTTAGAAACGGAGGGAGTATTTGCTAACTCCTATATTCGTGCTCAATAAACATTTTGTTTTGTGGAAGTGAACAAGTCTTATATTCAGGGAGATTAGTTGAATTTATGAAATACTTGTTGAAGTGTAAAAATAATAAATACAGAATGCTATGCCATCTTTGTAGGATGTCGGGACTTGAGGTAGGCACTAAAATCTTAAAAAAGCTTTTATATTGATAAAGGTAGTGAGAAAAGGGATACGATTTCAAAAAGGATGCCCGGAATGCCGGCAAAGTGCCGTTCTTTTATATTCAGAGTCTTTTTTTGTAATCATATAAGCGTTCAGGTCACATTTTCTTCTCTTTTTCTTTTCACATTAAAAAAACAAAAAGAAATACACACAATAATGTCATAATACAATAAATAATTACACATACTATAATCAAATAAAATACATTGATAACCATGTCAAATAAACAATTAATAAATTATAATTAACTGTGAGCCGAAGCGGTCCAAAAAATCAAAGTAAAATCAAATAAAAATGAAAAACATAATATATATGCCAAAAAAATTAACAAATAAACTCACTTTTATCAATGTCAAGTATAATTCCCACTTGATTAAAAATTAAGGAAACCTAAACATGGGAACAATGGATATCATAGGAAATATACATTAATCTGAAAACATTTAAACTAAAATTTAAACTAAAATCAAATAAAAGTGAAATCAACCAAAATATACCAAAAACTTAATTGAAAAATGAACTGACCTGCGATGCGGGCCGGAGAAGTCTGCGGAGAGCTGGCGCAGTGAATGGGGAGCCAGAGAAGTCGACAGCGTGCCGGAGTAGTTGCAAGTGTGCAGCCGAGCAACGAATCGACGGCGAGCGAGCCTGGAGAAGTCGAATAACCGGGAGAAGAAGCCGACGGCCGGCGTACGGCGGCAAAGAGGAAGCAGCCGGCGGCGGTCGGTCGATAGTTTCCTTCTAGTCGCGCGGTGCGGCTGCTATCTTCGGAGCTGCGTGAGTGAAGGCCGGCTAGGTTTGGACGATGACCCGGCCAAATAGCTGGGTTAAAATTGGAGGCGTTTCCTACCAATAAAGCGCCGCACGCCAGCTATTTTTTTAAAAAAAAAACGAATTCCTTAGAGGCGCTTCTAGCCTAAGCGCCGCACGCGTGGCCCAATTCAAAAAAACACCGGGGAAATTAGAGGCGCTTCTTTGCTTAAGCGCCGCACGCGTGGACGGAATTAAAAAAAAATCGGGAATCAAATCGGAGGCGCTTCTTAAAAGAAAGCGCCGCACGATGTAAAAAAAAATCAAAAAATAATTGGAGGCGTTTTTTCCCCAGAAGCGCCGCACGGTTTCAAAAAATTTTAAAATAATAATTTATTCGCCAAATAGAGGCGTTTGTGCTGAAAAGCGCCTCAAACGAAGCGCCTCTATTTGACGTTTTTCCACTAGTGATATTAAAAAACAATTTAGCGCTTTAAAAAATTTCTATTTTTAAAATGTTACAACTTTTCATTTTATTTGTACTCTTATTGTTACAAATAATATATCAAAATTCATAACTTTTTTACATTTCATATGAAACCGATATTTCATGCTAACAAATGAGATCTCATATGACACTAAAAAAACTCGCAATTTTAAACTAAAGGGGTACAATTCAATGTATTAAAAATGTTTTATCTTTAATCATGCAATATTGATTTCATATGAAACGTAATAAAAAGTTATGAATTTTTATATATTATTTGTAACAATTAGTGTACAAATAAAATGTTAGTACCCCCGTCCCATTTTATGTGTTTCATTGGAGTTTGGCACAATTATAATATACCCTCTCCGTTCTTTAATAATGGTCTCTTATTCCATTTTGATCTATTTTTAATACTTGTCTTTCTTTCCAGAAAAGTTTTTGAGATAAATACCCCAACTTTTATTACTTTTATCTCTTTTATTTTTATATACTACTTTCTCTTTCCTACTTTATTATCACTTTACTCTTCTTTATATACTATCTTTCCTACTTTATCATTACTTAACCTATGTTGTAAAAACCGGACCGGAATGCGACCGGAAAATTTTCCGAGTCAAGGATCAACCCGAACCCGGAGGGTCAACCCGGTCAACGACCGATAAACCCGGTCAACATTGACTAAAAAAATACAATATGTATTCATATAAGTATTTAAATATATATATATATATATATATATATATATATGTTTATATTTAAACTTAAATTTCTAAATGAAAAAATTCACATATCATCATTCATAATTTAGTAATAATAATACACTATGTATTTAGAAAACATTCAGTTTAAAATATACCCGGAGTACAATTTTAAACAATATTCATGATTACATGGAACAATAAAAGTATATTACAACCCTTATTGCAAAATGTCAACAAATTGTATTTGTATTTCTCACTTTTATTTAGGATATATGCTACGTAGTATTCACTGTTGGGAAATGTATTCATAGAAATAATTCACATTGATATTTTTATTATTGGTGTTAAATAGCATTTAATAATATCTAATTTAGTGGAGAAGATTTAATACAAATATTCAAATGATCAACAGCAGCAGGTGGCAGGCTTGGAACCGGTTTTTAAGATTTTAATTAGCGGGTCTAGTCCGTCACGGGTCCGGGCAGGGTGCAGCCGGGTTAGTGGGTTTTTTTCTTTTTTCACCCTATTAGCGGGTGATAGGTGACCGGACCAGATTAGGCGCCGGATTCCGGGTCGACCTGGCCAGTCTGGTTCGGGTCTTTAAACACATCACTTTACTTTTATTAATATACTATCTTTCCTACTTTATCATTTACCTTACACATTCTATAATACTCCTACTATTTTTCTCTTAAAACTCGTGTTCAAGCCTAAAAAAACCGTTAATTAAGAATGGAAGGAGTATTATTTGTACAAATAAAATAACACTTTACAAAACTGTAGCGGAAATGTAGTTGTACTATACTTGTACTCTGGTTATTTTTTAGGTGGGTCTCTTTTCAGAAAAGTAAATGTGACAATTAATTTGATACATTCTAAAAATATGTGATAGATAAACTGATAGGGAGGGAGTTATAAGAATTTACGTATTTCGTTATATTTTTTTTAGATCATCAGAATACAAAACAAAAGGTATAACACTCTAAAACATAGATTTTTTAAAGTGCTACACTATTTTTTTATTCTTAACTATGAAATATTACTGTCATATGAAAGATAATAAAATATTATACATTTCGATATATTTTTTAAAATAATCGGAGTACAAATAAAAAAAATTATAACACTTTCAGAAATATTTTTTTAAATCTCAATTTTATTTTTAATTTTTATACATAAAATATTGGTGTCATATAAAAGCTAATAAAAAACTATTAATTTTGATATATTTTTTATAACAACGGGAGTACAAATATAAAATATAAAAGTTACGACACTTTTTAAAAAAGGGGATTTTCTATTTTGTTGGGGCTCACGAGTGCCTCTTCTCCAATCTTGTGTGTAGTGTGCTTCTTCGTCCTACATCTAAATATCTAAATGCAAGGATCGAAAGCGGTGGGAAATTTGGACAAATGACCAAGGCCCGCAGCGACCGTGTGGGGTCAAAACTCCTATGTGCTGGGCTGGATCTCTGGTGCGCATGGGTATAAGGTTTACCTCCATTAGAATTAGTTGAGTTACCGTGATTTACAACCTCCTATGTGCTCTGTCGGATCGGGCGTGGGGGTCCTTGGGATTGGGGATTCAACCTTTTGGACAAATCTATTGATCTAAGTGCGATTTTGTTAACCTGAGTTAGCCTTAGCATTACTTTGGGAATGACTTTTAACTCAACATCAATTTGGTTAATATTTTTGTATTAACATTAATTTGAAAAAAAAAACTCAATATTTCTAGTAAAATTTCCCTTATAAAGATAAAGGCATCTTTGATATATAGACTGTTTGTAGCATTTTGGATTGAGGGTCAATCCTGTATGTTTGAGGGTCCATGGACAGATAATTAAAATGGACATAGTTTAAAAAAATGTAAGAACCCATTTATGTCTAAACTCACATACCTAATAATAATAATAATAATAATAATAATAATAATAATAATAATAATAATAATAATAATAATAAATTTATGTGAATGGTAAGAGAAAACCAAAAGACAAGGCTGACATATGGGGGTGTTCGGTAATTGGTGTTTCAGTTGAAAAATGACGGTTTGACCAAATTTAGCCTTTTTGTAAGGAATAAATGTAATTAGATTTTGATGATGCTAGGTTGATTAGTGTAAGGAATAATTGTATTTAGATTTTGATGATGCTATATTAATTAGGACTTTAGATTACCCCTTTAGAAATTATGTATTAGAATTTTCCTTTGTAAAATTCTTAGATGTATTCGACTTGACAGAAGACCTTCAAGAGCAGAAGGGCTTCAAGAACAGAAGGGCTCCCAGAACAGAAGTGCCTCTTAAGGCTTTATTGAAACAGAGGACCCTTGGTTCTCTGCTCCAGAACAGAAGTCCTCAGGACCTCTGTTAGTCTTGACTCTGACAGAAACCCTTCTGGGTCTCTGTTGGATACTCCCAACAGAAGTGCTCCGGACCTCCTCTGTTCTACTCTCAGACAAAGACACCAGAAGGTCTGACACTTAGAAGATTTTCAAAGAACCGGGAAGTCAACTTAAAGATTCCTTCAACGGCTAGGAGTATAAAACGGAAAAGCTACAGTGCATGCATTAAATGCTCATTTAATGCACCCCATGCTACGTAGAGTAATTGCAGATGATTGGCCGGAATGTCAGGAATACTTTATCCCAAAATAGTAACCCGCTAACCTTACCGGGCTCTACTAGTCAAGTCAACTGATCGCTCATTTAATGCAGTTGTCCTCCTACTCCTCCAACGGGAAGACAACCTCAGTATAAAAGATACACTACGAAGAACAACCGGATAACTTTGCCATAACCTTGCTACAACTTTGCTAACCAAGCAAGATATTCAAACTCTGAAAAGCAAAAGCCTCCTTGAGATTCAAACTTATGATCCTCTACAAGAGAAGGCAGAAGTTGGAAAAATACTCTTTCCAACTCAAGCAAAGTTCCAAGTGTTCTTCAACTCTTCAAGCTCTTCACATACACATATTTTGTAACGAAGCTAGTTGGAGGAACCTCAGTTTCAACAGAAACTCTTCTTGCTACAAGAAGGACGTCCAAATAACTGGAGTAGTGAAGTGGTGATACTTCAAGGAGACTCAGTGAAAGGACCAGTGTTAAAGGAAGCCAGGCAGTGCATCCCAGGACACATCTAGGCTTGAAGAAGACGTGGAGTGCTTCTTAAGTGCTAGGACTAAGGCTTTGTAAACGGCAGTTTTTACAGCTTAGTGGAACAGTGGATTAGAGGAACGAGTTGTTCCTTGAACCACTATAAAAATCCCTGGTGTCGTTTACTTACTGCTTTTAATACTTGCACTTAGATAGAACTGTATAACTCTTTGGACTTGGTATCTGTGTTCAGCAGAACTGGTTCTACGAGTTAACAGAAGGCCTTCTGCCTTTGCTTCTCTGAGGCTAACAGAACTCCCTGCCAGAACCCCATCCGCTGCCAGTCTGTTCTTTCAACAGAACAGGCTATTCTGTAAATCTGGTACTTAGTTTAAAAAGCTAAAAACCAATACAGTCTATTCACCCCCCCTCTAGACTGTATCCAGTATAACCGGGACCAACAATTAGTATTTGAAAGTACCCCAATAGAAATTTTGTGTTAGAATTTGTCTTTGTATGTACTAGAATAGTCGACATGCCAGAAACCCTCTTGGTCTTCCTTATCAGAACTTCTACCAGAGTTGCTCCCAGAGTTGCTCTCCAGAGAAGCCATCAGAGTGGATACCAGAGTTGGCATCAGAATCTGCCATCAGAGTTCTGATCAGAAAACCTCATCAGACAAGCTCGCACCTTGCAGAACTCGAAGGCACTTACCAACGGTCGTTAAACTAACGGGAAATCCCCTAACGGCTACGAACCTTTCAACGGGAACATGGTACTGTACACGCATTAAATGCTCAATTAATGCTGTACGTACGAAGATATATTTAAAGCTGATGATTGACCATGCGAGTATCTTCGCGCCCCCAAAATAGCAAGTCGAAGGTCCAACCGGTCAAGTCAACAGTACAAGCATTTAATGAAATTGTATTCTACACTCCAACGGGAAGACTGCTCCCAGTATATAAGATACATTCTGAAGAACTACCAGGATAACTTTGGCTACACAAACTTGCTCAGATTATTCACTCTGAACTAATATGATAGAGTATATATCTAGAGAAAAAGTGAGAGCTAGAGAGAGAAGTGCAATATATGCTTCAATAGAATGATTTTGTCACCCCTATAACTACTCCCAAGGGGAGTATTTATAGAGAAAATACGGGTTGGGCTCCCAAGCCTTGGGCTTGGGAGGCCCATTTACAACTGGGCCACTACTGGGCCAAATACAAAGCCACTAATGGGCTGTACAAATGAGTAAGTGTAAAATCCGGTTCTGTGAGGTCTTCGTGGCCGACGAGGGCGTGGCCGACGAAGGCACGGCCGACGAGGGCACCCGGGTTCCTTGGCTTCAGGACCATATTCTGAGTTGGTACCTTCTCGGCCGACGGGGGTCTCCTGGCCGACGAGGGCACCACTCAGTGTCTTGTTTTCTGTTCTTCTGAGTATGTGGGTCCTGGGGCTCAGACCCATATACTCCATCAGGAGTCCCCCACTCTCTAAGCTGAGACGTAGACGAAGTGAAGGAGAGTAGATTCCCGCGCTTTGGTTGCCTTGGCCGATGCGGGCACTCCCAGGCCGTTAGCTGTTACGGTGGTGGCGCTGTCTTCATCTGGGTGATCTTGTTCCGTGCTTTGGCCGTTACCTGCTCCTTGTTGTAGACGGGGGGCCGTTGTTTCCTTGGAGTGTTTACTTACTGCTTTTAATACTTGCACTTAGATAGAACTGTATAACTCTTTGGACTTGGTATCTGTGTTCAGCAGAACTGGTTCTACGAGTTAACAGAAGGCCTTCTGCCTTTGCTTCTCTGAGGCTAACAGAACTCCCTGCCAGAACCCCATCCGCTGCCAGTCTGTTCTTTCAACAGAACAAGCTATTCTGTAAATCTGGTACTTAGTTTAAAAAGCTAAAAACCAATACAGTCTATTCACCCCCCCTCTAGACTGTATCCAGTATAACCGGGACCAACAAGTGGTATCAGAGCCTCCTTGTTCTAATAATCTTTTAGGTTATTTGTTGAACAAAGATCCACTTGTTTTTCTGTTTAACCTCATTTCTATCTGATATAATGGATCACTCTTTGTCCAAGAATCTCATGTTTTCAGATCTTAAGTTTGATGACTGGAGGATCCGGATGAAAGCACATCTCTGTGCCCTGCATGATGAGATGTGGGAAGTTCTAGATATTGGCCCCTTCACTAGCTTCCAGAAGGTCAATCCTGAACATGCCATAGACAACACCCGACCCCAGATGATCAGCAAAGCCAAGTCAGAATGGACCACTGAAGAGAGGAGAAAGTACAACCTTGACAATATTGCCAAGGACATCCTCTACAAGTCCATTGATGATAGGTACTTCAACAGAATCAAGAAGTGCAAGACTGCTAAGGAGATCTGGGATACTCTTGAGCTCATTGGAGCTGGTGATGAGCAAGAGAAAGACAACAAACTAACCATAGCCAACAAGAAGTTTGATGACTTCAAACTTCTCCCTGGTGAAAGCATCTCCAAGATGTATGACAGGCTCCTCACTCTCACTGGAGAGATCTCTGAGCTTGGCAAGGATCTCACAACCAAGGAGATCAACCTGAAGGTGTTGAGGGGACTGCCCTCAGCATGGAAGATGAAGGTAGTTGCTGTCCAAGCCAGCAAGGATGTAAAGACTTATCCCACTGATAAGCTCATTTCAGATCTCAAAGCTCATGAGTTTGAAATGATTGAAGAGAAGGAAGATGTACCAGAAGAGAGGACCACTACAGCCCTCACTGCCAGCACATCTAAGGTAAATGATTTTGACCCTTCAGTACTTTTATCTGATGAATATATGGCTGCCTTTGCCAGGAGATTCAAAAAGTTTATGAAGAATCCCAAAGATGGAAGGAGTCCATCTTTCAACAGAAAGCCATGCCAGAAGGTCAAATCAACAGAGAGCAGTGGAGAGCTTCTCTGTTATAACTGCAGACAACCTGGTCACTTCAAGGCTGATTGTCCCCATCCTAGAGTGTCCAAGAAGCAAGGACAGGATGGAGAAAAGAAGAAGTACGAGGACAACTCCAGAAGAAGAAAGGCACTTGTGACAGAACAACTGGAGAAAGACCCTCTGTCAGAAATAGAATCCAGTTCTGACTCAGATTCTGATGAGGCCTTCTGTTGCCTGGATACTGAGACAGAAGACCTTTGCCTGATGGCTCATTCTGATGATGAGGTAACCTCTACTTCTGAATCTAGTTTTTCTTCGGTAGGCTTAGCTTTTGATTCTGATTCAATGTCGGAATTTTGGGAAGAGTTTAAGGCCATACAAGCCACTTATTCCTCTGTAACAGAAGAAAATAGTAAGTTAAAGGCTGAAATTCTTGACTTAAAGAAAGAGGTTGAGATCAAAATCAATCTTCTAATTGAGGAAAGAGATCAACTGGAGACTGAAAATGTTTCTCTTCTTAAGAGAATAAGAGAAATAGAGCCTCTCGAGATTAAGTACAAAGCTTACCAGAAGGCCCAGTCTTCCATGGAAAAGATTGTGCTTGATCAACAGATTGGCACTGGTTTTGGTCTTGGTTATGGCTCAACAGAATCAGGTGAGCCTTCTGTAATGCCTAGCACCAGAGTTGCTAAGGCAGATAAGGTCATAGAGCCACTGATTTCTAGCCCCATCTGTCAAGCTGGTGTATCTGGCACCAAGGTTGTTCATGAGGAAGTCAGACCAGAAAAGGGTAAGATAAAGGTTCAACATAAACCCTTTTTGAAAAATAATGAACCTGGCAGAAAACCTAACAACAGAAGAGGTTTTCAGAATAACAAAAATAAAAGACCATTCATTGACAGACAACCTAATGTCAATCGTGCCATAAATGATCACCAGAAGGGCAAATATCAAGAGAGAGTTAACTTCAGGCAGAAGAGGTTGGCTGGTCAATTTCAGAAGCCCAAGGTTAACCGTCCCTCTGCTCTTGATAGTATATGGGACTTCTTTCCAACAAAGAAAGCTATGCAAAAATATGTAAACAGGAAGCATGACCCTCACAAGCATCTGCCCAAAGTGAATCACACTTCAGTTTACTATAACTACCAGGTGGACAATGGGTACCACCCACCAAGGTTTCACTTGATGAGACCAAAATGGTACCAACTACCCAGACTCCATGACCCCCCAGGACCCAGCATTGTTTGGGTACCTAAATCTTTCTTTTGATCTTGCAGGAACTGTGTGCTGGAGCTATCTCTGAACAAGAATGGTTCATTGATAGTGGATGCTCCAGGCACATGACAGGTGTTAGAAGTTGCCTAATAGAGTTCCAGAAATGCAAAGGACCTAGAGTTACCTTTGGAGGTAATGACAAAGAAGGTCAAACAAAAGGAAGAGGAAAGCTGATCAAGAACCAGATAATCATTGATGATGTCTCATATGTCAAAGGACTGAAGTTCAACTTGCTGAGTGCTAGCCAATTCTGTGACAAAGGCTACACTGTTGAATTCACAAAGGACTTCTGCTATGTGAAGCATGAGACAACAAAGGAAGTAGTTCTTACAGCATCAAGGAAGAAGAACATCTATGTAGTTGATTGGAACACTGCAAAAGATGGAGTTTGCCTGATAGCCAAGGGAGATTCAAAACTGAGCTGGGACTGGCACAAAAAGCTCAACCATTTGAATTTCAAAACAATCAACAAACTGGCAAGAGAACACATTGTAGAAGGTCTACCAGACATTGTGTACAAGAAAGAGACCCTCTGCAGTGCATGTCAGAAAGGCAAACAAGTGAAGAATTCCTTCAAACCCATTGCTGGAGATCTTTCTACAAGTCCTCTAAATCTGATTCACATGGATTTATTTGGACCTGTTGAGACTCCAAGCGTTGGTGGCAAGAAATACACCCTAGTCATGGTTGATGACTACTCCAGATACACATGGACTGTTTTTCTGACAAAGAAAAATGAAACTCTTCAGAAGTTGCCATCTCTGTTAAAGCAACTTTAGACTGAGAAGAACTTGAAAGTGAAGACAATCAGATCAGACAGAGGAACTGAATTTGTCAACCAAGTCATAAAGGACTTCTGTGATCAGAATGGAACTTTTCATCAACTTTCTGCCGCCAGAACCCCTCAACAGAATGGTGTAGCAGAAAGAAGGAACAGAACTCTAAAAGAAGCTGCAAGAACAATGATTGCAGAATCTGGACTGCCTATGAGATATTGGGCTGAAGCAATCAACACTGCATGCTATACTCAGAATAGAAGCATGATCAACAAGAATCACCAGAAGACCCCTTATGAACTCTGGAAGGGAAGAAAGCCAAACATAAGCTACTTTCATGTATTTGGATGCAAGTGCTACATCCTCAACAATGGAAAGGAGCATCTGAAAGTATTTCAAGAAAAGGCTGATGAAGGAGTCTTTATAGGCTATTCAAACACCAGTAAAGCCTATAGAGTACTCAACAGAAGAACCCTACATGTTGAAGAATCCATACATGTGAAGTTTGATGAAAGCACCTCTGTTGAAGAGGTAACAGAGATTCTCAAGGATGTCAGCATAGAAGATAGAACACCAACAGAAGAGGTGGCAGACAACCCTGCATTTCCAACACCTGCACCAAACCCCCTTCTGTTGAATAAAGATGAAAACTCTGAAGATGAGGAACCAGAGAGACCAAGACAACAGCTGACAGAACCAGACCTAACATGGTTAAGAGATCATCCCCCTAACCAAGTGATTGGTCAAATCAGAAGTGGAGTTCAAACCAGATCCACATCAAGGAGAGATGCAATGCTTGCCTGCTATATATCTCAGATGGAACCTATGACAGTTGAAGAAGCTCTTGCAGACTCAGATTGGATCAATGCTATGCAAGAAGAGCTTACTCAGTTTGAAAGGAACAAAGTGTGGGAACTTGTTCCTAGGCCAAAGCACCAGAATGTCATTGGAACCAAATGGGTATTCAAGAACAAAGCAGATGAAGACGGCAACATTGTAAGGAACAAAGCAAGGCTAGTGGCTAAAGGATATTGCCAAGAAGAAGGAATAGATTTTGATGAGACCTTTGCACCAGTTGCCAGACTTGAAGCCATCAGAATCTTTCTAGCCTATGCTGCCTACAACAACATCAAGGTCTACCAGATGGATGTCAAGAGTGCATTTCTGAATGGAGATCTTGAAGAAGAAGTTTATGTGGAACAACCACCGGGTTTTGTCATTCCTACTCAATTTTCTTGTGTCTACAAGCTTAAAAAGGCCCTCTATGGTCTTAAGCAAGCTCCCAGAGCCTGGTATGGCACATTGTCCCTTTTCCTAGTGAACCATGGGTTTACTAAAGGAAAGGTTGACAAAACTCTATTTCAAATCTCTAATGCTAATCATATTCTGTTAGTACAAATATATGTTGATGACATTATATTTGGTAGTACTAATCCAGAACTGTGCAAGAAATTTTCTCAAGTGATGCAGAGTCAATTTGAAATGAGTATGATGGGAGAACTCAGTTACTTCCTAGGACTTCAAGTCAAACAAGTTCCAGAAGGGATCTTTATCAATCAAGGGAAGTACACCAGAGATCTAATCAAGAAGTTTGGAGTGGAAGGCAAATCATCAGTGAAGATTCCCATGAACACTTCACAAGGAATTGGTCCAGATGATGAAGGAAAAGATGTAGATGCAACAACATATAGAGGAATCATAGGATCTCTACTGTACCTGACTGCAAGCAGACCAGATATCTCATTCTCTGTTGGAATCTGTGCCAGATACCAATCAAAGCCCAAGGAAAGCCATCTAAGTGCTGCAAAGAGAATCATCAGATACATCAAAGGGAATCCAAATGCAGGCCTATGGTATCCAAAGGGAGGTAACTTTGAACTAATTGGTTATTCTGACTCAGATTTTGCAGGTTGCAGACTAGACAGGAAGAGCACCTCTGGTCACTGCCGATTGCTAGGAGGAAGGCTTGTTTCCTGGTTTAGCAAGAAGCAGAACTCCATCTCAACAAGTACAGCTGAGGCAGAGTACATTGCAGCTGGGAGTTGCTGTGCTCAGCTACTCTGGATGAAGCAACAACTGAAGGACTATGGAATTCAAGCAAAGGAGATCAAGTTGTTGTGTGACAACACCAGTGCCATTGTTATCACTCAGAATCCAGTTCTTCATTCCAGAACAAAGCATATTGAGATCAGACATCACTTCATCAGAGATCATGTGGAGAAGAAGCACATCTGCATGGAACATGTGCCAACAGAAGACCAGCTTGCAGATATTCTGACCAAGCCTCTCCCTGAGGCTAGGTTCAACAAACTGAGAGAGGAATTGGGAATGATGGATGAGATTCCAAGGGAAAGATGAAAAGGAAGGCCCTCTATTGCTCTTTTGCTGTTGACAGAACTTTTGTAGCAGAACCCCTTCTGTTAACCCTCCTCTGTCAACCTCTTCTGTTCTCTACCCTGGCAGAACACCTATGCAACAGAAACCCTTTCTACAGAGAACCCTCTATTGTCTAACAGAAGGTGGTGGACTTTGAAAAATTTTGTAAACCGGGTGACCTAGTAACTTATTAAAGGTCTTTTACCCTTTTACCCTTAAAACGGTATCAAGCCGTATTTACATTTACTGCGCCCCCGTTTATTTACTGCGCCCCTTTTTACATTTATTGGTATCTTGGAACCGTAAATTATCTCAAACGTCCACTAACCCATATCCATAAAACCCCCTTTCGCAAACCTAAACCGTTACTGCTCCCATAACTCTCAAGCTTTTGAATCTTTATCACTCAGAAATTTTCTAACCGCAGTAAACTCCATGGCCTTCTTGAGCTTCTCCGATCTTTCAAAGGAACAAAAGGCAACACTTCTCAAGAATGTCTTGACTGGCCTGAGATGCGAACTGGAAGTTCTACCCAGGTTCGCAGAGAAGAAGGAGAGGATGACCTCCATTGTTGACGGACTGTCACAATGTCAACTGAGCAAGGTCATCTCTCATGATTATGTGGCCTACAGCAACATGGACACAGTTGAGTTCTATCTCAACGCATCCTTCAAGGATGAAGTCATCTCCTCCGTCGTCCAAGGAGAAAAGGTGGTGGTTGATGCTGACGTCATCAACAACATCTTCAACATTCAGCAAAAGGGAGGAAGGGACTCTCTACTTGACTTGGAGGATATGGACATCCCTCTGCCAGAATTCAAGAAGAAGTTCTGCAGAAAAGGGGAAGAAGTTGAAAAGGTCAACATCAAGAAGCACCTGCTCAAGAGGGAATTTGAGCTTCTCATAAACATTTTCCACAAATGTTTATGGTGCAAGTACACATCCACAGATGATGTCACAACTGCCAATGCAAAGGCTCTTTATGCAGTACATCATGGGGTAAATATCAATTGGGGACAAGTCATGGTGAGATCCCTGATTGAAGTAATCAAGAAGAAGAATCCAAAGACTAACCTCTATTCTGGGAAGCTACGGCATGGACTGCTCATTTCTGAAGTACTCCTCAAACAAGGGATAAGCTTGAGGAAAGCTTCAGCCTTGGATCACACCAAGGTAATTTTCCTGACTGCCTCTCCCAATAGGGAAAAAGCCATAAAGGCAGAGCTGAAGAGACAACTTCAACTTGAAGCTAAGAGAAAACAGGGAGAGAAGGTACAGAAACCTCTCTCTGTAGCCACTTCTGCTAAGAAGGCAGAAAAGAAAAAGAAGAAGAAGAAGACTGAAGGGGAAGCACAAGTTGCCCCCCCTAAGGCCGGACAGAAGAGGAAGAGGACCTCCAAACCAAAGAAAAAGGTTGCTAAACCTATGGGTTCAGAATCTGAAGGAGTGGCAGACACTCAGGGGGAACCAGAGATCCCCACCTCTGCTGCATCTCCTGAACAGAACAGGGTGCCAACTCCACCAGAGCACCCCAGTCCTGTCAAAGATGGGTATCTGTCCTTGCTTGACAGACAGTTTACCCGGGTTCTTGAATGGAGAAGGTGGAGAATGGGACCCCTCTCCAAAATAATTCAGTTTTTTGATCACTATGAGGAAGAAGAAGAAGCCATCCTGAATTGGGTTGGGACTGATGATGTCTCAAAGTGCTTTGCCCTCAACTTTCTTCACTCTGTCCTTGAGAAGAAGAAGGCCAGCTACAAGGGTAAGGCTATTCTCATTTCTTCACCCTCGGAGGAAGCTGTCAAACCTCTGGAAGATGGGGAAATTGAAGCCTTTGAAGAATGGCTGTTCACCAAAATGGCATCTGACTCTGTACAGCCCAACTTCAACCCAGGAGAGTCCTCTGTACTCAAGACAGAAGGACAAGCTATGATGGAGCAAATCAAGGAGTGGAGGACTTCCTTGCTCGTGGACAACATCATTGAGGTAAACTCTCCAACTCCTTCTGTTTCTATCCCAACAGAACCACATATTCCCTCACCTTCCACCAGCACAGAAACCCCCCACCAGAACACCTTCAACATAAATCTCCTGAACAGAACACCCCCACCCCTCCTCTATCACCCAAACTGAAAATTGCATCTCCTTGTAGAGCAATTGTTCCCTACAGAAACCGCTCACCTTCACCTCCCCCATCTCCCCCTCAACAGAATGCCTCACCTATTCACTCCTCACCCCAACACCAGAACCCCTCACCCCAACAGATCTCCTCCTCATCCACATCTGAATCTAATCATCAATCTCCTCCACCAGAATCACCTCCTCCACAACAACCAACAGAAAACCTTAAACCTATATGGTTTCTCAGGGATTCTGATCCTACAACTATCTCCCCCATCTCTGCACCCAAAGGGTACTCTAGGGACTCTGTTGCCCCCAATCCCTCTCTGAGAAAGAAAAAGAAGATAGTACGCAACAGAATCCCTATCTATTCTTCTTATGAAGATTCATCTGACATGGATGGATTCATGATCAGCAAATCCCACAAAGCCACATCAAAGAGGCAGAAGACCCCTCCTCTGACTCAGCTGGAACATGAACAGCTTGTTCACTCTCTGTCGTCTGTCCAAGAACATCACCCACTACCTAGGGGAAGAGGTCTAGAGATGCCTCAAGCAGATGGACAACAGAATGACATTCCCTTCAACAAATTTGTTGAATCTGCAGAAGAATTTGGAGGACAGATCCTCCAAGGCTTGAACAAGCTGACAGAGATAAATGACAAACACTATGGGCATCTTGCTCATGTGAATGACAATCTGAATTCAGGGATGCAGTTCATCTCTGACCGCTTTGAGAACCTCACTGGGACACTCAACAACTTCATCGCCTCCTCAACTGCCAGAACAGATGTCCTGTCAACAGAAGTGGTAGGCATCCACAACACTTTGTCAATCTTTCAACAGACTCTCCTGAGTCAAGGACAGGCAATCCACCATATCTCAGAGCATCTTGAGGCTCTGAAGAAATCTGATGCCAGAACAGAGAGGCACTTGACCTCTATTGAGCAACTGTGCAGAGCTCATCAAGAACAGGCTCAAGCCATTCTATCTACTGACAGAGACCGGTATCAGAAGATGGTGCTCCTTGAAGCCAACAACAAGGACATCTTCTCTGCAATCCAGAAGCAGCAAGGTCTGATTGAAGGACTTACATCTGTCACTCAGACATTACCAGAGGCCCTGGAGCAGATAGCCTCAACCCAAGCATCAGAATTCCAGAAGATCAGTCTTATGATAGAAGACTTGAATGATGCCAAAAAGGGGGAAGAGGACCCTCAACAGACCAGGCCTAGGTCTCACAGAACTCCTACCAGAGCACCCTCCTCTGGTGAGCCTGCAGTAGATCTGGCTCCCTATTTTGAGGCTGCCCTTCAAAAGAAGAGAGCAGCAGGAATACCAAGACCCCCATCTCCGATAAAGAAGAGCACCAAGAAGAATAAAGTTTTCAACTTCACAGAATGGAGATTGGGTGGCTCTCAGAACATTGACAGAGCCCAGTTTGAGGAAATGAAAGCTAAAATGACTCCTACCCAACAACAGCACCTTTATCTAGACAAAGATGGTGTTGTCAGAGTTAGGTATGGAGGATCTCTTGAAGAAGCAGAAGAATGGTACAAGAAGAACATTGTCCCAGGAAAGACCATACATGAAGGTGTCCTCAACTACTTGGACTGCAAGCTCTCTCCAATATGGGCATCTTATCAAAGGTCGGGCAATCTGTTCAAAATCAGAGCTGAAATAAATGAAGAACTGCTCAGGCTTCAAAGACTAGAGGAAGAAGCTCTACAGGCAGCTAATCTGGAGAATGTGTAAGGTTTAAACTCTGTAAAACCTATCTAATAAAATCACATCTCTCCCTTCTTACTTTGAAGTGCTTTTCCTCAAATTCCTTTCTTTTTGCCTTCTGTTTGTGTTTATTTATTTCTGTTATATTCTGTTATCTGAATGTATCTTACTCTTACTATTTTCCTATGCCAAGTTGCCCACCAAGATTTTAATGGAAGTTTTTAAACTTAATATTTTTATGGTGAAGGCACTTCTCTGGAAATAGTTAAAGGGTTTTGGCATTTTCAAAAAGGGGGAAATTGTAAGGAATAATTGTATTTAGATTTTGATGATGCTATATTAATTAGGACTTTAGATTACCCCTTTAGAAATTATGTATTAGAATTTTCCTTTGTAAAATTCTTAGATGTATTCGACTTGACAGAAGACCTTCAAGAGCAGAAGGGCTTCAAGAACAGAAAGGCTCCCAGAACAGAAGTGCCTCTTAAGGCTTTATTGAAACAGAGGACCCTTGGTTCTCTGCTCCAGAACAGAAGTCCTCAGGACCTCTGTTAGTCTTGACTCTGACAGAAACCCTTCTGGGTCTCTGTTGGATACTCCCAACAGAAGTGCTCCAGACCTCCTCTGTTCTACTCTCAGACAAAGACACCAGAAGGTCTGACACTTAGAAGATTTTCAAAGAACCGAGAAGTCAACTTAAAGATTCCTTCAACGGCTAGGAGTATAAAACGGAAAAGCTACAGTGCATGCATTAAATGCTCATTTCATGCACCCCATGCCACGTAGAGTAATTGCAGATGATTGGCCGGAATGTCAGGAATACTTTATCCCAAAATAGTAACCCGCCAACCTTACCGGGCTCTACTAGTCAAGTCAACTGATCGCTCATTTAATGCAGTTGTCCTCCTACTCCTCCAACGGGAAGACAACCTCAGTATAAAAGATACACTACGAAGAACAACCGGATAACTTTGCCATAACCTTGCTACAACTTTGCTAACCAAGCAAGATATTCAAACTCTGAAAAGCAAAAGCCTCCTTGAGATTCAAACTTATTATCCTCTACAAGAGAAGGCAGAAGTTGGAAAAATACTATTTCCAACTCAAGCAAAGTTCCAAGTGTTCTTCAACTCTTCAAGCTCTTCACATACACATATTTTGTAACGAAGCTAGTTGGAGGAACCTCAGTTTCAACAGAAACTCTTCTTGCTACAAGAAGGACGTCCAAATAACTGGAGTAGTGAAGTTGTGATACTTCAAGGAGACTCAGTGAAAGGACCAGTGTTAAAGGAAGCCAGGCAGTGCATCCCAGGACACATCTAGGCTTGAAGAAGACGTGGAGTGCTTCTTAAGTGCTAGGACTAAGGCTTTGTAAACGGCAGTTTTTACAGCTTAGTGGAACAGTGGATTAGAGGAACGAGTTGTTCCTTGAACCACTATAAAAATCCCTGGTGTCGTTTACTTACTGCTTTTAATACTTGCACTTAGATAGAACTGTATAACTCTTTGGACTTGGTATCTGTGTTCAGCAGAACTGGTTCTACGAGTTAACAGAAGGCCTTCTGCCTTTGCTTCTCTGAGGCTAACAGAACTCCCTGCCAGAACCCCATCCGCTGCCAGTCTGTTCTTTCAACAGAACAGGCTATTCTGTAAATCTGGTACTTAGTTTAAAAAGCTAAAAACCAATACAGTCTATTCACCCCCCCTCTAGACTGTATCCAGTATAACCGGGACCAACAATTAGTATTTGAAAGTACCCCAATAGAAATTTTGTGTTAGAATTTGTCTTTGTATGTACTAGAATAGTCGACATGCCAGAAACCCTCTTGGTCTTCCTTATCAGAACTTCTACCAGAGTTGCTCCCAGAGTTGCTCTCCAGAGAAGCCATCAGAGTGGATACCAGAGTTGGCATCAGAATCTGCCATCAGAGTTCTGATCAGAAAACCTCATCAGACAAGCTCGCACCTTGCATAACTCGAAGGCACTTACCAACGGTCGTTAAACTAACGGGAAATCCCCTAACGGCTACGAACCTTTCAACGGGAACATGGTACTGTACACGCATTAAATGCTCAATTAATGCTGTACGTACGAAGATATATTTAAAGCTGATGATTGACCATGCGAGTATCTTCGCGCCCCCAAAATAGCAAGTCGAAGGTCCAACCAGTCAAGTCAACAGTACAAGCATTTAATGAAATTGTATTCTACACTCCAACGGGAAGACTGCTCCCAGTATATAAGATACATTCTGAAGAACTACCAGGATAACTTTGGCTACACAAACTTGCTCAGATTATTCACTCTGAACTAATATGATAGAGTATATATCTAGAGAGAAGTGAGAGCTAGAGAGAGAAGTGCAATATATGCTTCAATAGAATGATTTTGTCACCCCTATAACTACTCCCAAGGGGAGTATTTATAGAGAAAATACGGGTTGGGCTCCCAAGCCTTGGGCTTGGGAGGCCCATTTACAACTGGACCGCTACTGGGCCGAATACAAAGCCACTAATGGGCTGTACAAATGAGTAAGTGTAAAATCCGGTTCTGTGAGGTCTTCGTGGCCGACGAGGGCGTGGCCGACGAGGGCACGGCCGACGAGGGCACCCGGGTTCCTTGGCTTCAGGACCATATTCTGAGTTGGTACCTTCTCGGCCGACGGGGGTCCCCTGGCCGACGAGGGCACCACTCAGTGTCTTGCTTTCAGTTCTTCTGAGTATGTGGGTCCTGGGGCTCAGACCCATATACTCCATCAGGAGTCCCCCACTCTCTAAGCTGAGACGTAGACGAAGTGAAGGAGAGTAGATTCCCGCGCTTTGGTTGCCTTGGCCGATGCGGGCACTCCCAGGCCGTTAGCTGTTACGGTGGTGGCGCTGTCTTCATCTGGGTGATCTTGTTCCGTGCTTTGGCCGTTACCTGCTCCTTGTTGTAGACGGGGGGCCGTTGTTTCCTTGGTGTGTCTGTTTGGGGATGATGAGTGCCCTGCTTCGATGGCGGCCGTTGAAGGCGCGTTTTCCCTTTCTTGGACGTTGGTGGTTGAGATTTACATTTGGGCCGATGAGGCTGTTGAGGTTGAACCTTGCTTTGAGGACGATGGTGTCCTTTCCTTTGGGTGGCCGTTAAGGGTGCTTGCGCACTCTTTTTGGCCGTCGCTGACTGGCTTTCATGTCCCTGGCCGAAGAGCCCATTATGGTTAACTGTTGGCAGGGGACGATTAATGTCCTTGCCTTAGGTGGCCTGTTGGCCGTTGCTGATGATGTTATGTGTCTTTGGCCGACGAGGCGCCGTGTAGTCCAAAGTGCCTGGCCGGAGATGCAGTCACGAAAACCTTGGCGCCGTTGTGATACATGGACGATGTGGCCATGCTTTGTGGTTACATTTGTGTTTGCATTTTTCCTTTTGTTTTATTGAGGCCGATGTAGTCCCCCAGTCCCCCACTGCTTCAGGTCGAAGAGAATGAGGGGTGAAGGAGTTGCTTGAGTCCCTGGCCGAAGCGGCCTCTCCGTAGTCCCCCTAAATCCAACCCTCATGGCGATTTTCTGGCCAAGGTAACCCTGTGGGAGAACCCTTGTGCGCAGATCGCTTGTAGAGAGTTATCATCAAGGGTCGTTACGGAGAGCCGATGGGCGTTCATGATATTCCTGGCCGAAGTTATCTCCTTAGTGTTGGCATTTGTGAACTTGGCAGGCGTATAGGCCGTTGTGGGCGCTTGCTGGCACTTGTGAAGCGGCAAGCATATAGGCCCTTGTGGGCGCTTGCTGGCACTTGTGAAGCCGGAAAGCATATGGGCCGTTGTGGGCGCTCATTGTCCGTGTGATCCGTAGGCTTTTACTCCGCTGATACGTTGTTTCACGAGCCCGGCCCATTTCTGAAGGGGTGGCGCCGCATCGGCTGCTGGGAAGGTGACTGCTGAGGTGGCCATTGATATGGTGCCACGTGTAGTGACCGTTGGAGATTTGTCTATAAATACCCCCCTCCTCCGAAGCGGTTCCTCACTTGCATTCTTGAGATATTGAAGTGCTGCCCAAATTTCTAGAGAGAGAGAGTAGAGTCTTCGAGCTGTTCTTCGAGTTCTTCATACCTTCAAGGTTAGTTCTTGACTTGTTCTTCAATTCCTTTGTATACTTAGCTTCCCTGAGCCTTGATCTAGTGTTAGTGGATAAAACGCCTTAGATCCGAAGTTATTCCCCTTAGGCTCGTAGTAGTTGTAATGATGAAGAGCTTAGACAAAGAATACTATCCGTACGACGACCAGCCCTCCACTAGGTCACTCGACTATGAGGTGCTTGAGGAGTTTGAGGAAGAGATAGAACGTTTAAGTCCCTACAAGTCCGGAGAGCCGGTGGACGACGAAGGTGAGGACGAGGAGTCCACCTCATCTTCAAAAGGTGAGGACGCAGGTGCATCCCGAGTGGTGGACGGGGCGTCCACTTCCGCTGTTATTCCATGCCCGAGACCGGTGTCTGCCGTGAAGGGAGCAGATAAGCCGAAGAGAATAAGGAGGCCGAAGAGTGGGCCGGGCGTCGCATACCTGGATCTCACAAATATTTTCTTGATCAAGCCGGAGAGCAGCGCGGCTGACTACTTAGTTGCCCAGATGTACGTGGGGCCATTCGGGAGGGTTAGGGCACCCAGGCCGACGGACCATGTACTCCATCCGCCACCGGGGTACTTCGGAGTATACCCGATGAGTTTCGCCAAGGGGCTGAGGTTTCCCCTTCACCCCTTCATAACTGAATATCTTGACATGGTGGGGCTCCCTCCGGCCTTGCTGACGCCGAACAGCTACTCGTTGATGGTGGGGTTCTTGCTCCGCTGTGAGGAGCTGGGCTACAGGCCGCCGACGACTTTGTTCATGAATCTTTATCAGATCGGCCGAGAAAGCCACAAAAACTGTGCGGCCTACGCTACCCTCCAACAGCTGCCGAAGAAGAGGAGCTTCACGGATTTGCCTTCGTCCATCCATGGATGGAAGAACAAGTTCGTTTTCGTATCCCTTGGCGAGAACGGCACTGAGTTTCCTTCTCTCGGCCACACCGGGAGGTTCAACCTGCACGACCCCCCGAGGAGTTCGATCTTGGACGCTCAGGTGGAGGCGTTCTTGGAAGGGGGGCCGAGGAGCGTGAAAGACTACATCACCGAATATAAGATGACCGCCCTCGGCTTCTTAAGATACTATGTATATGACGACAAGGAGGACGATGTCCAACTTTGGCCGAGGATGACCACTACCTTCGAAGAGGCCGACGGCCTGGATTTGGGCATTCCTGCTGAGGCCGATGGTAATTCTTTCTTCGGCTTTCTTCCTTTATAATTTGTTCTTTTGCCTTGCTAATCTGTTCGTTTTCCTTTGTGCAGATTTTATCATGGATCGTCGTTCAATCATGGCCATAGCCAAGGCCAAGGCGGCCGAGGAGTTGGCTGCAAAGGAGGCCGAGGCGGCCAGACGTGCCCCGGCCGAGGGGGGCGGGGCTACTGCTGGTGCGGCCCCGAAGCCTGCCCAGTCCAAGAAGAAGAGGCCTCCCACTGACGATCAGAAGAAATTGACTGAGGTTGGCCTGAATGTCACTAAGAAGACGAAGAGGGCACCGTCTCCTTCCCATGCTGATGAGGTCGGTACTCTGACCGTCCCAAGTGTGGACGATAGTGGTCCCGTTGTGGATCTTACTGCTGCTCCAAGCGATGCTGCCCAATCGCTCCCTCTCGTCCAGGAGCCACGGACGAAGAGGGCCGGCAAGGAGATTGCCGCTGCCACCTACCAGAAAATGGTGGAATACCCCGTCGGCGGGGGTGTTTTTGACGATGTCGTCCTCGGCCACGATGTGCTGGCCCAGGCCATGCCGGTTAAAGATCGGGCCTACCTCAAGAGGCTCGGGGACGTCAAGGTGTACGAAGGCGGGATGGACCTCCTCGTCCAAGTAAGTTCCTTCTTATTTGTCTTTTTTTTGTCGTCCGGGTGGAATCATTTGTCTGAGTCTTTGTTTGCCTTTTTTGTGCAGGGTGCCTTCATGCTCATGGAGAGCCACAAGAGGCAGCACCGGGAGATTGCTCGCCTGAGGGAGCTTGAGCAGAAAGCTGCCTCGGCTGATGAGGCGGTAGCCTGCTTGGATCGGCTCCGGGAGGATGCCAAGGCCTTGCAAAAGAGGGCCGATGAGGCAGCTGCTGCCAGGGACGATGCCTTGGCCAAACTCGAGGAGAGCCAGAGGGCGCTTGAGGCTGAACGACGCAAAAATGATGAAGCCGTGAAGGCAAAAGCTGAGGCCGAGGCTGCCGCTGTGAAGGCCGCTGATGAGGCCGTTCAGCAGTTCTTGGCCGAGGGGTGGAAGGCCGATGAGCGGCTCTCCTGGTGTTATGAAGTGGTGGCCGCCAAGCTTGAAGATTGGGGAATGAACTCCCCTGCCGGCCAGGAGTACTTTAGCAGGGAGATGGCCGTGTACTACAATATGGGCCAAGAGCGGATGCAGAGGCTCCTGTGTCGGTGGCTATCGCGTGCCCTCAAAGCCATGAATTACACCTCCGGGTGGGCGAGGCGGAACTTGAAGCTTCCCAAGCTGATGAAAGATCTCGAGGAGCAGGCCAAGCTTCCTCTTTCGGAGCGGGAGCCCCCAATCGAGAGTTCCGGCCTCGGCGAGCCGGATTACGACGAGTTTGACTTCCTGGATGATGCCACCAGTTCAGCAGCTGCTGTCGGCCGGGAGACTGAGGCCGAGGAGGGAGCCGAGGACGCCGAAGAGGAAACCCAGGCTGGACATGGAGGCGCCCAAGAGTCTTGATCGGCTACTCCCCGCTCCCTTTCTTGTAATTAATTATCTTTTAGTTTTGCCCATCTGATGTAATGGTCGAAGCGCCCACCAATGTACATTATTGTTTATGAATGAACCTTTTGCTGTCCTGCTCGGCTTTTGAATGTCTTGTATGTTTATTCGCTTTTGCTATTTTAATTTCGAAATTTGTCTAAGTGTAAAAGTTACAACTTAGGTCACCCGCGAGTGTCTGCTACGTCCGTGAGGTAGCCCATTCAGTCTGGTGGCCTGGTCGGCCTGTCCGGTGTTTCTTCGCTGTTGTAACACTTGGGATTTATTCAAAAAATTTCTAAGTGTTTTAGATCCACTTAGATAGGATTTGTCCTAGTGTCTTTCTTTCCGTCCAGACTGAGGCGGGCAAGCTGAGGTGTCCGCTGCATCTTGGTAGTGTCCCATTCTTCTTTTTTGTTAGAATTTTCCTAAGTGTCTAACTTCAAGTATATGGGTGTTCTCATCGTCCTGGTATTGAATCTCTCCTCAGTGTTGACAAATGATTTGGGAGATTTACCAAGTGTTGAACCAGTGTCGTTGTCGGCCCAGTGTTTTGCGTGGCCGTCGTGTTCCCTCGTTCCTGATCTGATCAGGAGGGTCGGCCTGGATCCTTGTGTTGTGGCCGATAAGGGTACCTTGAACTTAGTTTTTTGAACTTAGAAATTTTACTAAGTACACATGCAAGTCACAGGTAGCTAACGGCCTGCGGGTATACAGGTGCCTGCCTCGTCTAGAGTTTCTTCATACGAATACTTAGAAAATTTTCTAAGTATAAATGCCACAGTTTCTTCTTTGGGGTACCGTTGTCGGCTAAGAGGTGGCCCTACCTTCATCGGCCAAGGCCTGGCTTTGTGGCCGATGAGGCTGCCTTTTGCTTTCCCCAATGGTTTCTCTAAGTGCCGGAATCCTCTTAAGGAACCTTTTTCCCTAGAATTTTCTCCAAGTGTTATACTTGGACAAATCCCCAAAGAACTTTCGCTTGACCAACAGCCTAGGTTTCAGTGCCTTTATCGGCCATCCGGGATGCTGTGGCCAGTAGGGATTGTTCCTTGATTGCTTGATTCTTACGCGGATGTGATACTGCCCGCTTCGTCCTGGTCATTGTCAGGATTGATACTGCCCGCTTCGTCCTGGTCATCTTTCAGGATTGTAATTCTTTATTTCTTACCAAGTGTTGATGCTTCAAAGAGCTGTGGCCGATGAAGGTTGCCACTCGCGTGTCACCCAACCACTGGTTAGGGTTTTATAGGCGTGTGCTTCGTCCTTGACGATGCCCTTGTCTGTGGTGGACGTGTGGCTATATCGTCCATGTCACCTATTAGTGGTACTACATTTGTGTTCAACTGATATGTACTTAGCCAAGTTTGGCCGGGGTTGTGGGGATTTTATTTTTCCATTGCTCGGGGCCGGCAAGTGCGCGCGGTCCTCGGCTTCCCTTTTTATTTTTTCGTTCCCTATTTCAGGGGAGTATCCTTCTTTCAGGCTTCGGCCGAAGGGTGTGCTCGTCCTTCGGTCGGTTCGGACTTCGTTTATAACGTCCGTGGTCTCAGGGCGGGTCCCGTCGCCTATTTATGACGCGGGCTAGACTTTTGGTTGGTTTCCAACGGCTGTCGTTGCCCATCCCTGAGTTTTGGGATTTTGTCACCTCGGCCATGATTTCAGGCCTGTCGTCCTGCGATCCGGCGCGTGGACGACGCGGTGAGCTTCCCGTTTCAAGACGTGGGCCGTTTGCGGGCCCCTCGTCCTGGGGACATCGTCGGCCATACCTGAGCGTTTCACTTCTAGGCTTACGGGGCCAGGACGACGTGCTCTCTCAGCTAGGCCTGAGCCCTTCGCTGATACAAAATACAATGGAGTGCCTGAGCCTGTCGCTCGTAGGCTGCAAATGCAAGGTGCCATGTCGGCCATACCTGAGTCTTTCGCTCTGAGGTGGCCGATGAGGGCACCTGCTAATTTTTTACTTTAAATTCCAGAGAAAAAATCAAGAGGAACATGATTTTATTCATAAGTGGCTCGAGGCCGAGGGTGGCGTTCAATCAGTAACCCGTTAAGGGGTGAGGGCTTCGCCGTCTGCACCTCCTTCGGATTACTGATAAAACTTCACCAGATGGTGTACATTCCACGTTCGTGGTACATTGGACCCATTCGGGCGTTTAAGCTTGTAGGTGCCGGGTTTGACCACAGCACTGACGATGTAAGGCCCTTCGTACTTCAATGCTAGCTTGCCACCCTCTGTCGGCTGGCTTGCTTCCCTTCGACGGAGGACGTAGTCCCCCACTTGAAATTCCCGGGAACGTACCTTGGCGTCATAGTATGACTTTACTTGACGCCGGTAGTTCGCTGCTCGGACGTAAGCTTGCTCACGCCTCTCGTCGACCAGATGCATGTCAATCTTCATGTTCTCTTCATTGGCGTCAGGCTCGTATTGTTCCACCCGCCGGCTGGGGATGGCAAATTCCGTGGGTGCCTTTGCCTCAAAGCCGTAACACAGGGCGAAAGGCGTTTCACCTGTCGCCCTCCTCGGCGTGGTTCTGTAGCACCAAAGGATGTTGGGGAGCTCGTCGACCCAACTACCCCCTGCGGCCTGGAGTTTCTTCTTCAGCCCCTCCATGATTGTCCTGTTGGCGTTCTCGACCTGCCCGTTGCCCTGAGGGTAGGCAAAGGAGGAGAAACGATGCTTCACCCCAAACTCCCGGAGGAGCTCCTGAAAAGGGGCTGCCTCGAATTGGGTGTCGTTGTCTGATATGATCTCTTGGGGGACGCAGAAGCGTGTGATGATGTTTTTGTAAACAAATTTTTGGCATCTGGCCCCCGTGATGCTGGCCAGGGGTTCCGCCTCGACCCACTTGGTGAAGTAGTCGATGGCGACGATGATGTAGCGGTTGTTCCCGGCGGCTCTGGGCAGGGGGCCTACCAGGTCAATCCCCCATCTAGAGAATGGAATTGCAGTGCTGACGGGGGAGTAGTTGACGGCTGGCCGACCAGGGGCCTTCTGGAGTACCTGGCACGTGGTACACTTCCTGGCCAGGTCAGCGCAGTCTCGTGCCATCGTCGGCCAGAAGAAGCCCTGGACGACGAGACGCCGGGACATGCTGAAAGGGCCCTGGTGCGAGGAGCAAACACCACAATGAACTTCTTCCATGGCCATGTCGGCCTCATCCTGGTGGAGGCATCGAAGGAGAGTGCCATTATAGGATCGTTTGTAGAGTTTGCCATCTTCAATTGTGTAGCTTGGGGTCCTGAGTTTGGCGAGTTTGGCCCTCTCCTCGTCCGGGGGCAGCTCCCCCGTCGTGATGAAGGTGACGATGTCGGAGATCCAGTCCTCTGGTCGCTGTTGGACGCACAATACGGGGCTGGCATGGATGCTGGACATGCTCAACTCCTCGATCTTGGCCAGCTGGGAGATGTGCTCCGGGGTGTCCGAGCTGAGTTTGGAGAGGATGTCGGCCTCGGCGTTCTCGGCCCTTGGGATCTGTGTGATCTCGTGGGTTTCGAACGCCTTCAGCAGCTCCTCCGCTGCTTGTTTTTATTGCTTCATCCGGCCTTCCTTTGCTTCGTACGTACCCTCCACCTGGCCCACTACCAGTTTGGAGTCGCACCGGACTTTGATGTGTCAGGCTCTGAGGCCAGCGGCGAGTCTGAGGCCGCTGAGGAGAGCCTCATATTCGGCTTTGTTGTTGGATACCCTGAAGTTGAAGCGGATGGCATAGTAAGCTCTAAATCCTTCAGGGGATATGAGGACGACGCCGCCACCGCATGATTTCGCGGCCGACGAGCTGTCAGTGAATAGAATCCATGTATCGCCCGGCTCTGGCCCGGGGTTGGCAACGACCGTCTCCCTTGATGTGCATTCAGTGACGAAGTCGGCCAAGGCTTGCCCTTTGATAGATGGCCTTGGCTTGATCTCAATTTGAAATTGACTGAGGAAGATTGCCCATTTCACCATCCTTGAGGAGCTGATGGGGCTCCTCATGAGTGCGCCGAGGGGCTGCTGGGTTAGCACATGGACGGCATGGGCCTGGAAGTAGTGTCCCAGCTTTTTCACCGTATGGACGATGGCCAGCACCGTCTTCTCAATGGGGGAGTACCTGAGCTCGGCCTCCCTGAGTGTCTTGCTGATGTAGAAGATGGCCTTTTGCACCCCTTCGTCCTCACGGATGAGCACGGAGCTGATGGCCGACGTGCTCACCCCTAAGTACAAGAAGAGGGTTTCGCCGGCTTTGGGCTTGGAGAGCACGGGCGGGGACGATAGGTACCTCTTCAACTCTTCGAACGCTTCCTGGAACTCCTTCGTCCACTTGAAGCTGTTGGCTTTACGCATGATCTGAAAGAAGGGGAGTGCCCTCTCAGCTGACCTGGAGAGGAAACGGTTCAGGGCCACCAGGCGCCCCATCAGTCGCTGTACTTCCTTGACGTTGCGGGGCGGCTCCATGTTGATGATAGCCTGTGTCTTCTCCGGGTTTATCTCAATGCCTCTCCGGCTGACCATGTAGCCGAGGAACTTGCCGCCTTGGACGTCGAAGGCGCACTTCTTGGGGTTGAGGCGGAGCCTGAACTCCTTCATGATTTCAAAGATTTCCCGGAGGTCGTCGGCGTGGGAGGAGGCCTGCCTGCTCTTGACGATCATATCGTCGACGTATGCCTCCATCGTCCGGCCAAGGACCGTCCTGAAGATCTTGGCCACCATCCTAGTATAGGTGGCGCCGGAGTTTTTGAGTCCGAAGGCAATGACGAGGTAGCAAAAGATTCCCTCTGGGGTCATGAATGCCGTCTTCTCAGCGTCATCTTCATGCAGGGAGATTTGGTGGTACCCTCTGAAAGCGTCAAGGAACGACATCAACTCGCACCCCGCCGTCTCGTCCACCAGCTGATCAATGTTGGGGAGAGGGAACGGGTCCATGGGGCACGCCTTGTTCAGGTCAGTGTAATCAACACACATTCTGAATGTTGGCGGTTTCTGGGCGAGGACGACGTTGGCCAACCACGTCGGGTACTTCACCTCTTTAATGTGTTTGATTGAGAGGAGCATGGCGACCTCCCCTTTGACGAAGTCCCGCATGTCGGCGGACAAGTAGCGCCGCTTCTGCTTGATGGGCGTGGAGGCCGGATCGACGGTCAGCCGGTGAGTAATCACCTGGCGGCTGATGCCTGACATGTCGTCCGGGCCCCACGCGAAGACAACGGCGTATGACCGCAGGACGAGGAGGATGGCGTCTCGTTGGTCCTGAGGGAGCTGCTTCCCGATTCTGAGGACCCGCTCCGGCCGGGAGGTATTCAGAGGGACTTCCTCGACCTCCTCGGCCGGTTCCGCATTCGGCCTCTCCTCGTCCTTGGCAACAGCTGCCGTGATGGTGTCTATCCTCTGTCCTTCCCTTTCGGCCGGCCTTGTTAGCTTGAGGTAGCATGCTCTGGCTATCCTCTGGTTTCCACTGGCGTAGCCGATGCCGTCATTGGTGGGGAACTTTAGGCACAAGTGCTTCATGGAGATGATGGCCTCCAAGTCCTCCAGCGCTGGCCGTCCCAAGATCAGGTTGTGAGCGCACTGGAGGTTGACCACCATGAACTCCATGTCAATCCTGGCGCGGTGGGGGCCGTCACCGACCTCCACGGGGAGGACTATCGTGCCCTCGACGTCGATAGAGTCCCCGGTGAAGCCGGATAACGGTGTCTTGATCGGCTTTTGCAGAGCTCTGTCCAGCTTCAGCTGCCAGAAGGTATCCAGGTACATCACGTTGACGGAGCTCCCCGTATCAATGTAAGTGCGGTGGATGATGGAGTCACCGATCTCACACCGGATGACGAGGGCTTCCCTGTGTGATTCCGTCCCCGGAGGCAAGTCCTTGTCGGTGAAGGTGATCGCCTCCGTTCGCTGCTTCTTCGGGTGGGGGGGAACGTGGGAGGTGGGTGAAATACTTCTTCGCCCGCTTCCTCCCGGCGAAGTGGGTGAGGAAGCGTTGGGCAAGATCCTGCCATGAGTCGATGCTCCCTTCGGGGAGCGCGTTGAACCACTCGTACGCGGGCCCCTCGAGAGTAGAGAGGAACCAACGGCAGAGGTATTCGTCTGACGCGTTCACCATCAGCATGTTGTTCTGATAACGGATGAAATGTTCCTGGGGGTCTGATCGGCCGTCGTAGGACTTGATGGCGTTTCCCCTTTACTTCTCCGGGATGGGGGCCGAGAGGACCCTGTTGGTGAAAGGGGTCCGTGTCCTGACCTGGATGATGGGGTCACCTCGCCCCTCGGCCAGCTCCCTCTCCAGGGCGCTAACCTTGTTCATTAGCGCGTTGAGGCCGGGGTCGTTGGAGGCGCCGGCCGTAGGGATGTTGGCCGACTGCTTGGCCTCCATCTGAGCCAGCCTCCTTTCCAGCTGGGCGATGACCTCGTCCCGGGGGTCCCTGGCGGCCGCAGCGGCGCCCGGCTGGTTCCTCATGCGTTCGTTGTGAGCCGCATTGATCTGATGGCTCACGTCGTCCTCGTGCAACTTCCCCTTGCCCTTGTCCGGGCGGGGCTGGTCCGCTGTCCGGGACACAGACCCCAAGCTTTCCCTCGCCGAGCCAGGCCGAGGCTCACCAATCCGTCCTGCCATCCTCTCCGGAACCGGACGACGGCGCGTGTCACCTAGCCTGTTGAAGGCAGAGGCTTTTCCACGCGCTGGGGTCTGCCCAGGCCGAAGAGGGGAAGCAGGGTGGGAGTTGGACGACGCTGTGTCCTGGGCCATCACCCCCTCATCGTTGCCTATCTGGACGGCCAACGGTTGGGGCTGAGGAGGTGGAGTGACGTTCCCCCCGGTCCTTGGCAAGAGCGCGCTGAGGACGGTGGGGTTCTGAGCCAGGCTGGCGATGATGACCGACAGCGCGGCCTGGACCTGTGGATCCACGGACGGAGAGGCCGCGGCCATAGACTGGGACGGGGCGTGGTCCGTCTTCTCAGCTCGTTTCTTGTCCAAGCCGATGCGGGCGTCAGGGGCTCCGCCGTTGAGTTGGTTGCGGAGGTCCGTCGTGAGGTTGAAGGCCTCCTGGAAGACGTCCCCCCCGCCGACCTGGTCGGCCGTGGCGTCCTCATCGTGCTCCCTGGCCTCTTGGTCCTCAGGGATGACCTTGCTGACGAGGTTGCAGTTTGATTTAGTTCTTCCCATGATCAGTGGTTAGCTGTGCTTGGTAGCGACAAAGGGTGCTAACTTGATTGTTCTAGCTCTCAACGAGAGCACCAAATGATAGAGTATATATCTAGACAGAAGTGAGAGCTAGAGAGAGAAGTGCAATATATGCTTCAATAGAATGATTTTGTCACCCCTATAACTACTCCCAAGGGGAGTATTTATAGAGAAAATACGGGCTGGGCTCCCAAGCCTTGGGCTTGGGAGGCCCATTTACAACTGGACCGCTACTGGGCCGAATACAAAGCCACTAATGGGCTGTACAAATGAGTAAGTGTAAAATCCGGTTCTGTGAGGTCTTCGTGGCTGACGAGGGCGTGGCCGACGAGGGCACGGTCGACGAGGGCACCCGGGTTCCTTGGCTTCAGGACCATATTCTGAGTTGGTACCTTCTCGGTCGACGGGGTCCCCTGGCCGACGAGGGCACCACTCAGTGTCTTGCTTTCTGTTCTTCTGAGTATGTGGGTCCTAGGGCTCAGACCCATATACTCCATCATAATACCTCCAAGCTTTCTTGAGATCAAAGACTCACTTACCTCAACAAGAAAAGCCCAAGTTGGAAGATATACTTTCTTATCTTTCATCCAACTAACAAGTAGCAAAGTTCCTCAGTTCTTCAACACTTCGAAAACTTCATCTACACATCTTTTGTGAAGAAGCAACGTTGGAGAAAACTGATCTTGATTCAAACACTTCTTGAAAAAGAAGGGACGTCTCAAACTAACTGGAGTAAGTGAAGTGGTGATACTTCCAAGAGACTCAGTGAAACGAGACCAGCCATCAGGAAGCAGGACTGCATCCCGGGTGGCAACTAGGCTTGAAGAAGACGTGGAGAGCTTCTTAAGTTCTAGGGACTAAGGCGTTGTAAACTGTTGTTTTTGCAAGCTTAGTGGAACAGTGGACTAGAGGAACAAGTTGTTTCTTGAACCACTATAAAAATCCCCGGTGTCACTTACTTTACTTATTTCATTTTTGCACTTAAAAACTTGACTGCATAACTCAAAAGGTTGGACTCTGCGTTCAGCAGATCTTCCTCAAGAGTTATCAGAAAGGCATTTGCCTTAGTGTTGTCTGAGGCTACCCGGACAGAATCTAATCCGCTGCCAGGTCCAGTTCTGCCATCAGAACTTGACCTTCTCTGTCACCAGATTTCGACCATCTCTGATAAGTCAGTTGTGACTTAGAGAAAAGTTTAAATTCCTGAACAGTCTATTCACCCCCCCTCTAGACTGTTCCCATTACAAACGGGACCAACAAGTGGTATCAGAGCCTCCTTGTTCTTGTAATCTTTTAGGTTACTTACTAAACAAGAGATCCACTTGTTTTAGCCTCTTTAATCTCATATTATGGATAACACTCTTTCAAAAAATCTCATGTTCTCAGTAACTAAGTTTGATGACTGGAGGATTCGCATGAAAGCTCACCTCTGCGTACTCCATGATGAAATGTGGGAAGTCCTTGATGCTGGTCCTTTCACAGAGTTTACCAAGATCAATCCTGAATACATTGCTGGTGGTGGTCTACCTCAGATGATCACCAAACTACGGCATGAGTGGTCCAATGAAGAAAGGAGGAAATACAACCTTGATAACATTGCCAAGGACATCCTCTACAAATCCATAGACGACAAATACTTCACAAGAATCAAGAAGTGCACCTCTGCCAAGGAAATCTGGGATACACTCACCCTGATAGGAGCTGGTGATGAGCAGGAAAAAGACAACAAACTGACCATTGCCATGAAGAAGTTTGAAGACTTCAAACTTCTACCCAAAGAGTGCATAGCTGAGATGTATGCACGACTACTCACACTCACTGCTGAGATATCAGAACTTGGGAAGGAGCTCACTCCCAAGGAGATCAATCTGAAGGTTCTCAGAGGCTTACCTTCATCCTGGAAGATGAAGGTCACTGCCATGAGAGATAGCAAAGATCTCAGAACCTACAGCACAGAGAAGCTCATCTCTGATCTCAAATCTTATGAGTTCGAGATGAATGAAGAAGAAAAAGAAGAAGTTGAGGACAGAACAACTGCTACCCTCACAGCCAACACATCTCAGGTAAATAACTTTGACCCTTCTATCCTTTTAACTGACAAATATATGGCTGCCTTTGCCAGAAAGTTCAGGAAATTCTTGAAGCCAAAGGACAGCATAAGTCCATCCTCAAGCAGAAAGCCGCACCAGAAACCCAAAGCATCAGAAATTAGTGGAGAGCTTCTCTGCTACAACTGCAGACAACCAGGTCACTTCAAAGTCAACTGTCCACATCCTATAGTCTCCAAAAGGCAAGGCCAGGAAGGAGAGAAGAAGTATGAGCACAAAAGAAGGAAGACACTCATCACTGAACAACCAGAGAAGGACCCCCTCTCTGAGACAGAGTCCAGCTCAGAATCAGAATCCGATGAGGCATTTTGTTGCCTGGATACAGAGACTGAAGACCTATGCCTTATGGGTCAATCTGATGATGAGGTATCCTCTACTTCTAACTCTAGTTTTTCTTCGGTAGGCAAAGCCTTTGATTCTGATTCAATGTCAGAATTTTGGGAAGAGTTTCAGGCCATCCAAGCCACTTATTCCTCTGTTAAAGAAGAAAACAGTAAGCTTAAGGTTGAAATCCTTTACTTAAGAAAGGAGGTTGAGATCAAAATCAATCTTCTGTTTAAGGAGAGAGATCAGCTAGAAGCTGAAAATGTTTCTCTTCTAAAGAGAATAAGGGAGATAGCGCCTCTTGAGATTAAGTATAAAACCTACCAGAAGGCCCAAGCCTCAATGGAAAGGTTTGTACTTGATCAACAAATTGGCGCTGGTTTTGGCCTTGGTTATGGCTCAACAGAATCAGGTGAGCCTTCTGTAATGCCTAGCACCAGTGTTGCTAAGGCAGACAAGGTCATAGTGACACTGATATCTAGCCCCATCTGCCAAGCTGGTGTATCTGGCACCAAGGTTGTTCATGAGGAAGTCAGAACAGAAAAAGGGAAGATAAAGGTTTAACAGAAACCCTTTTTGAAAAATAATGAACCTGGCAGAAAACCTAACAACAGAAAGGATTTTCAGAATAACAAAAATAAAAGACCATTTATTGACAGACAACCTCATGATAACCGTGCCAGAAATGACCACCAGAGAGGAAAATATCAAGAGAAGGTTAACTTCAGGTAGAAAAGGTTGGCTGGTCAACCTAAGAAGCCCAAAGCTAACCACTCCTCTGCTCTTGATAGTATATGGGACTTCTACCCAACCAAAAAGGCTATGCAGAAGTATGTAAACCGGAAGCATGATCCTCACAAGCATCTGTCCAAAGTGAATCACACTTCCGTTTACTATGACTACCAGGTGGACAATGGGTACCACCCACCAAGATTTCACTTGATGAGACCAAAGTGGTACCGGCTGCCAAGACTGCATGACCCCCTAGGACCCAACATTGCTTGGGTACCTAAATCTTCTTTTTAATTGTTGTAGGAACTATGTGCTGGAGCTATCTCTGAACAAGATTGGTACATTGATAGTGGATGCTCCAGGCACATGACAGGTAACAAGAGTTGCCTTACAGAGTTCCAGAAAATCAAAGGGCCCAGAGTTACCTTTGGTGGTAATGACAAAGATGGCCAAACTAAAGGAAAAGGGAAGCTGATCAGAAACCAGATAATCATTGAAGATGTCTCTTATGTCAAAGGCCTGAAATTCAACCTGCTTAGTGCTAGCCAATTCTGTGATAAAGGCTACACAGTTGAATTCTCCAAAGAAGGCTGTTCTGTCAAGCATGAGACAACTATGGAAGTGGTTCTGACTGCTACCAGAAAAAGAAACATCTATGTTGTTGATTGGTCTACTGCAAAGGGTGGAATCTGTCTTTTAGCTAAAGGAGATTCAAAACTCAGCTGGGAATGGCACAAGAAGCTGAGTCACCTGAATTTCAAAACAATCAACAAACTAGCAAGGGATCACATTGTTGATGGCATACCCAACATTGTGTACAAGAAGGAGAGCCTGTGCAGTGCATGCCAGAAAGGAAAACAAGTGAAGAACTCCTTCAAACCCATTGCTGGAGACCTCTCTACTAGTCCTTTAAATCTGATTCACATGGATTTATTTGGACCAGTAGAAACTCCAAGTGTTGGTGGAAAAAGATATACCTTAGTCATGGTGGATGACTATTCAAGATACACTTGGACAATCTTTCTGAAGAAGAAAAATGAAACTCTGCAGAAACTACCATCTCTGTTGAAACTACTTCAGAATGAGCAGAACCAGAAAGTCAAATCTATCAGATCAGATAGAGGAACAGAGTTCGTCAACAAAGTCATACAAGAATTCTGTGATCAAAATGGAACAATGCATCAACTCTCTGCAGCCAGAACTCCTCAACAGAATGGAGTTGCAGAAAGAAGAAATAGAATACTCAAGGAAGCTGCAAGGACCATGATTGCTGAATCCGGTCTGCCTTACAGATACTGGGCTGAAGCTATCAACACTGCATGCTACACCCAAAACCGGAGCATGATTCACAAAACTCATCAGAAGACCCCCTATGAGCTCTGGAAGGGAAGGAAACCTAACATCAGCTACTTTCATGCATTTGGAGGCAAATGCTATATACTCAATAATGGAAAGGAACATCTCAAAGTGTTCCAAGAAAAGGCTGATGAAGGAATATTCTTAGGCTACTCCAGCACAAGCAAAGCCTACAGAATACTCAACAAAAGGACCCTACTTGTTGAAGAATCGATTCATGTCAATTTTGATGATCTCAACGTTGTTGAGAACATAACAGAGAACTTGGAGAAATTGAATCTAGAAGAAACACCTAAAGTAACAACCTCAGAAGTGGTCAACAACTCTGCCATACCAATCCACCTTCAGAATCCCATTCTACAAGACAAGGATAGTGATGAAGAACCAGAAGAAGAGCAAGAGAGACCAAGACAACACTTATCAGAACCTGACCTAACTTGGTTAAGGGATCATCCCCCAAACCAGGTGATAGGACAGATCAGAAGTGGAGTACAAACCAGATCTGCTACAACAAGAAGAGAAGCAATGCTTGCCTGCTATATATCTCAGATGAAACCTATGATAGTAGAAGAAGCTCTTGCAGACTCAGATTGGGTCAATGCAATGCAAGAAGAACTCACTCAGTTTGAAAGGAACAAAGTATGGGAACTTGTTCCTAGACCTCAACATCAGAATGTCATTGGAACCAAGTGGGTATTCAAGAACAAAGCAGATGAAGAAGGCAATATTGTAAGGAATAAGGCTAGACTGGTAGCCAAGGGATACTGCCAAGAAGAAGGAATATATTTTGATGAGACATTTGCACCAGTAGCCAGACTTGAAGCCATCAGAATCTTCCTAGCCTATGCTGCCAACAACAACATCAAGGTCTACCAGATGGATGTCAAAAGTGCATTTCTGAATGGAGATCTTGAAGAAGAAGTTTATGTGGAACAACCACCAGGTTTTGTCATTCCTACTCACTCCTCCTGTGTCTACAAGCTTAAAAGGCCCTCTATGGTCTTAAGCAAGCTCCCAGAGCATGGTATGACACACTGTCCCTATTCCTAGTGAACCATGGGTTTACTAAGGGAAAGGTTGACAAAACTTTATTTTAAATCTCTGTTGCTAATCATATTCTGTTAGTACAAATATATGTTGATGATATCATATTTGGTAGTACTAATTCAGAACTATGCAAGAAATTCTCTCAAGTGATGCATAGTCAATTTGAAATGAGTATGATGGGAGAACTCAGCTACTTCCTAGGACTACAAGTCAAACAAGTTCCAGAAGGAATCTTTATCAATCAAGGGAAGTACACTAGAGACCTGATCAAGAAGTTTGGAGTGGAAGGCAAATCCTCAGTGAAGATTCCCATGAACACCTCACAAGGAATTGGTCCAGATGATGAAGGAAAGGATGTCGATGCAACAACCTACAGAGGAATCATAGGATCTCTCCTCTATCTAACTGCAAGCAGACCAGATATTTCATTCTCTATTGGAATCTGTGCCAGATACCAATCAAAGCCCAAGGAGAGCCCTCTTAGTGCTGCAAAGAGAATCATCAGATATATCAAAGGAAATCCAAATGCAGGCCTATGGTATACAAAGGGAGGTAACTTTGAACTAATTGGTTACTCTGACTCAGATTTTGCAGGTTGCAGATTAGACAGGAAAAACACCTCTGGTCATTGCCAAATGCTAGGAGGAAGGCTTGTTTCCTGGTTTAGCAAGAAGCAGAATTCAATCTCAACAAGTACAGCAGAAGCTGAGTACATTGCAGCTGGGAGTTGTTGTGCTCAGTTACTCTGGAGAAGCAACAGCTGAAGGATTATGGCATTCAAGCAAAGGAGATCAAGCTGCTATGTGACAACACCAGTGCCATTGCAATCACTCAGAATCCAGTACTTCATTCCAAGACAAAGCACATTGAGATCAGACATCATTTCATCAGAGATCATGTGGAGAAGAAGCATATTTGTATGGAGCATGTACCTACAGAGGATCAGCTAGCGGATATCTTAACCAAGCCTCTACCAGAGGCAAGGTTCAACAAACTAAGGGAAGAGCTGGGAATGATGGATGATCTTCCCAGAGATGCATGAACCAGAATTGTTGTGGACCAGAACTGTCTTCTGGATCAGAAAACCCTACACCAGAATACCTCTTATCTGATCACCAGAGTACCCCTCATCAGAGAACCTCCTTCTCTGATACAAGGATCCTTATCTGTAATCCATCAGAGATCCATGTGGACTTGATTATTTTTCGAGGAAAGGGCAAGACCTTTTAACTTGAACAGGTCTTTTACCAAAATATCCCTGATTATTATTTCGTTAACGGAAACGTTTTCCGCCCGCATTTCTTTAAATGATACCTCGAAACCGTAAACTATCTCAAACGTCCACTAATCCAAAACCATTTATATCCATCTTCTTCAACCTAAACCGCTACTGCTATTCATCTCTCTAAACGCTCTAGCTTCAAAAACTCCTCAATCTCCAGAATCTCTCAGAAACTTCTCAGAAAATGAACTTCATCAACATCAACGATCTCACCAAGGAAGAAGCCAAGACCATTGTTGCCAATGTGGTTACCGGCATGAAGGTTGATTTGTCTACACTACCTCTACTCGCAGAAAATCAGAAGAGAAAGGCCAAAATCATACAAGGGATGAATGAATCCCAGCTGAGCAAGATTGTTGCTCATCCATATGAAGATTTCAGCACCAGGGATGTAGCTGAATTCTATCTGAACGCCACCATCACCAAGAGCGGAGTCCACTCTAAGGTGCAGGGAAAGAGCATCTCACTCAATGCTGATGCTCTGAACGAATTTTTTGGAGTCCAACTGGACTCTCAAGACTCTGAGACTCCCACTCTCATTGACCTAGAGTCAGTGGAGGTCTCAGTTGAAGCATTCGCCCAGACCTACTGCCGTCCTGAGGCCGCCAATCTAGACAGACTTTACATGAAGAAGTTTCTGCTGAAGTAGGACTTTGAAAAGTTGGTCGTCATTCTGCACAGGAGCTTGTGGTGCAAAACTGGCTCAACTGATGAGATCAACAAAGCCAACTGCAAAGCAATCTTTGTTGTTCATCATGGGATGAACATAAACTGGGGTGAGGTAATCTTCGGTTCTTTAACTGAATTCATCAAGAAGAAGGATCAGAAAACCGTCCTTTTCTCAACAAAGATGGGCCATGGCCTCCTTCTGTCTGCCATCCTCACTGCCCATGGAGTTCAACTCAGGGACCCTTCCCCAGTTGATCACTCCAAGACCTTATTCCTGACTGCATCCCCCAAGCTGAACATAGCCATCTCTGCTGAACTGAAGAGAGAAGAAAGGCTGGAAAAGAAAAGGGAACAACAGGCTGTCAAACCTAAACCTGCTACCAAGAAGACCATTAAGAAGCCCTCTGTGACTTCAGAACAGCCTGAGCAATCCCAGATTGCAAGGGATGTAAGGAAGAAGAAGAAGAATGATAGAAGCACTCTATCAGAAGTGGATGCACGAGAGATAGGCGCATCAGAGTTGGCTCCCCCAAAATCTGTCAGAAACTCTCCTGCAAAGAAGCAGAAGTTGAAAAGGAGAAGGAAGCAAGTTGTTCAGAGTGAGGACTCTTGTCACGCCCCGGGCCTAGCCGGACACGTCAACGACCCACCGTACAGTACGAATAGTCAACCGCAGTCCGACTCATCCATACTATACAAGGCGTCATGAATATCATTCACACATAGTACATCCATAAACAAACATAATGTAAATCATTCATTTAAAACAGCGGAAGCATAAATACAATTGTTCAAGCCACACTTGGCATAACTCGGCATACAAGCCCCCAAAGTAATTATTCAAAAAATAATATCCATGAGCATTAACGTAATTGTTTTTAAAACAGAACGGAAGAAGCACGAACCACGTCTTCTCCCCTTGTTCCTCCCGAAGCCACGGGCGATGGTAGCAACCTTCAAGTTCTACCTGAAACTGTGAGGTGGCCTCCCCCGTGAAGGGGAGGTCAGTACTTGGAAATATTTGACAAGTACAATAGCAACTATACTAAGTATAATCAACGTTTTAATTTCCAAGACCCTCAAAATAGGGTGATATCATAATATTAATAATAATTTATATTTCCCACTTATTATCTTTATAATAAGTGAATTTATTTATTTGTCGGCACACGGCCCTTCTTATATGTTCCTTTTCATTTATCATTTGCACAACCCAACCCTTGGGTCTTATTATTTCTACGGGACTTGCCACCGCTGTCCGAGATCTCATGAGGCTCCCGGTTCGGACTCCAACATCCCGCCCCTGGACTCGTACCCATCATCCCGTAGGAAGGTAAGGCCCTTCGGGGTCCTATCTTATGTGTTACCGCTACCGGAACCTAGTTAGGTCTCCGATTCGGATTCCACCCTAACCCGTGATCACGATGTAAGTCCATGCTATCCAACCCCGCTCTCTAGAGTCGGGAATGGTCATGGTCCTTACTTATTTCCATAATTCAACCGGCTATCCACAAGGACTACCGAGCACACCCGTAGGCCAATCCTATATCTAGGATCAATTTAATATTTACATTATCTTGGGTATCCCTTAAGGCCTACCCCTAGTATAACTTAAAGTTCATACTTTCCTACCTTAAAGCATCTCTTAAGACTACTTAAGGCATAACATTTCACAATCCAACCTTAGGATCAATCTTAACAACATTTCATTTTAATGTCCAGCTAATATCTTAATACTAGTCAAATTAATATCAACAAACCAAGTTCTCAACTCATAGTCATATAGACAATTCCAACTGATTTTCCTTTGGAAATATCAGTTATCTCAATATTCAAAATATCACTTTTAATCACTCATATATTCTAATATGAAGAAAAAGTATATTTCAACGCATGTTTCATAATAAATTCCACTTTCAAGTCAACATACTCATAACATATGAACATACACAATTTACTCTTAAATTTGTATATCATGCTCCTTTTTCTTTAGACATTTAGTCTTTTCATTTTTAGGCATTATTAATCATTAATAATCCATAAAAACACATTTAATTACCTTCAGTAATCTCATGAAATTAACTCACTAATTATAAGCAATATAGTCAGCCATCCTCACCTTATGATGTGCTGAAATAGTTGCCTTTGTTGAGCTCCCCGATAAATCCTCGTTTTAAACCGATGAAAAGGCAAAACTGGACTGCCTGGGCAAAAGCCGGGCGGCTTTCACGAAAGCCGGGCGGCTTTCGTGTTCTGCAGATACGAGCAGCTCCCTATATGTGGCGGTTCCCGGCGATTTCGACAATTATCGATTCACCAACACTTCTAAGTTAAATACCACCACTTTACATCAATATTCTACACTTTTTAAACGTGTAGAACATCATGTTTAATCCATCATATGATTTCTTAAAAATCATACATGATAAAACTAGTTAATGCATACTAGTTGGATTCTTACCTCAATTCCTAGCTTTTCTTCTTGGATCCTTCTCTCCTCTTGGTTTCTTCAGCTCCAGAACTTGGAGAGCTTTTTCCCCTTGTGCTGGCCGAATTAATTGAAGAAAGGGTAGGGGAGAGGTCCTTCTCAACCAACACAATGATATTGTGAGGGATAGGACATGAGGGGTGTGGGTTTTTGTCTCTTGGAGACTTCCCACCTACTAGGTACACCCCCCAGCTGCCTTCCTTGTCACTTGCAGCACATAGGGTCGTGGGGTGGCGCCCACTTATGTGGGAGGTCATCCCATTATATCCCGGTGTGTATAATTGGCCCCGAAAGTTGTATTTTTCGGACTACTTTAGTCATATTTTATTTTATCGGGCCGGATAAAATATATCACGTGTTCCTAATAATTATGGGCCTTTAGAATAGATGTACATTCCCCAACATTAATTTAGGAGTCTCCGAAACTCATTTCGGGCTGTTATCCGTTAAATTACCAATACCGGTAATTGGGCCTCGTTTGACCACCGGTCAACTCCGTGCCTTTTCTATGGCCCAAACAAAATATTCACAACCATATAAATGTCATCTTAGACCAAGATGAATATAATATGTGGTTCGGGAATTATCGGGCGGTCCCCGTTCCCGCTGTGGGCCCCACATGTAATTTACTATCCACGTAAAAGAAATAATAAAATTTACAATTAAGCAAATTCATAAATCATCTTTCAAGGTTCATTACATAATTTACTAAAAGTAAATATGCTCGGGGTCGATGTTACAACTCTGACAACTCTGGTCTGAAACCTTTGAAGAAGAAGAAGAAGAAGACAATCACACCTGCACGGAGATCAGAAACTCAGGGGGGACCTGAATTTGTTGCACAACCCTCCTCTGCACCAGACTTGGTTTTCACTGCAGATTTATCAGAACCCCAACACATCTCTGACGGAGAACCAGAGACTGATTACAACACCATTCTTCAAAAGCAGTTTGAAAGGGTTCTGACCTGGAGAAGATGGAGAATGGGGCCTCTTCAGAAGATCATACAGTATTTTGACCGTTTTGAAGCAGAAGAAGCTGCTGTTTTACACTGGGTGGGCACAGAAGATGTGTCTCAATGCTTCGACCTTGCCTTTCTCATTTCTGTCCTGCAGAAGAAGAAATAGAAACATCAAGGTAAAGCACCTATGACTACCTTATCTCCTGAAAGGCATGTCAAAGCTTTGGAGGAACATGAGATGAAAGAGATTGATGAATGGCTGATGGAGAAGAAAAGAAAGGAATCATTGATCAAGTTTCGCCACAGTGCTCGTGAAGAAGGGGAACCCTCCACAGCCAATGATGTTCCTCTGACAATGGAAAAGCTGGTCAGGGAATGGAGATAATCCTTGTTCTCTGAAACTGTTCTTGAGGTAATTCCTACACCCCCTCCTTCCCCTCCCAAATCTCCTTTTACTCATTCACCCCATCCTAAAGTACCTTCACCTACATCTTCCTCACCTCCCAAATCACCCTCAAAACCTTCAACCCCAATCAAGCAAAAAACCCCATCACCTCAGAAAACCTCCTCTCCCCCACCATCCCTCATCAGAAATCCAACACCTCAGGAGACCAAATCAAAGTCTCCATCACCCTGCAAGCAACCCTCACCTCCTAGAAACCGGTCACCCTCACCACCACCCTCCCCCAAACCTCTGAAATCAATCACTCATAAGAACTCCTCTCCTCAGAATTCTCACCATCAGAACTCCCCCCATCAGAAAACCCCCTCACATCAGAGTTCACCTCCACAGCAGCAACCCATGTCAATCACCAGAGCTGCTACACCCCCACTCTCTCCTCAGCTCTCTGTAGCCTCAACACCCAAGAGAGAGATTCCCATTCGCATTCTGTCCTCAGATGCTGACAATGATGGGTTCCTCACATCCTCTCTTGCGGCAGACTTCACATCCAAGAGAAGGAAGACGTCTCCCAGGGATCAATCTGCTGAACCCACTGGCAATACTGCTCCATTCCCCAAGGAAAGAGGTTTGGAGATGCCTGGATTTGCTCCAGAAGCCCCTCAGATGGACTTCAACCAATTTGTCCATTCTGCAGAAGAGTTTGGTGGTCAGATGCTAGATAACATGAACAAGCTCATCGTTATCAATGACAAACACTATGATCATCTAACACACACAAACATCAATCTTAATCAAGGCCTACAGCAACTGTCAGAAAAGCTTGACACTCTGACAGAGTCCCTGCACACCTTCATGAGCTCATCCACCAAGAAGATTGATACAATCTCCAGAGAAGTAGATGGAATTAACTCTGTCCTCTACTTTCACTCTCAATCTATGAATAATCAGAATCAGAAACTAAAGGAGATCGCTGAAGCCATTGACATTCTACAATGGAATGCTGATCAAGCCTCAGAGCGCTTCATGGAGATAGGAAATATGTGTACAGAACACAAAGCGCAGGCTTTAGATCTTCTTCACAAGGACAAGGAGCGTTACCAGAAATTGGTACTCCTTGAAGCCAGTACACAGAGTATCCAATCTACCATGGAAAGACAACAGAACCTGATTGAAGGTCTGGCCTCTGTTACCCAGACTTTGCCAGAAGCGCCGGATGAGATCAGAGATGCCCAAGCATCAGAGTTCTCAAAGATTGAACTCCTCCTTGACGATCTTGTTGATGCCAAAAAGGGGGAAGACACCAGAGAAGAAGAAGGTCCAAGCTCCAGAACCTTATCTATCAGAGGACCTCCATCATCTGTTGATCCTGCTCCTTACTTCGAAGCTGCCAAAAAGAAAAAGCAAGCTAATGCAGGCACCAGACCTCCTCCTCCACCTCCCAGAAGTTCTAAGAAGAAGTCCTCCAACTTTACCTTCAATGAATGGATGAAGATTGAAGAGTGGGATGTCTAAGCCTGACAGAGCCCAATTTACACAGATGAAGAAGCTGATGACTCCACTGCAACAAGAGAATCTGTTTATGGACAGTGATGGACTCGTCCAAATCAATCATGGTGGATCAATTCAAGAAGCTGAGATCTGGTGGCAGATGAGAGTTCTATCTGGCAAGAACATATCATAAGCAATCAGAAATTACTTAGATTGCAAGCTTGCACCTCACTGGGCAGACTATCAGAATCCGAGGGACTTAGCCTCCATCAGAGCAAAGGTCAATGCAGAGCTTGAAAGGATTGACAAAGCAGGACCTCAGGTAGATGAAGATGAATCTTAATTATATCTATCTCTGTTCATGTAATTAAACATCTGATAATAAGAGACCATCTCTGCCTCTTGTTTGCATGGCATCTTAAATTATCTGTTCTTTCTTACCTTCTGTGAATTCCTTGTGTTTGCTCTGGTTCTTTTTGTCCTTTTACTGCTATCTGATTGTACTGTACTCTCTCTTTTTTCCTATGCTAAGTTGCCCACCAAGATTTTAATGAAAGTTTTTAACTGTATTCTTTTATGGTGAAAGGCACTTCTCTGGAAAAAGTTAAAGGGTTTTGGCATCATCAAAAAGGGGGAAATTGTAAGGAATAAATGTAATTAGATTTTGATGATGCTAGGTTGATTAGTATTTGAAAGTACCCCAATAGAAATTTTGTGTTAGAATTTGTCTTTGTATGTACTAGAATAGTCGACATGCCAGAAACCCTATTGGTCTTCCTTATCAGAACTTCTACCAGAGTTGCTCCCAGAGTTGCTCTCCAGAGAAGTCATCAGAGTGGATACCAGAGTTGGCATCAGAATCTGCCATCAGAGTTCTGATCAGAAAACCTCATCAGACAAGCTCGCACCTTGCAGAACTCGAAGGCACTTACCAACGGTCGTTAAACTAACGGGAAATCCCCTAACGGCTACAAACCTTTCAACGGGAACATGGTACTGTACACGCATTAAATGCTCAATTAATGTTGTACGTACGAAGATATATTTAAAGCTGATGATTGACCATGCAAGTATCTTTGCGCCCCCAAAATAGCAAGTCGAAGGTCCAACCGGTCAAGTCAACAGTACAAGCATTTAATGAAGTTGTCTTCTACACTCCAACGGGAAGACTGCTCCCAGTATATAAGATACATTCTGAAGAACTACCAGGATAACTTTGGCTACACAAACTTGCTCAGATTATTCACTCTGAACTAATACCTCCAAGCTTTCTTGAGATCAAAGACTCACTTACCTCAACAAGAAAAGCCCAAGTTGGAAGATATACTTTCTTATCTTTCATCCAACTAACAAGTAGCAAAGTTCCTCAGTTCTTCAACACTTCGAAAACTTCATCTACACATCTTTTGTGAAGAAGCAACGTTGGAGAAAACTGATCTTGATTCAAACACTTCTTGAAAAAGAAGGGGCGTCTCAAACTAACTGGAGTAAGTGAAGTGGTGATACTTCCAAGAGACTCAGTGAAACGAGACCAGCCATCAGGAAGCAGGACTGCATCCCGGGTGGCAACTAGGCTTGAAGAAGACGTGGAGAGCTTCTTAAGTTCTAGGGACTAAGGCGTTGTAAACTGTTGTTTTTGCATGCTTAGTGGAACAGTGGACTAGAGGAACAAGTTGTTCCTTGAACCACTATAAAAATCCCCGGTGTCACTTACTTTACTTATTTCATTTTTGCACTTAAGAACTTGACTGCATAACTCAAAAGGTTGGACTCTGTGTTCAGCAGATCTTCCTCAAGAGTTATCAGAAAGGCATTTGCCTTAGTGTTGTCTGAGGCTACCCGGACAGAATCTAATCCGCTGCCAGGTCCATTTCTGCCATCAGAACTTGACCTTCTCTGTCACCAGATTTCGACCATCTCTGATAAGTCAGTTGTGACTTAGAGAAAAGTTTAAATTCCTGAACAGTCTATTCACCCCCCCCCCCCTCTAGACTGTTCCCATTACAAACGGGACCAACACTTTTCAATAAGTGAAAAAATTGTTTGGTAAATAGCTGTTTGGCACTAGCGTTTTCGGACGAAAACGCTGAAATTGAAACGCTGCAAATAGAGGAGTTTCGGGTTAACATTTTGAAAGATGGCGTTTTCTACTAATTTTATTGTCAAATAGCTAAATTACCAAACATCTTCTGACAATCAGCCAACTTATTGCACTAATCAAATCCACTGACTGAAAAAAAAAGAATCAGCCATCGACATCCGCTAACATAATATGCTATCCGATAACAGCTAACCGCTAAATGTCAAACACGCTCATACTACGTAATGTATTTCCGATATTGAATTAATTAGTATAGCCTGTTTATCCTTCGTGGACCATTTGTAGCGTAGGAGGATTAAGAGTCCAAAAAGCTAAATGTGGAACCCTGGACTCTTTGCTTACATTGGGTGAGAAAATGGAGTTTATAAGTTGAAAGAAGAGTGAGAGTGTTTAAATATAGAAGGAGTGTTGACATCTAAAAAGAAAAGGAAAAAAGGAAAGACAAAGAGGTACGCAAGACCAATGGCGGAACTAGGGGTGAGCGAGCCGGTGACGGCGCCCTCCGTGTGTTGGAATAGCTAAGGTAGATATATGTATTATTAGCACCGCGCCCTTGCAAATTATCATCTTCTTCCGGTTTGCCGACCTTGTCTTTGCGCCCCTGCTGCTGAAAGGAGTAAATAATACTCTCTGTATAATGCAATAGTCCGATAGGTTTTTTCATTTAGTGCAAGAACAACATTTTGCTCAATATTATAAATAAGTATGGAGTAATAAACATATTGTTAGGACCCAATTTTGAGAGATTGTGATGATGCCACTATACTTTGCTCATGTGCATTTTGTTCTAGTTTGTATGACTCAATTTACTTTGTCCAAAAATTGATTACCGTACTGAAAAGAAGAAAAGAAAAAGAAAAAGTACACAATCAATATTAGGAACAAAACAATAACAAGTGACAAAATCAAATGTACAATTTTTGTAACAAATAAAACATACTGGAAATTAAAAATGCAACAAGGTAATTTTTAATTACCTTAAATGGATATTTTAATCATACCAGTATTGATTTTATTTGTGACACAAAAATTAACCATGTCACATTTTATTGAGTCAAATACTCCAACGAAAAAGAAAAATCATATACATTGTATGTATATGATTAAAGACAAAACTTGATGAAAATTAAATGCATAAGCCAAACATGGGGCCAAGAGCATGGTACGCACAAGCCAATGGATCAACAAAAGATGTCAATTGAATGCTGTGGATTCAATTCAAAATAAATCAGCGGATCATCAAGTAAAGACAAGGAAAATCAACATTATTTCCCTTATCAGCTCTAGCACAAGAATACAAACAACAAGTTATCTTCTGACCCAAGGATTCAACGACAATGATTAATTCATCTCAACTAAAGAATGAGATTAATCAACTTGAGAAGCCTATAAATATTGGCATAAGCATGAGTTCTAAGATAAGTTTTTGAGTCTTAAGTAGAGAAAACCTTACTAAGCAATCAAATGATATCTAGCAAAAGAGAAAGTGCTTGTTCAACTTTGTTTTCTGCTTAGACTCATGCTTCACTAAACTTCCAAGTTAGAACTCTTCATTGCTATATTCTGGAAGTTTAGATCTTAGTTGGAGTTTAGATTTCTTTTGTAAATCTTAAACAATTGTAAACACTTAGGACGACTTTATGATCAAGTCCTAAGTATGGGTAGATAGGATAAAGTACCTTTTGATCCCCAATCGATCAATTGAGAAAACCTAAGAATTGAGTAACTTGGAGTGGTGTGTACTCCGAGTGAAACACCTTGAATCTAGGCCTCTTTTGTGATAAAGACTAGATTGACACTAAGTGTATTGGGCCTAATACTTTAGTGGAAATCCATCTGGAATAGGGTGTGACTGGATAAAGGAGTATTACACCACCTCTGAACCAGAACACACCAAACACTTATACTTTTGAGTCCTTAGTTTAAACTTTAATTGAGTTTTAACTAAATAGTAAACAACATTAATACTGAAGCATTTCAGTATACCCGGTGTTCTGGACACTGAATATTAGAAAAAGAGAAAAATATTAAACTGATCCAATCAGAATTATTTTACACTCAAAAGAAAGCCCAAGCCGAGTACTTTAAACTGACAAAAACAATTCTTAAAGAAAGAGAACCATCTTCAACAGCAGACTCTGCAGCACCCTCACTTCAGCCTGTTACCCATCTATACTATTTATTTAAGACATCTGAATATAACAATAGCCTCACCAAATCATTTCAAAAAAGCTTGTATAATCAGATTTCTCAAATTCACATTATAACCTAGCAGCAGGCTCAGCAGCACCCTGCTGCCTACTTAATTTGCTGCCCAACCTACTGCTCACACAAATCTACACTTTGAGTAAGCTTAGTACATTTCCAGAAAGCTCTCATCATCCTGAGTAAAACCCTACAATCAGATTTCTCAAAATCACATTATGGCATAGCAGCAGCCTCAGCAGCAGCCTGGTGCCTACATACCCTGCTGCTCTGCCATCTGCCCACCCAAATAAGTCCAAACATCTTGATAAACTTCCGGAAGACTTATTTAGAATCTATAAGGCTAATCTGATTGTTAGCTTAACTCGCAAAGTTCATTTATCACTTCCAGAGAAAACTCACTAAATAGAAAGTTGTCATACACTGCATATATAGAGGTCCAGACTTCCGTTGTACATCTATAATCTCCCAAAATGTTATAGATCACTCTATCTAGGAGGGAAAAGTTTTTAAAGTTGAAAAAGATTTAAAAGTCTATTAACCCCCCCCCCCCCCAGACGTTTACCTCTATCCGAGACCATCACATACAATTTGGGCTTCTGGCCACCCAAATTACCAAATTCAGCAAACCTGTAGCCCTTAATCAGTTAGTCTCCATATATAACATGAGTTTTTTCCCATTGAGGGGGTACTTTCTAATCTTATTTTCCAAAGTAATGTACTTTCAAAATATTGACAGTGTTGGAAAGCGGTGAAAAACAATATTGATGTATCATAGTTTATACGCTGTTTCATATCAACGGAGTCCATATTTAAGTTTTTATACGGAAGTTGAATGTGAATAGGCTTATACAACTCCATTCATCCTATCCTATTAGCTAGTTTGACTTAGATAAAAGGTCGTTCAAAGGATAGAAACAAATAAACCAAATTACCATAGATCGAGTTCCTATATGAAAATGAAAGATGAGTTTACATTGCTGTGGATAGTCCCCACTTCTTGAGGCGAGTGTAAGGATGTGAAGAGAAGTAGAGTAGTGAATGTTTCGTGATGACTCCCGTACGGGTCGAGAGTCGACACCTTTTATTAACAGTGGGGAGATGACTCGTTAAAAATATCTTTAGAAAAAAACTCTGTGAAAAAATCCTAATAAGAGGAAAAGAGTACACCGAATGCTCCCTGAATGTAATACCCCGAAAATTTAGGAGAATTTGGGAAATAATTCAATTTTGTTTCAGAAATTCACTATATACACTAATACACATCCCTAATCCGATTTTCCTCATTCTAAAAACCCTAAGGCTGCCTATTCAAGATATATTTCTTCCAACTCTTCAATCCTCACACTCCCAAGAATATTTTAAGGCCAAGAACGTGATTAAACAATCAATTCTTTCGGTAAGCGTGTTTGTTGCCTAATTCACATGTTTTCTTTGTTTTCTTGATGTCTCTCTCCTAAATTGTAATCCTTCGACCCTATAACTTTCTAGGGAAGTGTGATTGACCTCTAAAGCTAGTTTTGACATTTAGGATTTGTTGCTAGCCTCGAGGTAATGACTATTGCAATCAAAATTACTATTTGGCCCTATTATATACTATCGTATTAACTAGGGTTTGAGTTATGAATTGCGTTTCTTTCTGAAATTCTATGAGTAATTCGGATATTATAATATGGATATTATGATCTATTATTTTATGGAAACTTATGAACGTATGGTTTTGGGTGAATTTGTCAAATCAATTTGCTATGGCCGAAATTGTGATTTTTGAGAAATAATTATTCTTGGATTAGAAAATTGTGGTGATTATTTTGGTATGAATTGAAGTATGTTTTGAGATTATTCACATTGGTTATTTTGAAAATATATTCTGGGTTTAGAATACCCCAATTGGATTATTTTGGTGGTGGTAGTAAATGCTACTCTTGTGAAGCGGTGGTTTGGGTTACACCCTCTTTTTAGAAAGTATCGTGAGATCAAATCTTTTGGGAGAAATTACATATATTTAAATGTATAATTTGGTATAAATATTTACATATATATAGTGGAGTTATAAATATACTTATTGGATTATTTTGAATATGGTATTAAATACTATTTTGGAACTAGCTAGTTTTGGGTAAACCCTAATTTGTCAACTTTGACTTTGAATTGAATATGTTTGGCATATGATTTTGAGACCTGAATATGAAATAGATATTTTGAGAAAGTATTTTGAAGTTATGTATTATGTGAGTAATCTATGAACTACTTGTTCATAATGATATGTGAGTAACCTATGAACTAGATGTTCATAATGATTTGTGTAATCTAAGAACTACGTGTTCATAATGATATGTGAGTAATCTATGAATTTAATGTTCATAATGATATGAGAGTAATCTATGCAGTATGCATTCATAATGACATCCTGAGTAATATATGAGCCTTATGTTCATAATGACAAGTGGAGTAATCTATGAATCCCAAGTTCATAGATTTTGAGTAACCTATGAATTACAAGTTCATAATGATCTTTGGAGTAGAGTAATCTATGAACAATATGTTCATAATGATAGGACCGGTAGACAACTCGGGTATTCATGTAATTTGGATAATATTTTGAATTGAAAAGTAAATGGTTTTGGAGAATTAATTGTGGATAAGTATTTCTTGGAATATGAAATCTATATGGATAAGTATTTGTAAGCTATTGTGGGGAAGTTGATATGTTGAAAGTTAAATTGTGGAGAGTGTGTTTTCTTCTTTAAGGAGATGTGAGTAAATAAAGTTTATAGTTATTGATGTTGAATCTCAAAGGTTGTTTTGAATGATGAATGTGAGTTTAAAATTGAAAATTGTATTTTGAGAACTAAAAGGATTTTTGAATCTATAGGTTAAGTATCAAATCTATTTTCTTCAAACTATATTATTTTACGGGGTTGGGTGGGTCTTACTTAGCAAAATGCTAATTTTTGTTCCTTTGTCTTAGTTTTGTTTTCTGCCCTTTATTTGGTACAAGTGATGAGGATTATGCTTATTGCTGAGAGCTGCATTAGATCACATAGTTTGGTAATTATAATCACGTACCTAGTTATTATTTATTTCCGTTTTGGGACATGTAGAGAAATCAATTGTTTTTGAGATTTCAATACTTAAATACTTGGACATATTTTTGGATTGTGGTTTAGCCTGTGCATTCAGTTATGTGAGAACCGAGTATGGCGGTAACACTCATTGGATACTTTACTTCTGCTGCAATTTAAACTCTTCTGAACTTAATTGTTTTGGGGAAACTATCTTTACACTTGTTGTTTTAGCGTTTGTTTTACAAAATCTTTTAAAGGTTTTCTAAAACTATTTGAACTGACTAATTAATTTTATTAACTAGAACTAAAGAATCTGATTAGGAATTAAGTTTAAGGCCTAGGCGCGTGTGAGAATGTGGGATGCTTGTTTGTTATAATTCTTGTTGTTTTGGAATGATTTTTGGACTTGTTGATTGGCCGGAACTTTTCCAATGGTTGACTCCTAGGTATCTACTATCCTATGATATCTTGCGAGTTGTTGAACTTTAAGAATTGGTATGAGTATATTCCTAGTACTCTAAACCTTGTAATATTAGATGAAAGTTAGTGTCTGTTTTAAAATTTTCTAGTATTACGAACTTCCTGTGTCTCTATTATAAGACCTATGACATGCTATAGAAACATGATTGGTTGAGGTAGGTATACTGATGATCGTTGTGTAGTACTCCCTCCGTTCCTTAAAACTTTGTCAAGTTTGACCGGCACGGGGATTAATAAAGCAAAAACTGTGTGGTTGAGGTTTGTGCAGAGGAGAGAGAATTAACTGGAACCACAAATTCTTTACTTAAATGGGAAAGTGGCAAAATTAGTGGGATATCTAAAAAAGGAAAGTTGGCAAAGTTTTAAAGGACGGAGGTTGTAGTTTTTAGTAGTTTTCGGGCTTGAAATACTGATGATCAGATGTCTTCTGTGTTCGTCAAATACAGAGAAGCGAGAGCGATGAAGATGATCGATCAATACCTTGTCTACTCTGATACCGGATGTTAAATTCCAGAAATCAGCTACTAACAGATATGGATGCACTCACACAATGAATAGAGAAACAACGAGGATTCTATTGATAATGATATTGAAAGTTTTACAAAGGAAATCTCTCTCTGCTTCTCAATAGGAATACGCTCATGTGAAAATGCTCTCCGCGGCTGTGGCTTAGTATTGTTACGTGTGCACAGATACCTAATGTGTTACATTTATATACTCCCTCCGTCCCTTATAACTTTGTCATCTTTCTTTTTTTGGATGTCTGAAAAAATTTGTCACTTTTCCTTTTAATCAATGAATTTGTGATTCCTGACATTTCTCTTTCATCTGCACATATCTCAATCACACAGTTTTTACCTTTTTATTTCTCATGCCGATCAAACATGGCAAAGTATTGAGGGACGGAGGGAGTACTAGATATATGTGTCTTACATCTAGTCTATTATGGGCCCAAACATTTAGGGCCATGTTACCTATGTAGGCTAAATGCTAAGATTCTAATAAGCCTATAAATTAAAATCCAATTATTATAGAGATAATAAACATAAATTGATCAAAACAATAAAATATACTCTAACACTTTTTTATTAACATGACACAGAATTAGAAGAAACTTATTCACCGCTGTTGTTTCGTTGTCAAACATAGGTTGTTATCATCTGTATTGGACTAAAAAGGAAATCAACATAAATTTTAGAGATGAAAAACACAAAATAGTTTTGTAAGAAGGGGGTAAAATAAGATGTACTATATTTACAAGAACTAAAAACATTGGAATTCTAATATTGGTTGGACCGTGTTACATAGAAGAGGTAGCAAAGATAGGGAAACAAATAGCAGAAAATGGGAGTACTTGGTATTGAAAATAAATACGATAGTACAGAGTATAACTATGGAAAGTAACTCTTCAAAGCCCAAAGGGGTCACCGGTAATATCGTTGTCAGTCACAAGACCACCGACAACGGAAATGAAAAAAATATATGTAGCGGTAAAACACGGTAGCAAACCACAACAAAGCATGGCATACATTAGTCTGTGACGCATACGCTGATGAGAGACCCCCCCTTCCGATTGAGATGTGTTAGTCCATTGTGTCACTTTGATGAGAAGTAACACTCCTCCAATACATACGCTCCTGCACCCACACAAAAGTTAAATTTTACCAGTAAACATGTATCACTGGTTGATCAAAACGTAAAATAAATACTCCCTTTCTCACATTTTGTCAAAAAATATGAACTTTTCTAAATTAAACTCCATTAACTTTTTACTTCTTCATTTTATTTCTTTATCTATCATTTCACTGTGCAATTTTTATTGACTAAACATAATCTTTCTTACTTTTTGAAGATTAGAAAAACAACAACTTTATCCTTTAGTTTCTTAAAACCCACACCAAACATACATACTATCATTCGTTCTTTAAAAGTTGCACAATTTGACTTTCATGTTTGTCAACGCGCAACTTTGACTGTAATTATATATATTTACGTATGAGTAAACATTAAAAAAGTTAATATACTGAAAATTTACATTAATACAAATTTATTAATATTTTATACATGATAATTTTATTATATATATTATTAGAAAATCGTGGTCAAAGTAAGGTATGTGAATAGTGCAGAAATTCCAATGTTGCAATTTTTAAGGAACGGAGGAAGGTATGTGAAGTATAGCTTTACATTATGGGACATAAGTAGTACTCCCTCCGTTCCTAAATAAACTTCCAACTTTTCTTTTTCGTCTGTTCCAATTAAAACTTTCACTTTCCTTTTTTAGTAAAGAATTTGTGGTTCACAATATTTCTTACACATTTCTCTCTCCCCTGCACAACTCTCCGCCACACAATACCCACTATCATAAACTGTGTGCCAAACCTATTTGAAAGTTTCAATAGGAACGGAGGTAGTACTAGACATCTCAAAGTGGTTCAAGTGGATGACTGGCACACTTGATCCTCTATATGTGGGAGTGCTTTTGCTTCTCTTCATTAACTGGAATGGTCCAGTAGGAGAGAGATAGAGAGAGGTGGGGATGGTGGGACAGAGGAAAAGAAAAGATTATGTTTAATTATTATTTTTAAGGAGAGAGATAGAGTGAAAAAGAAATGGAGAGAGTAAATGGAGAGAATGAAATGAAGATGAGTATGACTCCTGTGTGAGACCTTAAATTTAAGTCATTAAAGAGGTGAATTTGAGATAATGTTCTAAAATGATGATCCTCTAGTACAAGGAGCTGGCAGCCTGGCACAGGTGCTCGCACAATCATTGCTTCGTCTTGTCTGGAGTGTGATAGTTCATCTTGCCAGGTTAAATTCCAGGTTCATATCACGGCAACTGCGACGAGAGGGTACTATGCTAAAAAATACATAGCGCCTCTGCAAGTACCGGAGACAGAGTCCTTCTCTCTATCTGTCAGACTTACATTAACCCCAATCTGACATATAGAGAGTGAGGCTCTGTCCCCGGTACTTGCAAAGGCCCTATGCATTTTTAGCATAGTAACCTCTCATCGCAGTTGTCAGGATTCGAACCCGGGACCTAACCCTTCTAGCACTCCCTTGCTACCAGCTGAGCTATGCCCACCGGTTATATCATAAATTTCATGAATTGACGTGGAGGAGCCAAAGCATAAGCGACTAATGTTGTAATAGTCCCACCGGGAAAATGGAAACTAATAATCCAACCTTTTAGCGGTTTTCTTACAATAGTCTCACCTTTTCATTATTCATGAATAATTCAACCTTTATTCATGAATAAAGATGGGGTGCAAAGGTTGGATTATTCAAGAATAATGAAAAGATGGGACTATTGTAAAAAGACCGCTAAAAAGTTGGATTTTTAGTTTCCATTTTCCCTTATATAAATTAATACTAGTAATGTGTACTATGTATATTATTAATTTTTCGGGTCGGGCCTACAATATACCCAAGCTAGGGGTGGGCGCGGTCCGGTAAATTGGTAAAACTCGTAATGTATCCGTGAGGTTTTTAACGGTCCGGTACGGTCCGGTTCCAGGGATAGAACCGTTCGGTACCATGTCATTTCGGAACGGTACAAAACGGTACGGTACAATGTCAAACACATGCTAAAAAATTTGAACAAATCTTGCAATTAGTAGATATTATCACACCAACCAACTCACATGAAATGTTGAAATAAATATAGGAAATTGCATACATGGTACTAAAATTCACAAATACACAAATAGTGCAACACAACTAAGAAAAAGTGAAACAAAATTATGATGCACGAGATAGATATCATCTTTAATTTACTAAGTTCATATGAATATATAAAAACAAATATCATTGTTGAATATAATAGAAATCTTCAACGTTCTTCTTCTTCGTTCTATGTTAAATATTACTCCGTAGTTCTAATTTAATTTATAGTCGAACCTTGAGAGCTAAAATTTAAACCATATTAATTAGATTGTAAAAATTGCACAAACATGATACAACAAAAAATCATGTACACTACATTACTAGAAATGAATAGTCATTAATGCATGATTTCTAAAATTTTAATATTCTTTCAATACATACCAAAATATAACATAAATTATATAAAAAGAAAAAAATAGCAATATATATATATATATATATATATATATATATATATATATATATATATATATATATATATATATATATATAAACACATTTAGATATCTTAGGGACACATAAATTCATACTTGGGATATAAAATTGTTGGTTTATAAAAGAGATCTATTGATATAGAAAAATATAAAAAATTCAAATGCATTATTTTCTAACGGTTCGGTCCGGTTTTTTCGGTTCTCAATATCTAGGACCGGTCCCGTACCCGTTTCAAACGGTACGGTTTCGGTACGAGATAAAAATCTATAGAACCGTTTATAAACCCGGTATTCGGTTCGGTTGCATTACGGGACGGTTCGGTATCGGTTCGGTTCGGGTTTTATGTCCACCCTAACCCAAGCCCGCCCATATTTTTACGGGCCGGCCTCGGCCCAGCCTTGTGGGCAATTATACATGTCCAAACCCGCCCACTTATATGGCGGGCTGGGCGGCCCAAGCGGGTCGGCCCGTGTTTGTACAGGTCTATTTATGAGCTCTCTTGTCAGATCAACATGAATGTGTTTTCTATTTATATATCAGAAAGGAGATAGCTCAACTAAAGATAATTATACCCTTCATTATTCCTATGTACGCATCTTTCCACAATTTGCTCTTTTGCTATGAAAATGACACGTGACCACTTTTTACTTCAAAGCTACTGAGGTTTAGGATGTTTTCTTTTGGACTGTTTTCAGTCACAGGCCAGACCAAACCAGACTTCCGTAGTTATAAAATACACAGAGATTAGACGTTTACCACACTTGACCAGACCAGATCAAACTAGATAACACCAGACCAGAACTTTGAATTATTAGTGTTCAATATAGTATATCATCTTTGGCTTTGTTAGCAAGAGTTTATTTTAGAGTCTACATGTAGAAGATTTTGCTTCAATCTCTTCATCTTCTATGCTTGATTTGTTTCATTGTTGGTTCAAAACTTTGGAGCTTCTTCAACATAGATTTATTGAATAGCCAAAACTTAGAAGCTTGTTTTATTATTTGTTAGTTTTTAAAATATCAGTATTTCAAAAAAACTAGTATAGTACTCGTGCATACGCACGGTTAAGAACAGTCTGAGCATATAATTTTACTCATGATCTAACTAAATATTAAAATCAAAATAACTTTGTAGGATTCAACATTTTCGAAAAATATTAGTACAATATTCTAATACCATAAAGTACTATATATGTGAGAGAAAATTCTTCTAATACCTAAAAACACTATATATAAGAGAGAAAATTCTTCTGCTCAATAATTAACAAGTTTATCTTGTTATATAAAAAACATTGCATATGAGAGAAAATTCTCTCTTTCAATTGTTAGTCAGATAGTATGATATCGAAAAGATTACAAATGGGAGCGAAAATTTGCATGCTCAATTGTTAGTCGCATTATCTTATACTTAAAAAGATATGAGAGAAAATTCGCTCAATTCTAATACCTAAAAGCACTATATATGAGAGAGAAAATTCGCTCGCTCAATTGTTAGCAGCGTATCTTCTAGTATCTAAAAGCACTATATGAGACATAAAATTATCTCATTCAACTATTAGAAAAATTATCTTCTTATACCTAAAATGCTTACATATTAGAGAGATAGTTCTCCCTCTCAATTGTTAGTTAGTTTATCTTATACTTAAAAGAACTATATGAGAGACAAAAAATTGTTCCGCTCAATTGTTATCAAGTTTATTTTCAAACAGCTAAAAGCACTACATATGATAGAGAACATTCTCCCGCTCAATCATTAGTCGGCTTATCTTATACCTAAATCATTATATATGATAGAGACCCCCCTTAATTGTTAGCGAGATTATCTTATATCTAAAAGCACTATTTATGAGAGATAGACATCTCTCCCTCAACTCTCAATTGTTAGTTGGATTATCTTGTATCTAAAACCACAGCTTATGAGAGGGAGAGAGAGAGGGAGGGAGAGAGAGGGAGAGAGAAATATTTTACTCGATTGTTAGACGGCTTATGGCTTAATATTTCTTGTATTTAAAATATTATATCTAAATGCACTACATATGAGAGAGAAACTTCTACCGCTCAATTGTTGGCTGACTTATCTTACCTTATACTAAAAAACATTACAAATGAGAGAGAAAATTCTCCTACTCAATCGTCAGCAAGTTTATCTTTTTAGCTTCTTATACCTGAAAGCAATATAAATGAGAGAGAAAATTATCTCGCTCAATTGTTAGCCGACTTATCTTATATTAAAAAGAACTACATATGAGAGAGAAAGTTATCGCTCTCAATTGTTAGCAAGCTTAAATTCTAATACCTAAAAGCACTAATCTTCTTCTTATTATACTTAAAAGAATTATTTATGACAGAGAAAGTTATCACGCTCAATTGTTAGTAAACTTAACTTCTACTACCTAAAAGCACTAATATGAGTGAGCAAAATCTCCTCCTCAATTCCCCCCGATCAATTGTTAGTGTATCTTCTAATATCTAAAAGCTCTACATACTTTAAGACGATGGTGTTTTTTTAAATAAAATGTGACATTTTATTATGTGACATTTTTTAGAATAAAGTATGTGTAATGATTCACCCAAATAGCAATTCAATTTCCCAGTAAGATAGGAATGAACATATTTAAAGTAGACTTCTAATTATATCTGGCCTCATTAGCATATGAAGAAATTGATTTGTGTTTCAGAACTCCATCCACTTTTTTCCAACTATAAATTGTGCAACTGCACCAATTGTGACATGCAGTTAATTTCCTAGAGAATATTATAAGATAGAGTATTTAATATCTAATATCTAATAAAATTGCTTACATCTTGTCACATACGTACTAATTACTAAAAAAGTGTCACAAATGATAAAATATTAAGTTCGATATCATTGATCCATTCGGGAAAAAATATAGGGAGAACTATCAAATAAGCTCTCGAACTTTCATAAAAAGTGCAAATAAGCCCTTTTACAGGAGGCTTTGTTCGGCAGTCGCCATTTGGGGCGGTTTGCGGTGGAATTTTTTGATGAAATTCTTTATCATCTTCTTCATTGCGTCTAGTTTATTCATACCAAATTTCAGCTAAAATTTCAAACGAGAAGACAGTCAAATGATTTTCTGAAACATACTGCGCTCCCTAACTGTGCCGTTATCTTCGAAAATTCATTTGACTGCCTTCCCGATTGAATGTTTAGCTGAAATTTGGTATGAGTACACTATAGTTAATGAAGAAGATGCTAAAAACATTTCATCAAAAAATTCCACCGGAAACCGCCCCAAATGGCAACGGCCGGACAGAGCCTCCTATAAAAGGGCTTATTTGCACTTTTTATGAAAGCTCGAGGGCTTATTTGATAGTTCTCCCAAAAATATATAAACCAAAAGCATATATTTTTCAAATAAACATTATTTCCGTCCCATAAGCTGATAAATTTTAATAATGCAGAGAGAGTGATATAAAATATACTTGTATTACATAATACACTATGTAATAAAAAACAAATTATGCTCAAAATATATGTTTCCTATTATAGAATATAAAAATTAAATTTCTGATACATCAATAAATTAATGTAGTCAAAGTAGAGTATGTGACTATTATAACACTCTATATTGTTCTTATTTTGTTCATATATTAGAAATCAGTTATCTATTTAATGTTGAATAATGAGAGTATAATGTTATATTTTTTATTAAAAGTAAGACTACTAAAGGGTGGAGTTTCTTTAAGATAGATGACGTATATTAGTAGGCCAAATATTTATATTTTCTATCTCTGTAATTCCTTTCTTATAAAGCAAATAACAAAAATGTAAAAGATGAAGTCATGTGGCATAAGTAGAGCAATGCTCTCTAATACTTGTAGGTAGACATGTTACATAGTAATTGAGTGTAAAACCATATTTTTAATAGCCTGCTACTTTCTTATATATAAATATATACTACCTCTGTCCCAATTTGATAATCCTAGTTCATTTTCACTTGGTCAACATAAATCATTCTTAATCATTTATTTTTTGTATCAATTTTTTATGAAATGTGATTCAGGTTTTTGCGAGTTTGTAAAACTTTTAATGTAGTTTCTGAATATGTAAATTTTATTTGCTACTAATATTTGAGTGTGGAAAAGAATTTGTTTGCTTTATCGTTGGTCAAGTCTCGTAAATTGCAACATGACTATCAAATTAGGACGAAGGGAGTATAGTTTTATTTTATACATAATTATAAAGACCGTTAACAAATTATATATTTATATACTCAATATTGATCTCAAATGAAAGATCACAAAAAATTACTCCCTCCGGTTCTTAATTAACTTTACACTTTGACTTCACACATATTAAGGAAATAAATTTACTGAGGGGTAAATTTAACTGTAAAGTACACTGTTTTGACACTGTTTGGCACTATTTGGCACTGTTTTGGCACTGTTTTGCACTGTTTGGTGTAGATTTGTTTGCCAAATAAGGCAAATAAGGCAAATAATGAAGTGTAAGTTTAATATGGGACAACCCAAAAAGAAAAGTGTAAAGTTAATTAAGAACCGGAGGGAATATGAATTTTGATATATTTTTTGTAAAAATTGGAGCAAAAATGAAAAAGTTATAACATTTTAAATAAAATTGGATTTTTTTATACTTTGGGCTCCACCAAATACATACTATCAGTATCTCGCGCCTACCTTTCCTTTCTTTCAGTGTGTTCCGTACATTTGGAGTGAAAAAGCCACATGACATTCTCGTAGAAAATGAGTGAATTGAGGAGAGCTTGACAGATGACATTCATTAAGGGTAAATTTGTATTTTATGAGCTATGTCTTTTCCTATATACGGAGTATAATAATAAATAGATTAAACAATCTCTCCTCTCCAGTAGATCAAGCTGTATATGGCCTTGGTTTGGCAATCGACTGTTAGCTGTTAGATGGTTATGTCAACTGTTTGATCACAGCTGATTGTGTCAGCTGTTCTGATTGGCTGGTTATGTTAGCTTGTTGTTAATAAATGTTTGGTAAAATTAACTGTTATAAAACAGCTGTTTGAATGCAAAAAGATGTATAAGGACATTACTATTTCATTGCATTTTTAACTATTGCTTATAAAAATAATATTATCTATTTACAGAGTAAATCATTCAAATTTTAGAATTTGATAGATAAAACTGCATGAAAAATAGAATAAATTGATACCAACATTTTAATTTAATGTGGATAATTTGAATTAAAAAATCAAGTCTATTTATTTGTAATTTAAAAAATCAAAGAAGGTATGCTGCATCATGTAAGCATTACGATGCATATCATCATTTGTGAGAAATAAATAAATAAACTAGCAACACTCAATTTATAAAGATTAAAGAGGCGTGGTTTGTAGTTTGTACTCGTCAAAGTAATAATAACTGGATGCACAGAAGACAAAACGTCAAATGGAATTGAAGTAGCAACCAGCCAAGCACAAACGCTGCTATTGATAGCGTTTTGAAACTTAGCTTTTGGAGACCAATCATCTAATCTTACCACCTATTTACCAAACATAAGTTTTGACAATTCAGCTGATCAATCCAAATAAAAGTGGTCAAATAAGCTGAAAAATGGCTGATCAACCATTTACCAAACATGACTTATATTTAATGCATATGGGCCGGGAGATTATTAGAGTAATTTTAAAATAATCTTAATTTGTCGCATAACTATTTCACTGTTTCATTCTACCCTTTTCAGCGACTCTCAGTCTCACCAACCTAGCTAATACGGAGTTGCAGTATAAAATACGGAGTAATAAAAGCATCTATTTCCAACTATAATAATGAAATAATGTGATAACATCCTTCCAGTAAAACCAAATCTAATAGAATCAAGAATATTCTCGAATCGTATATACTATCCTCCGTTCTTTAATTCCTGCAACGGTTTGACTTTCACGTTTGCCAACACACAACTTTGACCGTAATTATATTTAATTATGCATTAGTAAACATTATAAAAGATTGATATTTTAGAAATTCACATGGATAGGAATTCAATAACATTTTATACGTAATAATTTGATTATGTATATCAGTAGAAAATCGTGGTCTAAATAAAGTCTGTAAATAGTGCAAAAATCACAATGTTCCAAGAATTAAAGAATTGAGGAAGTATTTGAATCGAATCTTTAAATACATACTAGTATTACACCCGTGCGATGCACGGGGTAAAATTATAAAGGATTTAATGATGTATATTAAAAAAGATGAAAAAATCTTCAAACAAGAGTAAAAAAGTTTTGAAATTTAATTTCAAAATAAGATTATTATGTTTCTATTTCTTAAACAGTAGTAACTTTTGCCAAGTTTGGCATTACCACACTTTGAACATGACAGTTTTTTCTAGCTAACTTGACAGAAATTACTTTTATTCATGAAATAAAAACATGAGGGTCTTTTTTGAAATTTCAAAACGTGTTTACTTCTCTTCAGGGTTATTTCTATAAAAAAGAGGAAAAAAATACAAAATTAAATTTCAAGACATATATACATGAATTATTATAATAATGATAAAAAATAAATAATGGGCATATTTGTATTGTTACACAATAATGAAAAGAGTAATATCAGAAAATGGTAGGCAAATTTTCATATAATATATATAGATGATAATATGCACGTCTAACAAAAACTATTTGAGTATTGGAATATTTAATTGTGCAGTTGGAAATATAGATCTGATTATATTTACACACATATATAATGAAAGAAATACATTACACATTTCATCATATATGCAATTTGATCATTTAAACAATCAAACATTTTTGATATTATACTCCGTATTACCGACAAATACGGGTATAAACTTGTGTAGGAAGAAAATAAAATTAAAATGTACTCCTAGTTTAATTGATGGCTCGGTATGAGTTTTATTTTATTTTTTAATTAATGCCTAAATTACTGAATTTGCATTTACAAAGTAGCATTCTATTATTTTTATATATGAAAGGGATTTAGTTTATTTTATTTATATGTTTAAGGTTGTCAATTCAAGGTGTTTCAGCCTTATCTCTCTCCAATATAATGCTCGTCTTTATGCATTGTACTCCAAGAGCTCCATTCTCTCTGTCTTTCTACTTTTTAATTATCCCCTTTAATCATATCAACATAACATGCATAATGAAAATAATTATCCAGATTCACATATTCTCTAAACTTTATATTTACTCTGTATTATTTATAGCAAAAAAAATCCACAATATTTGTATTGTAGCACACATAGCCGAAGTCCGAATTCTTAAGTGCCACTTACTACTCCGCATTTAATTCTGGCGTAGGGGTGGCAGCGGGTCGGATTTATACCGGGTGAAAGCTCATCCGTCGTCCACCCGTTCATTTTTCATAGTCCACCCACCCGTCCATCATCCATTAAAATTTACATCCACATCCAACCCATCCATCATGAACGGGTTATCGGGTGGATCGGGTGAGTAACGGGTGAGTACAAAAGGTCAAACTTGAAAGAAAAAATAAATAAATTATAAAGAGAAATCGTGACAAAAATTAAGAATTCATTGAAAAATAACTACAAAAACTTGAGCAATTAAGTACTCCCTCCGTCCCATATTTATCTTCATAGTTACTATTCACATGGTCAACTCAAATTACTCTTAATCTTTTACTTTATATATCAAATTTTTATCAAACTTAAATTTTCTTGATCAGATTTTGTAGCGGATTTAATGTAGTTTATGAATATGTAAATTTAATTTACTAAAAATAATCTGAGTGTGAACAGGGATCAAGTTGCTTTATCGTCAGTCAAGCATCGTAAATCGAACTACGAAGATAAATATGGGACGGATGGAGTATATTACAACCATTAATTCACTGCCGATGATAAAGAAAGAACTAATTGTCAAACAAAATAGATAAAGAATTTCTTCAAGTTGTCAAATCTACATTTCTTCATCAACATAAAACTTTTTTTGCAGTTCAACGGGATTAGGGTTGGGCTCCTATTTTAGTCGCTACAATGCTACTCCGTAGTTACGTAGTATCTGTTAATATATTAATTATTATTATTATTATTATTATTATATTAAGTAGATATTATAATATATGTGTATATATTTATATACGGGTCAGCAGGTGCGGGTGGATGGAGCGGGTGATGGGTCGGGTGATGGGTTGGATGAGTGTTCATCCACACCCAATCCAACCCGTCTTTCAATCCACCCATCATCCATTTTTCATCCATATTTCTTCGGGTTTTCGTCCATATATTCGGTTCGGGTTGACCGAGTATCCGCGGGCGCGGGTGATATTGCCAGCCCTATTCTGGCGGTTGGCTGAACATTTAGTTATTACTCCGTATTATTTTATTTTTACTACTTATTTGATAAAGTCTACTGAAGATTGCAATTCGCAACTGTTGTATAGGTCTGTTTGTGCTTGCGTGCACCTTCCTTCCCTAGAACTTTTTTGGCGCTAACTTCTCCTAGAAGATTTCTTTTGCTTTTATATACAGATAGATTGTCAAATATTATATGCTCCGTATTTAACTGTGAGGCCACCTGGATCATCCGGGTATATATTTATTTATTTATTTATTTAGTTATTTATTTTAAAAGCATGTGAGATGAAAAATCTAGTCGATGAGAGGCTGCTGGGGTCAGACGATATTATACTTTGTAAAATGAAAATCTTTTTTAGGAAAAAAGAAAATCAAGTCGTTAGTCTTTTTTAGGAAAAATTTCTCTGATCTATATATAAGCAGTAAAAATAGTTTTTTCAATTGCAATTGTGGCTATTTTGTAGGTACATACTTGAGAAGAATAAAGACTTACCCTATCACCCCAAGAAAAATGAGTGTATACAACTTGAGCAATAGTTTAGCAGTGTCATTTTCTTTAGATGCCTCACGACACCATATCCAAACGGCAAAGCCTATGTTTATAGCAGAGGCTACCACGTGGCATATGGCTGCTAGTACACTCACATCCCAAATCGAGTCCCACTCATCGTCATGCTTCACCTATTTCATCATACATCCCAATATCCCATGCATCCAAAACAACATAAAATAATTAATCAATGATAAACACACACATTTATGCACACACATTTCACCATTCATATCTTTCATTTCTTATTAGTGTAAAAATTCCGAACACATTTATTTTTTATCAAAATTGAAGTAATAGAATATAAAATATATTATCTCCAAGGAATAGAATATAAAATATACTCCCTCCATCCTGCTAAGATTATACTAGACAATATTCACTTATTCAACATAAATCACTCTTAATCTCTTACTTTATATCTCGTATATCAAATTTTTATCAAATTTGATTCTGATTTTTGCAACTTTGTAAAGCTAATATAGTTTCTGAATATGTAATATTTTTCTAAACTTAATTTGAGTGCGGACAGAGATCTATTTGCTTTATCATCGGTTAGTAAACAGAATTGTCCCAAACTTAGTGAGACCGAGTGTGGGCATAAGAAGGACGAGACTCAAATGGAGGAAATGCATGGCGAAATGACAAATATGAAAATGTAGAAATGTATGCATCCTACGGTACGTGTATGATAAGAGCCATATGATATTGGAGAATCTTGATGCAAAGAGATAGAATTGAGTGGACGGTTGATGTTCCTCACCCCGACCTTCGGTGGCGGATCCAGAAATTTGTCAGAGTAGGGGCATACTAGTAGTGAAATTCTTGACCGGTGCGGGACACTGATTTTACTCTAAGTACTAGTAGTGAAATTACTGGTCGAAAGCGGGGGCACTTGCCCCCCTAGGTCCTCCGGTGGGCATCATCACCCTCTTCCTCCCGCCATGTACTCCCATATTTCCCTCTTCATCATCATCTTCATCTTCATCATCATTTCCCTCATCAAAAAAATAAAAAAAAGGCCAACGAACCGGCCCCGGCCCGACCGGGCCGGTTCCCCTTTTCCCTTACCCGTGCCCGGAACCGGTAGACCCCCGGGCCTAGGCCCGAACCGGAACCGGACCCGGTTTCCCGGACCTGGCCGGTCCTGCACGCAGTAGCGGGCCGGGCCGGTTCCCGGGCCGGGTGGCCTGCACCGAGTCCAAGCCTACATGCGATAAACTTGTCAAAAGACAACTCTAAGAAGGACGTAACTTCAACCTTGGTTGAGAAAATGATGTTAACATTGTGAATCAATTTAGGACAGAAAGAAGAATAAGTATGTGATGTGAGTATCTATTTACCTTCTTTAGTCCAAGGGCCCAAAGAGTAGCACATGCTATAATCTCGAATGTCATGACACTGCCAAGGACACAAAGAGCGGATCTCTTTCTTATATTTGAAGACATTTTAATTGAACATATATATAGAGCGGATCTCAAATGCTAATTAGAGGGTAATGTATTGATCGGTTCAAATAACTACTCCGCAATTAATTAAAATGAGTAGTAGTTAGTCGATGAATGTATACAATGGCGATCTGTCTTTGCTCGAGTGAGAATGATATATATATATATATATATATATATATATATATATATATATACTGGAGCCTGGAGGTCGGCTAAAGAGTGAACGTCATCAATTAGTCATATGTGACAACTCTGGTATTCATTTAAAAGATGGGGTATCGTACTACCACTAACTTAATTGGTCTTATTCATTATATCATTTTGAATTTAGATTTAAATAATTCAACTGCAACATTCTGATTAGTTCATGTGAACAAAAGTATGATATCTTAAGAATACCGTAGAATCTATAATACTCATAATTACGATCATGTCGAGGCGAGTAAACACAAACAGCAGTCAAACTACGTTAAACACCCAAAGGTCAGACAGCACGCAAATTTCCAGGTGACTTTTATCATCAATATAACTAGTAAGTTTGTTCTATGAATACATATGCACTATTGCACTAACGTCAGTTACGCACTTACGTGGCATGTCTGGTAAAATGTTTTCAATTGGACTTATGGTGGTTGCTATGGTACACAGCAAAAATAGGAGGGTACCATACCTAGGATGCATTTCATTGGTCCAACTCAAAGTTTTACATTTTATTTGCATTTAAATTATTCAATTGAAAATTTTTGATTGGTCCATAGCATCAAGATATTATACCTTCAAGGTACCATAGAAATTGCCTGGACTTATTTCATATTTAACTGTTTTCAATTACATATGCACTAAACAGATCCCAGACTAGACTTAATTAACAGAGCGGATTAGTTCAGATCGGATTTTGACAGTTATTGAATACACAAAGATCAAACATTTACCGGACGAGATTAGACTAGACCAAAAAATCCAATGCAATTAGACTACACTAAGGAGAAGGAAACTATCGTGAATGATCCATGGCTATGATTTCGTGTGAAACGAAAGGTAGGTTTTATCGACAACAACATTAAACGACCGACGAGAAGCGTAGACGATGGATATAGATAATGCATTCTTACATTGAGATCTCCGTGAGGAGGAGTATATGCATCTACCGCCGGGTTATTGATGTGACTTTTCTCGCACTTCAAAAGATGCATGCAGTAATATAGGTTGTAAGTACGAGTATTGTCTCCACAGGGACGGAAAAAAGAATCAACTACAGGAACTGAATAAATTCAGCGATTAAATAAATAAATAAAATGCAATTGTGCCAGATTTGGATTGTTGGAAAATAAAATGCGATTAGACGATTAATATAACTAGGTGCTTTCTAATTAATGATGACATGGAACATGGATTGATTCCGGGTAATCAGATTTCTGTCTGATCAGACTTAATCACATGAAAATTATTTAATTGACTCCGAGCCGAAATAGGACTCCAGGCCGTGCGCTCGGCGTGCGGGAAAGGTGTGCTCGGCGAGCGCACCACCGAATTTAATTATTTTCCGTAAAGCACCTCCGCTCGATGTGCGCTTATCATGCGCTCGTGGAGCGCTATCTCTAGTGACTTACAATTCACCCCGCTTGGCGGGCGGGTAAGGACGCGTGGCGAGCAGACCTTTTGTCCTAATTTTCTGAAATTCTGCCACCCCCGCTCGGCGAGCGGGCGTCAAGCGCTCGGCGAGCGCTCCTTTTAACTTGACTTTTTGGTTGTTTTTCTTCCCTTTTTGCCTGCTATTGCCCAAGTGCTTGATTATTTGGCTCGCGGGCAAGTCGTCTCCTTTTCTGACGGACAGGTTTGTAAGATTGGTGGACATTTAATCTATGCGTGATAATCTTCAGGTTGATTCTCGTCAGGTCTTCGTGACTACATGCGAAGCAATCTTTATGTTCTTTGAGAAAGTAAATGAGATCATCTCTGAGGTCTGCTGATAAGTTTTCTCAATGCGGATGGCTCGTTCTGGATGTTCAGGGTCGATGACAATATCCTCCGTTCTGTCATCATCTTCCTCCTCCTGAGCTGGATCACCCTTTAGTTGTTATGTCGATGTAGTTTGGCTTGTTGTAGGCTTTAAGGCGGCTTGGTAGCAAATTTTAGCCGTTGTTCTATCCCCTTGGATGATTTGAACTCCCCAATGCGTTGGAAACTTGACGACTTGATGGTATGTTGACGGAATAGCCCCCATCTAGTGCAACCACGAAGTCCCTATGATCATGTTGTACGTTGGCAAGTCTTGGACTACATCGAACCTTACCTGCACGTTAAGATCCTCTGCATAAACAGACAGAGTTATGTTACCTACCTCTGACTTGGTTCGCCATTGAACCCGACAAGGGTTGATCCCGTCTTTGATATATCATCCTACTTGATCCCCGTCTCTTTGAGCATCTTTATTGTAATGATATTGGTTGTGCTCCCATTGTCGGCGAGGACCCGTTTGACCATGCAATTCGCTACTCGCATAGATATGACTAAAGCGTCATGATGGGATTTCGTCGAATTAGGCATGGATGTCTCCTCGAAAGTTATGGGGACATTTTTTCCAATCGTCTTGTCTAGTTGCAACCCTGTAAACCAGTAACGACTTGTCTCGGGAATATTCCCCAGCCTGTCTTTTTGCTGCAAAGTATGTTAGTCTAAATAAACCAGAATTACCATTGATGAAATTAATTACCTTACAGGGAGCTTAAGGTGACAGAGATCATTTCTCAATTGGTTTCGACTTCTGATCTCGTCGCAAGAGGGATTTCGTTTGTTCCGACATTATTTCGGTCAAATACTTGTTTCTTAGGAGATAAGCAACCTCCTTCCTTAGTGTGAAACAATCCTCCGTGTTGTGGCCTATGTCGTCATGGAAGCTGCATCGTTTGCTTGAATCTCGTCATCCAGTGGGCTTTTCATACTTCCTGGGCCATCGAACCTTCTCTCCCATGTTCTCCAGCGAGTTGATGAGGCCTGAAGTGTTGATGTTGAAGCAGTACTCTTGGATGGTGGGTGGCAGCTCCGGGTCTTCCAACCAAGTAGTCACTATAGAGACTGGACGTTCTTCGGCCTTAGCATAAGGTTTTCCTGTCCTATAATCATGTGTCCTGGACAAGTTGGCATTTCGTTGCCCCACGTCATAACCATCATGGCGATGACGACATTGTCGATCCTTTTCTAGTCGGATAAAGGCCAACGTCTTGGCTTCGACGTCTTCGAAGACGCAGCACAATTACTTGGTCAATTATCGATACAGTTCTCAGTCTTCAAGCAATCCCCTTTGGAAAGCCTCTACCGCTGTTGGGATGTCACATTTTTTAATCAACACCTTCTCCTTGTTGAAGCGATGCACGTAGTGTCTTAGTGATTTATCGTGTCGTTGGAAATTCGGTATAAGTCGCTGGTTTGTTTTTCAAGTACTTTGCTGCTCGCGAATTGCTTGTTGAACAAATTGACGAGTTATGCAAACGAGTCGATACCTTCATTTGGTAAGTTGACGAATCATGTTAGAGTCGGTCCTATCAACATCGCTCCAAAAGCTCTGCACATGCACGCCTCCCGTGTCTTTGGTCTAACTGAAACTGTCAGTATCCGTTGTTTGTATTGGGCGACATGTTCCAATGGGTCAGAGGTTCTGTCGAACATCTTCATGGACAGAATGACAAACTTCATGGGGATCTCAACATCTGTGATTTGTAATTTCAATCAATTCAGTCATAAAAGTAATTTCAACAAAGAAATTTCAATCAATTCAGTCATAAAAGTAATTTAAGCCTTACTTATTCTGATTATTACACAATTAAGCATACAAAGTCAAAAGTTGTGTGTTTAGTAAAAAATGCATAATAAGACCGATAAGTTGAATATAATAATTACCAAATGGACTATTTAACTCTAAATGGTAGCAATTATAACAAAATCTAGGAAGTATCACGGAGTATATTTTAAGTTGCCAAGATGCTGCCTTTTAATCCTTACACCAACTTTTTTATTTGCATCTATTTTTAAGACTTAGTCAGCTAACATTATTCCATATGTTCATTCTCGCACAAAGTATTACAAAAATGGAAATAGCTATATACTTGAGTACGGGGTAATGACATGTTCCAAAATAGATGAGGAGTGGGCATAAAAAGTGAACCGTACCGATAGCGTAATGATATCGAATTGAGTACGGGGTATTTAAACGGTTTTATAGTTTTTATCTCGAACAGAAATCGTACCGTTTGAAACAAATATGAGACCGATCCTAGATTTTGAGAACCGAAATACACCGGACCGGACCGTTCATAAATAGTGTATTTGAGATTTTTATATTTTTTGATATCAATAAATCACTTTTTAAACCAACAATTTTATAGCCCAAGTATGCATGTGTTCATGTGTCTCCAAAATATCTAAATCTATGTGTTTATATCAATATTATATTGGTGTTTTTGCTTTTTAGATAATGTAAGTTATATTTTAGTATACATTGAAAGAATGCTAAAGTGTTAAATATATTAATGACTATTAATTTCTTGCAGGGTATGATTTAAATCTTACCTCTCACGATTCAACTATAAATTAAATTAGAACTAATATTTAATCTAGAAAAAAGAAGAAGAACAATGATTTTTTCTATTATATTCAACAATTTGATTACATTCTTTTATATTTTCACATGAATTTAGTAAATTGAAGATGATATTTATCTGGTGTATCATCATTTTCCTATATTTTTCATTAGTTGTGTTGCACTATTTGAGTCTTTGTGAATTTAAATACAAAAATTCAAGTTTGTCAAGTTTGAACGGCACGCAGATTAATAAAGTAAAAATTATGTGGTTAAGATTTGTGCAGAGGAGAAAGAATTAATTGGAACCATAAACTATTTACTTAAAAAGGAAAGTGACAAAGTTAGCGGGACATCCAAAAAAGGAAAGATGACAAAGTTTTAAGGGACGGAGGGAGTAGTATTTAGTATGAAATTTCTTGTATTTTTATCAAAATTTCATGTGAGTTGGTCGGTGTAATGATATCTACTAATTACAAGATTTGTCCAGTTTTTCAGCATGTGGTTGGCATTGTACCGTACCATTTTGTATCATTCGAAACGACGTGGTATCGAATGGTTCCATCCTTAGAACCCGATCATACCAAACCGTTAGAAACCTCAAGGTACATTACGGATTATACTAACTTACCAGACCGCATCCACCCCTAAAGTAAATGTTACGTAGTATTTATAAGTTGCAAAGATTCTACCTTTTGATCGTTAAATCTTTGACTATGTTTGATACAACAAGCTGAAACTGAAGGCTAATGTCTATATTTGGAGCTATTGTCAGAATCATAGACTATTATCTGGAGTTGAATTTTGACGTGCTTGATCTAAATTGCTAGTTGAATGGAGTAGACCGTTTGACAAAAAGAGCTAAAAAAGTGCAGGGATAATATGGCATATGATTTATTAATAGAATACAATATTTATTATAAAAGTGCAGGGATAATCACACATTTGACCCCCCCAATTATCCACCATATTGAAATCTCAAACCCGTTGATGGATAGTGTACCCGGGGGTAGCTTATCCGATGGGTTATCACGAGGAATAACAAGAGAGAAGTCAGAGCAAGTAAGTATAGAGAGAGAAAGTATATTTAGTAGTATGCAGCGTTTATGACTTGTGACCTGGTTACAAACGGGGAAATAGGATGCTATTTATAGTAGCAATAAATGCCGGAAAGGGACACGTGTCAAGCGTCCATTGGCCGAGAGGTCACCTCAACTGGTTGGCGCTGGCAACTGCATGTGACCGCATTTAATGCGGCTGTTGGATGGGACGTTGTACAGGGTACGGTGATCTGTACGCATGTGGCGCGAATATCATGTCGGGGAAGGTGCCCTCGGCTGTGGAGGACTAGCCGAGGGCTCTGAGTACCGGGGACCCCCTGGATGCCGAGGGCTCCAGTTGCCGAGGGCTACTGATTTTCGCCGTTTTCCCCAGTAGCTTTGTTTTGCTGTGTTGGTCCTCCTGTGGTAGTTAGAGCCTTCGGCCAGGGGGCCGAAGGCACCCCTGGTGCGCATTTGTGGGCTGCTTGGTATCTTGGGCGCCGTGATTTGGGCCTGTTGTGATTTCTGGGCCTGTTGGGCCTTTCTTGGAGCAGTAGGAGTCTGTGGGCCGGGGGTTCCCGGGCCATATACTCCATCAAGAGTCCCTCACTCCTTTTGCCGAAAGGTACTTGAGGGAAAAGGAGTAACTGTGTTTGTCCTCTGCCGTTGTTCCGTTTGTAGTTTGTGAAGTCGTGGGTAGTCTGCTGTTTGTTTATTCTGCCGAGGGCAGTCCCTCAGTTACCCACATGTCGGGACTTGAGGGGTCATGTTTGTGATTTTTGTGATTTTTCCCGAGGGGGTCCTCCAGTCCCCCACTCCTTGAGGCACTTGCAAAGTGGTGAAAAGGAGTAGAGTAGTTGCGCTGCTATTGTGGGCCGAAGGCTGACGCTTTTCGTTTCATTTTGGGGGGATGCCTCGTTAAAAACCTCATTAGGAAAAAACCCTGTGGGAAAAAATCCTGATGAGGGAAAAAGAGTGCACCGAATTCCCCCAACGATGAATCGAAAATGTGAAACCTTGGTTCAAAATGGAGAATAATGATGATGCCGAAGGCTCTCCTTGTTCTGAGGGCTCATGTGTTGATTAGCCGGAGGCTTGTTGTTGATGTCCTGGGAGGTGCCGAAGGCGGGTCCCTCAAATCTGGGGATCGAGGGCGTAGTGAATGATGGTAGTAGTTGAAGTGTTACCGGGGTGTCCCCTGTTTGTTGATTAGTTGATGATGAGGATATCCGAGGGCTCCCATTACCTGTGTGCCGTAGGCTATCCGTCAATGAGGCATACTCCCCGGGGGCTACCCGGCCCTTACAGTGCTGAGGGGGGATCCCCGAGGGGTGGCCTGATATGAAGCCTTGGGCTTTTGAAGAAGTGATCCCGAAGGCGTCTGTTATGTACTGTGTGGGGCACAACCCGGGAGCGTCTCTGGGTAAGTGTACCCGGAGGCTTTCCCTGATGAAGTGGAGTGAAGTAAAAAACCCGGGGGCTCCCAGAATATAGCCGTTAGAAATATAGCCGTTGGAATATGTAACGTCAGGATATAGCCGTTGGGAGGGGGTTGCCACGTGGTGCGTGCTCGTTGGCTGCCCGTGGGCGGGCGTCACCGATTGGGTGAAGCCTCGGTCGGTAATGATGGCGATCCAACCGGAGGCCCGGTTTCCAGGCCCAAGCCCGGATCCCAGCGCCTATAAATACCCCAAGGCCAGGGCCATTCTCCGCTGTGCGATTTCAGTGTAACGAAGCTCTGGCAAAAAATTTCTAGAGAGAGAAACTTGTCTTCGGTTGAATCCTCAGTTCTCAAGGTCAGTTCCCCCTGCTCTTCTCCTTCTAGTTAGCTGTGCCCTGTGCCTTTAGGTTAGGAGATAGAATTTTTAGAAAACACTAGCGTTTCCGAGCCCTCGAACTAGAGCCAAGATGTCTTCCCAGAGTGACTGCCAGGACATCTCGGGGGCGCCCTCGGTGGGGGATGAAGTCTTTTCGGACGTGGAGTCCTCAAGCGAACAGTCCTCGGTGGGACAGGATGTCGTCGTCGCCCTGGAGCTGCAGAAAGCCCTCGTTGCTGAGGCGGAAGCCGAGGGCTTCGAACAGGAGTGTGAAGATGAGGAGCTGGCCCTCGCCTGGCAAGCAGCTGAAGAAGAGGCGCAAAAAGAAGGAGCGAGGGTTACTTTTGCTGTTCTCCCCCCTCGGGGCACTGGTGAGGCCAGCACCTCTCGGCCGCTGAATGTGGTTCCCATCCGGGTGGCCCCCGGAAAAAAGAAGGCCAAGGTCGTTGCTCCCAAAAAGAAGGGCAGCGTTGCAGACCAAGGGAAGCCCCTTGACATGCCCGAGGGGTACTCATACTTGAACACCGCCGCCTTAGAGATAAGGTCGAAAGCTGATGCGGCAGACATCTACGTCACTCAACTACATGTGGGCCCTTCGGCCGTTGTGGTGACACCGGGTCCCGATGACGTCCTCTCCCGGGCTCCCGAGGGCTACATCGCGGTGCATGTCCTGTCTGTTTCGATGGGGCTCCGGTTCCCCCTACACCCCTTCCTCCGGGAGTACCTCTGGTTCGTAGGTTTGGTCCCCTGCCAGCTGACCCCGAACAACCATTCCTACATAACGGGTTTCCTCCAGCTCTGCAAGTCCCGGGGGGTTACACCTAGCCTGGACCTCTTCTTCCAGAGCTTCAACCTGTGCGGGGGGGGGGGGGGGGGGGGGGATTCCGAGGGCTTCGCAAACTTGCAGCAGGTGGCCCTGTTCAAGCTCTTTACTGAGACGCCCTCTTCGAACAAAGGGTGGAAAGACCGGTGGTGCTATGTGAAGCTGACCGAGAGCCCCTTCCCGAGGGAATTACGTGAGCAGTTTAGGAGGCACGAGAAAAGGAGGAGCGCCACCCTCGAGAAAGACGGCAGGATCCTGGCCAAGATCCCGGAGGGCCGGGACAAAAATATAACCATTAAGGAGTGCACCAAAGAGGAGGATCTCTACACCCTCGGGTTCAGACGGTATTGCTTCCTGGGGGAGACAGATGAGAAGTTCCCGACGTTTGAGGGAGCCTCCGGAGGTAGTGGCTGAGGGCACCCTTATTTTATATCTTAGCAGATAGTCCATCTGTTTTTTTTGTGTCATCTGTTAGTAACCCCTCGGTTTTAACCCCACACTGTTTTTGCAGGTATCCCAATCAATATGATGAACGTCACAGGGCTCGCTGATCTGAAGAAGAAAAAACCCTCCAAGGCCTCGAGGGGGACGGATGTTGGTGGCCCGAAACCCGCCGGTGACTTCTTCAAGAAGCCGGAGGGGCCATCGGCGGCCCCAAATACTGATGCAGCTGCCGCTGCCAAGAGGAAAGGCACGGGCAAGGCTCCCGAGAGCAAAAAGCCCAAGACCAGGGATGCCGAGAAGAAAAGCCCCCCGGTGGTCATTGTTGATGATTGCCCCGCCTCCGGGGTGCACGAGGAGATGCCGGTGGCGAAAGTGCCGGGGGGTGTCCGGGAGCCATCTTCCGAGGTCCTGACGGTCTCCCTCCCGGTTGGTACGGCCGTGATGAATGGCACGGCTGACCCGAGGGCGCTTCTGAGAGGTATAACCCTCGATATTGACAGGGCAGCCCTCGGGGCTGATGATGACCAAGCCCTCGAGGACAGGATCCTCCGGTCTTCCCTCACAGTAAGTTTTTTTTGACAGTTTACCGTTTTTTGTTTGAGCTAGGAAATAATGTACGGCCTTCCTGACTTCTTTTCTTTTTTTGTAGACCTGCATTGCCCTCGGAGAGCAAGCCCGGCGGCTAGAGGAGTGGCGTTTTCGCAAGGCCGAGCAGGATGCTAAGATGCGAGAGCTCATCCGCCAAAATTCCGATGTCGTCCGGCAGATGGCTACGCTGGAGGAAAGCCTTCGGCAGATGACCCTGCGGGCGGAGGCTGCAGACCGGGGCAAGGCCGAGGCTGAAAGGTCCGCAACTGAGGCCCTTGAGAGAGCTGCTAGGGAGGCCGAGGCCGCCAAGGTGGAGGCCGAGACCGCTAAGGTGGAGGCCGTCGAGAGAGCCCGAGGGGACGCCATCTCTGGGTTCTTGGCAGGGGGTGGCGAGCTGAGGAGCACAAGCAATGGCTGTCCTCGGTCGTCGAGTCCTCGGTCGACGAGTGGTGCGACGGGCCTGGAGTGGAGTGGGTTTCCCGGAAGGGTAAACAGTATTATGATGGGGGCGAGTTTTTCACCCAAGCCCTCATCTACCGGAGGATGGCCCGCCACCTGAAGATTGAGCTAAAGGACTTCGACCCGGCGGCATACGGGCTTCCCCCCTGCAGCCAGACATCCGTGTTCCTCTCCCCTCCGATGTCGAGAGGCCAGACCTGGAGGACACCGAGCTCATGAAGGAAGCCGAGGGTGACGAACCTGAGGCCGATGCAGAGGTCACTTCGAAGCCATCGGAGGAGACGGCCCCCAGGAATGTTAACTTGTAATTTTTGATTTAACATGTTTCGAACAATCCTTTTGTAACGAATACTTGTGTGCTCTCGGCCTCGGCCATATATTGTAACATATACATTGGAATTCCTTCTTTTGACGAATGAATGATTGCCTTCGGGCTTTGTATATATGACTTGGTTTCTTTAATTTATTTCTTTTCGAATGTATGTCGTCGCTCTCTTTTGCATGTATGCACTCGCCCTTCTTTGAATGTATGCCTTCGCTTTTCTGAATGTACGTTTGGGACTTAGAATATATTCTTCCAAGTGTAGTGCTTCTCGTAGCCCTCGGCTACTAGAAATCTTTAGTCAGTTGAACCTTTCACCGAGGGCTCAATGCTCAAGACTTAGAAAATATTTCTAAGTGTTTGTTCATCTGTTGGCCCCCGGCTGATCCTTCCCTCCGGTTCTATGTAGCCTTTATGAGATGACCGGAGGTGAGGTGCTTAGGACTTAGAAAATTCTTCTAAGTGTTTGAATACGGTTTTAGCCTTCGGTAGTTTGGTACCCTTCGCTGGATGTATGGCCGAGGGCCCAGCAAGAGTTAGGACTCAGAAAAATATCTCTATGTGTAGTCTCACCAAGCCTTCAATCGTGTGGCCCCTCGGGCTGCAGGGAGATTCGAGACTTAGAAACTTGTCACCGAGGGTAAGAACTTTTGGGACTTAGAAATTTTTCTAAGTGTAGCATGATGAAGTAGGAGCCCTCGGGCAGCATGGAGATTTGACCGAGGGTCAAAGTATGTAGGACTTAGAAAATATTTCTAAGTATAGCTTCACCAAGTCTTCAACCGCATGGCCCCTCGGGCAGCATGGAGATTTGACCGAGGGCCAAAATATGTAGGACTTAGAAAATATTTCTAAGTGTAGTATGCGTGAAATAGGAGCCCTCGGATGACTGTGAGAACAGTGTTTGGGGTATGCCCTCGGCTGGCTGGTGGCTCCACAAGGGGCAAAGCATTTAGGACTTAGATTATTTTCCAAGTATTTCCTGCTGCTGGCCTTCAGGGGAGGACCCTTCGGTTGTAGGCGTTGTAGGTTCAGGATAGTTTCCTCTTCCTTGTGATGTTGGCCTGTGGCAACAAAAGCCTCAGGTTGTTTGTCATATAGTTCCCTTCGGGAACGTTTTGAGTTGTTTGAGCCTTCGGTTTTAGGTATAGCCGGAGGCAATCCTTGAGTGGACTCAGCCATTCGTTGATGATGTCTGTTGTGAATGGTGTCCTTTGTACTTGTGAACTTCCAAGTTACCGAAGGTGTTCCCGTGGGGTGCCCTCGGTACGTTTTTGTAAATTGCCGGAGTAATGTACTCATTGATTTCTCGCCGAGTCTACTCCCCTTCACCACCTTTTTTTTCTTGAGTAGTGAAGGGAAGGCATCAAGAAACTTGGTTTCATGGTAAGGCTTGGCCTATCGGGAGGTAACAGAATACACCATTAGCTCCCCCCTCGGGTTAACCTTCCGAGTTCCGAGGGGATCGAGGGTCGTTTCCTGGGTAGAATACACCATGACCTGCCTCCCCTTGGGGGATGGCGCGGAAAGCGCCTCAGTTTTGAAAGTCGTCCCCTCGGCGCTAGACATAGTCCGTGGCCTGCCACATCCTTGGGGTGGTGGCGCGGGGAGCGTTTCGGTTTGGAAGTCGAATCCTGGGCATTTCTCGTGCCTGTCATACCCTTGGGGTGATGACGCGGGAAGCGTTCCGTTTTTGAAAGTCGAATCCTGGGCATTTCTCATGCCTGTCATACCCTTGGGGTGATGACGCGGAAAGCGTTTCAGGGAAGGGTTTTCATTTGCACACTAGTTGCAAATGGCCGGGTGCACTACGTGCTGCCGGCACCGATAGGTGGCGCCTTCGGTATAGGCGTCCTCGAGGGGTACGGCTTAGGAACAACACTTGGTGTCTGTTCCGATGTATGGCCCCCGGCACTTGGTACCGAGGGGTCTTCTGTAAAAACACTTGGTGTTTTTCATTCACTTTTCGTAGGGGATTGTGATGTCTACCCTTGGTACTTGGTACCGAGGGGTCTTCTGTGAAAACACTTGGTGTTTCCTCCCATTTGTTGAAGGTGATTGTCTTGCCTACCCTCGGTATGGGATACCGAGGGGTCTTCTGTGGGAACACTTGGTGTTTCCTCCCATTGGTTGAGAGTTGACAATGGTGTACCCCCCGGCACCAGGTGCCGAGGGGTCTTCTTTTGAGGACGGGTGGTACTTTGTTGTAGGTGATAATATTATCTACCCTCGGCACTTGGTGCCGAGGGTTCTTCTATTATGGTGAGGCCTTGGGCCTAAGGGTGATATGAGGGCTTGGCCCTTGTAATAATCTCGTTCCGTGTTCCCGGTGTCTTCAAAATGCCTTCATTCCTTATAATTCTTAGGCCTTGGGCCGTAAAATGATACATTCACTAGTTATGAGGGCTTGGCCGCTCTGATGTTATTGATAAAATTTAACTAAGTGATGTACATTCCAGTGCCTAGGGACTTCAGTCCCGTTAGGACGTTTTAATTTGTAAGTTCCTGGTTTGATGATGGCTGTCACCATGTAGGGGCCCTCGAACTTGGGTGCCATCTTTCCACCCTCGGTTGGTTGGCTAGCTTCCCTTCTTCGGAGAACATAGTCCCCCACTTGGAATTCCCGGGAGTGAACCTTGTCGTCAATGTAACTTTTCACCTGCCTTCAGTAGTTCTCTGCGCGTATGAAGGCTTGCTCCCGGCGTTCTGAAATAAGGTAGAGGTCGAGGGCCATATTGGTGTTGTTGGCCTCTGGATCATACTGTGTGACCCTTCGGGTTGGGAGAGTTACCTCAGTGGGGGCTTTGGCTTCAAATCCGTAGCAAAGGGAGAAGGGTGTCTCGCCAGTTGCCCGCCGAGGGGTGGTACGGTAGGCCCATAAGATGTTGTGGAGCTCTTCTACCCAACCACCCCCTTCGGCCTCCAGCTTCTTCTTGAGGCCCTCGAGCAATGTTCTGTTGGCATTCTCCACCTGTCCGTTGCCCTGAGGGTAGACAACGGATGAGAAGGTGTGTTTGATGCCCCATGCCTCTAGGAGGGCACAGAAGGGGGCTGCCTCGAACTGAGTCCCATTGTCGGAGATGATTTGCTGAGGGACGCCAAATCTGGTGAGGATGTTCTTGAGAACAAAGTGACGGCACCTGGCCTCAATAATGCTGGCGAGGGGCTCAGCCTCCACCCATTTGGTGAAGTAATCGATGGCGACAATGATGTACCTGTTGTTGGAGGTACCCCTCGGCAGAGGGCCCACAAGATCTATGCCCCATCGAGCGAAGGGTATGGATGTGCTGATGGGGGCATAGTTGACCGCTGGCCTGCCGGGGGCTTTCTGGAAGTGTTGGCATGCGGGACACCTCCGGGCAAGGTCCGCACAATCCTGGGCCATCGTAGGCCAGAAGTAGCCCTGGATTATCAGCCTTCAGGACATGGAGAAAGGTCCCTGGTGAGATGAGCAAGTGCCGTTGTGTACTTCCTCCATTGCTACTTCGGCTTCATCTTGATGAAGGCACCGAAGCAACGTACCGTTGTAGGACCTTTTGTAAACCCTCCCGTCCTCGATAGTGTAGCTGGGAGCCCTCATCTTTGCCAGCTTGGCGCGGGCCTCATCCTCGGGCAGTTGCCCTTTGGTGATGAAGGCAACAATGTCTGAGATCCAGTCCTCCTGTCTTTGTTGTATGTTCATGACGGGGCTAGCATGTATGCTGGAGAGGCTGAGTTCTTCTATTTTGGCGATCTTTGAGATGTGCTCAGGGGATTCTGCCGAGAGCTTTGATAAAATGTCGGCCTCGGAGTTTTGAGCCCTCGGTATTTGAGTAAGAGAGTGAGCCTCAAATATCTTAAGCAACTCCTTGGCCGCCTCCTTGTATTGCTTCATTCTCCCTTCCTTGGCCTCGTACTCCCCGGAGATTTGGCCGACGACCAACTTGGAGTCGCACTTGACGTGGATTTGTCGGGCCTTCATGTTAGCTGCCAGCCGAAGGCCACAGAGGAGAGCCTCGTATTCAGCTTCATTGTTGGAGACTTTGAAGGAGAAACGGACTGCATAATAGGCCCGGAAGCCCTCGGGTGAGATGAGAACCACCCCTCCTCCGCATGCCTTGATGGCGGAGGAGCCGTCGGTGTAGAGGGTCCACCAGTCATCTGAAGGGGGCGAGGGCTCCTCGTCCGTGGCTGCCCTTGCCGTACACTCCGTCACGAAGTCCGCCAGGGCTTGGCCCTTGATGGCGGGCCTAGGACGGATGTCGATGTTGTATTAGCTCAAGAAGACAGCCCATTTTACCATTCGGGAGGAGCTAGTGGGGCTCCTCATCAAGGCGCCGAGGGGTTGATGAGTGAGGACCTGGACCGGGTGAGCCTGGAAGTAATGGCCCAACTTCTTGACGGTCCACACGATAGCCAACACCGTCTTTTCCACGGGGGAGTACCGGAGCTCCGCTTCCCTGAGGGTCTTGCTTACATAGAAGATGGCATGTTGGATGCCATCCTCTTCCCGGATGAGTACAGAGCTGATGGCAGCCGGGCTAACACCCAAGTAGAGGTACAGGATTTCCCCTACCTTGGGTTTAGAGAGCACAGGGGGTGAAGATAAGTATCGTTTCAGCTCCTCGAATGCCCCCTGACATCCTGAAGTCCACTGGAAACCGGCGGTTTTCCTCATGATCTGGAAGAATGGTAAGGACTTCTCCGCCGATTTTGATAAAAAACGGTTGAGGGCTGCCAACCGGCCCGTCAACCGTTGGACCTCCTTCACGTTGCGTGGGGGCTCCATGTCGATGATGGCCTGGATTTTCTCGGGGTTGGCCTCAATACCCCTTCGGCTCACCATGTAGCCCAGGAATTTTCCCCCCTGGACGTCGAAGGTACACTTCTTCGGGTTCAGCCGAAGGCTAAACTTCTGCATGATGGCAAAGATCTCTCTCAGGTCGTCAGCATGGTTTGCTGACTGCTTGCTTTTGACGATCATATCGTTAACATATGCCTCCATGGTGCGCCCTATGACAGCTTGAAATACCCTGGCCACCATCCGAGTATAGGTGGCGCCTGAGTTCTTTAGGCCGAAAGCCATGACAAGCTAGCAGAAGATGCCCTCGGGAGTCATGAAGGCTGTTTTTTCAGCGTCTTCCTCATGCATGTATATTTGATGGTACCCGCGGTATGCGTCGAGGAATGACATGATTTCACACCCCGCGGTTTCATCTACCAGTTGATCAATATTGGGCAGAGGAAAGGGGTTCATGGGACACGCCTTATTGAGATCCGTGTAGTCCACGCACATGCGGAATGAGGGCGGTTTTTGTGCGAGGACTACGTTTGCCAACCATGAGGGGTATTTCACCTCCTTGATGTGCTTGATAGAAAGAAGCATGGCGACCTCCTTCTTCACAAATTCCCTTCTCTCGGCCGAGAGGGGTCTCCTTCGCTGTTTTACTGGTTTGGCCGAAGGGTCCACCGAGAGGCGGTGGGTGATGACCCTTCGGCTGATCCCCGACATGTCCTCCGGCCCCCATGCAAAAACAATGGAGTAGGCGCGGAGGGCGCTGATGATGCCGGTCTTCAAGTCTTCGGGGAGCTTGGCTCCAATCCTCACGACTCTCTCCGGCTTGGCCGGATCGAGCGCGAAGTCTTCCACCTCCTCGGCTGGTTCAGCCCTCGGCCTCATTTCTTCCGCTTCCACAGTTCCGGTGATGCTGTCAACGCGGAACTCCGTCTTGCTAACCTTCTTTGTAACTTGAAGGTAGCAAGCGCGGGCGAGCTTTTGGTTTCCCCTTGAGTAACCGATTCCCCCCTCGGCTGAGAACTTGAGGCAGAGGTGCCTCATGGAGATGACGGCTTCGAGGTCCTCGAGGGCTGGCCGGCCGAGGATGATGTTATGGGCGCAGTCGATGTTGACGACGACGAACTCCACTTCGAGCTTGGCTCTATGGAGGCCGTCGCCGAAGATGACCGGGAAGGTTATGACCCCCTCGGAATCAATGGTGTCGCCGGTGAAGCCGGCAAGAGGGGTCTTGATGGGCCGAAGGGACCCCCTCTCCAGATGCAGCCCTCTGAAGGTGCTGAGGTACATTACATTGACGGAGCTGCTCGTGTCAATGTAAGTTCTGTGAATAATGGTGTCGTTGATCTCTGCGCGGATGACGACGGCGTCCCTGTGGGGGGAGGATACTGGGGGAGATCTGCGTTGGTGAAGGTAATGGGTTCCTCCCTCAGGCGCTTTACCGGGGGCATATGAGTGACTTCCCCCACGTAAAGTGATTGAGCCCACTTCTTTCGTTGACTTGTGGAGTCACCCCCGGTATTTCCCCCCGTAATCATGAGGATGTGGCGTTTCTTTTCTTGATACCGGGGGTACTCCTCCTCCTCCTCCTCCAGATTTCCAATCTCCCTCTTCTTGCCGAGGGGGATGGTGTTGGGGTTGACCCATGCATTCCCTCTCGCAGTTTGCACTCGGGATGGCCCTGATGAGGGGGGGCCTGTTGCTGAGGGCCCTGGACAAACTGGGACAGATGGCCCGCTTGTATCAGTTTCTCGATGGCCGTCTTCAGGTGATGGCAATCATCGGTCCTGTGCCCCTGGTGTCGGTGGAAACGACAGTAGGGGTAGTTTGGATTGATGGCAAATACCTCCGAGGGCGCGCGTGAATCTCGCTCCACGAGGCCCCTTTCTTCAGCAAAATCAAGAATAACGCTGACGAGATGCGTCAATGGTGTCCGAGGGTGCTCCAGGAGGACAGGCTGTGCCCAAGCCCTCGGGTTCCCCTTGAAGCCTCCCCCGAGCTTGGCTTGGCCATGTCGGGGGCGATCACCGGAGGGGACAGACTCCCTGGGATGATTGCGGGGAGCCCCCGGACCTCGGTTACCTTTGTCTTCTGGCTGAGGGCGTTGCTGGTCTGGGACATGGTGGCATTTCTCCACCTCCTCGGCCTCGGCGTACCGGTCCCCCCGCTGTAGGGCCCTTATATAGTCGCGGGGGGGTTCGATAATGAGACTCCTTGAGAAGTTCCCGGGGCGGAGTACTGTTTGGAGGAGGGCCAGGAGGGTCCCGTCGTCAGCGCCGTCAACTTTATCAGCTTCCGTCCTCCAGCGCTCCAGAAAGTCCCGAAGGGTCTCCTCCTTCTTCTGCCTCACTGTTAGTAAGTGGGAGAAGTGTTTTCTTGTGCGGCGCCTCCCCGCAAATTGCGTCAAGAATCACTGGGCGAGTTCTTGCCATGAGTCAATACAGCCCACGGGCAATCGGTTGAACCATTCGTAAGCTGGCCCCTCTAGGATGGAGAGGAACCAGCGGCACAAATATTCGTCTGATACCCCCACCATCATCATGCTGTTTTGATACCGGCTGTAGTGCTCTTGGGGTTCAGTCTTTCCGTCATAGGGCTTGATGAGCAGCCCTCGGTATTTCTCCGGGATCCGGACCGCCAATACCCTTGGGGTAAATGGCGTCCGGGTCCGGAGTTGTATGGTGGGTTCCCCGGAGCCCTCGGCTATCTTCTTCTGTATTTCTTCCATCTTTGCCATCATCGCCTCATACTTGAGGTCTGTATGGGGGGCGGAAGTGGTGGTGTGGGCTTTGGTGGCCTCCATCTCGTCAAGCCAGCGCTGGAGGGCCGCAATGATTTCATCTCGGGGGTCCTTCTGGAGGGCCTCTACCCCCTGCGAATGGACCCGGGCCGAGTGGGCTTGATTGATTTGATGGCGTGCGTCGTCGGCATGGAGAGTTGCCTTGCCCTTGTCCTGAGGGGGACGTCTCTCATTGGCCCTAGAAACGGACCCGCCACTTTCCTGAGGCCTTTGGAACGCCCTCCCCCCGAGGCGGTCTTGGACCCCTCGGCGGTCTTGCGCCCCTCCGAGCCTCTCTAGGGCGGAGGTCCGGGGGTGCTCCTTGTTCATGTCGTGGTGGTCCCGGGACTGGACTTCCTGGGAGGCCGTATCTTGGGCCACGACCCCCTCGGAGTTCCCCATCCGGAGGACCGGGTTACTGAGGGGTCGCGGATGAGGGGGAGGCAGAATATTCTCCCCAACCTGAGGCTGGTGGGGAACCAAAGTGCCGAAGGCACCCGGGTTCTGAGTGAGCGTCTGGATGAAGGCGGAGAGCGCCGACTGAACGTCGATGGTGATGATCGGGGGGCTAATTTGATTTTCGCTCCGTTCCTTTTTCTTGGCCTCGATGCCGAGGCGGGCATCGAGGGCATTTTGCTGAATCTGCTGGCATAGGTCGACAGCCGTCTGGTCCATCCCGGCGATGACGCCGCCCCCGGGAGCCCTGTTGGAGGCTTCGGGGACGTCGACCTCGCCGAGGGCCAGGTTCCTGTCCTCTACATTCTTGGAGTTGGCACGAGTTGTTCTCACCATTTTGGATGGGTGTTTTTGTGTTTAGTCGAGGGGGGGGGTTCTTACTTGATTGTTTTTGACACTTAGAAGAATTTAACCAAGCCGGGAAACCAACTGAAAGATTCCTTCAACGGCTAGGAGTCTTGAACGGAAAAGCTACAGTACGCGCATTAAATGCACATTTAATGCCTCCCGTACTCTGTAGAGTAATTGCAGATGATTGGTGCCTTGTGCGTTGGTTATACATGTATCAGGATTTCTCCGCTTATTTATCATCAAATTGTATCTTTCTTCGGATTTTTTTTCTTCTTCTCCAAGGGAGAGGTCGTAAGCTTGCAGTAAAGAATCCAAATAAACCAGCAAAGCGATCCCACCCGCTTCAACATTTTCTCCAAATATTACATTGAAGGTGAATTTATTATTTGCTAACTTAGTCTCACACTTTTACTTTATGGGTATGAGATAGTTTTCCTTTGTTAGTGTCTTTTGTCTCTCTTTGTGCCCTTTCCTTGCGAACCATTGGTGACACCTATATGCGGCACATGTTCATGGCTTCATGAATTAGTCATTTTTTAATAATTTCATCGGGTAAATTGAATAAGTAACTTTATGTTTCTTATATTTCTAATAACTGAGAAGTTGGTTAATGAGTAATTTTCTTAAAAAAGAGGCCAGGTTAACTTGATTTCCTTATTAACTTATAACCTAATTTAATTATATTTCTAATTTCTAAAACATATTTGTATCAAATCAAGTAAGAATTCGGTTTGACTTGTGAACTTGTGTGTACACAATAGGGGTGCTGAGGAAATCTTTAAAGAAGCAAAAGCTAGAGCCTAGAGCAATGGAGTTTGAGAAGTTGGTTATTGAATGTACTTTTGCTACATCAAGGTATAGGATGCCTTCATGATTCATAACTTGATAGTTGTTGAGAAAAGAATCTCAAGAAGCAATTACTGGGTATAAATGATTTAAACAAATTTATTATTTATTCATTTATAGGTTTACTACTTTATTTTTCAAAGTTGTATAAATGATATTTTCAAAGGTTGTGCCGGTATTGGATTACATAGTTTTATAAATACCTTAAAATGCATTTTCAAAATACTGATCAACTACTAATATTGGTTAAACTCTAATATAAATGCGGTCTATATGAATTAAATTACTAAACCATTAAGTAGAATGGTTTCATGGAGAAAGTTAGACCTCATAACAAAGAAGTTGTATTTAGTCAATGAAAATATTTAAATCCCTCCCACTACTTCTAAGGTTGCAGGTTTGCCTAATGGGAGAGAAGGAATTATTCAGGAGAATGTAATGGGGAATAAACCTCCTCTCGGTTATGATAGTCTAGGTTCCATAACTTCTATTTCAGCATGCCTTCAAAACTATTAGTTTTTTCTTTCTAACCATTGAGGTTCATTCTTTCATTTCTTAGAATTTTTAGCTTTGCCATTATACATGAGCACTCAAATAAATATGCTGAATAAAATTAAATAATATAGTTTATTGCAAAGAGTTTATTTAGTTGGTTAGTTGTTCTAAGGAGAGGGTTATCTATATGTTGACTATGTTGCATTATATATATAGGTTTTGGTTCAAATAAGAACATGATCTTATGAGAAAAATGAGAATGAATCTGGACCGTTAGATTTGCTTTATGTGAAATTCAATGTGCATTAGATTAAGTTGTCATGTGTAATAAGTGAAATTAAAATGTGCAACACAAAGGGTACGATGTTGTGGCATTATGTGAAGCTAAATTGTGCATTAAGTGATTTTGAAATGTGCATTAGATGAAACTAAAATGTAAGAACAAAAGGTACGATGTGATGTTATTTTTATACGCCTAATTCTGCACATTTCAGTTTCGCCTAATGCACATGTGAGTTTTAATTTTTATTCTGCAATTTAAATATCGTCTATTGCACATTGCGGTTTCACCAGATGCACAATTTAGTTCCACATATATATATAGGGAGCGGTTCCGGTAAGAATGGATCTTAGGAGAAAAATGAGAACGAAACTGGACCGTTGGATTGAATTATGTGGAACTGAAATGTGCATTTGGTGAAACCGAAATGTGCTTTAGATGATATTGAAATGTGCAAAATTAAAATTTAAACTCACATGTGCATTAGGTGAAACTGAAATGTGCAGAATAAAAGGTAGAAAAATAACATCACATCGTACCTTTTATTCTGCACATTTTAGTTTCATCTCGTGCACATTTCAAATTCACCTAATGCACAATTTAGCTTCACATAATCTCACTACATTGTACCATTTGTGCTGCACATTTCAATTTCATCTAATACACATTACAACTTCATCAAATGCACATTGAATTTCACATAAAGCAAATCTAACGGTCCAGATTCATTCTCATTTTTCTCATAAGATCATGTTCTTATTTGAACCAAAACATATATATATATATATATATATATATATATATATTGATGTACCTATTGAACCCCTTTGCAGTCAATTTAGCTCTACTATAATTATGTAGGTGAAGACCTTGATGGGTGCACGCACAGTATGCGCAAGCAATTGGACATGTGACATTCCTTCATTTGATATGTGTAACTGTGCGTTTTTAGGTGCTACTTTTCAATTTTTGATGTTTCACTAAAGAAATACCTTTTCACAATTAGATATTAGCCGTTTCTAACTATGCACCTTTTCAGAAATTTCATTCTTTAAGGTTTCTCGAAATAAATTGTTTTGACGTTTGTTTTGCTACTAAAATTAGCAATGGGTTACTTTATCGGAAATATTTTGATAATTAAAACAACCAAATCAGTAGATAATTGATTAAACTTTCTAAACCATTAAACATAATATATCAATTTGTCTTATATATGATTACATACTTCTCTTGACCATAGTTTCTGGATTGTTTCAAACATTTCTCTAGCCTATCCAACTAACCTTAACATGGTGTTGTAAGTTTTAGTTATCAAATGTAGAATAAGTGTTATTCCATGGACCTAAACTATGGTCCACTATAGTTTTTTCTTAATCTACTTCAAATATGTGTGTGTGTATTTTAATTATGATTTGGTTAGTTATTTAGTTCTTGAATCAGCTATTATCAACACACGTGCAATCATCACTCTTGAATATTGTTAACCCACAACATTTTATTATTTTGTTTCTTGAGTTGAATAATAAAGATAATGTTACATGTGTGTTTCTTATATATATTTGAAATATTTTTGTAGTGTCATTACTCTTAAAATGTTAGATTTAAGTAGTATAATGAGTATCATTAAGGGTTACTATTTGATTTTCAGAATTAGTTCTTTCCCATATTTCAGAGCACTCAAAAAACAATTGAATGAAAAAACAAATATATTGGTTTAGTATTCCATTGATTTGATTAGTGGTCTCACTATGAGTCTGACTTTATTTCAAAGAGTTGCTTGAGTTGGTTATGGGTTCTTCTACATAATAGGAGTACGTGTCTAAGCTTAATGAAACATCTTACTAGCCGGACGAAAAAAAAAACAAAAGCGATTCCCATAGAAGCGGTGAGCAATATGGGAGCAGACTAAACCGTGAAATGAGGTTGCTAGCATTTCATTTTCCCGCCCATACAAATTTCATCAGCACCAACCATATTATTTTCATCTAGGCCCTGTGTTTACTTCCGTTTATGGTGTACCCATTGTTTCTCATAAGCACCCCCCTTATCTCCTAACCACTCGCTCACAATTTACTTTATCGTTGGCTTCTCACCCTGATGTGAGTTTTTTCACACTTAAAAAGATTGTAGAATAGTGGTGAAAGTACGAGTATCGTCTCCACAGGGTCGGACAAAAGGGAATTAAAGATTACCTAAATTCAACGATTAAAAAGAAATAAAATTAAATAAATGCGTCGTGTGAGATTGATTGGTTGAATTGAAATTAAACTAATACGAATGAGCGAATAAAAGTAAAGATTTGGGTTCTACTTAATTAACAACGAAGGGAACAGGGATTGATTCCGGGGTAATCAGATTTCTGGCAGATCAGGCTTAATTACATGAATTTAATTTAATTGAGCTAGCACATCAATACTAAGTTCTTACCGCTCTCGCAGCGTAGAGTACAATAATTTAGGGGACCAGACTGATCTCTCATGCGACAGGATCCTAAATTATTGCCAAAACGAGCGAGCTTACGACCCCTTAATCGCTACTAATCTCTTAGCGAACGATTAAGTGTGTGTGAATGTGTCCTAGAATAAACTAGATCTCTCTTAATTTATTCTATGTGCAATTGTAATTCTAGCCGCGGTTCCAGATTACAAAAGATAACAATTAAATTATTGAACACAAATTAAATGGCATTCATGTAATCAAACCTTCAAGAAACTAGCCATACATCATGATAAACCCCTTCATCAACCCCAAATCCCTAATTAAAACTACTCGCAATTCATAATTGAAGAATCAACGGAATTGGGAAGAATAGAATCTGTAAGGAATAATTGTAATTAGATTTTGATGATGCTAGATTAATTAGGACTTTAGAGTACCCCTCTTTAGACTTATTGTATTAGAATTTTCCTTTGTAAATCTCTTTAGTATAATCGACTGGCAGAATGCCTTAAGAGCAGAAAGCCTCAAGAGCAGAAGGCCTCCAAAGCAGAAATCCTCCAGAACAGAAGACCCTTGGTAAGGCTTTGGTTGAACAGAAGGCCTTTGGTTCTCTTCTTTAGAACATAAGACCTCAGGGTCTCTGTTAGCCTTTACTCTGACAGAAACCCTCCTGGTTCTCTGTTGGATATCTCTTCAACAGAAGTGCTCAAGACCTTCTCTGATCAACTCTCTGCTAAAGACACCAGAAGGCCTGACACTTAGAAGAATTTCACCAAGCCGGGAAACCAACTGAAAGATTCCTTCAACGGCTAGGAGTCTTGAACGGAAAAGTTACAGTACGCGCATTAAATGCACATTTAATGCCTCCCGTACTCTGTAGAGTAATTGCAGATGATTGGCCACAATGTCAGGATTACTTTATCCCAAAATAGTAACCCGCCAACTTTACCGGGTCCTACTGGTCAAGTCAACTGCTCGCTCATTTAATGCAGTTGTCCTCCTTCTCCTCCAACGGGAAGACAACCTCAGTATAAAAGATACACTACGAAGAACAACCGGATAACTTTGCAATAACTTTTGCTACAACTCTGCACATACAAGATATTCAAACGCTAAAAACGCAAAAAGCCTCCTTGAGATTAAATCTTCATCATCCTCTACAAGAGAAGGTAGAAGTTGGAAAAATCCTTATTTCCAACTCAAGCAAAGTTCCAAGTGTTCTTCAACTCTTCAAGCTCTTCACATACAAATCTTTTGTAACGAAGCAAGTTGGAGGAACCCCTGTTTTCAACAGAACCTCTTCTTTCACAAGAAGGACGTCCAAGTACCTGGAGCAGTGAAGTGGTGATACTTCCGGGAAAGCTCAGTGAAAGGACCAGTCTTAGGGAAGCCGGAAGTGCATCCAAGAAGACATCTACACTTGAAGAAGACGTGGAGAGCTTCTTAAGTGATAGGTCTAAGGCATTGTAAACGGACGTTTTTACAAGCTTAGTGGAACAGTGGACCAGAGGAACAAGTTGTTCCTTGAACCACTTTAAAAACCCCTGGTGTCATTTACTTACTGCATTTTATTTATTGCTTTTATTTGAACTGCTTAACTCCAAAGACTTGGTATCTGTGTTCAGCAGAACTTGTCTTGTGAGTTAACAGAAGGCCTACTGCCTTTGCTTCTCTGAGGCTACTAACAGAACTCCCTACCAGAACCCCATCCGCTGCCAGTCTGTTCTGCCAACAGAACAGGCTATTCTGTTAAATCTGGTACTTAGCTTGAAAAAGTTAAAAACCAATACAGTCTATTCACCCCCCCTCTAGACTGTATCCAGTACAATCGGGACCAACAAGTGGTATCAGAGCCTCCTTGTTCTAATAATCTCTTAGGTTATTCGCTTAACAAAGATCCACTTGTTTTTCTGTTTTACCTCACTTTTAATATGATATCATGGATCACTCCCTTTCCAAGAATCTTATGTTCTCAGATCTCAAGTTTGATGACTGGAGGATCCGGATGAAGGCACATCTCTGTGCTCTGCATGATGAGATGTGGGAAGTACTTGACATTGGGCCCTTCACAAGCTTCCAGAAGGTCAACCCTGAACATGCTATTGATAACACCAGACCTCAGATGATCAATAAGGCCAAATCTGAGTGGACTACTGAAGAAAGAAGGAAGTACAATCTGGACAACATTGCTAAAGACATTCTTTACAAGTCCATCGATGATAGGTACTTCAACAGAATAAAGAAGTGCAAGACTGCAAAAGAAATCTGGGATACTCTTGAGCTCATTGGAGCTGGTGATGAGCAAGAGAAGGACAACAAGCTGACAATAGCCAACAAGAAGTTTGATGACTTCAAGCTTCTTCCTGGTGAAAGCATCTCCAAGATGTATGACAGGCTCCTCACTCTCACTGGAGAGATTTCTGAGCTTGGCAAGGAACTCACCACCAAGGAGATCAACCTCAAGGTGTTGAGGGGACTGCCCTCAGCATGGAAGATGAAGGTGGTTGCTGTCCAAGCCAGCAAGGATGTGAAGACTTATCCCACTGATAAGCTCATTTCAGATCTCAAAGCTCATGAGTTTGAAATGATTGAAGAAAAAGAAGATGTACCAGAAGAGAGGACCACTACAGCCCTCACTGCCAGCACATCAAAGGTAAATGATTTTGACCCTTCAGTACTTTTATCTGACGAATATATGGCTGCTTTTGCTAGGAGATTCAAGAAGTTTATGAAGAACCCCAAAGATGGAAGAAGTCCATCATTCAACAGAAAGCCATTCCAGAAGGTCAAAACAACAGAGAGCAGTGGTGAGCTTCTCTGTTACAACTGCAGACAATCGGGACATTTCAAGGCAGAGTGTCCACATCCAAGAGTGTCCAAGAAACAAGGGCATGATGGAGAAAAGAAGAAGTATGAAGACAATTCCAGAAGAAGGAAAGCACTCGTGACAGAACAGCTCGAGAAAGACCTTCTGTCTGAGACAGAATCCAATTCTGACTCTGATTCTGATGAGGCATTCTGTTGCCTTCATACTGAGACAGAAGATCTATGCCTCATGGCTCATTCTGATGATGAGGTAACCTCTACTTATGCATCTAGTTTTTCTTCGGTAGGCTTAGCTTTTGATTCTGATTCAATGTCAGAATTTTGGGAAGAGTTTAAGGCCATCCAAGCCACTTATTCCTCTGTAACAGAAGAAAACAGTAAGTTGAAGGCTGAAATTCTTGACTTGAAAAAGGAGGTTGAGATCAAAATCAATCTTCTAATTAAGGAGAGAGATCAGCTGGAAACTGAAAATGTTTCTCTTCTCAAGAGAATAAGAGAAATTGAGCCTCTTGAGATTAAGTACAAAGCTTACCAGAAGGCCCAGTCTTCCATGGAAAAGATTTTACTTGATCAACAGATTGGCACCGGCTTTGGTCTTGGTTATGGCTCAACAGAATCAGGTGAGTCTTCTGTAATGCCTAGCACCAGTGTTGCTAAGGCAGATAAGGTCATAGTGCCACTGATCTCTAGCCCCATCTGTCAAGCTGGTGTATCTGGCACCAAGGTTGTTCATGAGGAAGTTAGACCAGAAAAGGGAAAGATAAAAGTTCAACAGAAACCCTTTTTGAAAAATAATGAACCTGGCAGAAAACCTAACAACAGAAAGGGTTTTCAGAATAAAAAAAATAAAAGACCATTCATTGACAGACAACCTCATGACAATCGTGCCAGAAATGACCACCAGAAGGGCAAATATCAAGAGAGAGTTAACTTTAGACAGAAGAGGTTGGCTGGTCAACTTCAGAAGCCCAAAGCTAACCGTTCATGTGCTCTTGATAGTATATGGGACTTCTTTCCAACAAAGAAAGCTATGCAAAAGTATGTAAACAGGAAGCATGACCCTCACAAGCATCTGCCCAAAGTGAATCACACTTCGGTTTACTATAACTACCAGGTGGACAATGGGTACCATCCACCAAGGTTTCACCTGATGAGACCAAAATGGTACCAACTACCCAGACTCCATGACCCTTCAGGACCCAACATTGCTTGGGTACCTAAATCCTTCTTTTGATCTTGAAGGAACTGTGTGCTGGAGCTATCTCAGAGCAAGAATGGTTTATTGATAGTGGATGCTCCAGGCACATGACAGGTGACAGAAGTTGCCTAACTGAGTTCCAGAAATGCAAAGGACCTAGAGTTACCTTTGGAGGTAATGACAAAGAAGGTCAAACAAAAGGAAGAGGGAAGCTGATCAAGAACCAGATAGTCATTGATGATGTCTCATATGTTAAAGGACTGAAGTTCAACTTGTTGAGTGCTAGCCAATTCTGTGACAAAGGCTACACTGTAGAATTCACTAAGGACTTCTGCTATGTGAAGCATGAGACAACAAAGGAAGTGGTTCTTACAGCATCAAGGAAGAAGAACATCTACGTGGTTGATTGGAACACTGCAATGGATGGAGTTTGCCTGATAGCCAAGGGAGATTCAAACTAAGTTGGGACTGACACAAGAAACTTAGTCATTTGAACTTCAAAACAATCAACAAACTGGCAAGAGAACACATAGTTGATGGACTGCCAGACATAGTTTACAAGAAAGAGACCCTCTGCAGTGCATGCCAGAAGGGAAAGCAACAGAAGAACTCTTTCAAACTCATTGTTGGAGATCTTTCTACAAGTCCTTTAAATCTGATCCACATGGATTTATTTGGACATGTTGAAACTCCAAGTGTTGGTGGCAAGAAATACACCCTAGTCATGGTTGATGACTATTCCAGATATACATGGACTATCTTTCTGTCAAAGAAGAATGAAACTCTTCAGAAGTTGCCATCTCTGTTAAAGAAACTTCAGACTGAGAAGAACTTGAAGGTTAAGACAATCAGGTCTGACAGAGGAACTGAATTTATCAACCAAGTCATAAAGGACTTCTGTGATCAAAATGGAACCTTTCATCAACTCTCTGCCGCCAGAACTCCTCAACAGAATGGCGTAGCAGAAAGGAGGAACAGAACATTAAAAGAAGCTGCAAGGACAATGATTGCAGAATCTGGACTACCTATGAGATACTGGGTTGAAGCAATCAGAACTGCATGCTATATCCAGAACAGAAGCATGATCAACAAAAATCACCAGAAGACCCCTTATGAACTCTGGAAAGGAAGAAAACCCAACATCAGTTACTTTCATATGTTTGGATGCAAATGCTACATCCTTAACAATGGAAAGGAGCATCTGAAAGTCTTTCAAGAGAAAGCTGATGAAGGTATCTTTATAGGCTATTCAAACACCAGTAAAGCCTATAGAGTACTCAACAGAAGGACTCTACATGTTGAAGAGTCTATACATGTGAAGTTTGATGATATCACCTCTGTTAAAGAAGTAACAGAGATCCTCAAAGAAATCAGTATAGAAGACAGAACACCAGAACCAACAGAAGAGGTAGCAGATAACCCTGCATTTCCAACACCTGCAACAAACCCCCTTATGTTGAATGAAGATGAAGATTCAGAAGATGAAGAACCAGAGAGACCCAGACAACAACTGACAGAACCTGATCTGAAATGGTTAAGAGACCATCCCCCTAATCAAGTAATTGGTCATATCAGAAGTAGTGTGCAGACCAGATCAGCATCAATAAGGAGAGAAGCAATGCTTGGCTGCTATATATCTCAGATGGAACCCATGACTGTAGAAGAAGCTCTTGCAGACTCAGATTGGATCAATGCAATGCAAGAAGAGCTTACTCAATTTGAAAGGAACAAAGTATGGGAACTTGTTCCTAGGCTAAAGCACCAGAATGTCATTGGAACAAAATGGGTATTCAAGAACAAAGCTGATGAAGATGGCAACATTGTAAGGAATAAAGCAAGGCTAGTAGCTAAGGGTTATTGCCAAGAAGAAGGAATAGATTTTGATGAGACTTTTGCACCAGTTGCCAGACTGGAAGCCATCAGAATATTTCTAGCCTATGCTGCCTGCAACAACATCAAGGTCTATCAGATGGATGTCAAAAGTGCATTTTTGAATGGAGATCTTGAAGAAGAAGTTTATGTGGAACAACCACCAAGTTTTGTCATTCCTACTCACTCATCTTGTGTCTACAAGCTTAAAAAGGCCCTCTATGGTCTTAAGCAAGCTCCCAGAGCATGGTATGACACACTGTCCCTATTCCTAGTGAACCATGGGTTTACTAAGGGAAAGGTTGACAAAACTCTATTTCAAATCTTTGTTGCTAATCATATTCTGTTAGTACAAATATATGTTGATGATATTATATTTGGTAGTACTAATTCAGAACTGTGCAAGAAATTTTCTCAAATGATGCAGAGTCAATTTGAAATGAGTATGATGGGAGAACTCAACTACTTCCTTGGACTACAAGTCAAACAAGTTCCAGAAGAAATCTTTATCAATCAAGGGAAGTATACTAGAGACCTGATCAAGAAGTTTGGAGTACAAGGCAAATCCTCAGTGAAGATTCCCATGAACACCTCACAAGGAATTGGTCCAGATGATGAAGGCAAAGATGTCGATGCAACTACCTACAGAGGAATCATAGGATCTCTGCTATATCTGACTGCAAGCAGACCAGACATTTCATTCTCTGTTGGAATCTGTGCCAGATACCAATCAAAGCCCAAGGAGAGCCATCTTAGTGCTGCAAAGAGAATCATCAGATATATCAAAGGAAATCCAAATGCAGGCCTATGGTATCCAAAGGGAGGTAACTTTGAACTAATTGGTTACTCTGACTCAGATTTTGCAGGTTGCAGATTGGACAGGAAGAGCACCTCTGGTCACTGTCAAATGCTAGGAGGAAGGCTTGTTTCCTGGTTTAGCAAGAAGCAGAATTCAATCTCAACTAGTACAGCAGAAGCTGAATACATTGCAGTTGGGAGTTGCTATGCTCAGCTACTCTGGATGAAGCAACAACTGAAGGACTATGGCATTCAAGCAAAGGAGATCAAATTGCTCTGTGACAACACCAGTGCCATTGCCATCACTCAGAATCCAGTTCTTCACTCCAGGACAAAGCACATTGAGATCAGACATCACTTCATCAGAGATCATGTTGAAAAGAAGCACATATGCATGGAGCATGTGCCAACAGAAGACCAGCTTGCAGACATTCTGACAAAGCCTCTTCCTGAGGCTAGATTCAACAAACTAAGAGAGGAATTGGGAATGATGGATGAAATTCCAAGAGAAGGTTGAAAAGGAAGGCCCTTTGTTGCAAAATCTCTGCTAACAGAATACCTGTTGCAGAACCCCTTCAGTTAACCCCTTCTGTTCTCTATCCTGAACAGAGTACCTTCATTCCTGACAGAACACCTCAGCAACAGAAACCCTCCCTTCCTTCCCTCAGAAAACCTCTTCCTACATCTAACAGAAAAGGTTGTGGACTTAGAAAATTTTGAAAAGTCGGGTGACCTAGTAACTTAATGAAGGTCTTTTACCCTTTTACCCTTAAAACAGTATACAGCCTCAAAATATTTACTGCGCCTCCTTTTTCATTTATTGGTACCTTGGAACCGCAAATTATCTCAAACGTCCACTAACCCGTACCCATATATTCCCTCATTTCATCCTAAACCGCTACTGCTTCCATTACTCTCAAACTTACGAATTCTTATTTCTCCAAAACTCTCAACCGCTAAATCCGGCTATGGCTTTCTTGAACTTCACCGATCTTTCCAAGGAACAAAAAGCAACCCTTCTCAAGAAAGTGTTGACAGGGATGAAGTGCGAACTGGATGTACTACCCAGATTTGCTGAGAAAGGAGAAAGGATGACCAACATCATTGACGGACTGATAGAATGTCAACTAAGCAAGGTCATCTCCTACGCTTATGAAGTCTACAGCAACATTGACACTGTTGAATTCTACCTCAACGCGTCCTACAAAGATGAATACATCACCTCTAGAGTCCAAGGAGAAGAGATACTGGTTGATGCTGACGTCATCAACAAAGTTTTTGACATTCAACTAGAGGAAGGCAGGGCCTCTCTATTTGATCTAGAGGAAGCTGACAGCACTGTTCCTGAATTCAAAAGGAACTACTGCAGAAAAGGGGAAGAAGTGGAAAAGGTGAACATCAAGAAAAACCTGCTCAAGAAGGACTTTGAGCTGCTCATTAACATTTTCCACAAATGTTTATGGTGCAAGTATACCTCCACTGATGATGTCACTACTGCAAATGCCAGGGCCCTCTATGCAGTACATCATGGAGTAAACGTCAACTGGGGACAGGTTATGGTACGGTCCCTGATTGAGTTCATCAAAAAGAAGAACCCCAAGATAGGCCTATATTCTGGAAAGTTAGGCCATGGGTTGCTCATCTCTGAAATGCTTCTCAATCAAGGTGTTACCTTTAGGAAGACCATACCTCTGGATCACACAAAGGTAATCTTCCTATCTGCTTCTCCAAACAGGGAAATTGCTATCAAGGCAGAGCTTAAGAGACAGCTTCAGCTTGATAACAAGAGACAACAAGGAGACAAGGTCCAGAAACCTCTCTCTGAAGCACCTTCTGTGGAGAAGAAGAAGAAGAAAAAGGTGAAGAAAGCAGAACAGGTTGCACCTCCTCCACCCATGAAGGCTGGAAATAAAAGGAAGAGGACCACCAAGACTAAGAAGAAGGTTATTAAACCTTTAATTACCATGTCTGAGAAGGTGGCAGACATTCAGGGGGAACCAGAGAACCCCACTTCTGTTGCCACTCCAGAACAGAATAGGGTGCCAACATCAACAGAACATCCCAGTACAGGTAAAGAAGGGTATCTGTCTTTACTGGATAGACAGTTTGCTCGTGTACTAGAATGGAGAAGATGGAGGATGGGACCCCTTCATAAGATCATCCAATTCTTTGACCATTATGAGCCTGAAGAAGAGGCCATACTGAAGTGGGTAGGCACTGATGATGTCTCAAAGTGTTTTGCCCTCAACTTCCTCCATTCTATCCTCGAGAAGAAGAAGGCAAGTTACATAGGAAAGGTTGTTGTCATATCCTCATCTTCAGAGGAGACAGTCAAGCCTCTTGAAGATGGTGAGATAGAAGCTTTTGAAGAATGGCTTTTTGCCAAGAAGGCAACAGAGTCTGTGCAACCTCACCTCATTCCAGGAGAACCCTCTGTACCTAAGACAGAAGGGCAGGCTATGATGGAGCTCATCAAGGAGTGGAGGACTTCCTTGATCGAATAAATTATACTTGAGGTAATCTCCCCAACCCAATCCTCACGACTCTCTCCGGCTTGGCCGGATCGAGCGCGAAGTCTTCCACCTCCTCGGCTGGTTCAGCCCTCGGCCTCATTTCTTTCGCTTCCACAGTTCCGGTGATGGTGTCAACGCGGAACTCCGTCTTGCTAACCTTCTTTGTAACTTAAAGGTAGCAAGCGCGGGCGAGCTTTTGGTTTCCCCTTGAGTAACCGATTCCCCCCTCGGCTGGGAACTTGAGGCAGAGGTGCCTCATGGAGATGACGGCTTCGAGGTCTTCAAGGGCTGGCCGGCCGAGGATGATGTTATGGGCGCAGTCGATGTTGACGACGACGAACTCCACTTCGAGCTTGGCTCTATGGAGGCCGTCGCCGAAGATGACCGGGAAGGTTATGACCCCCTCGGAATCAATGGTGTCGCCGGTGAAGCCGGCAAGAGGGGTCTTGATGGGCCGAAGGGACCCCCTCTCCAGATGCAGCTCTTTGAAGGTGCTGAGGTACATTACATTGACGGAGCTGCCCGTGTCAATGTAAGTTCTGTGAATAATGGTGTCGTTGATCTCTGCGCGGATGACGACGGCGTCCCTGTGGGGGGAGGATACTGGGGGAGATCTGCGTTGGTGAAGGTAATGGGTTCCTCCCTCAACCGCTTTACCGGGGGCATATGAGTGACTTCCCCCACGTAAAGTGATTGAGCCCACTTCTTTCGTTGACTTGTGGAGTCACCCCCGGTATTTCCCCCCGTAATCATGAGGATGTGGCGTTTCTTTTCTTGATACCGGGGGTACTCCTCCTCCTCCTCCAGATTTCCAATCTCCCTCTTCTTGCCGAGGGGGATGGTGTTGGGGTTGACCCATGCATTCCCTCTCGCAGTTTGCCCTCGGGATGGCCCCTGATGAGGGGGGGCCTGTTGCTGAGGGCCCTGGACAAACTGGGACAGATGGCCCGCTTGTATCAGTTTCTCGATGGCCGTCTTCAGGTGATGGCAATCATCGGTCCTGTGCCCCTGGTGTCGGTGGAAACGACAGTAGGGGTAGTTTGGATTGATGGCAAATACCTCCGAGGGCGCGCGTGAATCTCGCTCCACGAGGCCCCTTTCTTCAGCAAAATCAAGAATAACGCTGACGGGATGCGTCAATGGTGTCCGAGGGTGCTCCAGGAGGACAGGTTGTGCCCAAGCCCTCGGGTTCCCCTTGAAGCCTCCCCCGAGCTTGGCTTGGCCATGCCAGGGGCGATCACCGGAGGGGGCAGACTCCCTGGGATGATTGCGGGGAGCCCCCGGCCCTCAGTTACCTTTGTCTTCTGGCTGAGGGCGTTGCTGGTCTGGGACATGGTGGCATTTCTCCACCTCCTCGGCCTCGGCGTACCGGTCCCCCCGCTGTAGGGCCCTTATATAGTCGCGGGGGGGGTTCGATAATGAGACTCCTTGAGAAGTTCCCGGGGCGGAGTACTGTTTGGAGGAGGGCCAGGAGGGTCCCGTCGTCAGCGCCGTCAACTTTATCAGCCTCCGTCCTCCAGCGCTCCAGAAAGTCCCGAAGGGTCTCCTCCTTCTTCTGCCTCACTGTTAGTAAGTGGGGGAAGTGTTTTCTTGTGCGGCGCCTCCCCGCAAATTGCGTCAAGAATCGCTGGGCGAGTTCTTGCCATGAGTCAATACAGCCCTCGGGCAATCGGTTGAACCATTCGTAAGCTGGCCCCTCTAGGGTGGAGAGGAACCAGCGGCACAAATATTCGTCCGATACCCCCACCATCATCATGCTGTTTTGATACCGGCTGTAGTGCTCTTGGGGGTCAGTCTTTCCGTCATAGGGCTTGATGAGCTGCCCTCGTTATATCTCCGGGATCCGGGCCGCCAATACCCTTGGGGTAAATGGCGTCCGGGTCCGGAGCTGTATGGTGGGTTCCCCGGAGCCCTCGGCTATCTTCCTCTGCATTTCTTCCATCTTTGCCATCATCGCCTCATACTTGAGGTCTGTATGGGGGGCGGAAGTGGTGGTGTGGGCTTTGGTGGCCTCCATCTCGTCAAGCCGGCGCTGGAGGGCCGCAATGATTTCGTCTCGGGGGTCCTTCTGGAGGGCCTCCGCCCCCTGCGAATGGACCCGGGCCGAGTGGGCTTGATTGATTTGATGGCGTGCGTCGTCGGCATGGAGAGGTGCCTTGCCCTTGTCCTGAGGGGGACGTCTCTCATTGGCCCTAGAAACGGACCCGCCACTTTCCTGAGGCCTTTGGAACGCCCTCCCCCCGAGGCGGTCTTACGCCCCTCCGAGCATCTCGAGGGCGGAGGTCCGGGGGTGCTCCTTGTTCATGTCGTGGTGGTCCCGGGACTGGACTTTCTGGGAGGCCGTATCTTGGGCCACGACCCCCTCGGAGTTCCCCATCTGGAGGACCGGGTTACCGAGGGGTCGCGGATGAGGGGGAGGCAGAATATTCTCCCCAACCTGAGGCTGGTGGGGAACCAAAGTGCCGAAGGCACCCGGGTTCTGAGTGAGCGTCTGGATGAAGGCGGAGAGCGCCGACTGAACGTCGATAGTGATGACCGGGGGGCTAATTTGATTTTTGCTCCGGTCTTTTTTCTTGGCCTCGATGCCGAGGCGGGCATCGAGGGCATTTTGCTGAATCTGCTGGCGTAGGTCGACAGCCGTCTGGTCCATCTCGGCGATGACGCCGCCCCCGGGATCCCTGTTGGAGGCTTCGGGGACGTCGACCTCGCCGGGGGCCAGGTTCCTGTCCTCTACATTCTTGGAGTTGGCACGAGTTGTTCTCACCATTTTGGATGGGTGTTTTTGTGTTTGGTCGAGGGGGAGGGTTTCTTACTTGATTGTTCGACCTCTCAACGAGAGCACCAAATGATGGATAGTGTACCCGGGGGGTAGCTTATCCGAGGGGTTATCACGAGGAATAACAAGAGAGAAGTCAGAGCTAGTAAGTATAGAGAGAGAAAGTATATTTAGTAGTATGCAGCGTTTATGACTTGTGACCTGGTTACAAACGGGGAAATGGGGTGCTATTTATAGTAGCAATAAATGCCGGACATGGACACGTGTCAAGCGTCCATTGGCTGAGAGGTCACCTCAACTGGTTGGCGCTGGCAACTGCATGTGGCCGCATTTAATGCGGCTGTTGGATTGGACGTTGTACAGGGTACGGTGATCTGTACACATGTGGCGCGGATATCATGTCGGGGAAGGTGCCCTCGGCTGTGGAGGACTAGTCGAGGGCTCTGAGTACCGGGGACCCCCTGGATGCCGAGGGCTCCAGTTGCCGAGGGCTACTGATTTTCGCCGTTTTCCCCAGTAACTTTGTTTTGCTGTGTTGGTCCTCCTGTGGTAGTTAGAGCCTTCGGCCAGGGGGCCGAAGGCACCCCTGGTGCGCATTTGTGGGCTGCTTGGTATCTTGGGCGCCGTGATTTGGGCCTGTTGTGCTTTCTGGGCCTGTTGGGCCTTTCTTGGAGCAGTAGGAATCTGTGGGCCGGGGGTTCCCGGGCCATATACTCCATCACCCGTATTTCAGGTTTTCTAAATTTCACCCCCGAGTTGTCCGAATAATTATAAATGTCACCTCTGCCGTTATAAATCTTGTAAACTCCGTCTGTTTTTGTTTTTTCCCAGGGTTATAATTGTCATTTCCCAATCCTTTTCGTTTAAAGCCCTAATTCGAAGCCCTTGTCGTCCTGGGCTCCGCTAACGAAGATTTTTCCGTCAGAGGAGCGGTGGGCGGAGAAGGGCGGGTGGGAGAACTTGGTGGGCTCGACAGGGACAGAGTGAAGATGTGAATTGATGAGGATGAAGGGAAGCGAAGGGTTGGAGCCGGGTCAGGTGAGTAGAAGTAGGGGTTTGTTTGGGGGTTGGGAAGTGAAATACAGAAGCTGGGATCGGAGGCCGGGGATGGAGCCGGCGAAGGCGGTGAGGAAATTGACAGCGGAGGGGTAGTCAGGGTTGGGATGGGGAAATGACAATTTTAACCCTGAAAAAAATGAAAAACAGGCGGAGTTTACAATATTTATAACGGTAGGGGTGACATTTATAATTATTCGGACAACTCGGGGGTGAAATTTAGAAAACCTGAAACACGGGTTTAGGATTTCAATATGGTGGATAATTGGGGGGTCAAATGTGCGATTTTCCCTTTATTAAAATAACTTTTATATTTCCGGCCCCTTAAAATTTTATTACATATATTTATGTGTGTGTGTAAGCGGAGTAACATTTCTAAAAAGTCAAGTTAACCTCAACTTATTTTATTACTCTGCATTTTTTAATTAGCCATTATGATGTTTTCTTAAGGATTGTTTTTAGTCCTAGATTAGATCAGACCAGACCAAAGTTAAACAGATCAGACTAGATCAGATCAGACTTACATAGTCATAAAATACACAGAGACCAGACATTTATCAGACCAGACCAGACTTAAACAGACCAGGCCAGACCAGATCAAACCAGACCAAACCAGACCAGCAAATTGTAATCCAAAAGAAAGCATCCTTACTCTCCATAGTGAATAGCAAAAATCACAAAAACGTAAATATTATATCTGATAATTATTCTAAGGGAACCTCACATTCCAGAATTTTGGTCGACACTCGATCAGGTGAGCTTCTAATTCGTAATTTTTTTAAATTTTCGGTAGCGCAGCGAATAAAGCATAGAACATATGGAGAATGGGAAAGCATATAAGTTGATACCTTAAGATTACAGAGAAAATGAGTGTTACTAGCAAGGAATTGGGGGAAGTAAAGAATTCATACCTGATAATTTGGAGAGCTCTACCTTCAGGAGTCGACTGGAGAAGAATTCAGAGGAGAGGTGTCATGGGAGATGAAGGATACAATGGGAATGTGAAGTCTGGAATGATACGGCTGAATAGAAACATTTTATCTTTATCTTTATACTTCGTATATATTTTATTTTTTTACTTAAAGGCATTACGTGTGAGAGAGAATTTTCTCCCGCCTATCTAATTAGCGTCTGCCTATCTAATACGCGCATATCTAATACGGAAGTCTATTATTGTAATTTTGCTCCGTAAAACTAATCGCTCCCTTCTCTTCAGTCTACCATCTTATTCTTCTGCCGGACGCCTCCTCCATCCTATCTGAAAAAACAATCTCACTAAGCCGGCGATTGTTTCTGGAATTGAAGTACTCGACAAGCTTAGTCTGCCTCTCTCATCCGCAGCAGATCGGATGAAGAAATCTCACCTTCTTTGTTCAAAGCCATCAAGGCATCACATATCCGGCCTCACCCTTCATCTAAACACCTGAAATTTGTATCCGTGAATGTTGGGCCAAAAATTGAAGGAGATTGAGATTAGACTTCTGCATCTTCTTCTTTGAGGTATGGTATTCCATTCAAGTTATTCTTTTTAAAAGTTAGTGATTTTTTGGATAAACATAATGCTAAACCCATACAGCCTAATTTAATTTTGCATACCTACACCATTTTTACAAAAGAACTTCTACTACTTTTAAGTGACACAGTTAGGTTGTTTTTTACATAAAAATTTCAAACTAACTGACGAGCACTTTGTCGTGGTGTGCACTCAAAATAAATATTCAATACAACGATTATACGTAGTATAACGAAGTAAGGTTCATATCCACAAGGAAAGGAATACTTTTATTTTAATTAAATAGAAATAACAAATGGGGGGTTTTGATTGTTGTTGAACTTGAAGTATATTTAAACACTAAATTGAACGACTTATGTGGTTTAATTAATTAGAGATGGAGACTTAGTTTTGCTTTTATCCACTTAATGAAATGTTCGTCGATCCTGGTTATATCTTTAACTATCTTCCTCTTGAATACTCAATCGAGGAGTATCTCCATTTCATCGAGAGTAGTTATTAATAACGAGACACGTTCATTAATAAAACTTACTACCGAATCAATATAGAACACGTGCCGTATATTAACCTGACAGTAGCAATAAACTTAAGATAAAAAGGATTGAGATTGATAATCTCAACACAAGCAGTTTATTGGTTTAATCAATATAATTAATTCCCCCTAGATTATTAACCATGAGACGCATGCATTAATAATCCAAGTTTACTACTGTTGAAAGAACCGAATTAATAACAAGCGTATTAACCGATTCATTCTAGTAATAATTAATACGTATATGAAACAAAACTAGTTGATCCTTTCAGTAATGTTCAAAATATTAATATGAAATATGAATAGGAATTGATTAATATTCAAGGAAGAAGATTAAAGAAAGCAAATGCTACTATAATTAATGTCGAGATGTTAACTAATTGTCATCTTAGTAACACTCCCCAACATTTATATAGAGCTGGATTAAATTAATATTCAAGGAAGAAGATTAAAGAAAATAACTCACAACTTACAATTCATTAAGCTTCAAAGTAGCAAAACCTAGATGGAAGAGTTTAGCTCCTCATTTGGAGACTAAACATGCTAGAAAAATATAAAGAAAATACTATTCTAAGTTGAGCTTAAGTATATGGAAGAAGGGATATCTTTTTATGAAGGAAAAATGTGCTATTTATAGGTGTTTTTCAACACCTCTGGTCGGGTACCCGACCGGGTAAGGTGCCCACCCGACCGGGTACCGGTCAAAATCAGATCATCCGCCATGTTCTCGTGTTTCTACACGCCGGGTTGTCCCCGATCACTTCTCACCCGACCGGGTGAGGTGGTGGGCATAAAATGGGAAACAAGTCACACAAATCAAACATAAAAACATACATTTATGCACTACTAATTAGTGCATATCACTAACTTTTTAGTTTAAAATTTTCCTGATTTTCAACTTTATTTTCTTTTAGAGCTATTGTTGTGATGCACTTATAATTGATGACTAATAGAAAATTGAGCACAACATGAATACCAAGTGAAAGAGAAATAAGATTTCCAAATGTAGCAAGTTATAATAACAGGTCTCAAATTATATTTTGCTCACATGATGTTTGACGAAATGTTTATATGCTCTTTTCGAACAAAACAAAGTTTTAAAAGTAAGAAGTGTATTGTCTATCTTCTTAAATTCTACAATTGAACGAGTAATATTCTGTTTCTTATATTTCTAATATCTGAGAAGTTAGTTAATGAGTAATTTTCTTAAGAAAGAGACCATATTAACTTCACTAACATTTCCTTCATCAGGTAGATTGAAGTATTCATTTTTTTTGTTTGTTTCTTATATCTCTAATAACTGAGAAGTTGGAAATTAAGTTATTTTAATAGATTCCGGGTTCTTCAACTCGAGGTGTGTTAATGAATTTTCTCGAAATCTAGATATTTTTGCATCTGTTCTAATGAACTTTTGGTGCCTTGTGCGTTGGTTATACATGTATCAGGATTTCTCCGCTTATTTATCATCAAATTGTATCTTTCTTCGGATTTTTTTTTCTTCTTCTCCAAGGGAGAGGTCGTAAGCTTGCAGTAAAGAATCCAAATAAACCAGCAAAGCGATCCCACCCGCTTCAACATTTTCTCCAAATATTACATTGAAGGTGAATTTATTATTTGCTAACTTAGTCTCACACTTTTACTTTATGGGTATGAGATAGTTTTCCTTTGTTAGTGTCTTTTGTCTCTCTTTGTGCGCTTTCCTTGCGAACCATTGGTGACACCTATATGCGGCACATGTTCATGGCTTCATGAATTAGTCATTTTTTAATAATTTCATCGGGTAAATTGAATAAGTAACTTTATGTTTCTTATATTTCTAATAACTGAGAAGTTGGTTAATGAGTAATTTTCTTAAAAAAGAGGCCAGGTTAACTTGATTTCCTTATTAACTTATAACCTAATTTAATTATATTTCTAATTTCTAAAACATATTTGTATCAAATCAAGTAAGAATTCGGTTTGACTTGTGAACTTGTGTGTACACAATAGGGGTGCTGAGGAAATCTTTAAAGAAGCAAAAGCTAGAGCCTAGAGCAATGGAGTTTGAGAAGTTGGTTATTGAATGTACTTTTGCTATATCAAGGTATAGGATGTCTTTATGATTCATAACTTGATAGTTGTTGAGAAAAGAATCTCAAGAAGCAATTACTGGGTATAAATGATTTAAACAAATTTATTATTTATTCATTTATAGGTTTACTACTTTATTTTTCAAAGTTGTATAAATGATATTTTCAAAGGTTGTGCCGGTATTGGATTACATAGTTTTATAAATACCTTAAAATGCATTTTCAAAATACTGATCAACTACTAATATTGGTTAAACTCTAATATAAATGCGGTCTATATGAATTAAATTACTAAATCATTAAGTAGAATGGTTTCATGGAGAAAGTTAGACCTCATAACAAAGAAGTTGTATTTAGTCAATGAAAATATTTAAATCCCTCCCACTACTTCTAAGGTTGCAGGTTTGCCTAATGGGAGAGAAGGAATTATTCAGGAGAATGTAATGGGGAATAAACCTCCTCTCGGTTATGATAGTCTAGGTTCCATAACTTCTATTTTAGCATGCCTTCAAAACTATTGGTTTTTTCTTTCTAACCATTGAGGTTCATTCTTTCATTTCTTAGAATTTTTAGCTTTGCCATTATACATGAGCACTCAAATAAATATGTTGAATAAAATTAAATAATATAGTTTATTGCAAAGAGTTTATTTAGTTGGTTAGTTGTTCTAAGGAGAGGGTTATCTATATGTTGACTATGTTGCATTATATATATAGGTTTTGGTTCAAATAAGAACATGATCTTATGAGAAAAATGAGAATGAATCTGGACCGTTAGATTTGCTTTATGTGAAATTCAATGTGCATTAGATTAAGTTGTCATGTGTAATAAGTGAAATTAAAATGTGCAACACAAAGGGTACGATGTTGTGGCATTATGTGAAGCTAAATTGTGCATTAAGTGATTTTGAAATGTGCATTAGATGAAACTAAAATGTAAGAACAAAAGGTACGATGTGATGTTATTTTTATACGCCTTATTCTGCACATTTCAGTTTCGCCTAATGCACATGTGAGTTTTAATTTTTATTCTGCACATTTAAATATCGTCTATTGCACATTGCGGTTTCACCAGATGCACAATTTAGTTCCACATATATATATAGGGAGCGGTTCCGGTAAGAACGGATCTTAGGAGAAAAATGAGAACGAAACTGGACCGTTGGATTGAATTATGTGGAACTGAAATGTGCATTTGGTGAAACCGAAATGTGCATTAGATGATATTGAAATGTGCAAAATTAAAATTTAAACTCACATGTGCATTAGGTGAAACTGAAATGTGCAGAATAAAAGGTAGAAAAATAACATCACATCGTACCTTTTATTCTGCACATTTTAGTTTCATCTCGTGCACATTTCAAATTCACCTAATGCACAATTTAGCTTCACATAATCCCACTACATTGTACCATTTGTGCTGCACATTTCAATTTCATCTAATACACATTACAACTTCATCAAATGCACATTGAATTTCACATAAAGCAAATCTAACGGTCCAGATTCATTCTCATTTTTCTCATAAGATCATGTTCTTATTTGAACCAAAACATATATATATATATATATATATATATATATATATATATATATATATATTGATGTACCTATTGAACCCCTTTGCAGTCAATTTAGCTCTACTATAATTATGTAGGTGAAGACCTTGATGGGTGCACGCACAGTATGCGCAAGCAATTGGACATGTGACATTCCTTCATTTGATATGTGTAACTGTGCGTTTTTAGGTGCTACTTTTCAATTTTTGATGTTTCACTAAAGAAATACCTTTTCACAATTAGATATTAGCCGTTTCTAACTATGCACCTTTTCAGAAATTTCATTCTTTAAGGTTTCTCGAAATAAATTGTTTTAACGTTTGTTTTGCTACTAAAATTAGCAATGGGTTACTTTATCGGAAATATTTTGATAATTAAAACAACCAAATCAGTAGATAATTGATTAAACTTTCTCAACCATTAAACACAATATATCAATTTGTCTTATATATGATTACATACTTCTCTTGACCATAGTTTCTGGATTGTTTCAAACATTTCTCTAGCCTATCCAACTAACCTTAACACGGTGTTGTAAGTTTTAGTTATCAAATGTAGAATAAGTGTTATTCCATGGACCTAAACTATGGTCCACTATAGTTTTTTCTTAATCTACTTCAAATATGTGTGTGTGTGTGTGTATTTTAATTATGATTTGGTTAGTTATTTAGTTCTTGAATCAGCTATTATCAACACACGTGTAATCATCACTCTTGAATATTGTTAACCCACAACATTTTATTATTTTGTTTCTTGAGTTGAATAATAAAGATAATGTTACATGTGTGTTTCTTATATATATTTGAAATATTTTTGTAGTGTCATTACTCTTAAAATGTTAGATTTAAGTAGTATAATGAGTATCATTAAGGGTTACTATTTGATTTTCAGAATTAGTTCTTTCCCATATTTCAGAGCACTCAAAAAACAATTGAATGAAAAAACAGATATATTGGTTTAGTATTCTATTGATTTGATTAGTGGTCTCACTATGAGTCTGACTTTATTTCAAAGAGTTGCTTGAGTTGGTTATGGGTTCTTCTACATAATAGGAGTACGTGTCTAAGCTTAATGAAACATCTTACTAGCCGGACGAAAAGAAAACAAAAGCGATTCCCATAGAAGCGGTGAGCAATATGGGAGCAGCCTAAACCGTGAAATGAGGTTGCTAGCATTTCATTTTCCCGCCCATACAAATTTCATCAGCACCAACCATATTATTTTCATCTAGGCCCTGTGTTTACTTCCGTTTATGGTGTACCCATTGTTTCTCATAAGCACCCCCCTTATCTCCTAACCACTCGCTCACAATTTACTTTATCGTTGGCTTCTCACTCTGATGTGATTTTTTCGCACTTAAAAAGATTGTAGAATAGTGGTGAAAGTACGAGTATCGTCTCCACAGGGTCGGACAAAAGGGAATTAAAGATTACCTAAATTCAGCTATTAAAAAGAAATAAAATTAAATAAATGCGTCGTGCGAGATTGATTGGTTGAATTGAAATTAAACTAATACGAATGAGCGAATAAAAGTAAAGATTTGGGTTCTACTTAATTAACAACGAAGGAAACAGGGATTGATTCCGGGGTAATCAGATTTCTGGCAGATCAGGCTTAATTACATGAATTTAATTTAATTGAGCTAGCAAATCAATACTAAGTTCTTACCGCTCTCGCGGCATAGAGTACAATAATTTAGGGGACCAGACTGATTTCTCATGCGACAGGATCCTAAATTATTGCCAAAACGAGCGAGCTTACGGCCCCTTAATCGCTACTAATCTCTTAGCGAACGATTAAGTGTGTGTGAATGTGTCCTAGAATAAACTAGATCTCTCTTAGTTTATTCTATGTGCAATTGTAATTCTAGCCGCGGTTCCAGATTACAAAAGATAACAGTTAAATTATTGAACACAAATTAAATGGCATTCATGTAATCAAACCATCAAGAAACTAGCCATACATCATGATAAGCTCTTCATCAACCTCAAATCCCTAATTAAAACTACTCGCAATTCATAATTGAAGAATCAACGGAATTGGGAAGAATAGAATCTGTAAGGAAATCCAAATGCAGGCCTATGGTATCCAAAGGGAGGTAACTTTGAACTAATTGGTTACTCTGACTCAGATTTTGCAGGTTGCAGATTGGACAGGAAGAGCACCTCTGGTCACTGTCAAATGCTAGGAGGAAGGCTTGTTTCCTGGTTTAGCAAGAAGCAGAATTCAATCTCAACTAGTACAGCAGAAGCTGAATACATTGCAGTTGGGAGTTGCTGTGCTCAGCTACTCTGGATGAAGCAACAGCTGAAGGACTATGGCATTCAAGCAAAGGAGATCAAATTGCTCTGTGACAACACTAGTGTCATTGCCATCACTCAGAATCCAGTTCTTCACTCCAGGACAAAGCACATTGAGATCAGACATCACTTCATCAGAGATCATGTTGAAAAGAAGCACATATGCATGGAGCATGTGCCAACAGAAGACCAGCTTGCAGACATTCTGACAAAGCCTCTTCCTGAAGCTAGATTCAACAAACTAAGAGAGGAATTGGGAATGATGGATGAAATTCCAAGAGAAAGTTGAAAAGGAAGGCCCTTTGTTGCAAAATCTCTGCTAACAGAATACCTGTTGCAGAACCCCTTCAGTTAACCCCTTCTGTTCTCTATCCTGAACAGAGCACCTTCATTCCTGACAGAACACCTCAGCAACAGAAACCCTCCCTTCCTTCCCTCAGAAAACCTCTTCCTACATCTAACAGAAAAGGTTGTGGACTTAGAAAATTTTGAAAAGTCGGGTGACCTAGTAACTTAATGAAGGTCTTTTACCCTTTTAACCTTAAAACGGTATACAGCCTCAAAATATTTACTGCGCCTCCTTTTTCATTTATTGGTACCTTGGAACCGCAAATTATCTCAAACGTCCACTAACCCGTACCCATATATTCCCTCATTTCATCCTAAACCGCTACTGCTTCCATTACTCTCAAACTTACGAATTCTTATTTCTCCAAAACTCTCAACCGCTAAATCCGGCTATGGCTTTCTTGAACTTCATCGATCTTTCCAAGGAACAAAAAGCAACCCTGCTCAAGAATGTGTTGACAGGGATGAAATGCGAACTGGATGTACTACCCAGATTTGCTGAGAAAGGAGAAAGGATGACCAACATCATTGACGGACTGACAGAATGTCAACTAAGCAAGGTCATCTCCTACGCTTATGCAGTCTACAGCAACATTGACACTGTTGAATTCTACCTCAACGCGTCCTACAAAGATGAATCCATCACCTCTAGAGTCCAAGGAGAAGAGATACTGGTTGATGCTGACGTCATCAACAAAGTTTTTGACATTCAACTAGAGGAAGGCAGGGCCTCTCTATTTGATCTAGAGGAAGCTGACAGCACTGTTCCTGAATTCAAAAGGAACTACTGCAGAAAAGGGGAAGAAGTGGAAAAGGTGAACATCAAGAAAAACCTGCTCAAGAAGGACTTTGAGCTGCTCATTAACATTTTCCACAAATGTTTATGGTGCAAGTATACCTCCACTGATGATGTCACTACTGCAAATGCCAAGGCCCTCTATGCAGTACATCATGGAGTAAACGTCAACTGGGGACAGGTTATGGTACGGTCCCTGATTGAGTTCATCAAAAAGAAGAACCCCAAGACAGGCGTATATTCTGGAAAGTTAGGCCATGGGTTGCTCATCTCTGAAATGCTTCTCAATCAAGGTGTTACCTTTAGGAAGACCATACCTCTGGATCACACAAAGGTAACCTTCCTATCTGCTTCTCCAAACAGGGAAATTGCTATCAAGGCAGAGCTTAAGAGACAGCTTCAGCTTGATAACAAGAGACAACAAGGAGACAAGGTCCAGAAACCTCTCTCTGAAGCACCTTCTGTGGAGAAGAAGAAGAAGAAGAAGGTGAAGAAAGCAGAACAGGTTGCACCATTTCCACCCATGAAGGCTGGAAATAAAAGGAAGAGGACCACCAAGACTAAGAAGAAGGTTATTAAACCTTTAATTACCATGTCTGAGAAGGTGGCAGACATTCAGGGGGAACCAGAGAACCCCACTTCTGTTGCCACTCCAGAACAGAATAGGGTGCCAACATCAACAGAACATCCCAGTACAGGTAAAGAAGGGTATCTGTCTTTACTGGATAGACAGTTTGCTCGTGTACTAGAATGGAGAAGATGGAGGATGGGGCCCCTTCATAAGATCATCAAATTCTTTGACCATTATGAGCCTGAAGAAGAGGCCATACTGAAGTGGGTAGGCACTGATGATGTCTCAAAGTGTTTTGCCATCAACTTCCTCCATTCTGTCCTCGAGAAGAAGAAGGCAAGTTACAAAGGAAAGATTGTTGTCATATCCTCATCTTCAGAGGAGACAGTCAAGCCTCTTGAAGATGGTGAGATAGAAGCTTTTGAAGAATGGCTTTTTGCCAAGAAGGCAACAGAGTCTGTGCAACCTCACCTCATTCCAGGAGAACCCTCTATATCTAAGACAGAAGGGCAGGCTATGATGGAGCTCATCAAGGAGTGGAGGACTTCCTTGATCGAAGAAACTATACTTGAGGTAATCTCCCCAACCCATTCTGCTCCTATCTTAACAGAACCCCAAATCCCTTCCCTTCTTATTTCAACCGAAACCGTCCCAACAGAAACCCTTCCTACAGAGAACCTTCAACCAAAACCCTCAGAACAAAAAACCTCCACCTCTCCTCACTCATCAAATAAGAAAACCAAATCACCCTCCACCTGCAAAGAACTTATTCCAATCCGAAATCGCTCCCCCTCACCTCCACCATCTCCTCCACAACAGAATGCCTCCCCTCAACATAAAATCCCTTCTCCCCAACCTACACCCCAGCACCAGAATTCCCTCCCACAACAGAAATCAACTTCCACTCAAAATACCCCCTCACCCTCTCCTACGTCAAATTCTCCCAGAACATCTCTGCATTCTGCTGCATCAACTCCCAAAAGACAGCCTCTTCACCACATTCTCTCGTCTGATAGTGAGAATGATGGCTTCCTTTCATCCTCTCTTGCTAGAGACCTCACTTCTAAACGTCAACCCACTCCTACCAGAGAACCCTCTCCCCAGAAACCCTCTCTGCAACAGACCAGAAGGCCTCCCATGCACAGGTCCAGAGGACTAGGTATGCCAGAACCTGAAGGATCAATACCACAAATCCCCTTCAACAGGTTTGTTGAAACTGCAGAAGTGTTTGGTGGTCAAGTCCTGGAAGGCATGGAAAAACTGATCCAGATCAATGACAAACACTTCGAGCACCTTGCTCATGTGAATGATACCCTCAACTCTGGGATGCAGTTTATCTCAGACCGCTTCGAAAATCTCACAGAATCCCTCCATAACTTCATTGCCTCATCCTCTGCCAGAACAGATGCACTGTCAACAGAAGTGGACAATATTCACAAGACTCTCTCTGTCTTTCATCAAACTCTACTGAATCAAGGAGAGGCCATCAGCACAATATCTGAGAATCTTGAGACACTGCAACGATATGACCACAGAACTAAGAAGCATCTGCTTTCCGTAGAAGAAATGTGCAAAGTCCACCAAGATCAAGCTCAACATCTTCTCTCTGCTGACAGAGACAGATACCAGAAGATGGACCTGCTGGAAGCCAACAACAAGGACATCATCTCTGCTATTCAGAAGCAGCAAGGACTGATAGAAGGTCTCACTTCTGTCACTCAGACTTTACCAGAGGCCCTTGAGCAGATAGCCACTTCTCAGGCCTCAGAATTCCAGAAAATCAGTCTAATGCTAGAGGACCTCCATGATGACAAAAAGGGGGAAGAGGACCCTCAACAGACTAAGCCTCGGTCCACCAGAGCCTCTGCTAGAGCATCCTCCTCTGCTGAACCAATTGTTGACCCTGCACCATACTTTGAAGCTACCATACAGAAAAAGAGAGCAGCGGGTATACCCAGACCCCCATCTCCAGTAAAGAAGGGCACCAAGAAGAAGAAGATCCTTAGTTTTACTGATTGGAGATTGGGTGGATCCCAGAAAATTGATAGAGTTCAATTTGAAGAAATGAAAATGAAAATGACTCCCACACAACAACAGAACCTCTTCCTAGATACGGATGGTGTTGTACGAGTCAGATATGGGGGATCCCTAGAAGAAGCAGAAGATTGGTACCAGAAGAACGTTGTTCTTGGCAAGACAATTCATGAAGGAGTTCTTAGCTATTTGGATTGCAAGCTATCTCCCATCTGGGCATCCTATCAAAGCTCAGGTAACCTATCTCAGATCAGAGCAGAAATCAATGAAGAGCTGCTAAAGCTTCAAAGATTAGAGGAAGAAGCTCTGCAAGCAGCTACTATGGAGAATGTGTAAGAAATAATTTCTGTAAACTGTATCTAATAAAATCACATCTCTGCCTTTCACTTTGTAAGGCTATTCCTCAATACCTGTCTCTTTGCTTTCTGCCTATGTTTGTTTGCTCTTTGAATTATTATCTGCTATCTGAATGTACTATACTCTTACTGTTTTCCTATGCCAAGTTGCCCACCAAGATTTTAATGAAAGTTTTAAACTTTAATTCTTTATGGTGAATGCACTTCTCTGGAAATAGTTAAAGGGTTTTGGCATCATCAAAAAGGGGGAAATTGTAAGGAATATTTGTAATTAGATTTTGATGATGCTAGATTAATTAGGACTTTAGAGTACCCCTCTTTAGACTTAATGTATTAGAATTTTCCTTTGTAAATCTCTTTAGTATAATCGACTGGCAGAAGGCCTCCAGAGCAGAAAGCCTCAAGAGCAGAAGGCCTCCCAAGCAGAAAGCCTCCAGAACAGAAGACCCTTGGTAAGGTTTTGGTTGAACAGAAGGCCTTTGGTTCTCTTCTTTAGAACAGAAGACCTCAGGGTCTCTGTTAGCCTTTACTCTGACAGAAACCCTCCTGGTTCTCTATTGGGTATCTCTTCAACAGAAGTGCTCAAGACCTTCTCTGATCAACTCTCTGCTAAAGACACCAGAAGGCCTGACACTTAGAAGAATTTCACCAAGCCGGGAAACCAACTGAAAGATTCCTTCAACGGCTAGGAGTCTTGAACGGAAAAGCTACAGTACGCGCATTAAATGCACATTTAATGCCTCCCGTACTCTGTAGAGTAATTGCAGATGATTGGCCGCAATGTCAGGATTACTTTATCCCAAAATAGTAACCCGCCAACTTTACCGGGTTCTACTGGTCAAGTCAACTGCTCGCTCATTTAATGCAGTTGTCCTCCTTCTCCTCCAACGGGAAGACAACCTTAGTATAAAAGATACACTACGAAGAACAACCGGATAACTTTGCAATAACTTTTGCTACAACTCTGCACATACAAGATATTCAAACGCTAAAAATGCAAAAAGCCTCCTTGAGATTAAATCTTCATCATCCTCTACAAGAGAAGGCAGAAGTTGGAAAAATTCTTATTTCCAAGTCAAGCAAAGTTCCAAGTGTTCTTCAACTCTTCAAGCTCTTCACATACAAATCTTTTGTAATGAAGCAAGTTGGAGGAACCCCTGTTTTCAACAGAACCTCTTCTTTCACAAGAAGGACGTCCAAGTACCTGGAGCAGTGAAGTGGTGATACTTCCGGGAAAGCTCAGTGAAAGGACCAGTCTTAGGGAAGCCGGAAGTGCATCCAAGAAGACATCTACACTTGAAGAAGACGTGGAGAGCTTCTTAAGTGATAGGGCTAAGGCATTGTAAACGGACGTTTTTACAAGCTTAGTGGAACAGTGGACCAGAGGAACAAGTTGTTCCTTGAACCACTTTAAAAACCCCTGGTGTCATTTACTTACTGCATTTTATTTATTGCTTTTATTTGAACTGCTTAACTCCAAAGACTTGGTATCTGTGTTCAGCAGAACTTGTCTTGTGAGTTAACAGAAGGCCTACTGCCTTTGCTTCTCTGAGGCTACTAACAGAACTCCCTACCAGAACCCCATCCGCTGCCAGTCTGTTCTGCCAACAGAACAGGCTATTCTGTTAAATCTGGTACTTAGCTTGAAAAAGTTAAAAACCAATACAGTCTATTCACCCCCCCCCCCCCCCTCTAGACTGTATCCAGTACAATCGGGACCAACAAGTGGTATCAGAGCCTCCTTGTTCTAATAATCTCTTAGGTTATTCGCTTAACAAAGATCCACTTGTTTTTCTGTTTTACCTCACTTTTAATATGATATCATGGATCACTCCCTTTCCAAGAATCTTATGTTCTCAGATCTCAAGTTTGATGACTGGAGGATCCGGATGAAGGCACATCTCTGTGCTCTGCATGATGAGATGTGGGAAGTACTTGACATTGGGCCCTTCACAAGCTTCCAGAAGGTCAACCCTGAACATGCTATTGATAACACCAGACCTCAGATGATCAATAAGGCCAAATCTGAGTGGACTACTGAAGAAAGAAGGAAGTACAATCTGGACAACATTGCTAAAGACATTCTTTACAAGTCCATCGATGATAGGTACTTCAACAGAATAAAGAAGTGCAAGACTGCAAAAGAAATCTGGGATACTCTTGAGCTCATTGGAGCTGGTGATGAGCAAGAGAAGGACAACAAGCTGACAATAGCCAACAAGAAGTTTGATGACTTCAAGCTTCTTCCTGGTGAAAGCATCTCCAAGATGTATGACAGGCTCCTCACTCTCACTGGAGAGATTTCTGAGCTTGGCAAGGAACTCACCACCAAGGAGATCAACCTCAAGGTGTTGAGGGGACTGCCCTCAGCATGGAAGATGAAGGTGGTTGCTGTCCAAGCCAGCAAGGATGTGAAGACTTATCCCACTGATAAGCTCATTTCAGATCTCAAAGCTCATGAGTTTGAAATGATTGAAGAAAAAGAAGATGTACCAGAAGAGAGGACCACTACAGCCCTCACTGCCAGCACATCAAAGGTAAATGATTTTGACCCTTCAGTACTTTTATCTGACGAATATATGGCTGCTTTTGCTAGGAGATTCAAGAAGTTTATGAAGAACCCCAAAGATGGAAGAAGTCCATCATTCAACAGAAAGCCATTCCAGAAGGTCAAAACAACAGAGAGCAGTGGTGAGCTTCTCTGTTACAACTGCAGACAATCGGGACATTTCAAGGCAGAGTGTCCACATCCAAGAGTGTCCAAGAAACAAGGGCATGATGGAGAAAAGAAGAAGTATGAAGACAATTCCAGAAGAAGGAAAGCACTCGTGACAGAACAGCTCGAGAAAGACCTTCTGTCTGAGACAGAATCCAATTCTGACTCTGATTCTGATGAGGCATTCTGTTGCCTTCATACTGAGACAGAAGATCTATGCCTCATGGCTCATTCTGATGATGAGGTAACCTCTACTTATGCATCTAGTTTTTCTTCGGTAGGCTTAGCTTTTGATTCTGATTCAATGTCAGAATTTTGGGAAGAGTTTAAGGCCATCCAAGCCACTTATTCCTCTGTAACAGAAGAAAACAGTAAGTTGAAGGCTGAAATTCTTGACTTGAAAAAGGAGGTTGAGATCAAAATCAATCTTCTAATTAAGGAGAGAGATCAGCTGGAAACTGAAAATGTTTCTCTTCTCAAGAGAATAAGAGAAATTGAGCCTCTTGAGATTAAGTACAAAGCTTACCAGAAGGCCCAGTCTTCCATGGAAAAGATTTTACTTGATCAACAGATTGGCACCGGCTTTGGTCTTGGTTATGGCTCAACAGAATCAGGTGAGTCTTCTGTAATGCCTAGCACCAGTGTTGCTAAGGCAGATAAGGTCATAGTGCCACTGATCTCTAGCCCCATCTGTCAAGCTGGTGTATCTGGCACCAAGGTTGTTCATGAGGAAGTTAGACCAGAAAAGGGAAAGATAAAAGTTCAACAGAAACCCTTTTTGAAAAATAATGAACCTGGCAGAAAACCTAACAACAGAAAGGGTTTTCAGAATAAAAAAAATAAAAGACCATTCATTGACAGACAACCTCATGACAATCGTGCCAGAAATGACCACCAGAAGGGCAAATATCAAGAGAGAGTTAACTTTAGACAGAAGAGGTTGGCTGGTCAACTTCAGAAGCCCAAAGCTAACCGTTCATGTGCTCTTGATAGTATATGGGACTTCTTTCCAACAAAGAAAGCTATGCAAAAGTATGTAAACAGGAAGCATGACCCTCACAAGCATCTGCCCAAAGTGAATCACACTTCGGTTTACTATAACTACCAGGTGGACAATGGGTACCATCCACCAAGGTTTCACCTGATGAGACCAAAATGGTACCAACTACCCAGACTCCATGACCCTTCAGGACCCAACATTGCTTGGGTACCTAAATCCTTCTTTTGATCTTGAAGGAACTGTGTGCTAGAGCTATCTCAGAGCAAGAATGGTTTATTGATAGTGGATGCTCCAGGCACATGACAGGTGACAGAAGTTGCCTAACTGAGTTCCAGAAATGCAAAGGATCTAGAGTTACCTTTGGAGGTAATGACAAAGAAGGTCAAACAAAAGGAAGAGGGAAGCTGATCAAGAACCAGATAGTCATTGATGATGTCTCATATGTTAAAGGACTGAAGTTCAACTTGTTGAGTGCTAGCCAATTCTGTGACAAAGGCTACACTGTAGAATTCACTAAGGACTTCTGCTATGTGAAGCATGAGACAACAAAGGAAGTGGTTCTTACAGCATCAAGGAAGAAGAACATCTACGTGGTTGATTGGAACACTGCAATGGATGGAGTTTGCCTGATAGCCAAGGGAGATTCAAACTAAGTTGGGACTGACACAAGAAACTTAGTCATTTGAACTTCAAAACAATCAACAAACTGGCAAGAGAACACATAGTTGATGGACTGCCAGACATAGTTTACAAGAAAGAGACCCTCTGCAGTGCATGCCAGAAGGGAAAGCAACAGAAGAACTCTTTCAAACTCATTGTTGGAGATCTTTCTACAAGTCCTTTAAATCTGATCCACATGGATTTATTTGGACATGTTGAAACTCCAAGTGTTGGTGGCAAGAAATACACCCTAGTCATGGTTGATGACTATTCCAGATATACATGGACTATCTTTCTGTCAAAGAAGAATGAAACTCTTCAGAAGTTGCCATCTCTGTTAAAGAAACTTCAGACTGAGAAGAACTTGAAGGTTAAGACAATCAGGTCTGACAGAGGAACTGAATTTATCAACCAAGTCATAAAGGACTTCTGTGATCAAAATGGAACCTTTCATCAACTCTCTGCCGCCAGAACTCCTCAACAGAATGGCGTAGCAGAAAGGAGGAACAGAACATTAAAAGAAGCTGCAAGGACAATGATTGCAGAATCTGGACTACCTATGAGATACTGGGTTGAAGCAATCAGCACTGCATGCTATATCCAGAACAGAAGCATGATCAACAAAAATCACCAGAAGACCCCTTATGAACTCTGGAAAGGAAGAAAACCCAACATCAGTTACTTTCATATGTTTGGATGCAAATGCTACATCCTTAACAATGGAAAGGAGCATCTGAAAGTCTTTCAAGAGAAAGCTGATGAAGGTATCTTTATAGGCTATTCAAACACCAGTAAAGCCTATAGAGTACTCAACAGAAGGACTCTACATGTTGAAGAGTCTATACATGTGAAGTTTGATGATAGCACCTCTGTTAAAGAAGTAACAGAGATCCTCAAAGAAGTCAGTATAGAAGACAGAACACCAGAACCAACAGAAGAAGTAGCAGATAACCCTGCATTTCCAACACCTGCAACAAACCCCCTTCTGTTGAATGAAGATGAAGATTCAGAAGATGAAGAACCAGAGAGACCCAGACAGCAACTGACAGAACCTGATCTGACATGGTTAATAGACCATCCCCCTAATCAAGTAATTGGTCATATCAGAAGTGGTGTGCAGACCAGATCAGCATCAACAAGGAGAGAAGCAATGCTTGCCTGCTATATATCTCAGATGGAACCCATGACTGTAGAAGAAGCTCTTGCAGACTCAGATTGGATCAATGCAATGCAAGAAGAGCTTACTCAATTTGAAAGGAACAAAGTATGGGAACTTGTTCCTAGGCTAAAGCACCAGAATGTCATTGGAACAAAATGGGTATTCAAGAACAAAGCTGATGAAGATGGCAACATTGTAAGGAATAAAGCAAGGCTAGTAGCTAAGGGTTATTGCCAAGAAGAAGGAATAGATTTTGATGAGACTTTTGCACCAGTTGCCAGACTGGAAGCCATCAGAATATTTCTAGCCTATGCTGCCTGGAACAACATCAAGGTCTATCAGATGGATGTCAAAAGTGCATTTCTGAATGGAGATCTTGAAGAAGAAGTTTATGTGGAACAACCACCAAGTTTTGTCATTCCTACTCACTCCTCTTGTGTCTACAAGCTTAAAAAGGCCCTCTATGGTCTTAAGCAAGCTCCCAGAGCATGGTATGACACACTGTCCCTATTCCTAGTGAACCATGGGTTTACTAAGGGAAAGGTTGACAAAACTCTATTTCAAATATTTGTTGCTAATCATATTCTGTTAGTACAAATATATGTTGATGATATTATATTTGGTAGTACTAATTCAGAACTGTGCAAGAAATTTTCTCAAGTGATGCAAAGTCAATTTGAAATGAGTATGATGGGAGAACTTAACTACTTCCTTGGACTACAAGTCAAACAAGTTCCAGAAGAAATCTTTATCAATCAAGGGAAGTATACTAGAGACCTGATCAAGAAGTTTGGAGTACAAGGCAAATCCTCAGTGAAGATTCCCATGAACACCTCACAAGGAATTGGTCCAGATGATGAAGGCAAAGATGTCGATGCAACTACCTACAGAGGAATCATACGATATCTGCTATATCTGACTGCAAGCAGACCAGACATTTCATTCTCTGTTGGAATCTGTGCCAGATACCAATCAAAGCCCAAGGAGAGCCATCTTAGTGCTGCAAAGAGAATCATCAGATATATCAAAGGAAATCCAAATGCAGGCCTATGGTATCCAAAGGGAGGTAACTTTGAACTAATTGGTTACTCTGACTCAGATTTTGCAGGTTGCAGATTGGACAGGAAGAGCACCTCTGGTCACTGTCAAATGCTAGGAGGAAGGCTTGTTTCCTGGTTTAGCAAGAAGCAGAATTCAATCTCAACTAGTACAGCAGAAGCTGAATACATTGCAGTTGGGAGTTGCTGTGCTCAGCTACTCTGGATGAAGCAACAGCTGAAGGACTATGGCATTCAAGAAAAGGAGATCAAATTGCTCTGTGACAACACTAGTGTCATTGCCATCACTCAGAATCCAGTTCTTCACTCCAAGACAAAGCACATTGAGATCAGACATCACTTCATCAGAGATCATGTTGAAAAGAAGCACATATGCATGGAGCATGTGCCAACAGAAGACCAGCTTGCAGACATTCTGACAAAGCCTCTTCCTGAGGCTAGATTCAACAAACTAAGAGAGGAATTGGGAATGATGGATGAAATTCCAAGAGAAAGTCGAAAAGGAAGACCCTTTGTTGCAAAATCTCTGCTAACAGAATACATGTTGCAGAACCCCTTCAGTTAACCCCTTCTGTTCTCTATCATGAACAGAGCACCTTCATTCCTGACAGAACACCTCAGCAACAGAAACCCTCCCTTCCTTCCCTCGGAAAACCTCTTCCTACATCTAACAGAAAAGGTTGTGGACTTAGAAAATTTTGAAAAGTCGGGTGACCTAGTAACTTAATGAAGGTCTTTTACCCTTTTACCCTTAAAACAGTATACAGCCTCAAAATATTTACTGCGCCTCCTTTTTCATTTATTGGTACCTTGGAACCGCAAATTATCTCAAACGTCCACTAACCCGTACCCATATATTCCCTCATTTCATCCTAAACCGCTACTGCTTCCATTACTCTCAAACTTACGAATTCTTATTTCTCCAAAACTCTCAACCGCTAAATTCGGCTATGGCTTTCTTGAACTTCACCGATCTTTCCAAGGAACAAAAAGCAACCCTGCTCAAGAATGTGTTGACAGGGATGAAGTGCGAACTAGATGTACTACCCAGATTTGCTGAGAAAGGAGAAAGGATGACCAACATCATTGACGGACTGACAGAATGTCAACTAAGCAAGGTCATCTCCTACGCTTATGAAGTCTACAGCAACATTGACACTGTTGAATTCTACCTCAACGCGTCCTACAAAGATGAATCCATCACCTCTAGAGTCCAAGGAGAAGAGATACTGGTTGATGCTGACGTCATCAACAAAGTTTTTGACATTCAACTAGAGGAAGGCAGGGCCTCTCTATTTGATCTAGAGGAAGCTGACAGCACTGTTCCTGAATTCAAAAGGAACTACTGTAGAAAAGGGGAGAAGTGGAAAAGGTGAACATCAAGAAAAACCTGCTCAAGAAGGACTTTGAGCTGCTCATTAACATTTTCCACAAATGTTTATGGTGCAAGTATACCTCCACTGATGATGTCACTACTGCAAATGCCAAGGCCCTCTATGCAGTACATCATGGAGTAAACGTCAACTGGGGACAGGTTATGGTACGGTCCCTGATTGGGTTCATCAAAAAGAAGAACCCCAAGACAGGCCTATATTCTGGAAAGTTAGGCCATGGGTTGCTCATCTCTGAAATGCTTCTCAATCAAGGTGTTACCTTTAGGAAGACCATACCTCTGGATCACACAAAGGTAACCTTCCTATCTGCTTCTCCAAACAGGGAAATTGCTATCAAGGCAGAGCTTAAGAGACAGCTTCAGTTTGATAACAAGAGACAACAAGGAGACAAGGTCCAGAAACCTCTCTCTGAAGCACCTTCTGTGGAGAAGAAGAAGAAGAAGGTGAAGAAAGAAGAACAGGTTGCACCTCCTCCACCCATGAAGGCTGGAAATAAAAGGAAGAGGACCACCAAGACTAAGAAGAAGGTTATTAAACCTTTAATTACCATGTCTGAGAAGGTGGCAGACATTCAGGGGGAACCAGAGAACCCCACTTCTGTTGCCACTCCAGAACAGAATAGGGTGCCAACATCAACAGAACATCCCAGTACAGGTAAAGAAGGGTATCTGTCTTTACTGGATAGACAGTTTGCTCGTGTACTAGAATGGAGAAGATGGAGGATGGGGCCCCTTCATAAGATCATCCAATTCTTTGACCATTATGAGCCTGAAGAAGAGGCCATACTGAAGTGGGTAGGCACTGATGATGTCTCAAAGTGTTTTGCCCTCAACTTCCTCCATTCTGTCCTCGAGAAGAAGAAGGCAAGTTACAAAGGAAAGGTTGTTGTCATATCCTCATCTTCAGAGGAGACAGTCAAGCCTCTTGAAGATGGTGAGATAGAAGCTTTTGAAGAATGGCTTTTTGCCAAGAAGGCAACAGAGTCTGTGCAACCTCACCTCATTCCAGGAGAACCCTCTATATCTAAGACAGAAGGGCAGGCTATGATGGAGCTCATCAAAGAGTGGAGGACTTCCTTGATCGAAGAAACTATACTTGAGGTAATCTCCCCAACCCATTCTGCTCCTATCTTAACAGAACCCCAAATCCCTTCCCTTCTTATTTCAACCGAAACCGTCCCAACAGAAACCCTTCCTACAGAGAACCTTCAACCAAAACCCTCAGAACAAAAAACCTCCACCTCTCCTCACTCATCAAATAAGAAAACCAAATCACCCTCCACCTGCAAAGAACTTATTCCAATCCGAAATCGCTCCCCCTCACCTCCACCATCTCCTCCACAACAGAATGCCTCCCCTCAACATAAAATCCCTTCTCCCCAACCTACACCCCAGCACCAGAATTCCCTCCCACAACAGAAATCAACTTCCACTCAAAATACCCCCTCACCCTCTCCTGCGTCAAATTCTCCCAGAACATCTCTGCATTCTGCTGCATCAACTCCCAAGAGACAGCCTCTTCACCACATTCTCTCGTCTGATAGTGAGAATGATGGCTTCCTTTCATCCTCTCTTGCTAGAGACCTCACTTCTAAACGTCAACCCACTCCTACCAGAGAACCCTCTCCCCAAAAACCCTCTCTGCAACAGATTAGAAGGCCTCCCATGCACAGGTCCAGAGGACTAGGTATGCCAGAACCTGAAGGATCAATACCACAAATCCCCTTCAACAGGTTTGTTGAAACTGCAGAAGTGTTTGGTGGTCAAGTCCTGGAAGGCATGGAAAAACTGATCCAGATCAATGACAAACACATCGAGCACCTTGCTCATGTGAATGATACCCTCAACTCTGGGATGCAGTTTATCTCAGACCGCTTCGAAAATCTCACAGAATCCCTCCATAACTTCATTGCCTCATCCTCTGCCAGAACAGATGCACTGTCAACAGAAGTGGACAATATTCACAAGACTCTCTCTGTCTTTCATCAAACTCTACTGAATCAAGGAGAGGCCATCAGCACAATATCTGAGAATCTTGAGACACTGCAACGATATGACCACAGAACTAAGAAGCATCTGCTTTCCGTAGAAGAAATGTGCAAAGTCCACCAAGATCAAGCTCAACATCTTCTCTCTGCTGACAGAGACAGATACCAGAAGATGGTCCTGCTGGAAGCCAACAACAAGGACATCTTCTCTGCTATTCAGAAGCAACAAGGACTGATAGAAGGTCTCACTTCTGTCACTCAGACTTTACCAGAGGCCCTTGAGCAGATAGCCACTTCTCAGGCCTCAGAATTCCAGAAAATCAGTCTAATGCTAGAGGACCTCCATGATGACAAAAAGGGGGAAGAGGACCCTCAACAGACTAAGCCTCGGTCCACCAGATCCTCTGCTAGAGCATCCTCCTCTGCTGAACCAATTGTTGACCCTGCACCATACTTTGAAGCTACCATACAGAAAAAGAGAGCAGTGGGTATACCCAGACCCCCATCTCCAGTAAAGAAGGGCACCAAGAAGAAGAAGATCCTTAGTTTTACTGATTGGAGATTGGGTGGATCCCAGAAAATTGATAGAGTTCAATTTGAAGAAATGAAAATGAAAATGACTCCCACACAACAACAGAACCTCTTCCTAGATAAGTGTTGGTCCCGTTTGTAGTAGGAACAGTCTAGAGGGGGGGTGAATAGACTGTTCAGGAATTTAAACTTTTCTCCAAGTCAAGTCTGACTTAACAGAGATGGTTGAAATCTGGTGACAGAGATGGTCATGTTCTGATGGCAGAACTAGACCAGGCAGCGGATAAGTTTCTGTCCGGGTAGCCTCTAGAAGAAAGCTAAGGCAAAATGCCTTTCTGATAACTCTGAAGGAAGATCTGCTGGATACAGATTCCAACCTAAAGAGTTAGTCAGTAGAATCTTAAGTGCAGAAAGTAAAAGCTGAAAGTAAATGACACCGGGGTTTTTATAGTGGTTCAAGGAACAACTCGTTCCTCTAGTCCACTGTTCCACTAAGCTTGCAAAAACAACAGTTTACAACGCCTTAGTCCCTAGAGCTTAAGAAGCACTCCTCGTCTTCTTCAAGTTTAGTTGCCACCCGGGATGCAGTCCTGCTTCCTGATGGCTGGTCTCGTTTCACTGAGTCTCTTGAAGTATCTCCACTTCACTTACTCCAGCTAATTTGAGACGTCCCTTCTTTTTCAAGAAGTGTTTGATATAGAATCAGTTTTCTCCAACGTTGCTTCTTCACAAAAGATGAGTATATGAAGCTCTCGAAGTGTTGAAGAACTGAGTGACTTTGCCTTTGCAAGTTGGATGAAGGATAGGAATGTTTATCTTCCAACTGTAGCCTTTTCTTGTTAGAAAGGAGTTTTAATCTCAAGAAAATTGTTCACGCAAATTTATCTTGGCAAAGGTTATAGCAAAGATATCTTCTTAGTTCTTCAGAGTGTATCTTATATACTGGGAGCGGTCTTCCCGTTGGAGTGTAGAAGACAGCTTCATTAAATGCATGTACTGTTGACTTGACCGTTTGGTCCTCCGACTTGCTATTTTGGGGGCGTAAAGATATTCGCATGGTCAATCATCAGCTTTAAATATCTCTTCGTACGTACAACATTAAATGTGCATTTAATGCGTGTACAGTGCCATGCTTCCGTTGAAAGGTTCGTAACCGTTAGGGGATTTCCCGTTAGTTTAACGACCGTTGGAAGGGCTTCCGGAATCTGATGATACTTAGCAGAGTCTCAAGAGGTTCTCTGGTCCAGTCTCTGAAGTCCGTCTCTGGTGCCAACTCTGGTATCTTTCTGATAACCAGTTTCTGATGGCTTCTCTGGTGAGCAGCTCTGGGAGCAACTCTGGTAGAGGCAAGATGGAACTCTGGCAGGCAGACTAATCTAAAACTTACAAAAGAAATTCTAATACACAATTTCTAATGGGGTACTTTCAAATTCTAATTAACCTAGCATCATCAAAATCTAAATACATTTATTCCTTACAATTTCCCCCTTTTTGATGATGCCAAAACCCTTTAACTATTTCCAGAGAAGTGCCTTTCACCATAAAAATATAAAGTTAAAAACTTTTCATTAGAATCTTGGTGGGCAACTTGGCATAGGAAAATAGTAAGAGTACGATACATTCAGATAGCAATAATCAAGTATGATAACAGAATATACACAAGAAAGTAAATAAGAACAGATATTTGAAAAAGAGCCAATCAAACAGAGAGGCAGAGATGGTATCTTATTAAAGTGTTAGAGAAAGTAAAGCATTACAGAGTTAGATAAAGAGAGTTAGAGATCTTCTTCATCTACCTGTGGTCCTGCTCTGTCAATCCTTTCAAGTTCAGCATTTACCTTCGCTCTGATTGAGGCTAAATCCCTAGGATTCTGATAGTCAGCCCAATGAGGTGCAAGTTTGCAATCCAAATAGTTTCTGACAGCTTCAGCAGAATTCTTGCCATTCAGAATCTTCATTCCGTACCACATCTCAGCTTCTTCTATCGAACCACCATGGTTGATCTGGACAAGTCCATCATTGTCCATGAACAGATTCTCTCTTTGAAGAGGGGTCATCAATTTTCTCATCTGTTCAAACTGAACTCTGTCTGGCCTTGACAGACCACTCTTCATCCAATCAGTGAATGAAAAGGATGAAGGCTTTTTCTTTGAGCTTCTGGGAGGAGGAGGTGGGGGTCTGGTGCCTGAAGCAGCTAGCCTTTTCTTTCTGGTAGCATCAAAATAAGGAGCAGGATCAACAGAGGAGGGTTCTCTGATAGAAAGAGCTCTGGTGCTGGTGCCTTCTCCTTCTCTGGTATCTTCCCCCTTTTTGGCATCACAAAGATCACCAAGGAGAAGTTCAATCTTGGAAAACTCAGAGGCTTGAGCATCTCTGATTTCATCAAGGGTTTCTGGCAGTGTCTGAGTGACAGAGGCAAGACCTTCAATCAGGCTTTGTTGCTTGTCTACTGCAGATTGGAGATCTCTGGTGCTGACCTCTAGAAGCACCATCTTCTGGTACCTTTCTCTGTCAGATTTGAGAAGAGCTAGGCCTTGCTCTTGATGTTCCTTGCAGAGAGAATGTAAGATGTTGAGTTTCTGGGAGGAACTATCAGCAGATTTCTGAAGATTGTGAACAGATTCTGAAATCCTGTTGATTGTCTGATTCTGGGCAAGCAGAGCTTGAGAGTGAGAGTGGAGAACAGTGTTGAGTCCACTAACATCTCTGGAGTCAGAATCAATCCTCGAGGTAGACGAATGCATGAAGTTGTGCAGATTCTCTGTGAGAGCAGCAACTTTATCTGACAGGTGTTGAAAACCTATGGTGATTTGCAGATTGGTATGGGTGAGTTCCTCATGTTGTTTGTCATTTAATTCAATAATCTTGCTCAGATCTTGAACCAATATTCCACCAAAAGCTTCAGCAGACTTCACAAACTGGGTGAAGGGGATTTTGGATTCTTCAGGTGTAAAATCAGGTGTTTCCAATCCTCTGCCTTTTGGTAATGGAGGAGCTCTGTTGGATGGTGGTGGGGAAGGAACTCTGGGGGGTGTCCTTCTCCTTTTGGAGGTTTCATCAGCAGCAATGGAGGAGGTGAGGAATCCATCATTGTCACTTGATGAGGAGGGAACCCTGAAGACAGGTTTCTTCTTGGGTGTAGATGTTGCAGAGTGATGTGAAGATCTCTGAGGTGAGGCAGATTTGGATGTTGGTGAAGGGTTCTGGTGCTGTGGTGGGGAGTGAGTAAGTGAGGCATTCTGTTGAGGAGGGGATGGTGGAGGTGAGGGTGAACGGTTTCTGAAAGGGACAATTGCTCTGCAGGGAGATGCAATTTTTTGTTTGGGTGAAGATGATCTTGAGTTGGGTTTCTGGTGAGATGGTGTTCTGGTGGAAGGTGGGGTTTTCTGTTCTGGTGAAGGGGTTTTCTGTTGGGGTGGGGATGAAGGTTTAGATGGAGATTTGGAGGGTGAGGGTAGAGTAATAGGAGATTGGGGAGGGGAAGGAGGAGGTGTAGGAATTACCTCAAGTACAATTTCGGAGTACACAGATTCTCTCCACTCTTTGATCAGCTGCTCCATGGTAATAGCAATGTCATTCGCAGTGGATGGCTCTCCTTCCTCAAGAGCACTATGGCGAAATTTGATCATTGATTCTTTCCTTTTCTTCTCCATCAGCCAAGCATCAAAAGTTTCCATTTCTTCTTCTTCCAAGGCTCGGACATGCCTTTCTGGAGATAGATCAGATGTTGGAGCTTTACCTTGATATCTGTCTTTCTTCTTTTGTAGCACAGAAATCAGAAAGGTAAGGTTGAAGCATTTTGACACATCATCTGTGCCTACCCAGTGAAGAACAGCAGCTTCTTCTTCTTCATAGGCATCAAAGAATTGGATGATTTGTTGAAGAGGGCCCATTCTCCATCTTCTCCAAGCTAGAACTCTGTCAAACTGCTTTTGCAGAATGATGTTGAAGTCTGTTTCTTGGTCCATTTCTGGTGAGGCTTCACGCTCTGGTGAGAGAGCAGAGTTGGGCAACTCTGGAGCAGAATCTTGGTGAGTTTCTGGTAGAGTGCCAGATTCTGGTGCAAGTTCCCCCTGAACTGCTGAATCTTTGGCAGGTGAGTCTACTTTAGTCTTCCTCTTCTTCTGCCTTGGTTTAGTGCTAGAGTTGTCAGAATCACCACTTAGCACAACCATCTTTCTTCTCCTCTTCTGCTTCAGTTTTCTGGTAGCAGATTTCTTGGTTGCCTTTGGGGAGGGCATCTCTGGTGCAGCCTCCTCTGCTGTTTCCTTCTCTGGTAGTGACAGAGTGTCACTTTTCTTCTTCTGTCTGACCTCCCTTACAACCTGTGACTGCTCAGATTGTTTGGGCTTTTTGACAACTTTCTTGGCAGGTTTGGCCTTAGCAGCCTGTTCTTCCCTTTTCTTTTCCAGTCTTTCCTCTCTCCTAAGTTCAGAAGAGATGGCAATGTTGAATTTTGGAGAGGCTGTGAGGAAGATGGTCTTGGTGTGGTCAACTGGGATAGGATCCCTGAGTTGAACTCCTTTTGCAGCAAGGATGGCAGAGATAAGAAGGCCATGTCCCATCTTAGTTGAGAAAAGACCTGTTTCAGAGTCTTTCTTCTTGATGAACTCAGTTATAGAGCCAAAAGTTACCTCTCCCCAGTTGATATTCATGCCATGGTGCACTGCAAAGATTGCCTTGGCATTGCTTGTGTTCATCTCATCAGTTGAGGCAGTTTTGCACCACAAGCAACGGTGCAGAATGGTGACAAGCTTCTCATAGTCCTTCTTGAGTTGAAATTTCTTCATGTAGAGTTTATCCAGTCCGGCAGCCTCCGGACGGCAGTAAGTCTGGACAAAACCTTCAGTGGAGACTTCCACTGAGTCAAGAGCAATGAGATTGCTGGATTCTGGGTCTTGGGAGTCAAGTTGAACTCCAAAGAATTCATTCAGTGCATCTGCATTCAAGAAGATACGTTGACCCTGTACGGATGAGTGAACTCCGGTCCTGGAGATGGTGGCGTTGAGGTAGAACTCAGCCACATCTTTGATGCTGAAATGCTCATAGGGATGAGCAACAACCTTAGAAAGTTGTGAGTCAGTCATCCCTTGGATGATCTTCGTCATCCTCTTCTGATTTTCTGCCAGGAGGGGTAGGGAGGACATGTCAACTTTCATGCCGGATACTACGTTGGCAATGAGAGTTTTTGCTTCCTCCTTAGAAAGGTCGTTGATGCTCAGGAAGTTCATCTTGAGTGACGGTTAAGAAAATTTCTGGGTATTGGAAAGTTTTTGGGATCTGAAAGCTTTGAATGCTAGAGCAGTTTAAGAGAGATGAAGTTGCAGTAGGGATTTGGGTCGAAGACGGTGGATATAAAGGAGTTAGGAATAGTGGACGATTGGTATATTGGCAGTTTCGAGGCAGCATTTAAAGAAATGCGGGCGGAAACGTTTTCGTTAGAAGAGTAACGATCAGGGGTATTTTGGTAAAAGACCGTTTCAATTAATTAGGTCTAGCCCGTACCTCGAAATATTGTTAAGTCCACTTCCGTATCTGTTGTCTTTCGGTTGAGGAACTCTGGTCAGAGAGGGGGAGGTTCTCTGATGTGAGATTCTGATGATCAGAGATAGTGGTTCTCTGATCCGAGTCTCTGGTGCAGAAGAAAGCAGTTCTGGTTCAGTGAATCTCTGGTTCATGCATCTCTGGGAAGATCATCCATCATTCCCAACTCTTCCCTAAGCTTGTTAAACCTTGCCTCAGGTAAAGGCTTGGTTAGAATGTCTGCAAGTTAATCTTCTGTAGGTACATGCTCCATACAGATATGCTTCTTCTCAACGTGATCTCTGATGAAGTGATGTCTGATCTCAATGTGCTTTGTCCTGGAGTGAAGAACTGGATTCTGGGTGATAGCAATGGCACTAGTGTTGTCACACAACAGCTTGATCTCCTTTGCTTGAATTCCATAGTCCTTCAGTTGTTGCTTCATCCAGAGTAGCTGAGCACAGCAACTCCCAGCTGCAATGTATTCAGCCTCAGCTGTACTTGTTGAGATGGAGTTCTGTTTCTTGCTAAACCAGGAAACAAGCCTTCCTCCTAGCAATTGGCAGTGACCAGAGGTGCTCTTTCTGTCTAGTCTGCAACCTGCAAAATCTGAGTCAGAATAACCAATTAGTTCAAAGTTACCTCCTTTGGGATACCATAAGCCTGCATTTGGATTTCCTTTGATGTATCTGATGATTCTCTTTGCAGCACTTAGATGGCTTTCCTTGGGCTTTGACTGGTATCTGGCACAGATTCCAACAGAGAACGAGATATCTGGTCTGCTTGCGGTTAGATACAACAGAGATCCAATGATCCCTCTGTATGTTGTTGCATCCACATCTTTTCCTTCATCATCTGGACCAATCCCTTGTGAAGTGTTCATGGGAATCTTCACTGATGACTTGCCTTCCACTCCAAACTTCTTGATCAGATCTCTGGTGTACTTCCCTTGATTGATAAAGATCCCTTCTGGAACTTGTTTGACTTGAAGTCCTAGGAAGTAACTGAGTTCTCCCATCATACTCATTTCAAATTGACTCTGCATCACTTGAGAAAATTTCTTGCACAGTTCTGGATTAGTACTACCAAATATAATGTCATCAACATATATTTGTACTAACAGAATATGATTAGCAACAGAGATTTGAAATAGAGTTTTGTCAACCTTTCCTTTAGTAAACCCATGGTTCACTAGGAAAAGGGACAATGTGTCATACCAGGCTCTGGGAGCTTGCTTAAGACCATAGAGGGCCTTTTTAAGCTTGTAGACACAAGAAGATTGAGTAGGAATGACGAAACCTGGTGGTTGTTCCACATAAACCTCTTCTTCAAGATCTCCATTCAGAAATGCACTCTTGACATCCATCTGGTAGACCTTGATGTTGTTGTAGGCAGCATAGGCTAGAAAGATTCTGATGGCTTCAAGTCTGGCAACTGGTGCAAAGGTCTCATCAAAATCTATTCCTTCTTCTTGGCAGTATCCTTTAGCCACTAGCCTTGCTTTGTTCCTTACAATGTTGCCGTCTTCATCTGCTTTGTTCTTGAATACCCATTTGGTTCCAATGACATTCTGGTGCCTTGGCCTAGGAACAAGTTCCCACACTTTGTTCCTTTCAAACTGAGTGAGCTCTTCTTGCATAGCATTGATCCAATCTGAGTCTGCAAGAGCTTCTTCAACTGTCATAGGTTCCATCTGAGATATATAGCAGGCAAGCATTGCTTCTCTCCTTGATGTGGATCTGGTTTGGACTCCACTTCTGATTTGTCCAATTACTTGATTAGGAGGATGATCTCTTAACCAAGTTAGATCAGGTTCTGATAGGGGTTGCCTTGGATTCTCTTGTTCTTCTTCTGATTCTTCATCACTATCCTTGCTTTGCAGGATGGGATTCTGATGATTCATTGGTATGGCAGAGTTAGTCAGCAACTCTGGTGTATCCGTCTCTGGTGGATCCAGTTCTGGAGATTCTTTGAGATTCGTTTTCTCCAAGTTTTCAGTTATGCTCTCAACAGAGTTGAGATCATCAAACTTGACATGAATCGATTCTTCAACAAGTAAAGTTCTCTTGTTGAGTATTCTGTAGGCTTTGCTGGTGCCAGAGTAGCCTAAGAATGTTCCTTCATCAGCTTTTTCTTGAAACACCTTGAGGTGATCCTTCCCATTGTTGAGTATATAGCATTTGCATCCAAATGCATGAAAGTAGCTGATGTTGGGTTTTCGTCCTTTCCATAATTCATAAGGGGTTTTCTGATGAGTCTTGTGAATCATGCTCCTGTTCTGGGTGTGGCATGCAGTATTGATTGCTTCAGCCCAGTATCTGTAGGGTAGACCCGATTCAGCAATCATGGTCCTTGCAGCTTCCTTTAATGTTCTATTTCTTCTTTCTGCAACTCCATTCTGTTGTGGAGTTCTGGCTGCAGAGAGTTGATGCATTGTACCATTCTGGTCACAGAAATCCTGAATGACCTTGTTGACGAACTCTGTTCCTCTGTCTGATCTGATGGCTTTGACTTTCTGATTCTGCTCATTCTGTAATAGCTTTAGCAGAGATAGCAGTTTCTGCAGAGTTTCATTTTTCTTGGTCAGAAAGATAGTCCATGTGAATCTGGAGTAGTCATCCACCATGACTAAGGTGTATCTCCTTCCACCAACACTTGGAGTTTCCACTGGTCCAAATAAATCCATGTGAATTAGATTCAAGGGACCAGTAGATAGGTTTCCAGCAATGGGTTTGAAGGAATTTTTCACTTGTTTTCCTTTCTGACATGCACTGCATAGATTCTCCTTTTTGTATACAAGGTTGGGTAGACCTTCAACAATGTGATCCCTTGCCAGTTTGTTGATTGTTTTGAAATTCAAGTGACTCAGTTTCTTGTGCCATTCCCAACTGAGTTTTGAATCTCCTTTGGCTATCAGGCAAATTCCATCTTTTGCAGTTGACCAATCAACCACATAGATGTTTTTCTTTCTTGTTGCTGTTAGAACCACTTCTTTAGTTGTCTCATGCTTGACAGAACATCCTTCCTTGGAGAATTCAACTGTGTAGCCTTTGTCACAGAATTGGCTGGCACTCAGCAAGTTGAATTTCAATCCCTTGACATAAGAGACATCATCAATGATTATCTGGTTCTTTATCAGCTTCCCTCTTCCTTTTGTCTGGCCATCTTTATCATTACCTCCAAAGGTAACTCTGGGCCCTTTGACTTTCTGGAACTCTGTTAGGCAACTCTTGTCACCTGTCATGTGCCTGGAGCATCCACTATCAATGTACCAATCTTGCTCAGAGATGGCTCCAGCACACAGTTCCTACAAAATTAAAAGGAAGATTTAGGTACCCAAGCAATGTTGGGTCCTAGGGGGTTATGCAGTCTTGGCAGCCGGTACCACTTTGGTCTCATCAAGTGAAACCTTGGTGGGTGGTACCCATTGTCCACCTGGTAGTCATAGTAAACGGAAGTGTGATTCACTTTGGGCAGATGCTTGTGAGGATCATGCTTCCGGTTTACATACTTCTGCATAGCCTTTTTAGTTGGGTAGAAGTCCCATATACTATCAAGATCAGAGGGGCGATTAACTTTGGGCTTCTTAAGTTGACCAGCCAACCTTTTCTGCCTAAAGTTAATTTTCTCTTGATATCTGCCTTTCTGGTGATCATCTCTGACACGATTATCATGAGTTTGTCTGTTATGGTTCTGTCTTTGATTTTTGGTATTCTGAAAATCTTTTCTGTTGTTAGTTCTTCTGCCAGGTTCATTAACTTTTAAAATGGGTTTCTGTTGAACCTTTATCTTTTCCTTTTCTGGTCTGACATTCTCATGAATAACCTTGGTGCCAGATACACCAGCCTGACAAATGGGGCTAGAAATCAGTGGCACTATGACCTTGTCTGCCTTAACAACTCTGGTGCTAGGCATTACAGAAGGCTCACCTGATTCTGTTGAGCCATAACCAAGACCAAAACCAGTGCCAATTTGTTGGTCAAGTACAATCTTTTCCATTGAAGACTGGGCCTTCTGGTAAGCTTTGTACTTAATCTCAAGAGGCTCTATCTCTCTTATTCTCTTTAGAAGAGAAACATTTTCAGCTTCCAGTTGATCTCTTTCCTCAATTAGAAGATTGATTTTGATCTCAACCTCCTTTCTTAAGTCAAGGATTTCAACCTTAAGCTTACTGTTTTCTTCTTTAACAGAAGAATAAGTGGTTTGTATGGCTTGAAACTCTTCCCAAAATTCTGACATTGAATCAGAATCAAAGGCTCTGCCTACCGAAGAAAAACTAGAGTTGGAAGTAGAAGATACCTCATCATCAGATTGACCCATAAGACATAGGTCTTCAGTTTCTGTGTCCAGGCAACAGAATGCTTCATCAGATTCTGATTCCGAGCTGGATTCTGTCTCAGAGAGGGGGTCCTTCTCTGGTTGTTCAGTGATGAGTGCTTTCCTTCTTCGGTGCTCGTACTTCTTTTCTCCTTCCTGGCCTTGCCTTTTGGAGACAATGGGGTGTGGACAATTGACTTTGAAGTGCCCTGGTTGTCTGCAGTTGTAGCAGAGAAGCTCTCCACTACTTTCTGATGGTTTGGACTTCTGGTGTGGCTTTCTGCTAGAGTGTGGACTTCTGCTATCCTTCGGCTTTAAGAATTTCCTGAACTTCCTAGCAAAAGCCGCCATATACTCGTCAGTTAAAAGAATAGAAGGGTCAAAATTATTTACCTGAGAGGTGCTGGCCGTGAGGGCAGTAGTTGTTCTGTCCTCAACTTCTTCTTTCTCTTCTTCATTCATCTCAAACTCATAAGATTTGAGATCAGAGATGAGTTTCTCAGTGCTGTAGGTTCTGAGGTCCTTGCTATCTCTCATGGCAGTGACCTTCATCTTCCATGGTGAAGGTAAACCTCTGAGAACCTTCAGATTGATCTCCTTGGGAGTGAGCTCCTTCCCAAGTTCTGATATCTCAGCAGTGAGGGTGAGCAAGCGTGCATACATCTCAGCTATGCATTCTTTGGGTAGAAGTTTGAAATCTTCAAACTTCTTCATGGCAATAGTAAGTTTGTTGTCCTTTTCTTGCTCATCTCCAGCTCCTATCAGGGTGAGATTATCCCAGATTTCCTTGGCAGATTTGCACTTCTTGATCCTGGTGAAGTACTTGTCATCAATGGCCTTGTAGAGGATATCCTTGGCAATGTTGTCAAGGTTGTACTTTCTCCTTTCTTCATTAGACCATTCATGGCGCAGTTTGGTGATCATCTGGGGTTGACCACTACCAGTGATGTATTCAGGGTTGACCTTGGTGAACTCTGTGAAAGGTCTTGCATCAAGAACTTCCCACATTTCGTCATGGAGTGCGCAGAGGTGAGCTTTCATGCGGATCCTCCAGTCATCAAACTTTGTTACTGAGAACATAAGATTCTTTGAAAGAGTGTTATCCATAATATGAGATTAAAGAGGCTAAAACAAGTGGATCTCTTGTTTAGTAAGTAACCTAAAAGATTACAAGAACAAGGAGGCTCTGATACCACTTGTTGGTCCCGTTTGTAGTAGGAACAGTCTAGAGGGGGGGTGAATAGACTGTTCAGGAATTTAAACTTTTCTCCAAGTCAAGTCTGACTTAACAGAGATGGTCGAAATCTGGTGACAGAGATGGTCAAGTTCTGATGGCAGAACTAGACCAGGCAGCGGATAAGTTTCTGTCCGGGTAGCCTCTAGAAGAAAGCTAAGGCAAAATGCCTTTCTGATAACTCTGAAGGAAGATCTGCTGGACACAGATTCCAACCTAAAGAGTTAGTCAGTAGAATCTTAAGTGCAGAAAGTAAAAGCTGAAAGTAAATGACACCGGGGTTTTTATAGTGGTTCAAGGAACAACTCGTTCCTCTAGTCCACTGTTCCACTAAGCTTGCAAAAACAACAGTTTACAACGCCTTAGTCCCTAGAGCTTAAGAAGCACTCCTCGTCTTCTTCAAGTCTAGTTGCCACCCGGGATGCAGTCCTGCTTCCTGATGGCTGGTCTCGTTTCACTGAGTCTCTTGAAGTATCTCCACTTCACTTACTCCAGCTAATTTGAGACTACCCTTCTTTTTCAAGAAGTGTTTGATATAGAATCAGTTTTCTCCAACGTTGCTTCTTCACAAAAGATGAGTATATGAAGCTCTCGAAGTGTTGAAGAACTGAGTGACTTTGCCTTTGCAAGTTGGATGAAGGATAGGAATGTTTATCTTCCAACTGTAGCCTTTTCTTGTTAGAAAGGAGTTTTAATCTCAAGAAAATTGTTCACGCAAATTTATCTTGGCAAAGGTTATAGCAAAGATATCTTCTTAGTTCTTCAGAGTGTATCTTATATACTGGGAGCGGTCTTCCCGTTGGAGTGTAGAAGACAGCTTCATTAAATGCATGTACTGTTGACTTGACCGTTTGGTCCTCCGACTTGCTATTTTGGGGGCGTAAAGATATTCGCATGGTCAATCATCAGCTTTAAATATCTCTTCGTACGTACAGCATTAAATGTGCATTTAATGCGTGTACAGTGCCATGCTTCCGTTGAAAGGTTCGTAACCGTTAGGGGATTTCCCGTTAGTTTAACGACCGTTGGAAGGGCTTCCGGAATCTGATGATACTTAGCAGAGTCTCAAGAGGTTCTCTGGTCCAGTCTCTGAAGTCCGTCTCTGGTGCCAACTCTGGTATCTTTCTGATAACCAGTTTCTGATGGCTTCTCTGGTGAGCAGCTCTGGGAGCAACTCTGGTAGAGGCAAGATGGAACTCTGGCAGGCAGACTAATCTAAAACTTACAAAAGAAATTCTAATACACAATTTCTAATGGGGTACTTTCAAATTCTAATTAACCTAGCATCATCAAAATCTAAATACATTTATTCCTTACAATAAGGATGGTGTTGTACGAGTCAGATATGGGGGATCCCTAGAAGAAGCAGAAGATTGGTACCAGAAGAACGTTGTTCCTGGCAAGACAATTCATGAAGGAGTTCTTAGCTATTTGGATTGCAAGCTATCTCCCATCTGGGCATCCTATCAAAGCTCAGGTAACCTATCTCAGATCAGAGCAGAAATCAATGAAGAGCTGCTAAGGCTTCAAAGATTAGAGGAAGAAGCTCTCAAAGCCCACCAAGATTTTAATGAAAGTTTTAAACTTTAATTCTTTATGGTGAATGCACTTCTCTGGAAATAGTTAAAGGGTTTTGGCATCATCAAAAGGGGGGAAATTGTAAGGAATATTTGTAATTAGATTTTGATGATGCTAGATTAATTAGGACTTTAGAGTACCCCTCTTTAGACTTAATGTATTAGAATTTTCCTTTGTAAATCTCTTTAGTATAATCGACTGGCAGAAGGCCTCCAGAGCAGAAAGCCTCAAGAGCAGAAGGCCTCCCAAGCAGAAAGCCTCCAGAACAGAAGACCCTTGGTAAGGCTTTGGTTGAACAGAAGGCCTTTGGTTCTCTTCTTTAGAACAGAAGACCTCAGGGTCTCTGTTAGCCTTTACTCTGACAGAAACCCTCCTAGTTCTCTGTTGGGTATCTCTTCAACAGAAGTGCTCAAGACCTTCTCTGATCAACTCTCTGCTAAAGACACCAGAAGGCCTGACACTTAGAAGAATTTCACCAAGCCGGGAAACCAACTGAAAGATTCCTTCAACGGCTAGGAGTCTTGAACGGAAAAGCTACAGTACGCGCATTAAATGCACATTTAATGCCTCCCGTACTCTGTAGAGTAATTGCAGATGATTGGCCGCAATGTCAGGATTACTTTATCCCAAAATAGTAACCCGCCAACTTTACCGGGTCCTACTGGTCAAGTCAACTGCTCGCTCATTTAATGCAGTTGTCCTCCTTCTCCTCCAACGGGAAGACAACCTTAGTATAAAAGATACACTACGAAGAACAACCGGATAACTTTGCAATAACTTTTGCTACAACTCTGCACATACAAGATATTCAAACGCTAAAAATGCAAAAAGCCTCCTTGAGATTAAATCTTCATCATCCTCTACAAGAGAAGGCAGAAGTTGGAAAAATTCTTATTTCCAAGTCAAGCAAAGTTCCAAGTGTTCTTCAACTCTTCAAGCTCTTCACATACAAATCTTTTGTAATGAAGCAAGTTGGAGGAACCCCTGTTTTCAACAGAACCTCTTCTTTCACAAGAAGGACGTCCAAGTACCTGGAGCAGTGAAGTGGTGATACTTCCGGGAAAGCTCAGTGAAAGGACCAGTCTTAGGGAAGCCGGAAGTGCATCCAAGAAGACATCTACACTTGAAGAAGACGTGGAGAGCTTCTTAAGTGATAGGGCTAAGGCATTGTAAACGGACGTTTTTACAAGCTTAGTGGAACAGTGGACCAGAGGAACAAGTTGTTCCTTGAACCACTTTAAAAAACCCTGGTGTCATTTACTTACTGCATTTTATTTATTGCTTTTATTTGAACTGCTTAACTCCAAAGACTTGGTATCTGTGTTCAGCAGAACTTGTCTTGTGAGTTAACAGAAGGCCTACTGCCTTTGCTTCTCTGAGACTACTAACAGAACTCCCTACCAGAACCCCATCCGCTGCCAGTCTGTTCTGCCAACAGAACAGGCTATTCTGTTAAATCTGGTACTTAGCTTGAAAAAGTTAAAAACCAATACAGTCTATTCACCCCCCCCCCCTCTAGACTGTATCCAGTACAACCGGGACCAACAGAATCAATTATCATTAATCAAAAAGTAGGAACTTACAAAGAATGTTAAGGAATTGAAAAAACTTGGGTCAAAAGCTCTCTAATTTTCGTCCTTAATCAGCTCTCTAAAGTCCATCCCCCTTATTAGGGTTATGGGGGTGTTATTTATAGGAAACAAGGCAATTTGGGCTGAATTTGGACAAAACGGGGTCAGGCACGTCGCCAGACACGATCGTGTCTGCAACCGTGCCTACGGAAGCATTCCGTTTAAACGCGTCCAGGCACGGCGTGCCTAACTGCCAGTAGCTCTTTCCTCGTTTCTCTTCAGGCACGGTGTGCCTGCCTGCCAGGCACGACCGTGCCTGGGTTCCAGTAGCTCATTCCTCGTTTCTCTTCAGGCGCGATCGTGCCTAACTTTTAGGGCACGACCGTGTCTACGTAACTTCCGAAATGGGAAATGCTTCCTTCATTAAAGTTGTAGATAATGAAGTCCTCTATCCACCACAACTTGCATAATTGGATTTGAATCACCTAATCAAGAGATATGATCCAAATGGTGGAAGGTCTCATTCTGAAATCGCAACAGGGATCATCTGACTTCATCGTCTGTTTTCACATTCTCTCTCTCAGATTCTCGCAATGGTGTCTTCATATGATTTGTTTCCCTTGACGTTGTCTTTCATATGGACTTTGAATCGTGTACATTGAATGTTTCTACAAAGAGATATGCTTGAACGATTGACAGAAGGTCATCCTGATCGCCGATTTGAAGCTCCATTCATCTTATTTTGACCCCGTAGCCATTGCTAGAGCTCTCTTGTCGTCAAAACTTCATCGTGAACCTCTCGGTGACCTCCAAATCTCTCAATTCATTCTCGAATTCTTCTCAATTCATCCTGATTTCTTCACAAGCGCCGGTGCCGAACTCTAAAATCCTCATTTTGACTCCAAATGACACAAAACTCGAACCAACGCCTGTTAAACATAACTTGAGCTAAAATTGAGACTTGTAACACCTTAAAGCTAGGAAAACCATCAAAAGCCAATCTCAACACGCATCAAATGTGTGTCTAAATACGGACTTATCACACCCACTATAGCAGGGATCTATGCCACCCACTAAACATGCAACTCTATCTGTTGGTAGAAAATATGCTGAGTAGAAAATTTGGTAGCAATTCAGTATAGTAAAAGTGACGTGCCTCATACAAAAGGAGGGGCGGCCTATTTATAGGCGCTTACAAGAGGTTTTTCTAATGCTAATGGGCTTGGCCCAATTAAACAACTAAAACAAGAAGCTTGATCCAATGCAAATGGGCCGGTTGGCCCAAGAGTTAAACAAATCAATCCAAGGACCATATTCTCTAGGCGGACCGTGTGATGGGCCTGGTTCGCGCCCGAGCCCAGACATATTGGGTCGATAGTATTGGACCCAGCCCATTATCCCAACACGAGTCCCCCACTCCCTTAGTCGAGTAGCAGACTCGGCTAGAAGGGAGTAGTCGAGCTGCTCAAAGGTCGGTCCGGCTATCGGATTGGCTGGCTAGTCGCACCTCTGCTGTAGCAGCCCGGGCTGCTCGTTAATGTAATAGTTGGCCCGTAAGGGGGCCATTTTTCGCGGGCCTTGATCGGCCCCTTTGCTTTGCTCCCTACTGCTTGCGAAAGGACCGTGCGACAAATATACTTGGGCTTTAGCCTGATCAGCTCGCACGTCCAGGGTTGGAATCCCGTCCAAGCCTTCGCATTTTGTCAAAGAATGTAACACCCCCAAATTTCCCGCCCAAAACATTGATATAATTGAAATAAAACTTTTATTTATTGATAATGAAATTTCAAAAGTACAGCGGAAGTCTAAAATAGGGAAATGGGTGTTACCGCCACATCCGGTCATTTCTCAACCGGATGCACAAGCAACTAAAACAGAACAATAAAAACTAATAAATAAATGTTTATTTCATGACTATGTTTAACTAAGGCATCTTCTAAATCGCTCTCAGGTTCAAGCAACCAATCAGTCAACATAAGCTTCCAACTCATCACCTGTTAAAATTTAAAGGAGGAGAAAGGAACAAGAAAAAAATAACAAAAATTAATTTTAGAGCTAAGTAAGTACTACCCAACCCCGTAAAATAATCATGTTTGGCAAAAATAGTTTTTTATATAATATTATATAAAAAATAAGGCACTCCACCAAACTTCTCTGTTTCTTTTATCATCTCAAAAATTACTTCTTCTTTAACAAACTCATCTTCTCCTTGGGTTTCTCAAAAATCTCAATTTTCTCTAACTTCCTAGTAATTTAGAAGGGCGGTGCTCAACCTTTCGACTGAGCCCGGTGGACCGTGGTTACGGACGGCCACCCCGAACAAGTGCCGGTACCACAACTGCTCTTGCGGAAACGAAGCGACTACCTTAAGTGTGCACACTCCCTAAAAGGGATTCCAAGCCCTCCGAGTAGTAAGTCGTCACGAGTAATCGGGACTCAATCTACCAACTACCCCTGAATAAGATATCTCTGAATGATTAGGGACTACTACTACAACTCTGCTTCTTAAAAGGGATCATCGATCCAATTATCACTCAAAACTTATCCTCACCCAGAGATACTACTAAACTTATCTCTTTAATTCCAGTGATACTCATTATTGCAAAGAGAAATTAAGGGCATTTAGGTGCTACAAAATAACAACGACAATGTTTATCAGGAGTATCCCACGAACACGTCCCAGATGAACCTGGTCCAATTTGCTTAATACATGTAGGTACACAAATTTCCCCCAATCCGTCACCCTCACATGGAAGATTTTTTTGTTTTGGATCAACGTAGGAAATTGTGTCACCGTTTGCATAGACATTTTCAGGAATAATCATGTGAACTACATCAATTGTAATTAGGAGAGCCAAGTAAATGTTGATAGGATAGTAGTGTGCCATCTTCTCAACCATATAATAGCTTGTCACAATATTAGTTAAATGTAAATTAACTAAGTTAAAACAGTGAACTTTAGTGAAATGGGTTTAGAATTTGAGTTTATAATATTAGTTAGATTTAAATATTAGTTAATTGAAATGGGTTTATAACCAATTATGATTAGGTTTGTTTATTAGCAATAATTATTGTTAATGCATAATTTAGGATTTGTAGTGATTTAAGTTAGGATTCAAACTTTATTAGTTAAGTGTGAATTATATATTATTGTGAATTAATGATATTTAACAATATTAGTTAAATGGAAATTAGCTAATTAATAAGTTAAATTAGTGAACTTTAGTATTGTGAATAAATGTCATTAATGTAATAACTTTAATTAGTATTAAATGTTAGTTAATTATTTAATGTGTACTATTAGATTTTCATAATTTCAGTATTGTGAATAAATGCCATTAACGTAATAATTTAGTGTGTTTGGTGCACAAATTCTAATATTGTGAATTAGTTAATAATTGAAATGATTAATGCCATTAACATATTACTATTAGTTAAACTATTATGCATTAATTTATTAGTTAAGTGTGAATTATATATTATTGTGAATTAACTAGTTAAGTGTGAATTATATATTATTGTGAATTAATGATATTTAACAATATTAGTTAAATGGAAATTAACTAATTAATAAGTTAAATTAGTGAACTTTAGTATTGTGAATAAATGTCATTAACGTAATAACTTTAATTAGTATTAAATGTTAGTTAATTATTTAATGTGTACTATTAGATTTTCATAATTTTAGTATGGTGAATAAATGTCATTAACGTAATAATTTAGTGTGTTTGGTGCATAAATTCTAATATTGTGAATTAGTTGATAATTGAAACAATTAATGCCATTAACATATTACTATTAGTTAATTAGTAATTTTAATTGAACGTTAGTTAATTTTAGTGAACTTTAGTGAAATTTAATATATTAATGTTACTAGCTAGTGAACTTTAGTTAATTAGTAAATTATTAATTCTGGCCATTAACGTATTGATTTTAGTTAATTAATAATATTAATAGTGAACTTGAGTAAAATTTAACATATTAATGTTTCTAAATATGAATTAGTCATGATTGAAAAGTTAGTTAATTCAAATTATTGATGCCACAAATGTACTGCTTTTAGTTAATTAATAATATTAATTGAACGTTACTTAATGTACTTAATATAATATATTTTGATTATAATATACAGGCATAATGTATAGACAAAAAAGAATTTGGATGTACCAAAAACATCACGATAACTATGGAATACGCAGTGAATTTTTAAATGGTGTTGAAGATTTTATTAAATTTGCACAAGAACAGAAGAATTATATGGATGGCGATAAAATCAGATGTCCATGTACAAAGTGTAAAAATCTCCAATTTAAAGATGTCGACCAAGTTGTGTGGGATTTGTACGAAAAAGGTTTCGTTGCCAATTATTATAATTGGACTTCTCATGGCGAACCTTTCGATCCATCGCTTTTACCACAAAGAGTAGGTTCATCTCGTAACGTCCCTACCGAGATGAGTGGGTGGGGAGACTATGACAAATGACGTGGGAGCAAAGAATGGCATATGATGTATACGGTGCTTCAACGACTCAGTTTAACCCCCACAACCATTTAACGATCTTCCCGAAGCTTCGACCTCGTATCAACCAGATGCGGATGAAGATCCGACCTTTTATCAACCTGATGCGGATGAGTATCCGAATTCTCATGTTCCTCATATTGAAGACTTAGCTGAGAGATTTCAAGATGTTTTAAAAGCTGCCAATCAGCCTCTGTATGCTGATTGTGAGGGACTCTCAGCTATCCGCCGTTACAGAGTTGATGAACATTAAATCTGAATACAGTCTCCCTGAATCTTGCATGTCTAGGTTATTGCAGTCATTTGGAGGAATGCTACCGCGTGACCATAATCTTCCTGATTCATATTACAAAATGAAACAATTAATGTCTCAGTCGGGGCTTCCTTGTATAGAAATTGATGCGTGCCTAGAAGGATGTATGTTGTTGTGGAAGGATGATGTGGCACTTGAGAGTTGCAAGTTCTGTGGTGAAGAGAGATACAAGCTTGTTCCTCATAGACGAAAAAACCACGAAAAAGGTCTGCATTGTCTAAATTGTTTTACCTCCCTCTAGCTCCACACCTGAAGAGGATGTATGCTTCAAATGCTACTGCGAAACACATGACGTGGCATGTTGAGCACGAAACCAAAGAGGGTTTGATGTCTCACCTTTCCGACTGTGAAGCTTGGAGACACTTTGACCGTTGTCATCCTCAGTTTGCAATGGAGCCACGGAATGTGCGACTGGGATTGTGTTCCGACGGATTTGCTGCTTTTGGAAAGTTTGGGAATAAATTTTCATGTTGGCCAGTCATGCTAACTCCTTATAATCTTCCTCCCGACATGTGCATGAAAAGTCATCTCATCTTTGTAACTTTAATTTGTCCAGGTCCCTCGGATCCTAAAAAAAGGATAGACATCTATCTCCAACCCCTGATCGAGAAAATGAAAGAACTTTGGGCCATTGGGACACCAACTTATAATGTTTCAAGAGATGAAATGTTTATCATGAAAGCTGCCATCATTTGGACCATTAGCGACTTCCCTGTCTATGGTATGCTTTCAGGATGGAGCACACACGGTCTTATGGGATGTCCGATATGTATGGAGAAATCAGATGCCAATAGGCTCAAATTTAGCGGGAAACCAAGTTACTTTGATTGTCACCGCAAGTTCCTGCCTATGAACCATCGATATCGAAAGGACAAGAAGTCTTTTATTGCCAGAAGAGTGGTACGAGACCCCCCACCTCCGAGACTTACAGGCGAACAAGTTTTTAACCGAATTCGACGTTTTCCTATGGCTGTGCAGCAACCCTCCGGGGAGCCAAATGGGTATTGTGATACCCATAAGTGGACAAAGAGGAGTATATTTTGGGAGTTGCCATATTGGAAAGACCTTCTCATTCGTAACAATTTAGATGTCATGCGCGTTGAGAAGAACGTCATTGACAATATATTTAACACGATTATGGATTTTACCCACAAAACCAAAGACAGTCTTGCATCTAGAAAAGACACGACAATTTGGTGCGACAGACCCGAACTCGCCGTCGATCTAGAATATGTGGGTAAAAAAAATCCAAAAGCAGTCTACCAACTCACAGACCCACAAAAGGAATCAATATTAGAGTGACTTGTTTCTCTAAACTTTCCAGGTGGCTATTGCTCTAACTTGTCAAGATGCGTGGACCTGGATAAACAAACAATGACGTCGAGCATGAAAACTCGTGATGCTCATGTAATCATGCAACGGCTTCTGCCGATTGCACTGAAAAAGATGTTTCCTGCAGACGTCTGGGGCTGTATTACCGAAATCAGTCAATTGTTTCAGTCGATATGTTCCACCGTTTTGGATGTTGAATCCCTCAGGTGACTAGAAGACATTGTTCCTATTTTGATGTGTAATCCGGAAAAGATACGGCCCCCATCATTTTTTGATGTAATGGAACATCTTCTAATACATATTTCGTATGAGGCTTTGAATGGAGGGCCCGTCTTCTATCGTTGGATGTACAGATTTGAAAGGTTAGTCACAATTTCATTTATAAACGATAATTTGTTTAATAACAACATTTGTTTGTTTACAAATTTTATTTTGCATGACAGATTTCTGGGAGAGTTGAAAAAGAAAGCGACCAACAAGGCAAACATTGAGGCTTCAATTTGTCAAGCATATATTCAACAAAAAACCTCAACGTTTTCATCTTTTTATTTTGAGCTTGAAGTCATCAGTAAAAGAAAGAGACCTGCTCGGAACGATGACATTGGCGAGGATTCATATGACAAAGTAGTTTCTATTTTCAACTACCCAGGTAGAGGTAAAGGAGCTGCGACTTACCGTTACATCGTGGGCAGAGAGTTTAAAATTTCACATACTTACATCCTCATGAATTGTCCAGAATTCTTACCATTTTATAAGTAAGTTGAATTGGTAGTTATATTTGTAATATAGCTAATATTTTTTAATAATTAGAGTGTTATAATAATATCTTTATGTTTGAATTCACAGTGAATTTAGAGCGTTTTTATCAGCATTTCCTGATGATGCAATTGATGCAATGGTGGACTCTGACTTTGCAGTATGGTACCAACAACAGGTATATATATAAATACATTATATATACTATTAGCTAATAATTTTTAATCATTACCTAATGTTATCATGTTTTAATTTGCAGATCAGGTACCGTGGGATTGACGACCCTCTGTTAGTATCATTATCGTGGGGCCCTTCTTCCTATGAAAAAGTTTGGCATTCTTATGTGATAAACGGTTATACGTATCACACAGTCGAATATGGAGAAAGTCGACCAACAATGAACAGCGGGTTATGTGTCCCGACCATCGGTTCTGATAACTCAGAAACCAATTTTTTTTGTTTCTTGCATGAGATTCTCGAACTTCAAATGCCTTCTGGTTTGCAAGAATTGACATGTGTGTTGTTCCGCTGCACATGGGTCGACCCTACACGTGGTGTGAGAAAAAATTCAAAGTATAATATAATTGACGTCAACCACTCTCGTGTGTATCAGAAAAATGAGCCTTTTATACTCGCTCAACAAGCAGCCCCGGTTTATTATGCAGAGTATCCTTCAACCAGGCGCACACGGAATCCTTGGGTGTGTGCCATTAATATCCGTCCGAGCAAAATTGTAACACACACTCAACACAAGGATATTGACTTTGATGCTTTTCAGCAAGATTTTTTCCAACCTCCGCCTATTTCTGACACAGTCAACCATAACATTCAGTTAAGTGACCCAAATGGCGGAGATGTTGAAGTCATACCTAAAACACACCTTCCGCCCCCTATACCTCAAAATGAGCGCGAAATTGAAGAATTATATATACAGCAACTCCATGATGACCAGGAGGAAGAAAAATGGATATATGATGATGAAGATACATAAGAAGAAGTTGACTATCAAGAAAATACTGATTCTGATAGCGATTAATTGTATAGTTAACAACTAATGTAATTACTTTTAATTGAACTATTTTAATTTGAATTTTTAACTTTCTTTCTTCATCATTATATTATTCCAAGATAGTTAGGTATGTAATTCGCAACTATAATTTCTAAACAAAATAATTATTCCATATTATATTGTAAAATAGCGATGAATTAATTAATAAAATTAAATTTTTAACATTATTCAATCGAAAATTAGTGGTTCATTATTATAAATTCGGAAATTTAAAATTAATTTAGTAATTCGAAAATTGAAAATTATTTAAATTTTAATCATTCCAATTTTTTAACATTATTTGTTATTAGTTTTTAACATTACAAAATTTTAATAATTCGAAATTTAATAAACAAGAACATGAATTTATTTATTAAATTTAAAAACTAAGTAGAAAACACACAATTTTTTATCATTTAATACATTTAACAACTCACAATACAGATAAACAAATAAACACAATATTATTCATTAGCCTCAAAGCTCTCATCTAGAGGCCTATCAAGTAGCTCGTTAATTCTTTCTACAGCTTCCGCGTTTATAGGTATCATATACTCCGAACATTGTTCTGCACGAAAAAGTGCCGTACACAAGCTTTTCCCTTGTGAAAAGTTGTATAAGTTTGATTCAAAGTATACAATGTCGCCAAAGCTTTCAAGCGGTATACTGATCAGCTCACTGATTTTTTGAACTGCTTCTGCATTTTGAGGCTTCATCAATTGTGTAACTTGTTTTAATCGTTGTACACTTCTACTTATCAACTTCCACACATCTGGTTCTGGATTAGCCATTTTGTGCACCGAAAAATTGGACCTCAAAACACATATTTATACTTAAATTTGTCACGGATATGTCCGTGACAATAAAGGAATCTGATGCCTCGCCAGGAAACGGCTTCAAACTTTAATATATTCCCTGGAACGGTTTGTCACGGACGGATCCGTGACAAATCCGTGAAAAAAATCAAAAATTTGAATTTTGTCATGGATTTGTCACGGATCCGTCCGTGACAAACCTGCCGCTCCTGACGCCTCGTCTGCAAGATCAAACGTTTGGAGAAGGTCGAGTATGGAGAAGGTCGACCAAAATAAAACTGTTTGTCACGGATTCAATCCGTGACAAGATAAAAAAATTGAATATTTTCGAAATTTTTAAAGTACCAGCCCAGCTTGTTTCAAATACCCGCCCAGCCTATTTCGAAAACTTTTTTTTTAATTTGCAAAAACTGTGTCACGGATATTTCCGTGACAAATAATTAAAAAATTTTAAAATAAAAAAAAGTTAGTCACGACTGTGGCCGTGACAAATAAGGGGCGGTGTAGTTCCGGTGAAGTGTTTTGTCACGGACGGTGGCCGTGACAAATCCGTGACAAACAGTGTCACGGACCGTTGTCCATGACAACAACTTTGTCACGCCCATGATGTCACGGATTTGATCCGTGACAACGTCCGTGACAAAAATCATTTGTCACTAATATTTGTTTTTCACTTAGTTTTGGGCCTGATCTAGACCTCTCAACTCTATACTTCTCTTTTCATAATAAAATGGGTGCTTCACTTATAAAAACAAAAAACAAAAGAATACACTGACATTTTTATCGCACATTTTTCAATAGAAATTATAATTTTTTATTTTTTATTGGATATTTTATAAGCAAAACTAATCATTATACTCTTTTTTTACAATACTAAGCATTATACTGTTATTACTAAATAAATATTATATTCACTTGATTTTTTTGAAAATTAAATTTATTCTCTTATACTCCCTCCGTTCTTAAATAAATCAACAATCCATTTTCCATATTTGCTAATGCACAACTTTGACCATTAATATATATTATTCTCTATTTGTAAAAATTCAAAAATTAGATATTGTTAATTTACATGAGATAAATTTAATCATATTTTTAAAAAATTATTTATTATTTCATTAATAAATAAAACTTAGTCAAAGTGTATCATATGAATAGTGTAGAATTCAACATGTTGCATTTATTTAAGAATGGAGGTAGTACTCCGCATGTTTTTTCTAAAAGTAAAATAGCTATTATCATTCAAATAAACTTAATATTTTTGAAAAAAAAATGGTACTGTTTTGCAAAAAAAACATATTGTGCATATGAATAAATATGTACAAAAATGAAATAAAACTAGTTCACTTACTTTTTCAAGAAAAATTTTACGAACCACATTAAAATAAAATTAACGTTTCTTTCATACTTTTGGTCATCATGCATACGTCACACGGGCTTGAAATATAGTATTAGTATATAAAGTGAATGAAATTCGAAATATTTATAACATTTCAAAATATGTGTGATAGAGTATATGCGCCCGGACTTCATGGCTCACATACTTCAGAAATTAAACACATGCTACTGACACTCGCATGGCACTCCGTCGGCCAGGTGAACCTCCATCGGCTGAACTCAAACAGATCTCAGAATACAGCCCGAAGGCCCAGGAACAAGAATGGGTCCTCCGTCTGCAAGGCCCTTTGTCGACCTGGTCCTTCGTCGGCTAAAAAGACCCCGACATGACAAATTTTATACTTAGATAAATTTATCATGTATTCAGCCTAGTAGAGGGCTTATTTTGTAATGGGTCTCCCAAGCCCAAGACTTGGGGGCCCAAACCCACATTTCTCCCTATAAATAGCCCCCTAGGGGGTAGTTATGAAGAGTTGAAAAATATTAATTGTTCACTTTCTCTCTCTAGCTCTCACTTTTCTCTATGATTAATACTTTATCAATGTGTATTTTCATTGAACCGAATATACAAAGTATTTCAAATATCGAACGATACTTTTCGAATTATATGTGGTTTTCTAGAACCAGCTAGATAAAGCTTTCAAAAACATGAAATGAAATTCAATATTACAAAATATTTCAAATATATGCATTCTCTGTGAATGGAATGATTATATACTCTTTATTTGTAGTTTATTTGGAAATTGATGCTCCCTAATATATGCAAGTACTATGAATTTAGGACTTAATTGCGATGAATGACTATTCACTAACTGGATTCAATAGCAATTAACTGAAAATTGAATTGCAATTAAAAGGTTATAATAGTAATTTATTATTATGTAAGTAGATTTAAATAAACTCTGCATTTCTCGCGGGTGATATACTGCTCATGCATCCATAGGGATGGATCCGGGCCGGGCCGGTTCCGGTTCATCCGTCCGGGCTTGAGTTCAGCTCTCAATGAAAGCACCAAAAAATGATGGATCGTCGGACCAGGGGTGGCCGGAATCCACCGAAATAAAAATGAGGGAGAGCGAACTGGTGAAATCTCAATGTATTTTCTCAGAAGTGCAGTAAATCGAGTATTTAGAAGCGAAAGTTCAGAACCCCCTTCCACAAACGGGAAGGAGATATTTATACTAAGGAGAAAAGGAAATACTTGGCAGCCAAACAAAAGGAGCTAGTCTAATAAAAGAGAGACACATGTAAAGCTATTCTAACAAACTACCAGACCTAATGAACCGGGAGCCGCCACGTGGAGAGCTGATTAGAGAGAGAGAGAGAGAGACCTTGATAGCTGGTTGATTGATTATTCTTCTAACAGAAATTCCTGCCAAGCATCTCGTATGATCGTGTGCGGGTAGTCTGGAATATTCTTTGATACGGAGGATGACATGGCAATGTTTCCCGCGAGTCAAGTCTGTGTGGGTTTTGTCTAAGTGTGAGGTGCTTTCTTCCGACCTTAGGAATCACTGAGGTCGACGCTCGGGGGCTCGGGCTCATGCTGAGAGGTTCGCCCTGCTGTCTTCTGTTCCCACCTCGGCGGTGGTCAACTGTCTGGCGTTCGATTGTCGTTGACCCGGAACTGGGCTTCCAGGGTCAGACTTGGTACCGACCTCGGGTGTCTCGAGGTCGGGCTCATAACCTGCCGAGTTTGGTTGATTCCTGAGCTCGATATTTTCCCGACCTCGGGGTCAGAGTCGGGGTCGGTTGACTCCGTTAGCTGCTGAGTTTGATTAATTCCTGAGCTCACTGTTCCCGACCTCGGCGGTCATGGTCGGGGTCGGGCCCAGATTGTGGACTTGGTATTTTCTTGTCTCTGGCGGATCTGCGATGCTTTCTATCGGCGATTATGGTACCCCTGGGGTATACGGGAATATACTCCATCATGAGTCCCCCACTCTCCGAGGCGAAAACTGAAACTTGAGGTGAGAGAGAGTAAATCTTAACTTTCCTGGGCCCGCTCGCCCGGCAGGGGTGCTGCTCTTCCATGGTCATGACAAAGGGGTACCTCATTAAAAACTCCGCTGAGGAAAAACCCTGTGGGAAAAAATCCTAACGGAGGAAAAAGAGTGTACTCCGCCTTGCCATGAAGTCCGGAGAGGTAAGCGACGCCCCGCTGCAGAGAAATCCGAGCTCGATCTCCGCGTGCTTCGTGTTCCAAACCTGCTTCATGGGTTAGTTGCTACATCCACGGCCCCGGCCGTGGGTTGATAAAATTTTAAATTTTGAAAATCAAAAGGGATTGTAAAATATGTGATGAGCTCGGTTTTCAGAAATATACCTGTTTGGTGCTTGATCCCGAGGTTGATGTATTTTGTTGAGCTTGTGGAGGTCTTGATTTTTTATTTTGGTCCCGAGTCCCCCACATACCAGTCCCCCACTCTTGTGGACTTAGAATATTTTCTAAGTGCGGAAGAGTATAAGTGTAAAGGGGACGAGGCAGTTGCACTTAGCGCTTGGTGGACTTAGGAGAATTTGTGGCGTGTAGTAACGCTGATGTGTACAAAAATGAATCTTTAGACATTCCTTTTTGCAACATTTGTATTTAATAGCCGCTTCTCAGCATTTAATGCGAGGGATGACGTATGAAATGATAATACGGCGCCATCATTGCGCTTTTTGCACGTCTTTTGGGAAAAACCTTTGAGTTTTTAGGCGATTGGAGAGTAGTGCGTCACGTGTAAGCTTCCCATTTATTTTCAAGGGGAAGTATAAAAGGCAAAGACTTCGTCTTTTCTCCTTTGCGCTTTCTTTGTGTTCGAGCTTTCCGAATTCTTCATCAATCCAGAGCTTTCACTCTCCGGCTAGTACTACCGAAGTTCAGGCTTTCTCCGTCGACTTCCGCAACCAGGTTAGTCTCCGGTTCTTCTTCGTTGTTGCCTGTTTGTCGCAGTTTGGCCGGAAAACCTGGGATAAGGGTTTTTCCGTCAAACTGGTTATGTTGTCAATGGGGGGTTTACACTCCCCCATTCTTGATGAGGTTGGTACCTCTAGACTCGGAATCGCATGATGATGTCGATTCGAGTGTTTAATTTCTGTTTGGGGGTCGGATTACAGGTCCTTAACCCCGTACTCTGATTGTCTGCATGTGTGGTGTTTTTTTTTTGCAGATTCGGAAAATGTCTTCCCCTTCACGCGATGCCACGGCTGCTTCTGTTTTTGATATACCACACATCCGCTCTGTTAGGAGGCGAAGAAGTGAGAAGAAGAGGGGTGGGAACGCAGTCGGTACCCTCGTCGAGAATGGTCCCCTCGTGGATGCTTGTGCCCTTACTGATGCTGAGTGGGACGAAGCCAGACGGGTGGCCGGTCCCACCGTTGATATTATGAGGCCCGATGCGGGGAGTTTGGCGTCTTCCTGCCCCCCGTGCTACTTCGATGTTCACCTGGATGCGATGAAGCACGGTTTCCGCTTTCCTCTGCATCCCTTCTTCGTGGAATACCTGAACTCGGTTGGTCTGCTCTCATGCCAGGTAACTCCCAACGGTTTCTGCTTGATTGCAGCTTTTCTCCTGCGCTGCCAGGTTCTGGGCCTGAAGGCCAGTGTCGGCTTGTTCATGCATCTGTTCCAAATCGGGCTCAACAGTTCGCCGGAGAACCAGGGCTACGTCCTTATTTCTCAAAGGCCCGGTAGGAGCGGATTCCACCACATCCCGTCTCCTCGCCCTGGGTGGAGGCACAAGTTCGTGTTCGTTTGCACTGACAGGAGGGATGGTTCCCCTTCACTGCCCCAAGTTCCCTGAATTTCAACATGCACAATGCTGGTGTGCTAGGCGAGTTTGCCGATGATGTGGGTACCTACGTCGAGTACGGTGATAAGGATATCACCTCCTTTTTGCTTGAGGAAAGCATGGTGGGCCTGGGTTTCACTTCTTTCACTGAGGTTCCAGTTGAGGACCAAGGGGCTGCCGTTGGTGCGGCACCTCAAAATGGGGATAAGGTTGGCGCCCACGAAGAGGCTGACATTGCTGCGGCCATTGATGCGGCCATTGCTACGTCCCTGGCTATGGGACACGGCTGTTGTAATGGTCCCACTGCCTCAGATGTGTTGGGTCCACAGTCCTCAGGTGAAGAGAGGGCGTTTGCCCATATGTCTCCTCCTAGGTCTGAATCTTCTGAGGATGAGGAACCTGCCTTAGAGAGGAGGAAATTTCAAAAGGAGGCCTCCTCTCCTAAGAAAATGGTAGATCCCGCCAAGGTTGATTTGTCCCCCTCGGCTCAACCTGCTGTTACCTCACCAGGTATTATTTTTTCTGCTCTAGTTTTGGATTGGTATTTTTCCGTTCTGTCTGTGTTTGTTGTTGTATATTTTTGTTGTTGCTTATCGTACTGGCTTTGTCCTTTTCAGGCAGTGCTAGCTTGTTTGACCTTCTTGACCGTGTCCCAGAGTGTGGGAGGAAAACCCAACCCTCGGCCGGTGTTAAATATGCTGAGCCCTCGTCCAGCGGCTCCTCCTCCTCCCAGAGTTCAGGGAATGGAGGTAATGATGATGCTACTGACTCTCCCGGCTCGGGGAATGCCCGTGTCATTGACAGCGGAGACAGGGAAACCATTGAAACCATTGCCGCCGCCGCCGCAGCGAATGCCTGTACTGCCCCACCACCTGACATGGTCATGGAGGATGCTTTGGATGATGATGATGATGACAAGGATACGATTGAACAGGTCCGAAGCTGTCTGGGTTCAGAAGCTGCAGGTCCCGACAGTGCCACCCCCAAGGGTGGGGATGAGGTCGACAAGGAGACTATTGAGCAGCTCCGGGGCCGTTTAGGCTCAGATGCTGCAGGCCCCAGTAGCGCTGCTCCGGCTAGTGGCCGGTCCAAGCGTTCTATAGCCAGAGGGAGTGGCCCTCCTCATGATTGTGCCAGCACGAGGAAAAGGCACAGTCTCCACTTCTCTCTCAGGGATGATCAAGGCTTCATCTCTGAGGATGCTGGGGTTATGGATCTACTGGCAAGGATGACGCTACCCTGTGATACCAAGATCCTTGATGAGATGGATACTCCATCTGTTGCCAAGGAACTTACATCCAGCGCTATTAAGGTACTGCACCCTTTTGTGTATATCTTTTACCTGTTCCCCTCTTTGCGTTTATATATTTCTTCTTACTATTCTTCTTCTGGCGTTGCAGGCTGCCGTGTTGGGCTATGAGATGGCTCTCAGGGTAGAGGATGCCAAGCTCAAGGCGAGGCTAGCCGTTAAGAAGAGGGTGGATCTCCTCCAGGGCAGGCATTTGGCCGAGCAGGACCTGAAGGTTGCCCGGGAGCAGATTTACGAGCTCCAGAAGAGGGCTCAAGATGCTGAGGCCCGGTTCCACGAATGCCAAGCGCAGTTTGGGGCTCTCAAGGAGACGACTGATGCGTCCGTCCGGGCTTGAGTTCAGCTCTCAATGAAAGCGCCAAAAAATGATGGATCATCGGACTAGGGGTGGCCGGAATCCACCGAAATAAGAATGAGGGAGAGCGAACTGGTGAAATCTCAATGTATTTTCTCAGAAGTGCAGTAAATCGAGTCTTTAGAAGCGAAAGTTCAGAACCCCCTTCCACAAGCCAGAAGGAGATATTTATACTAAGGAGAAAAGGAAATACTTGGCAGCCAAGCAAAAGGAGCTAGTCTAATAAAAGAGAGACACGTGTAAATCTATTCTAACAAACTACCAGACCTAATGAACCGGGAGCCGCCACGTGGAGAGCTGATTGGAGAGAGAGCCCTTGATAGCTGGCTGATTGATTATTCTTCTAACAAAATTCCTGCCAAGGATCTCGTATGATCGTGTGCGGGTAGTCTGGAATATTCTTTGATACGGAGGATGATGTGGCGATGTTTCCCGCGAGTCAAGTCTGTGTGGGTTTTGTCTAAGTGTGAGGTGCTTTCTTCCGACCTTAGGAATCACTGAGGTCGACGCCCGGGGGCTCGGGCTCATGCTGAGAGGATTCGCCCTGATGTCTTCTGTTCCCACCTCGGCGGTGGTGAACTGTCTGGCTCTCGATTGTAGTTGACCCGGAGTTGGGCTTCCAGGGTCAGACTTGGTACCGACCTCGGGTGTCTCGAGTTTGGTTGATTCCGGAGCTCGATATTTTCCCGACCTCGGGGTCAGGGTCGGGGTCGGTTGACTCCGTTAGCTGTTGAGTTTGATTAATTCTTGAGCTCGTTGTTCCCGACCTCGGCGGTCGGGGTCGGGGTCGGGCCCAGATTGTGGACTTGGTATTTTCTTGTCTCTGGCGGATCTGCGATGCTTTCTTCCGGCGATTATGATACCCCTGGGGTATACGGGAATATACTCCATCACATATGTAATTTAAATAAATAGGCATTTGTAGCGATAAGATAAATTGTCTTTGCTCTATCTCTAAGTTATGTCACGTAAGTAATAAGTTAATTATATGTTATTTTTAAAATATGGGAAAATAATTAATATTACACACCAAATTTTGTTGATATTACGTTTAGATAGTGCTGATTTGCAGAAGTCATAACTTTTTACTCGTGATGAGTTACGGGGGCCATAATATATCAAATCGAAGGTATTTCAGAGCTCTATACTCTCACATTTTCAGCTGGATCAGCTGACCATCCTGACGCCCCCATGGCTCCACCCCTGGTCGCAGTCCCAAACCCGGTCCCGGCCCCATCCACTGCCCCAAACCGCTACACTCAACCCATCTCCCATCCCGTGCAAGTATTCCGCAACCACCCTCAAAGCTTTGCAATCCCCATCATTAGCCCAACACCGTCCCCAGTTGTTGCCTTCGTCCAATCACGTGTTTGCCTAACCTAGCCAACGTTACTGCGTTACTGAGTTGACACTCGAACCCTAAGCATCGATCTGTTCATAGCTAGCCATTAGAGACATCATTGACAATCTGCCTCATCCATCGCAATAGGCAGAACATCTTCAGTAGAAATCTCCTTCGCTCACCATAGCCAGAAGGACAGAACTCTGATGTCTTCGCCAAATTCATTACGCCCCCCCCCCCTCCCCAGTTCGAAGGAAAAAAGGGGGAAATCAGAAACCGCGACGGGGATGATGACTTACTAGGGTGCAGTCGTAAGCTAAGCTGGCAGGGATGGGGCCTACAGCGAGCTACGAAGGATGTGCATTGATCTTGATTGTTGAGTGCGAAGCGATTGGCCGACAGTAGAGGACCAGATTAAGGTGATGAAATTTGTGTGGCAACGAAGGGATACGCGGTTCAATTAAAGATAGAGTAACTTTTATGGAAAATATCAAAAGAGTCATATTTTTGGAACTAAAAAAAATGTAGTGACCCTCATATGAATAAACCAAACTTTTTTTGTTCTCATAAAATGTGCATCAATTGAACCCATATAAGTGCACCCACTCAACCAAAAGTAGACATGCTATTTTTCATGAGAGTTGCATTTTTATTTGAGTAGCCCATGGATATAAATTGCATGTATAGAAAAATTATGGGACAAACTCATTAAATGCCAATAGTAACGAGTAGGGGATGAGTCAAGGGGGTCAGGGTGATCGTTCAATCCCTGAAAAGTTTGAGAATATAGAGCACTAAAATACATTCGATTTGATTTATTATGACTCTAAAAACTCATTATGACTAAAAAGTTATGACTCCTAAAAAATCAGCAATATTTAAACTTGAAATGAATAAAATTTGATGTCTAATAATGATAATTATCTAAAATTTTAAAAATAGTATCAAATTCACTTATTACTTGTGTGAAGTCTATTATATGTATGACATATATAACAAAATTATAATTCTATTAGTCTCATTTTTTAAAGGAAAAACTGCCTATTAATATCATTAGGATTTGGATCGTTACAACAAACTCAAAGAGATCAACACTGACAACAATTATCCGTAAACAACTAGTACTATCAACCCTACGGCTAGACATAGAAACGATCACCCCTAAATAGCAATACGAATCGCTAACCACCAAACAGGTGTGACACAACAATCATTGACCATATAGATCCTTCTAACGACATAATATCTAGCAGAATTGTCAATCATTATTGTAGACCTAAAACTAAAGAGATCAACAAAAATCAGAGCAACATAAACAAACATGACGCCAAAGTAGAACCATAAAAAATAAAATAACTGATAAATACTTCAAACTTCTTCCAGCCAGTATTCTTGAAGTATCATGCAACACAATCCAGTCACCTCATCCATTTGTCCCTTGCGCCAAACACAGTCCCAATCCCCTCTCCCCCCAATAGTCAAGTCGGGTGGAAGTGACTATACAATTTTCCAATCGAAGGTATCAATCACAGATTCAGATTCGATCCATATTAGCACGTCCAAAAGCATAAGTCGTGGAGAAGCAAACTATGGAGAGGAAAAGCGTGATGATGGAGTATATGGCCCGGGAACCCCCGGTCCACATGCTCCTACTACTCCAATAAAGGCCCAATAGGACCAGGCAGCACAACAGGCCCAAATCACAGCGCCCATAGTATCAAGCGGCCCACAGTGCGCACTAGGGGTGCCTTCGGCCCCCTAACCGAAAGCTCCAATTCTCACAGGAGGGTCAAATCAGGAAAACAAAGTTACTGGGAGAAAACGGCGAAAATCAGTAGCCCTCGGCACCTAGAGCCCTCGGCACTAAGGAGGTCCCCGGTACTCAGAGCCCTCGACTAGTCATCTACAGCCGAGGGCACCTTTTCCGACATGATATCCGCTCCACATGCGCATGGATCACCGTACCAAGTACGACGTCACATCCAACAGCCGCATTAAATGCGGCCACATGCGATTGCTAGCGCCAACCAGTTGAGGTGACCCCTCGGCCAATGGATGCTTGACACGTGTCCCTGTCTGGCATTTATTGCTACTATAAATAGCACCCCATTTCCCATTGTAAACCACGCAAAAAAGCCTTAACTTACATATTCAATACACTTTCTCTCTCTTACTTGCTCTGACTTCTCTCTACTTATTCCCCGTAATAACCCCTCGGATAAGCTACCCCCCGGGTACACTTATCCATCATTTGGTGCTCTCGTTGAGAGGTCGAACAATCAAGTAAGAAACCCTCCCCCGACTAAACACAAAACACCTAGCTAAAATGGTGAGAACAACTCGTGCCACCTCCAAGAATATTGAGGACAGGAACCTGGCCCTCGGAGAGGTCGACGTCCCCGAAGCCTCTAACAGGGCTCCCGGGGGCGGCGTCATCGCCGGGTTGGACCAGACGGCTGTCGACCTGCGCCATCAGATTCAACAGAATGCCCCCGATGCCCGCCTCGGCATCGAGGCCAAGAAGAAGGACCGGAGCGAGAATCAAATTAGCCCGACGGTCATCACAATCGACGTACAATCGGCGCTCTCCGCCTTCATCCAGACGCTCACCCAGAACTCGGGTGCCTTCGGCACTTTGGTTCCCCTCCAACCTCAGGTCGGGGAGAATATTATGCCTCCCCCTCATCCACACCCCCTCGGGAACCCAGTCCTCCGGATTGGGAACTCCGAGGGGGTCGTGGCCCAAGATACGGCCTCCCAGGAAGTCCTGTCCCGGGACCGCCACAACGTAAACAAAGAACAACTCCGGACCTCCGCCCTCGAAAGACTCGGAGGGGCGCAAGACCGCCGAGGGGTCCAAGACCGCCTCGGGGGGAAGGCGTTCCTGAGGCCTCAGAAAAGTGGCGGATCCGTCTCCAGGGCCAATGAAAGATGTCCCCCTCAGGACAAAGGCAAGGCACCTCTCCATGCCAACGACGCCCGCCACCAAATCAACCAGGCCCACTCGGCCCGCGTCTATTCGCAGGGGGTGGAGGCCCTCCCGAAAGACCCCCGGGACGAAATCATTGCGGCCCTCCAGCGCCGGCTTGACGAGATGGAGGCCACCAAAGCACACGCCACCACTTCTACCCCTCATACAGACCTCAAGTATGAGGCGATGTTGGCCAAAATGGAGGAAATGCAGAAGAAGATAGTCGAGGGCTCCGGGGAACCCACCATACAACTCCGGACCCGGACGCCATTTACCCCAAGGGTATTGGCGGCCTGGATCCCGGAAAAATACCGAGGGCAGCTCATCAAGCCCTACGACGGAAAGACTGACCCCCAAGAGCACTACAGCAGGTATCAAAACAGCATGATGATGGTGGGAGCATCGGATGAATATTTGTGCCGTTGGTTCCTTTCCACCTTAGAGGGGTCGGCTTACGAATGGTTAAATCGATTGCCCAAGGGCTGCATTGACTCATGGCAAGAACTCGCCCAGCGATTTTTTACGCAATTTGCGGGAAGGCGCTGAACAAGGAAACACTTCTCCCACCTACTAACAGTGAGACAGAAAAAGGAGGAGACCCTTCGGGACTTCTTGGAGCGCTGGAGAACGGAGGCGGATAAAGTTGATGGCGCTGACGACGGGACCCTCCTGGCCCTCCTCCAAACAGTACTCCGCCCCGGGAACTTCTCAAGGAGCCTCATCAGAGAACCCCCCGCGATTATATAAGGGCCCTACAGCGGGGGGACCGGTACGCCGAAGCCGAGGAGGTGGAGAAGTGCCACCACGTCTCGGATCAGCAACGCCCTCGGCCAGACGACAAAGGTAACCGGGGGCCGGGGGCTCCCCGCAATCATCCCAAGGATTTTGTCCCCTCCGGAGATCGCCCCCGACATGGCCAAGCCAAGACCGGGGGAGGCTACAAGGGGAACCTGAGGGCTTGGGCGCAGCCTGTTCTCCTGGAGCACCCTCGGACACCTTTGACGCACCCCGTCAGCGTCATTCTTGATTTTGCTGAGGAGAGGGGCCTAGTGGAGCGAGATTCACGTGCACCCCCGGAAGTATTCGCCATCAATCCAAACTACTGCTACTGTCGCTTCCACCGGCACCAGGGGCACAGGACCGATGACTGCCATCAGCTGAAGACGGCCATCGAAAGGTTGATACAAGCGGGCCATTTGTCCCAGTATTCCAGGGCCCTCAGCAACAGGGCCCCCCTCACCAAGGGCCAACCCGAGGGCAAACTGCGAGAGCAAATGCATGGTTCAACCCCAACACCATCCCCTTTGGCAAGAAGAGGGAGATTGGAAATCTGGAAGAAGAGGAGGAGGAGTACCCCCGATACCAAGAGAAGAAGCGCCACATCCTCATGATCACCGGGGGCAATACCGGGGGTGACTCTACAAGTCAACGAAAGAAGTGGGCTCAGTCACTTTACGTGGGGGAAGTCACTCATATGCCCCCAGTAAAGCGGCTGAGGGAGGAACCCATCATCTTCACTAACGCTGATCTCCCCCAGTGTCCTCCCCACACAGGGATGCCCTCGTCATCCGCACAGAGATCAATGACACTATAATTCACCGGACTTACATTGACACGGGCAGCTCCGTCAATGTAATGTACCTCAGTACCTTCAGAGAGCTGCATCTGGAGAGGGGGTCCCTTCGGCCCATCAAGACCCCTCTTGCCAGCTTCACCGGCGACACCATTGACTCTGGGGGGTTATAACCCTCCCGGTACTCTTCGGCGACGGGCTCCATAGAGCCAAGCTCGAGGTGGAGTTCGTCGTCGTCAACATCGACTGCGCCCACAACATCATCCTCGGCCGGCCAACCCTCGAGGATCTCGAAGTCGTCATCTCCATGAGGCACCTCTGCCTCAAGTTCCCAGCCGAGGGGGGCATCGGTTATTCGAGGGGGAACCAAAAGCTTGCCCACGCTTGCTACCTTCAAGTAACGAAGAAGGTTAGTAAGATGGATTTCCGCATTGACACCATCACCGGAACTGTGGAAGCGGAAGAAAGGAGGCCAAGGGCTGAACCAGCCGAGGAGGTAGAAGACTTCGTGCTCGATCCGGCCAAGCCGGAGAGAATCGTGAAGATTGGAGCCAAGCTCCCTGAAGACTTGAGGACCGGCATCATCAGCGCCCTCCGCGCCTACTCCATCGTTTTTGCATGGGGGCCGGAGGACATGCCAGGGATCAGCCGAAGGGTCATCACCCACCGCCTCTCGGTGGACCCTTCGGCCAAACCAGTACAGCAGCGGAGGAGACCCCTATCGGCCGAGAGGAGAGAATTTGTGAAGAAGGAGATCGCCATGCTCCTCTCTATCAAGCACATCAAGGAGGTAAAGTACCCCTCATGGTTGGCAAACGTGGTCCTTGCACAAAAACCGCCCTCATTCCGCATGTGCGTGGACTACACGGATCTCAACAAAGCGTGTCCCATGGACCCCTTTCCTTTGCCAAATATTGATCAACTTGTGGATGAAACCGTGGGGTGTGAAATCATGTCATTCCTCGACGCATTCCGCGGATATCATCAAATATTTATGCATGAGGAAGACGCAGAAAAAACAGCCTTCATGACTCCCGAGGGCATCTTCTGTTACCTTGTCATGGCCTTCGGCCTAAAGAACTCAGGCGCCACCTACACTCGGATGGTGGCCAGGGTATTTCAAGTCGTCCTAGGGCGCACCATGGAGGCATATGTTGACGACATGATCGTAAAAAGCAAGCAATCAGCAAACCATGCTGACGACCTGAGGGAGATCTTTGCCATCATGTAGAAATTCAACCTTCGGCTAAACCCGAAGAAGTGTACCTTCGGCGTTCAAGGGGGCAAATTCTTGGGCTACATGGTGAGACGAAGGGGTATCAAGGCCAACCCCGAGAAGATCCAGGCCATCATCAATATGGAGCCCCCACGTAACGTAAAGGAGGTCCAACGATTGACGGGCCGCCTGGCAGCCCTCAATGGCTTCTTATCAAAATCGGCGGAGAAGTCCTTACCCTTCTTCCAGATCATGAGAAAAACCGCCGGTTTCTAGTGGACTTCAGAGTGTCAGGAGGCCTTCGAGGAACTAAAACGGTACTTATCTTCGCCCCCTGTGCTCTCTAAACCCAAGGTGGGGGAGATCCTATACCTTTACCTGGGCGTTAGCCCGGCAGCCATCAGCTCAGTACTCATCCGGGAGGAGGATGGCATCCAACATGCCATCTTCTATGTTAGCAAGACCCTCAGGGAAGCAGAACTCCGGTACTCCCCCGTGGAAAAAATGGTGTTGGCTATCGTGTGGACCGTCAAGAAGTTGGGCCATTACTTCCAAGCTCACCCGGTCCAGGTCCTCACTCACCAACCCCTCGGCGCCTTGATGAGGAGCCCCACCAGCTCCTCCCGAATGGTAAAATGGGCTGTCTTCTTGAGCTAATACAACATCGACATCCGTCCTAGGCCCGCCATCAAGAGCCAAGCCCTAGCGGACTTCGTGACAGAATGTACGGCAAGATCAGCCACGGACGAGGAGCCCTCGGCTCCTTCAGATGATTGGTGGATTCTCTACACCGACGGCTCCTCCGCCGTCAAAGCATGTGGAGGAGGGGTGGTTCTCATCTCACCCGAAGGCTTCCGGGCCTATTATGCAGTCCGCTTCTCCTTCAAAGTCTCTAACAATGAAGCCGAATACGAGGCCCTCCTCTGTGGCCTTCGACTGGCAGCTAACATGAAGGCCCGACAAATTCACGTCAAGTGAGACTCCAAGTTAGTCGTCGGCCAAATCTCCGGGGAATACGAAGCCAAGGAAGGGAGAATGAAGCAATACAAGGAGGCGGCCAAGGAGTTGCTTAAGCTATTTGAAGCACACTCTCTTATTCAAATACCGAGGGCTCAAAACTCTGAGGCCGACATTTTATCAAAGCTCTCGGCAGAATCCCCTGAGCATATCTCGAAGATTGCCAAAGTGGAAGAGCTCAGCCTCTCTAGCATACATGCTAGCCCCGTCATGAACATACAACAAAGGCCGGGTGACTGGATCTCAGACATTGTCGCCTTCATCACCACAGGACAACTGTCCGGGGATGAGGCCTGCGCTAAGCTAGCAAAGCTGAGGGCTCCCAGCTACGCTATCGAAGACGGGAGGCTTTACAAAAGGTCCTACAACGGGACATTACTTCGGTGCCTTCATCAAGATGAAGCCGAAGTGGCGATGGAGGAAGTGCACAATGGCACTTGTTCAGCTCACCAGGGACCCTTCTCCATGTCCTGAAGGCTAATAATCCAGGGCTACTTCTGGCCCACAATGGCCCGGGACTGTGCAGATCTTGCCCGAAGGTGCTCCGCATGCCAACACTTCCAGAAAGCCCCCGGCAGGCCAGCGGTCAACTATGCCCCCATCAGCACATCCATACCCTTCGCTCGATGGGGCATAGACCTTGTGGGCCCTCTGTCGAGGGGTACCTCCAACAACAAGTACATCATCGTCGCCATCGATTAGTTCACCAAATGGGTGGAAGCTGAGCCCCTCGCCAGCATTACTGAGGCCAGGTGCCGTCATTTTGTTCTCAAAAACATCCTCACAAGGTTTGGCGTCCCCCGGCAAATCATCTCTGACAACGGGACTCAGTTCGAGGCAGCCCCCTTCTGTGCCCTCCTGGAGGCATGGGGCATCAAACATACCTTCTCATCCGTTGCCTACCCACAGGGCAACGGTCAGGTGGAGAATGCCAACAGGACCTTGCTCGAGGGCCTAAAGAAGAAACTAGAGGCCGAAGGGGGTGGTTGGGTAGAAGAGCTCCACAACATCTTATGGGCCTACCGTATCACCCCTCGGCGGGCAACTGGCGAGACACCCTTCTCCCTTTGCTACGGATTTGAAGCTAAGGCCCCCACCGAGGTAACTCTTCCAACCCGAAATGTCACGCAATATGATCCAGAGGCCAACGACGCCAATATGGCCCTCGACCTCCACCTTATTTCAGAACGCCTAGAGCAAGCCTTCATACGCGCAGAAAACTACCGAAGGCAGGTGAAGAGTTACATTGACGCCAGGGTCCGCTCCCGGGAATTCCAACTGGGGGATTATGTCCTCCGAAGAAGGGAAGCTAGCCAACCGACCGAGGGTGGAAAGATGGCACCAAAGTTCGAGGGCCCCTACATCGTGGCAGCCATCATTAAACCAGGAACTTACAAACTAAAACGCCCTAATGGGACTGAAGTCCCTAGACACTGGAATGTACATCACTTAGTTAAATTTTATCAATAACATCAGAGCGGCCAAGCCCTCATAACTAGTGAATAATGTATTATTTCGCGGCCCAAGGCCTAAAAATTTTTGAAGAATGAAGGCATATTGAAGACACCAAGAACATGGAACAAGACTTATGAGCGGCCAAGCCCTCACATCGACCCCTACAAGGAAGAACCCTCGACACCCAGTGCCGGGGGGATACACCATTGTCAACTTTCAACAAATGGAAAGAAACACCAAGTGTTTTCACAGAAGACCCCTCAGTACCAAGTACCGAGGGTAGACAACACAATCACCTACGACAAATAAAGGGAAAACACCAAGTGTTTCCACAGAAGACCCCTCAGTACCAAGTGTCGGGGGCCGTACATCGGAACAAACACCAAGTGTTGTTTCTAAAGTCGTACCCCTCGAGGACGCCTATACCAAAGGCGCCACCTATCGGTGCCGGCAGCACGTAGTGCCCCCGGCCATTTGCAACCAGTGTGTAAATGAAAACCCTTTCGTGAAACGCTTTCCGCGTCACTACCCCAAGGGTGTGACAGGCACGAAATATGCCCAGGATTCGACTTTCAAAAACGGAATGCTTTCTGCGCCATTTCCCCAAGGGATTGGCAAGCATCTAAAATGCCCATGATTCGACTTCCAAATCGAAACGCTCCCCGCGCCACTACCCTAAGGGTGTGGCAGGCCATGGACTATGTCTGGCGCCGAGGGGACGACTTTCAAAACTGAGGCGCTTTCCGTGCCATCCCCCAAGGGGAGGCAGGCTACAGACCACCATATCTTGTACCCAGGAGATGACCCTCGATCCTCTCGGAACTCGGAAGGTTAACCCGAGGGGGGAGCTAATGGTGTATTCTGTTACCTCCCGATAGACCAAGCCTTACCAAGAAACCAAGTTTCTTGAAGCCTTCCCTTCACTACAAAAAAAAATGGGGTGGTGAAGGGGAGTAGACTCAGCGAGAAATCAATGAGTACACCACTCCAACAAGTTCACGATGACGTACCGAGGGCTCCCTATGGGAACGCCTTCGGTACCTGGAAGCTCATAAGTACTAAAGATACCATTCACAACAGACATCATCAACAAATGGCTAAGTCCACTCCATGATTACCTCCGGCTATATTTATGCCGAAGGCTCAAATCCTACAAAACACGACAGGCTCACCCAACAACAACTCAAAACGCTCCCGAAGGCTACTATACGACAAAGCTGTCAGAGGTTGGACAAATCAAAGCAAGAATCACCTCCGGGACCTCACTAGATGCTGAGGGGATACACCCAGACAGTGCCCGAGGGAGTCTGTCTTTTTATGATAGACTTGGATTACAAACTCTCCTAAATCAACATTGGGGGGGACATAACGAACAGCCGAAGGCTCTTGTTACCACAGGCCAACCTTGCAAGACAAAGGAAGCTATCCTAAACCTGCAAAGTATACAGCCGAAGGGGCCCCGCCCGAAGGACAACAGCAGGAAATGCTTAGAGAAAATAATCTAAGTCCTAAATACTTTGCCCCCTGTGGAGTCACCTTTCAACCGAGGGTACACCTACGACAAAGCTCTTACATTTCACCCGAAGGCTCCTAACTCATACAACTACACTTAGAAATATTTTCTAAGTCCTGAATATCTTTGACCCTCGGTCAAATCTCCATGCAGCCAGAGGGGTCATACGGTTGAAGACTTGGTGAAGCTACACTCAGAAAATTTTTCTAAGTCCTAAACATTTTGAGCGCTCGGTTATATACCCACACAGCGAAGGGTACCCACGTACCGAAGGCTAGACGGTATCCAAACGCTTAGAAAAATTTTCTAAGTCCTAAGCACCTTGCCTCCGGTTATCTCATGAAGGCTACACAGAACCAGAGGGAAGGAATTAGCCGGGGGCCAACAGATGAACAACACTTAGAAAAGATTTCTAAGTCTTGAACGTTGGGCCCTCGGTGAAATGTTCAGATAACTAAATGGGCCTAGTAGTCGAGGGCTGCAGGAGACACCGTACTTAGGGAGATATTTTCTAAGTCCTAACATGCATTCATCCATAGAGAAAAAACGAAGACATACATAAAAAAAGAAGGCATACATCCAAAGAAAAACAATCAAAGGAAACGAATTATATGCAAAAGCCCGAAGGCAGGTATTCATTCATCGAAAGGGAGAAAAAGTTTAAGTGTACATTACAAAAGGTCCGAAGCCAAAAGTACAACAATATGATCACAAAGTGGTGGGGAATACATTTTACAAGAGGGGAGCTACAACATCGCCCCCTTCGGTAGCCTTGGAGGTAGCTTCGCCTTCGGCCTCATCCCCGTCACCCCCTTCGGCTGCGCCTTTCGCCTCCTTCATCTGCTCCACCCTTCGAAGGTGCTCACAAAGGCCCATGAAGCTCTACAGTCTACAAGGGCGAGGGTTAGATATGATAAACACAGTACGCAAGAGCAAAAACAAACACGGAAAAAAAGATAGGCGTGACTTATGGAGGCAGTGTTCAGGAGGATCTTGGCCTCGAGGGAGCTCTCGTCCAGTCTGGCGAGGGCCAAGCGATCAGCCGAGGATAGCATCTGGCTCATCAGCGCCGACGGGTTTAGGCTACCCTCCAGTACGGAAGCCCCCTTCGACACTATCGCCTCCAGTTTCTCCCGGCCGAAGAACTCCTGGTTGATGTGCTCCTGAGGGGTGGGGACAGAGGTGTGCCCCTCGTCCACAATAACAACCACGTCAGTAGTCGACTGCCTGGTGGGGGCGGTGGCTTTTAACTTCTTGGCCGGGAGCTCGGTCCCCTTGCCATTATTCTTTTTCTTCAAGGGCCCGGCACCCTTGAACCCCCCGGCGCCAGCACCGGCAGTAGCGGCTTGGGAGGGCTCCTCCCTGGCAGAAGTGCCCACCGGGCCCTTCTTCTTCCCCTTAGCATTCTTCAAAGCAAAAAGAGAGCTGACGTCCATAGTGCTACCTGCAAAAATAAGACACAAAGTGGTTAAACCGAAGGGTGTCAGTTACAATGGCATAGAGTAAAAAAAACACGAAGGGATGCTTTCAAGGTAAAAAACACATGACCCTTCGATAACCACCTTCGGCTCCTTCGAAGACACGATCCAACAGAGGATATCTTTCATCCGATGAGCCCCTCGGCCTAAACTGCCGGAAGCCAAGACTAAACAGTTCCTCGGGGAGAGTGACGTCCTTGATTTTAACGTGCTTATCGGACCCCTCCGGTTTTTTGGCGAGTATTCTGCCATTCTTCTCCAGGGCCGCGCTCCCTACCTTCGGGTGGCGCCGGAAGCTGTTGCGGAGCTGAGCCGGGAAGGGGTTCTCCTCCAAACGTATGTAGCAAAACCGCTCCTTCCACCCCTTGTGGGATGAAGGCACATCGTCGAAGAGCCTAAACTCCGGTACTTGCTGAAGGTTGGCGAAGCCCTCAGCGTTTGAATGACCTCCCCGGCACAGATTGAAGGACATGAAGAACTGGTCGAGGGTAGGTGGAACCCCCTGGCTCCGGCACAAAGAGAGATAGCCGGCCACGTAAGAGTGGCTATTGGGCGTTAGCTGGTAGGGGGGCAGCCCCACGAATCTCAAGTATTCCAGAAGAAAGGGGTGGAGCGGAAAGCGAAGCCCCATCTCCACCGACAGGGTGTGAACAGCGAAGCACCCTTCGGGCGCGTATCGCAACAAGTCGTCTGCCCCTGGCTCCACCACGCGTGCCGAAGGGCCAACCAGGATTTGAGTGGCCTGGTATTCTGCCGGGGACGCCCTAGTCTTCAGCTCTTGGGCAGCGGTGTTCAGGAACGAATGGCCCTCGGGTATGCCTACCGGCCGCCCGGCATCTACGTCCGCTTGTTTTTTCTTCGGAGCTGCCCTCGTCTTCTTATTTTTCTCGGGAGCCACACTGATGGGTGTCGGGTTCAAGGGCCGAGAGGTGCTGGATTCCACGGCACCGCGAGGGGGGAGGATAGCAACCGTCACCTTCATCCTCTCCTTCTCCTCTTCCTCTTTAGCAGTTTGCACGACAAGGGCGAGCTCTTCGTCCTCGTTCACCTGCTCGAAGTCTTCGGCTTCGACCTCGGCCCTGAGGTCCTTCTCCACCTCCATGGCCACAACAGCGTCATCACCCACCGAAGACTCCTCGCTCGAAGGCTCGACGTCGGAGTATGTCTCCATCTCAACTGAAGGCTCCCCCGAGATATCTTGAGAGTCGCTTTGTGAAGACATCGTCTGTGCTAGCTCAGGGGTTCAGGAATGCTAAGTGCCCTAAGCTACGATTCCTAAGTACAACTCCTAAGACCGCTAAGCACAGCTAACTAAGAGAGGAGAAGAGCAGGTGGGAACTGACCTTGGATCGGGAATTAGATCGAGGGCAAGTGTTTCTCTCTCTAGAAAAAATCCGGCAGAGCTTCGCTGCAATGATATCGCACAGGGAAAAGTGGCCTGGCCTTGGGGTATTTATAGGCACATTAATCCGGGCTTGGGCCTGAAAACCGGGCCTCCGGTACAAAATCATCATTGCCAACCGACGAGTTGCCCAATCGGTGACACCCGCCCACGGGCGGCCAACGAGCACGCACAACGTGGAAGCCCCCCCAATGGCTATATTTTTGACGTTAGGTATTCCAACGGCTATATTTACAATGGCTATATTCTGGGAGCTCCCGGCTGTATTTAGCAGACCACTCCTTCATCAACCAGGAAACTAGCCCCCAGGCTTTTTACTTCAGACACTTCATCAAGAAGAGCCCCCAGGCACACTTACCCCGAGATGCTCCCGGTTTATGCCCCTCATACTACATGACAAATGCCTTCGGGCTCACTCCTTCAGAAGCCCACGGCTTCATAACAGGCACACCCCTCGGGGATTCCCCCCTCAGCACTTTGAGGACCAGGTAGCCCCCGGGGAGTACACCTCATTGACGGATAGCCTGCAGCACACAGGTAACGGGAGCCCTCGGATACCCTCCTCACCAATTGATCAACAAACAGGGGACCCCCCGGTAACACTTCAATTGCTGCTCACATTCATCACACCCTCGATCCCGGGATTGAGGGACTCCCCTTCGTCACCTCCAAGGATATCAACAGCAAGCCTCCGACTAATCAACACACACGCCCCCAGAACAAGGATAGCCTTCGGCATCAGAATTGTACTCCATTTCAAACCATGGCTTCACAATTTCGATTCATCGTTGGGGGAATTCGGTGCACTCTTTTTCCCTCATTAGGATTTTTTCCCACAGGGTTTTTCCTAATGAGGTTTTTAACGAGGCATCCCCTCAAAATGAAACGAAAAGCGTCAGCCTTCGGCCCAATACAGCAACATGATTACTCTGCTCCTTTTCACCACTTTGCAAGTGCCTCAAGGAGTGGTAGACTGGAGAACCCCCTCGGGAAAAATCACAAAAACTGCAAAATGCTAAAAAACTCCTGCAAACAGCAAACATGATCCCTCAAGTCCCGACATGTGGGTAACTGAGGGACTGCCCTCGGCAGAATAAACAAACAGCAAACTACCCACAACTCTACAGCCTACAACGGAACAACGGCAGAGGACAAACACAATTACTCCTTTTCCCTCAAGTACCTTTCGGCAAAAGGAGTGAGGGACTTCTGATGGAGTATATGGCCCGGGAACCCCCGGTCCACAGACTCCTACTACTCCAATAAAGGCCCAATAGGCCCAGGAAGCACAATAGGCCCAAATCACAGCGCCCAGAGTATCAAGCGGCCCACAGTGCGCACTAGGGGTACCTTCGGCCCCCTGGCCGAAAGCTCCAATTCTCACAGGAGGGTCAAATCAGGAAAACAAAGTTACTGGGAGAAAACGACGAAAATCAGTAGCCCTCGGCACCTAAAGCCCTCGGCACTAAGGAGGTCCCCGATACTCAGAGCCCTCGACTAGTCATCTACAGCCGAGGGCACCTTTTCCGACATGATATCCGCTCCACATGTGCATGGATCACCGTACCAAGTACGACGTCACATCCAACAGCCGCATTAAATGCGGCCACATGTGATTGCCAGCGCCAACCAGTTGAGGTGACCCCTCGGCCAATGGATGCTTGACACGTGTCCCTGTCTGGCATTTATTGCTACTATAAATAGCACCCCATTTCCCCATTGCAAACCACGCAAAAAAGCCTTAACTTACATATTCAATACATTTTCTCTCTCTTACTTGCTCTGACTTCTCTCTACTTATTCCCCGTAATAACCCCTCAGATAAGCTACCCCCCGGGTACACTTATCCATCATATGATAACGGCCTCCCACTGTCGCTCAAAATCATTCGCCGAACAAAGAAACAACACAAACCACCTGCAGGAAAATCTTAAGTGATTTTTACTGAATCCGCCACTGGTTAACAAATATGATGAATGATCAAAATTCATTCAATTAAAATACTTAAAGAATCTTAATCTCAATTTGGACATTTTTAAAATCATGCCTGGTAATAAGGTAATTCCCCAAACTAGTTACCATAAATTGGTCCTTTTTTATAACCATGCCGAAAATGGCAAAATATTACAGAATATTGTGGATGGACCGAAGCAAAAGTTTTACCTTTCTGAAGAATAGCAAATTATAAAAACAGACGCGGAATCTATCTTTGACAGAACCGACTCCTCTGCCTTGCTTTAGCAGGCAAGGAGGGTGTCTGGCCATTGTGAGCCTTTAGATTAGAAAATTAAGAACATAGGATTAGTGGGGACATTTTTGCACCAATGTCAAGACCCTAAATTTTAATCTTGACCCTTCAATTGAGTAAGGCACTCTGCCATAAGGCAGAGGATCCCAATCGATCTTTGACTACCATAATATCAAAGACATTTAATTATTGAAGTTTAATTAGTCGGTATTGTCTTTAGGTGAGCGCGCCGTAAACGTTTACTTGAATGCAATCCACACAAGATGCATCACACACCAATAACGTCTTATATTTAATTTGCGTTATCAATTTTTTTTTTTTGAGAAATAACCCTCAATAAGACTAAGGATGTTTTTACTTGGACTGTAACTTGCTGGTCTTGTCTGGTCTGATCTCACTAGTGCAAAAAAGCCTTTTTACATCACATTATCTACATGTGTTATTTTAAAACTCATGTAGAATACTAACACGGGGTCATTTTTATAATTTTTATAAAGTTTTTTAGATGGGTTGTTGTTATAACCCATGTTAAAAACCAAATCGGGGTACTTTTTAAAATTTTAGAAAATATTCTAAATCGGTTATGTTTGCAACCGATGTGAAAAGAAAAACGGTGTAATTTTCAGAATTAACGAAACTTTATTTTAGATCGGTTAAAACCAATGCGGAAGAAAAAAAGCATCAGATCTTATTCCAGATCGGTGGTACCCGATCTGGATTATTTAAAAATTTCTGCCGCCCGATTTTAACCCAATTTCAGAGCTATAGCGATTTTAGACCTAGAGCAAGAAAGAGAGACCAAAGACGAAAGAGCAGTTCCGAGTTATCTAGAGCGATTTCAGACCTAGAGCAAGACAGAGAGACCGAAGAAGGAAGAACAGTTCCGAGTTAGAGCTTTGGAGAGACTTCGAGCGGCTGGCTTTCAAGCGGACGGCGGACGGCGTTCCAGCGAACGGCAGACGGCGTTCGAGCAGCGAGCAGGTCATCGTCTTCAGCAATTTACGGTAACTCCCAAACTCTTAAGTCGTTTCCCTTCTTCTGCGAACTGATCTGTAGCTTTACCTTTGTTCTTCTCTGTTTCTTTGTTGGTATTCGAACACTGTTGTATAATACTCCGTATATATGGAGGTCAAGTGTGACTAAAACAAACTGCATTTAAAGACATTCATAAGATATGTGAGAGAAAAACAAAGACCAATACTGTGTTTCACAAAATTGTTGGGCAGACAGTTTTTTAGAACCATGATGGCACTATATTTTGCATTCCCTATACATTCCTCGACTTATTTCCAATTATGAAATTGTTCTACTTTATACAGTTTGGTTATGGCAAGCTGAAACAAAACCAGTCACTGTACACTGACACTACGAAAGGATACTGGCATCAATTTGAAAACTAGTAGAAAAAGGCTTTTCACATGATTTCACTCCTAACTAATATAAAAATTTCTAGGATATGCCTCTCTAGCAACAAGTTAATTTTAAAATTCAATCATATTCCATCCAAACTAATAATAAGTTGTACGAGGTTATGTATGCAAAGCTGCCAGTGTACCACTACTGTATTTCCTTCCGTATACAATTACAAGATTACAGAAAGTAGAAGAAGAGGTAATCTGAATTACTCTGAGTGCTGCAGTCCTTAATTCAGATTTTAATTCAAAGCATGACGTGTTAGGTAAAAGGTATTGATCAAGAACATTAATTGTTAGGGACACCATGAATAGACAAGGTAGATGATACAAACAACCTATGAAAATGTAAAGTAGAGTTGGGCAAAAAATAGAAAATCGGTCATTAATATTAGTAAGATTGATGAGTTTTGCCAAAGATAAGGAAGGTTTCTTTATTACTCCGTACTATCCTAGTATATTATTATTATTACCCTCCCTTCCTTACTTTTTTCCTTTCTTTGCTTCCCGATTTCCTTTCTTTCCTTTCTTTCCAGTTCCTTTTCCTTCCCTGTTCCCACTCCGACTACTCCCTGCCCCTCGCACCCTACTTCTGCGAGGGTGTTGGTGGGATGGGGAGGGTGCTGGTGAGCTGGGGAGGGGGCTGGGGAGCTGAGGATGGGGCTGGTGGGATGGAGAGGGGGCTGGGGAGCTGGGGAGGGGGGCTGGGGAGGGGGTTGGAGAGCTGGGGAGGGGGTGGAGAGCTGAGGATGGGGCTGGAGGGATGGAGAGGGTTCTGGTGAGCTGGGGAGGGGGTTGTGGAGCTGGGGAGGGGCCTGGTGGGATGGGGAGGGTTCTGGTGAGCTAGAGAGGGGCTGAGGAGGGGGCTGGTGGGATGGGGAGGGTCTGGTGAGCTGGGGAGGGGTCTGGGGAGATGAGGATGGGGCTGGTGGGATGGGGAGAGTTCTGGTGAGCTAGGGAGGGGCTAGGGAGGGGGTTGTGGAGCTGGGGAGGAGGCTGGTGGGATGGGGAGGGTTTTGGTGAGCTGTGGAAGGGGTTGGGGAGCTGGGGAGGGGGCTGAGGAGGTGGGTGGGGAGCTGGGGAGGGGGCTGGTGGGAAGGGGAGGGGGATGGGGAGTTGGTGAGGGGGATGGGGAGGTGGCTGGGGAGCTGGGGAGGGGCTGGTGGGATGGGGAGGGTGCTAGGGAGGGGGTTGGGGAGCTGAGGATGGGACTGGTGGGATGGGGAGGGTTCTGGTGAGCTGGGGAGGGGTTGTGGAGCTGGGGAGGGGTCTGTTGGGATGGGGAGGGTTCTGGTGAGCTGGGGAGGAGCTGGGGAGCTGGGGAGGGGCTGGTGGGATGGGGAGGGTCTGGTGAGCTGGGGAGGGGCTGATGGGATGGGGAGGGGGCTGGTGTGGGAGATGGAGAGGCGGCTGTGACAGTGTCTAGCTTTAAGTAATCATCTCATATAAATTTTAAATGATATGTTTGATTGAATATGTTAGAGAAGGCACTGTGATTATGGATCGTAGCTGGATAAATTCTAGACAGACTAGTGTTGTGTATGAAAATGGAGTGCAAGAGTTTCTAGAATTTGCCCAGAAAAATCTTCCTCACAATAATAATAAATTTTATTATCCATGTGTTAAATGCATAAACTTGCGACAACTGCATGTTGAGCTTATACGAGAGCATCTTATTTGTGATGGATTTTGTAAAAGCTACACAAAATGGATTAGGCATGGTGAGTCATTTGAAATGCCGCCAAGTATGTCTTCACACAGAGGTGTGCACCGGTTCAAAACCGGACCGGACCGAACCGGACCAGATATCATTCCGGTTCGATCCGGTTCCAATTTTTCCGGTCCGGTTCGGTCCGGTTTTGTGGTTTAAACCGGATAGTGCACACCCCTAATTATTATTATTATTGTTGTTATTATTATTATTGTTATTGTTATTGTTATTTTGTAATTATAAATGAATAAAATATAATTATTTATGGATTATAATATATATAAAAAATAAAATCTTTATGCAAAAAATATATAAATAAAATTTTAGACCAGACCAGACCAGATCAGACCAAAACAGACCAAAACAGACCAGACCAGACCAGACCAGACCAAAAAAGACCAGACCAGACCAAACCAAACCAAACCAGTAAATTATAGTCCAAGTAAAAACATCCTAATTTAAAAGAATGAGTCAATATTTTATAAATCGCATATTTTTTTTACCGAAATTAAATTGTTAAACACATATTTGAGTGCTTATTTTTGTTGAATTTCCAATTTTGAGCTGGACGAATGTCTTAAATAGAATAGGAAGATGGGTCAAATAGAATATTTGGGTTTGTTTGTGGCCGGAAGTGCCAATTCCGACTAGGGAGTAGGGGCTAATTCATTGGTCACCGTTTAATGGTGATCCGTGTGGCGATCCATAGATAGTGAAGTTTACTATCAACCGTTGGATATTTTTTGTGGTATAAATTAAGTTGTTTGTGTTTCTTGTCGTTGATTGTCACACTTTAATTTTCTCTTAATTTGGTTGTTACATCATCTTATACTCCAGTTACAAGTTATAATGCGTGAGTTACATCTTGTTATACGTGAGTTACATACTTTTATGCGCGAGTTACATACTTTTATGCGCGAGTTACATGTAATTATGTGTGAGTGATATCTAATTATTTGTGATTTTTTACTTATCTTTATCTTGAACTAATTAAATTATAACTGAATTAATTTGTTTTGAAAGAACTGAATTAATTTTTTCCTTTACCAATTTAATACAAAATTTTATTAATCCACATAAAATAAATATATTGTATTTCATATTCATACGTACACTATTTCTTACTTTGTATACTTTTTTATATTTATTATACACTTTTTTGTAAAATATTTTTATATTCATATACTTTTTTCTATAATATATTTCTTCTCTTTTATACGTTTTTTGTGTTTTATAGCCATTAAGGTTGTTTATTTCAATTTAAATTTGAAAAAAAACATGAGAATAATGCATTTTTCGTATGTGTGAGTTATGCTTATGGATAATTTCTATAATTACATTTGATATTATATGGAGTTAAATCTTCTTATGCACGATTTACCTCTTCTTGTGCGTGATTACATCTTTCTATACGTGAGTTACATTTGAGTTTGCCTCAACAAGTTACATTTTGCATACACTAAAGTTAGATTTTCAATCAACGCAGGTTACATTTTCTGTAATACGAATTACATCACAACATAAAGCCTACTATTGAAACAAAAGAATCATTGTTATTGAAAAAAAATTGTTTTCCAAAAAAATATGTGTTTTGGCAAAAAATATATTTTTAAAAATATTTTTATGGACTTAATATTAAAAAATATATATTCAACATTTATGCTAACCCCTGCTATTGAATAAAAAAATTACTTTTTTTGCAAAAACTAAATGAGTTTTTGGCCAAAAAATGATTTTTGGCAAAAAAAGATTAAAAAAAATTATGTCCTTAATATTAAAAACAAAACATATAAACTATTTAAGTAAAGTAATTGAGCAATTAGACTCCTTGTTTTCATTAAAATCAATGTTTTATTTCTTAGAATTCATATTAGACAAGTTACATTTTGACTTGCTGGTTGTTACATTTCTTATTAACGTGAGTTACATTTTGTTACACGCGAGTTACACCAATTCCGCTACTGGGACAATGAAAAAACAAAAAAGAAGTTATTGTTCACGCGCGTGAACAGTAACACGTTTTTTTGTGGGAGCAGCATGCTCATCGTGAGCTGCTCCCACAGTATACCAACTGAGCCTTAGGTCTTAACGTAGACTCATCCATGCATTGATGGAACAATTTTAATAATAAGATCTTAATCTGCGAGTTCTAAATAAAATAAAGACTGTTTTTTGTTCATCGTGATGCATATTATATGCGGCTAATGCATAAATGCATTGTTCACATTGGATATTAGTTTGTCATCTATTAAAAATGCATTCTTTCTTTTATCGAATTTGGTACTTTATTGAATTAAGAGTACCTCCATTCTTCAAATATACGATTTTTATGATTTATCATTAATTAATTACTATGTGATTGCACATAAAAAAATCATATCAAAACTTATATCAAGTCTCCATCAACTACAGGGGTGGAGACCGAGGAGGCTGGCGGGGGCCTCGCCCCCCACAAGAAAAGAATGCAATAATATAAGCAGTAATAATGTATAGTGAAAATTTAAGCTTTGACTTCCGCTATATAAATTCCTTAAGCCCCTAACCAATAAAAGAGATGTTGAGTAATTTTAAACGGGGAGAGTATAAAAGTCAACATCTCTTTTATTGATCCTTGCTATCTGATGGATTATAGGGTATCCAAAGTATATTAAAATGGAGAGATTTGAGATAATGTGAGGAAGATGAATAGTAGAAATGATATTGTGTATGAATTATGAGTTATGTTCTAGGGTTACAAATGGCTCCAAGAGGAGTATAAATAGGGAAATAATGGGCCGGGCCGCTAATATGGGCCCGGTAGCCCAACTACATAAAAGACTAATCTAGTACATAGTTACATACAAATGACGTATAAGCAGTACAATAATACAAATGATATCCGTAAGATGTGTGTGGGCCGCTGTCTGGGCCCAATAGTCATGAGACCCGGGGGTCCGAGTCTATATACTCTATCAGGAGTCCCCCACTCTCTGAGTCGAGAGTATTCGAGGCGAAAGAGAGTAGAACTGTGTGATGATCTGTCGTCGTCTGGTGAGTAAACTTCGTGAACAAAAATTTGAATTTCTGCTTCTTTGGTTAACGGAGGCGCTAAGTCCCCCGCTCTTCCAGTCCCCCACTCCTTGAGGCGAGTGTAATGAGGTGAAGAGGAGTAGAGTAATGCGTGTCGGATGATGTCTTCAACAGGGGGCCAAGGGTTGACACCTTTTGATCCACGGTGGGGAGATGACTCGTTAAAAACCTCATTAGGAAAAACCCTGTGGGAAAAAATCCTAATGAGGGAAAAAGAGTACATCGGATGCCCCCAAAATGAAACAAAAGGTGCGAGCCCTTCGGCCTGGAGATGGAGCTGCAGTGGTGCCCATCTGCTGGATGGTCGAGGCCGATCTCTAGATGTGGGTAGCTCATCATGATCAGTAGTCCTAGTCATCAAATAAAGATGACTAAGGGATGGGTCGAGCGACCGTCCACAATATGATGTCTGGTTCATCAAATAAAGATGACCAGAACGTAAGGCCGATGGGCCGAGAGGCCTGTACGAGAGCTCCACGTTGTCGCATAAGGACGACGAGGCGATGTATGGCCGAGGGACCTGCATAGAGCTCCACGTCGTCAAATAAAGACGATTGGGCGATGTGTGCGGCCGAGGGGCCTGCATAAGAGCTCCACGTCGTCAAATAAAGACGACGAGGCGATGGTGTGGCCGAGGGGCCTGCATAAGAGCTCCACGTCGTCAAATAAAGACGACGAGGCGATGGTGCGGCCGAGGGGCCTGTATAAGAGCTCCACGTCGTCAAATAAAGACGACGGGGCGATGGTGCGGCCGAGGGGCCTGCATAAGAGCTCCACGTCGTCAAATAAAGACGACGGGGCGATGGTGCGGCCGAGGGGCCTGCATAAGAGCTCCACGTCGTCAAATAAAGACGACGGGGCGATGGTGCGGCCGAGGGGCCTGCATGAGAGCTCCACGTCGTCAAATAAAGACGACGGGGCGATGGTACGGCCGAGGGGCCTGCATAAGAGCTCCACGTCGTCAAATAAAGACGACGGGGCGATGGTGCGGCCGATGGGCCTGCATAAGAGCTCCACGTCATCAAATAAAGATGACGGGGTGATGTATGGCTCAGAGGCCTACAAATGAGTTCTACGTCATCAAATAAAGATGATAGAATGACATATGGCCGATGGTCCTGTAGATGAGCTCTTCGTCATCAAATAAAGATGACAGAGCGAGATATGGCCGAGGGGCCTGTAAATGAGCTTCGCGTCATCAAATAAAGATGACGAGGCGATATATGCCCGATGGGCCTGCAACTGAGTTTCACGTCATCAAATAAAGATGACGGAGCAAGATGTGGCTCAGAGGCCTACAAATGAGTTCCTCGTCATCAAATAAAGATGACAGAACAATATATGGCCGATGGGCCTACAAATGAGCTCTTCATCATCAAATAAAGATGACAGAGCGATATATGGCCGATGGGCCTGCAAATGAACTTCGCGTCATCAAATAAAGACGACGGAGCGATATATGGCTGAACTCTGGGCTCCTTTAGCCTTTCAGCCGGAGACCGCAAGATGTTCGCTATATCTGAATAGGGGGACGAGGCGGTGGACGCCTGTCTGAATATGAGGGCGACGACGCTGATGATTCGGTCCGAATATGAGGACGACAGCGCTGACGAGCCGATCCGAATATGAGGATGAGGCAATGATAAGCCGCGTGTCATATGAAGGCGACGGTCACCATCCAGGAAGGGATTGGCAAGCCTGGTCGCTAGATAAGGACTTCAGCGCTGGGGCCGATCTAAATGTGAGGACGAGGCGATGATAAGCCGTACGTCATATAGGGGCGACGGTCGCCGTCCGGGAAGGGATGGCGATCCCAATCGCTATAACAAGACTTCGGCGCTGGGAGCCGGTCTTGAGATAAATAATCACGTCGCGGCCGAGAGGCTGATCACGATGTGCGGATGACAATGATGAGGAGCCAGTCCGAAATATGATGACGAGGCGATGATGGAGCCGATCGTCATATAGAGGCGATAGTCACCATCCAGGAGGGGAAGGCGAGCCTGATCACTAGCCCAACACACTTGGTGCTGATGAAGCCGGTGTTGGGATAGGGTGTGACGTCGTGGCCGAGGGGCCGATCGTGATGCGAGGTCGTCAGCACTATGAGGCTGATCCAAAAGTCCAAGCAGCGGTCGCCATCCGATGAAGGAATGACTGAGACCGGTCTTGGGGATAGATAATCACGCCGAGGCCGAGGGGCCGATCGTGATGTGCGGACGGAGATGATGAGCCGATCCGATAATATGATGACGAGGCAAGAATGAAGCCAATCGTCATATAAGGGCGATGGTCACCATCCAGGAAGGGATGGCGAGCCCGATCGCTAGCTCAAGACTCTCGGCGCTGAGGAAGCCGGTCTTGAGATAGATAGTCACGCCGAGGCCGAGGGGCCGGTCGTGATGCGCGGATGGCGATGAAAAGAGCCAATCCGAAATATGATGACGGGGCAATGATGAGCCGACCGTCATATAGAGGCGATGGTCACCATCCAGGAAGGGATGGTGAGCCCAGTCGCTAGCTCAAGATCGCGTTGAGACCGAGGGGTCTGCCGCGATGTGAGCATGGCGGCGATGATGAGCCGTTCCAATAAATGATGACGAGGCCATGATGGGCCAATCGTCATATAAAGGCGACGATCACCATCCGGGAAGGGATGGTGAGCCCGATCGCCAGCTCAAGACTCTCGGCGCTGAGGAAGCCGGTCTTGTGATAGATAATCACGCCGAGGCCGAGGGGCCGGGCATGATGTGAGGACGACGGCGATGAGGGGCCGGTCCAAAAATCCATGCAACGGTCGTCATTCGGTAAAGGAATGACTAAGACCGGTCTCGAGATAAATAATCACGTCGAGGCCGAGGGGGCCGGTCGTGATATGAGGACGAAGGCACTGAGGGGCCGGTCCGAAGATCCATGCAACGGTCGCCATCCGGGAAGGGATGACTAAGACCGGTCTCGAGATAAATAATCACGTCGAGGCCGAGGGGGTCGATCGTGATATGAGGACGACGACGATGAGGAGTCGGTCCAAATAATGATGACGAGGCGATGGTGAAGCCGATCGTCATATAGAGGCGATGGTCACCATCCGGGAAGGGATGGCGAGCCCGATCGCTGGCTCAAGACTCGCGGCGCCGAGGAAGCCGGTCTTGAGATAGATGATCACGCCGAGGCCGAGGGGCCGGTCGTGATGTGAGGATAACGACGATGAGGAGTCGGTCCAAATAATGATGACGAGGCGATGGTGAAGCCGATCGTCATACAGAGGCGATGGTCACCATCCGGGAAGGGATGGCGAGCCCGATCGCTGGCTCAAGATTCGCGGCGCTGAGGAAGCCGGTCTTGAGATAGATGATCACGCCGAGGCCGAGGGGCCGGTCGTGATGTGAGGACAACGACGATGAGGAGTCGGTCCAAATAATGATGACGAGGCGATGGTGAAGCCGATCGTCATATAGAGGCGATGGTCACCATCCGGGAAGGGATGGCGAGCCCGATCGCTGGCTCAAGACTCGCGGCGCTGAGGAAGTCGGTCTTGAGATAGATGGTCACGCCGAGGCTGAGGGGCCGGTCGTGATGTGAGGACAACGGCGATGAGGAGCCGGTCCTATAATGAGAGACGGCGCTGGGCGCTCATCTGGGAAATGATGGACGGCGCTGGGCGCTCGTCTGAGATGATGGACGGCGCTGGGCGCTCGTCTAAGATGATGGACGGCGCTGGGCGCTCGTCTGAAAATGAGGGACGGCGCTAGGCGCTCGTCTAAAAAATGGAGGACGGCGCTGGGCGCTCGTCTAAGATGATGGACGGCCCTGGGCGCTCGTCTGAAAATGAGGGACGGCGCTGGGCGCTCGTCTAAAAAATGAAGGACGGCGCTGGGCGCTCGTCTAAGATGAGGGGCGGCGGTGGGCGCTCGTCTAAGATGATGGACGGCGCTGGGCGCTCGTCTGAGATGATGGACGGCGCTGGGCGCTCGTCTGAGATGATGGACGGCGCTGGGCGCTCGTCTGAAAACGAGGGACGGCGTTGGACGCTCGTCTGAAAATGATGGACGGCGCTGGGCGCTCGTCTAAAAAATGAAGGACGGCGCTGGGCGCTCGTCTGAAAATGAGGGACGACGCTGGGCGCTCGTCTACAAATGGAGGACGGCGCTGGGCGCTCGTCTAAGATGAGGGACGGCGCTGGGCGCTCGTCTGAAAATGATGGACGGCGCTGGGCGCTCGTCTAAAAAATGAAGGACGGCGCTGGGCGCTCGTCTGAAAATGAGGGACGGCGCTGGGCGCTCGTCTACAAATGGAGGACGGCGCTGGGCGCTCGTCTAAGATGAGGGACGACGCTGGGCGCTCGTCTGAAAATGATGGACGGCGCTGGGCGCTCGTCTAAAAAATGAAGGACGGCGCTGGGCGCTCGTCTAATCTGCATGTATGGCCTTGCTTCGTCCATAATGTGTAGTATTTGCCTGATATGTACTTAGTATTGTTGTGGGGATTTCATTTTTTGTTGCTCGAGGACGGCGAGTGCGCGCGGTCGTCGGCTTCCCTCTTTTATTTTTTCTTTTTCCTTTTTTTTATTTTTTTTTATTTCCGTTTCCGTTCCCTATTTCGGGGAGTATCCTTCTTTCAGGCTTCGGCCGAAGGGTGTGCTCGTCCTTCGGCCGGTTCGGACTTCGTTTATAACGTCCGTGATCTCAGGGGGGTCCCGTCGCCTATTTATGACGCAAGCTAGACTTTTGGTTGGTTTCCAACGGCTGCCGTTGCCCATCCCTGAGTTTTGGGATTTTGTCACCTCGGCCATGATTTCAGGCCTGTCGTCCTGCGATCTGGCGCGTGGACGGCGCGGTGAGCTTCCTGTTTCAAGACGCGGGCCATTTGCGGGCCCCTCGTCCTGGGGACATCGTCGGCCATACCTGAGCGTTTCACTCTAGGCTTACGGGGCCAGGACGATGTGCTCTCTCAGCTAGGCCTGGGCCCTTCGCTGATACAAAATATAAAGTGGAGCAGACCTGAGCCTTTCGCTCGAAGGCTGCTGATACGACACGTGGTATCTTCTATTTACATTTCCAAAAAATAAGCGGAATACAATGGGTGCGTTGTTCATGGCAACGGCTTTTGGGCGACACGATTAGCGTCTCGGAGAACGAGGTGTACCGTTTACCGCTCTCGGGCATAATGCCATATGCGGCCGGTAGCGGCTCTCATTTTTAGATGCCCGAGTCAACAAATAAAGGTGGCTAGGGTAGGTCGAGGGACCCAAATATAATTAAAATCATCATATAAAGATGTTCGGTAGGCTAGAGCTCGGGTCCACCACTTTGGGGATTTTTGACCCGGTTTAATGCCGGTGATAAAAATAATAACGCTAATAATAATGCACATTAGCGACCTCGGGAAATTTTAATCCCTCATAATGGTCTTCACCACCTCGGGGGTTTTTAACCCACCATAATGGTGGTGGAAATAATATAATTAATAATAGTAATAATTATACTACTATACCTTAATAAATATATTAAGTTTATAAATAAGAGTATTGGGCACTTAGCTCTTATTTGGGCCGTTTGAGATAATGGGCCAGGAGTTGGAGCTTCTTGATGATAGGCTTTGATTAATGGGCCTTGACTAATCTGCCTCACAGCACTTGACCTAGCCCTTTGCCTGCTCTCTTGTTGGCAAGCGGGCAGCCTTGCCTGCGACAGTCGAGACCCCCAAGCAGCGCACAATTGCTGCTGCACTCTGTCCACAGGAGCAGCCAACAGTGAGGATAGCGATGGAGAGTCCCTCAGGCAGTACCAGCGGCGGCGAAGCTTCCTCCGTTGGAGGCTTGTACCCTCAGGTGGGCCCACGAAAGTGTTTCACAACCGGAAGCGACGTCGCTACGAATCCGACAGCACCAGACAACAGTCTCTGGCTCAGACCTGGGACGGCTGCTTTCGATGCTAGCGTGCGGCCAAGACTAGGACGGCGGTGACCTTTCCGGCGAGGACATCTCCGGCGAGGGATCCCAGACGCTTATCGTTGCTTTTTTCATTTTCAGACTGATTTTTCTCGGCAGGTAAAGCACCAAAGCGAGATGCTTAGATCCAGAGTAGTTATACACAAGTTCAGAATGCAGAGTTCGTGTGGTAGATTCCTGTGACTTCGACACAAGTGTTTTATGTGCAGCTGCCAAAAGGGAAATACGTCTGGAATAAGTGATGCATTTAGTAGTGCTACCTCTGGCTCTAATGTTCCAGCTTGCATATATTCCAGTAGTTCTTTAGAACTGGAAACGTCGTAGAAGAGTGCAATAGAAACAGTGTTTCCACCAACTGCCAATGGTTCCATCGCCGGCTGGATTTTCTTTAGGTGACGGAAACGAATAGCAAATGCATTGTAGAGAATGAATTTTTTGTATGATTTTGGGAGGATTTTTCACTTGATTTTGCTCTAATCTCTCAACGAGAGCACCATTTATGGATTATAGGGTATCCAAAGTATATTAAAATGGAGAGATTTGAGATAATGTGAGGAAGATGAATAGTAGAAATGATATTGTGTATGAATTATGAGTTATGTTCTAGGGTTACAAATGGCTCCAAGAGGAGTATAAATAGGGAAATAATGGGCCGGACCGCTAATATGGGCCCGGTAGCCCAACTACATAAAAGACTAATCTAGTACATAGTTACATACAAATGACATATAAGCAGTACAATAATACAAATGATATCCGTAAGATGTGTGTGTGCCGCTGTCCGGGCCCAATAGTCATGAGACCCGGGGGTCCGAGTCTATATACTCTATCACTATCCATCTTCAAAAGTGGGAAATGGTAAGTAGCCATAGGAGGAGTGACACGTAGTGAGTAGTATTTCATATCTTGGTCCAAAAGGTGGAATCTCTCACCCCATGAGTCCCCCATCCCCAGAGGCGTCTTTAGAACTCCGGAGGCCCCAGGCGAAAAACACTTAATATGGACATATTATATTAATGTGAATTATACAACACAAAAGACAAAAAAAAAAGATAAATTGAAGGAATTTTATCAATTCAGGACCCGAAAGATAGATGAATTATCAATTCGGGACCTGAAAGATGAGATCTATTGGTATAGGACCCGAATAATGAAAAACTATCAATCTAGGACCTAAAGTTTCATAGGTTTTGATTTATTTAATTTTTTATTAATTCCATTGCTATTTTTTGATAAACTTGTCTTCACAAAAGTTTATTAGTTTCATAAACTAAATAATATTTAAAAAATTTAAGATAAAAAAATAATAAAATTTCTGACAACTTAGGTCCTAAATTGATAATTTCCAATCATTCAAGTCCTAAATTGATAGTTTTCCATCATTCGGGTCCTATATCGATACATTTCATCTTTCGGGTTCTGGATTGATAATTCATCTATCTTTCGGGTCCTGAATTGATAAAATTCCTAAATTGAATAGAAATACACAATAAAAGAAAAAATGCAAATTCAAAGAGTAGTGAACATCAAAATAATAAATTTTTTAAATGTAAACATACACAAAATGGACCAAAACTTACACTTCCTCCGCCCGAAGTAACATTATCATTTGTCTCTTTTGGACGTTTCATTTAAAAAGTTCTCATTCTCATTTTAAATTTAGAATATAGTTAAATCTTTTATGACAATATAGCCATCAACAACAACATCCAAGTCGATCTTATTCCCAAAAGATTTTGATATTGAATTGATGATAAAGTAAGAATAAAGTAAGATTGATTTAAAGTGTGACACAAACTTTACTAAATTTTATATGAGACAATCTTAGTAGTACTTCTAAATAATTTGCCCCAGTAACATACTTACAAAAAGATAAAAAATAAAGCAGTCAACAAAAAGCTAAAGTTCACAAATATAATAATAATCACTGAAAATAAAAAATAACTAAATAACTACGACCATCAAACTAATTAAACATTACTTCAATAATTCATTAATATGGTGGCTAGTTGGAGTAGTTGCTACGAGCCTACCATTTAATTAGAGCTAAAATCACTTTATCTATCTTTGGGCTACCAATATATCAAAAATATGATATCTATGCTTCCAAACTATTAAAATAAAATAGATAATTTATACTATAAATATTTTTTTTGAGACCCCACTAAAATATGAGGCCCAAAGCATTTGCCTTGGCCAACTCCCCATATGGCCGCCCTGCCCACCCCGACCCGACAGGATGGTGGAGAGGTTAATCACGGTGACTCAGTCAGCAAAGTAAAGCGGCGGTAGGCCTTATACACGTACGCACCAGAGGTTCAGTCTTATTTCAGGTTCTGTAACATCCACACGGCCGTTGCGGGTTTCGAACCTTGGTCACTTGGTCCAATTTTCCCACCACTCGATCAACTGAGCTACCCGTGCGGGTAAGTAATATTGCATATCTAATTTGATGAATTGATGCATATTGATTAAAAGGGCCGATGGTTATATGCGGTATTTTTATCCGAATTTTTTAAATGCAGCTAGCCGATGGTCTCTTTTAAGGAAATTATTAAAAGATGTCTTATATTTATCCAAATCCTTTTAATTAGTAATATTCATGACCTAACCCTGTATCTATTTGCTCAGTTTTTTATGGAGCTTCTTGATATTTATAACGATTTTAGGCCTTCCCAATTAAAAATACATGGCAATATTAAATGTATTTATTGAAAGTTGGGAATCATCTTGAATCAAGGATTTAATGTTTGATGCCATTTTAAAAAAAAAAATCTTTCAAAATAACACCCAAATCATATCAGATCCTCAAATAAATTCACTCATGAATAAGGTCAATAAGGATTTCGTTAATATTTGTAGAGCCTAGATTCAAATATCAAGTGACAGCCTGAACTTTGTGAACAATTATATGGTAGCTAGCTAACGTGCGGACAGTGGAATATTGTTAATTAATCATATTTTCATGTGACAAAATTGCACATATTTGACAAACACTCTGTAGAAAGCTGCGTGCCGCCGCGTTATTTTGACGTGTGATTTTCAACTCATGCAACATGTTTAAGCTGCTTTGTAAAAAAAAGTGCCTTTTTTCTTTTCAATTTTGGCGAGTCTCTAGCTGGTCGGTCTATCAAGGCTCAAATGTGTATGTGACCTCTATGGCTGTTACATAAAACTCTACTCAAGAAATTAAACCACATGCAAACTGTGCCTCATACTTTTTATGTGAGTGAATTGCTGATTGGTGAGGTTGTATGCTAGCTAGCTCTAAATTTAGTGTCCATTTAATAATATCTATTTTCAATTTATCAGTCTTATAAGTCATTTTATTTATTAGACACGTAATAACTTATATCAAATTATTGGGATTACAATTATTATTTTGAGTGAATTAGTTGAAGTTACCGTGAAGTATTACATCTATCTGTCTCAAAATACTTAGCCAAATTCAAAGCTTTGAGCACTTATACTCCGTATATTTATGGGAAATTACTTATAATATAAAAATGAAATTAAAATGCATTTACTTTGTTAAAATTACTTTCGTAAAAGTATAAAATTTATAACTTTAATAATATTATGCTAATCAAAATCATGATCCAATATTTAAGATTTGGCTTAGCATTTTGGGGCGGAGGTAGTACTCCGTTTAGCTATTTTTCGTATATAATTTTCTTTACTTCATTAATAAAATATGTTTTATATTAAAAAGATCATAATTCTGCAGATTAAGCCAATTCTTCTGCACATTCAATCAAAATTTAATCAATTTCATCAAATTTGATCAATTCAGCCCATTTTATTATTTTCAAGTAGGCTCTAAATTTTGATGGTACGTAAAATTACATTATTTAAAAAAATTAAAAAGTACACCCTCCGTCCCAGAAAATCCTCTCACTTTCCATTTTAAGATTTCCCAAAAAAATCATCTCATTTTTTTTTTTGAAATTTTTGTGTGACTAGGATTTGTTTACTTAGATCAACCACAACCGTACTCATGCACCGTACATAACATAATCATGTTGGTGGATGTAGTCCAATGGATGACCATCCACTCCCAAGTCTCTCCTTTGTGGGAGGTCTTGGGTTCAATTCCCACTAAGGGGAGATGAGGGAGGTCTTGCTCTCAATGATTCTTTCTACCTTCACGGAGTTGCTCAGCGGCTGAGAAGGGAGAGAACGGTAATGAAGGTAGCGGGTTCGTGTGGTGGGAGGAGCAGCCTGAAAGGTGATGTAAGTCCTGTTGGATTCGTCCTTTGGAACCAGTACTGACGAGGTTGGCTGTGATCAGATCCGGATTTAACTGTCTAGGGGCTTTGGAGGGTAGGCCATAGATTCCAGGATTATGGGTGCGTAAGTCTCGACACCTGGATTATAAAAAAAAAAAAAATAATCATGCACCTTATCCCCACTTCCACGATTAATAAATGTATCAAGTCAAACCAGAAAAAAAATTCTACGAGAGGAGTTCTTCGTAATTAATATGGAGTATTTGTATTATAGTTCCAAAAATGTTTAATTAAGGTAGCGAAGAAAAACTAAAAAGTGGATCCATTAAACAGCTCTTGTCCTAAATAAGAGTACAAAAATTTGCGAATTCTAAAATAGGCCTGTGAGCCAAAGCGTGTCAGACTCCCTAGTCCCTACCTCACACGGTCCCACCCCTAATAGCATCTATAATGCTTTTATGTGCACCGTGTCACGGTGCACATGTGATATGAGAGACAATCATATAAATATTACTGTAGTAAATAAACTATCTCTCCTTATTTGAATAATTTTGTACAATTTTGATAAGTTTTTTTTGTAATGTTAACCACAATGTCAACATCTAGATGATATGCTTGACATTGTGGAGAAAACTTACCAAAATTGTAGAAAATCATTCAAATACGGAGAAAGATAATTTATTTGCTAATATATGTGGCTATCTCTCATGTCACGTGTGCACCGTGTACATTGTAGGATTGAAGATGCTCTAATTAAGTTCATGATCAATACAGCAAAATTAAAAACTATCAATAAAGTTACAATTAGTTACTCAGATATAAAATATCACATTTTTATCCATGGTTTATATTTTAGTTTATATATTGAAGTAATAACATATTTATGAGTTTTTAAAAAAATGTGATCGCTTAGTATAATGAATGTAATAGTAACTGTTTTTTTTTATTTTACACTCAATTGACCACAACATTATACACCTAGTAACTTAGTAACTTTTTTTATTATGAAAAATCGCATTCTCATTAAATAAGTAAATCGTTAATAATTTGAATTACAACTCGCTCAGGTAAAGACTCGTGGCTAAAACCGAGATCTGGCCGTAAAATGTTAGCCTTTACAAGAGCATGAGCAGATATATTACAAAATGAAATGGAAAAAATTCGGATTCACTTCTAACAAATTTCTAATATCGTCGATCCATAGATCCAGATACGAAAATCCCCCGCTTCATTCACCGCTTTGACCACCTATTAACTTTAGAAAAAAATTTAAAAATAAATTTTATCTTAGTGATATTTAAAAAAAAAAAGACCTCTCATATATTCGTCCCATTATTTCCTAAAATTAACCTGACAATTCGTAAAGATAATTGTTAGCAAGACTGTTTTCCCTTCCCCATTTCACCCGAGTTCGATTCCCTTTCAGGTCAAGTTTGTCGTGGTCTTAAATGCCCAACAACACCCATGGGCCATGGCCGCCACAGCTGAGGAAGACTACTCTTCCTTCTTCATAAAACTCCCTCAACTCAACGCTCCCGGCCTATACATATACGATTATCTAACATTTTTTTCTTTTCTTAATAATCAAGAAGAGAAAAATCCGCCACTTTCTTGAATTCTGCGCTCCACTTTCTCATTTTATCTCTGTAGATCCACAGCCGTTACCCCAAACAAACATATTGCGGAAAAAAAAGCAAAGAGACAGCTTTTTCTTCTTTTTCCTTTTATCTAAAAAGAATCAGCTCAAAGTCTTTTGCTGATTAGTGCCCGATTTAAAGAAAAAGAGGTAGCTTTTCATTGAATCTTGAAAGGCTTTTACAACAGCATGGGGAGCAAATGGAGGAAAGCAAAGCTGGCTCTTGGGTTGAATCTCTGCACATATGTTCCAAGAACACACCTTGAAGATGACTTCGAAGAAAAGGGCTCCTTATCCTCCATCAAGGCGGCGGCGGCGGCGCTCTCCTCCACGCAAGTCGTCGGCGCCCTTCCCTCTACAGCCACTCCTGTCTCGCATGGCTTGAAGCTTTCGAAAAGCTTGAGTAGATCTTCCAAGGTTGCCTCTTGTGCTATTTCTCCTTTCTACAATCTTTTTAGAAGGAATTTATTATTAATTTGTATTTAAATGGTTTGTGAAATTAGTTGGGTAACATGGGAAATTTTATTTTATTTATCATAGTCAATATTTTAATAAAGGTGGTAAGCAAGAGAGTGTAGGGAATGGATATAATGTGTGTACATTTGGGTATTTTGTGGAATAATGAAATTGGTGACAAAGGACCACTTTTATTTATTGTTTGCTTTTCATCAAATTTCTGTGGTAAGCAATTGTTATATTTGGTCTTTTTATTTGTAAATCATCAGACATATTTATTAATCACTATGAATCACCAGCTAGTTCTCCGTTTCTCATATTTACTGCGATAGAGGAATTGTAGTGCTTGTTATTTCTTCACTATATATGCATATCATTTTCTTGCATTTCTTGTGTTTGATAATAAGTCAAGAAGGTTTTTGCTCTGAAAAAATATGTTCGTTTGAAGTACCATTATTAATTAACTTAGCACAATTTTAAGTAACTTTGGTAATATCTCTATTATGGCATCAAATTCACTTTTGTGTTCTAAAGTGAAGGCGCGGTTCTGTTTGCACATTTGTTAATTTCCTAGATATGGTTTTATATTAGGTAAGAGCTGGCCTGCACAAGTTTCGTTTTTACATGTATTAATAACTATAGAAAGCAAAAGGAAAAACCTTTGCCAGGATATGTCCTGCATTGGCATGAACTCTTTTAGGTTTTATTATTTCTGGGAGTCAATAATGGGATGCTTTGGTTGAAGTTTTTAATCCGTGCTTCTATCTTTTAATGTTTAGACCTTTTTCCCGATTCAGTATTTTGAAATTCTTTTCTTTATACTGTTCTGTGCTAGTATACATTAACCAACTACATGAAAGAGCCTGCAATGATTTACTTATTGGTGTTTTTATATTTTGATTCTTTTTCAGAAGATATGTTCAATATGTTTAGCTACAATGAGGCGGGGGGATGGTCACGCTATCTTCACTGCTGAGTGTTCTCATTCCTTTCACTTCCAATGCATTGCTTCTAATGCGAAACACGGAAACTTGCTTTGCCCAATTTGCAGAGCAAAATGGAAAGAGATTCCCTTGCAACTTCCTAGTTTGGATCATCCTCCTGGAAAGCCAAGAGTTTTGCCACCTAATCGCTCAAATCCAGGCAGGAACATAACTCCGTTAATCCAGCCCTCAGAGCCACCCATCTTTGATGATGATGAACCTTTAGGTCTTCTTCCCCTTCCTCCTTCACCACAGAATACCGGAAAAGGCAGAACAATAAAAATCAAGACGTACCCAGAAATTCCTTCTGTTTCAAGGTTCAATTCTTTGGATAAATTCACACTCCTCGTCCATGTTAGTGCACCTTCTTCATTTCCTGGTCAAAACGCACACCGTGCACCTGTTGACCTCGTCACAGTTCTTGACATCAGCGGCAGCATGGCGGGAACCAAGCTTGCACTCCTAAAGCGAGCCATGGGTTTTGTGATACAGAACCTGGGTCCCGCCGACAGGCTTGCAGTCGTTGCCTTCTCTTCAACAGCCAAACGCCTCTTCCCGCTCCGTAGAATGTCTGGAACGGGACAGCAACATGCACTTCAAGCCGTCAACTCATTGGTCGCGAATGGTGGGACGAATACTGCTGAAGGCTTGAGAAAGGGGGCCAAAATAATGGAGGACCGAAGAAGCAAAAACCCAGTTTCTAGTATTATATTGTTATCTGATGGCCAAGACACATATGGCAGGAGCCAGCAGTATTCAACTTCTAGAATAATCCCCGTACATACTTTTGGGTTTGGTGGGGACCACGATGCTTCGTCAATGCATTCGATTGCGGAGGTATCTGGAGGGACATTTTCTTTCATCGAGACGGAAAGTGTTATCCAGGATGCCTTTGCTCAGTGCATTGGAGGACTTCTGAGTGTTGTTGTGAAAGAGCTCCATTTGGGCATTGAGTGTGTTCACCCGGGAGTCTTTCTCAGATCGTTAAAAGCAGGCAGTTACCCAAGCAGAATCTTATCCGGTGGAAGAGCGGGATCTATTGACGTTGGGGATCTATACGCTGACGAGGAGAGAGACTTTCTGATTGATGTCAATGTCCCCATCGAACAACAAGAGACTTCACTATTGAAGGTGAGTTGTGAGTACAAAGAGCCATTAACAAAAGAAACAATAAATTTTGGAAGTGAAGTGGTTAGCATAAAGAGACCTGAAGAAGTGTCGAGTGAAATGGACGTGTCAATAGAAGTGGACAGGCAAAAGAACAGGCTTGGAGCAGCCGAGGCAATGGCTGAAGCAAGGAGTGCGGCCGAGAAAGGTGACCTGGCGGGAGCAACTTCCGTTCTTGAGAACTGCAGAAGGGCATTATCGGAATCTGTGTCGGGAAAGTCTCCAGATGACCGGCTATGTCTGGCACTTGGTGCCGAGCTCAAGGAGATGCAAGAGAGGCTCACGAGCCGGCATATGTACGAAGCATCGGGGAGGGCGTACATTCTGTCAGGGATGAGCTCGCATTCTTGGCAGAGGGCAACTGCACGTGGTGATTCTACCGATATGTCCAGTCTGATTCAGGCTTACCAAACCCCTTCCATGGTTGAAATGGTTACCAGCTCTCAGGCTACATTACTCGGGAGCCCATCTGCTCGCAGGTTTGTTCGTCCAGTTCCAGTTTGGGCCCCGAGGTCCCAACCAAAGCCCAGATAACATTGGCTTCATGATGGAAATATCATATCAACTTCTACCTGTGTGTAGTTTGTTTTTTAATGTCTGGTGTGGGGGTAAATAAGTATGTGAACAGGAGTTGGAAATTTTGGGGGATATACAATAATGAAGTTTAAACGTGGCAGTTAGGTAATATTTTCATTTATTTCTTATTATTATTGGTAAATGTACATACAAGATTACAAGGAGAGAGGTCACAGAGCATCTTTGAGGAAAGATGTGCATAAAGCCTTCATGCTTCTGTTTTGTGTATAACTCTTTTTTGTGAAAAATAATTTATAATTCCACAAGCCAAATGACAGGCCCAAAGAATGTCAGCAATTTCATTTCCACTATTTAGCAATTAGTTGTTGATAAACAATGTGAAATTTCAAAATATGATTTTTTTGTTGAGCTTCCTAACTTATTATAGTACTCCGTATATGTTCTATGTTAAAGTTAACATTTTCAAACTGAAATGAGTTTTGAACCTGCGATGCCATCTGACCGTAAGGCATTTGCATGGACAATAGGATGTTTTTAGGTGGACTGAAATTTGTTGGTGTGGTTTGATTTGGTTTGAATTGGTCTGGACTTGTAAATGTCTGGTCTCTCTGTATTTTATAATCTTGAAAATTAATATTTTTGTACATCTATTCATTTTCAATCACAAACCTACTTAGTTATTAATTTTGTATCTAATTGTTTGCTCAACACCTACCTCACCAAACAATTCATTAATAGTTTTAGCTTTGAAGATGTGACCCTTTTGACTTTCAACTCATCCTTAACTATCTTGACCATTGCATGGAGAAGCTAAAACCAACACGTTTAGAAGTTGATTGATCACATTAAAGCACGCATGTGGATATCATAAGGATAAGCAATATGACCAATTTGACTAAGCATCCAATTAAATTTGACTTATCCCACCAATAAGAAATTATAGTCCAAGAGCCCACTGTGGGCATTTAAAATTAGTTTTATTCGTTGTTTACACGCACCACAAATAACGGATCAAATGTCATAGCACACCTAAAACAAGGCTGGCGACACCTTTTTTGAAGGGCAGCCATCTGCATGTACAATATAACTGTATTTAGGTTTAAAGTTTGAACAAGAAACTAGTCCCTCCATGTCTTAAATCACTGAATGTTTTTAAAAATCTACAAATATTAAAAACATTTCTAGAAGACTGATTTACTTGGGGATTAGTAGCATGGACATATAAGTTGTGAGGGGTGTAGCATGTTGTGAGGGATTTTTGGTTGGATAGAGGGGGATTTCTTGGGATTTGTTATTGTTTTGGATCGTTTGATTTAATATAAGTTATTTTCCTTTCAAAAAAAAGTAGCATGTAAATATGAACTGGGAAGCAGAAAATAGGAAATAAGAGATGCGAGAAATGAGGGTTTTAAGAAAACAAAAAAAAGTAGCATGGACATACGAACTGGGAAGCAGAAAATAGGAAATAAGAGATGCGAGAAACGAGGGTTTTAAGAAAACAAAAAAAAAGTAGCATGGAAATACGAACTGGGAAGCAGAAAATAGGAAATAAGATATGCGAGAAACAAGGGGTTTAAGAAAAAAGTATATGAAACGTGTCGAAAACTAGTTGTTATATCGTGGGTGTAGCTCATGGTCAATATGGTACTCCCACAGCTAAAACAAACATGAATACTAACACGTGTGAACAATAATTTGTTTTGTTCGAGTAGCATAGCTATGTAACTTGCATTTAAAAATGTAACTTGCGTTGATAAGAAATGTTACTGCAAGCAAGTCGAAATGTAACTTGTTCACTAAAAAGTATACGAAATTTAACCTGTCTTGAATGGTGGTGTGTATGGGGGTCCCATGTCTCATACTCTCTTCTTGCTTTGCATGGAATATCTTTCAAGGTTACTACACTTAGAATCTTTCAGTCCTGATTTCAACTATCATCCTAGGTGTGGCACTATGAAGATCTTCCATCTCATATTTGTCGACGACCTGATGCTTTACTCCCGGGGAGATCTTCGTTGGGGTATTTTGAGTTTGCACCCCATTTTATTGTCGAAATTAGACTTTGCACCTGCACTACTACAAAAGGGAGATATCACGTCGCACATATAACGTCGGTTATTAAAAACCGTCGTTAAAAAGTCTGTCACGTCGGTTATCTCTACAAACCGACGAGAAAGGGTTAAAAGACACACCATTTTTAAATATATAACGACGGTTACATCAGAACTGACGTGATAGTTTTTTTTTAAAATCGTTAGTGCTCCGGGTATTTTAATTTTTAAGTGTCTAAGGACGGTTAATTTGGAACTAGCGTTATAAGTGTTTTTAAAAATATCACGCTCTCTGCAAAGGGACAGAAATTAAAACCTACGACCGTCCTAATTCATTCTCCAGCGCGCCTCTCTCCCTGCGAACGAAGACGACATCCAATCCAGCGCGCCTCTCTCTCTGCGAACGAAGGCGATTGGACGACATCCAATCGCCTACAGTCGAAGAAGATGATAGTCAGTTCACGTTGCTTAGTTATTCTCGGCCGATAGCAGGTTTCAATCATCGACTTCATTATTGTTTCTCTAGTGCATCAACTTCGATTTGTATTAATATGTAACGTGAACCCTAAATCAGTGGCGTATCCAGGAATTTAATGGGGCGGGGGGGGGGGGGGGGGGGGGGAGAAAAATGCAACTATGTTCTGATCCTTCCTTTGCAATGCCTGTGACAAATCAATGGTAATTCATAGCACATCTTTCATTATATGCAAGTAGAACAAAAATCATTGAATATTGAGTATACTTCCACTTTATGTTTTGAGTCACTTGCATCGCCATTTATCTCTTCAAGAACGTCAATAATTAAAGAAAAAAACCTCACAATGCTAACAAGTGTGTTGTAATGAGAACCCCACCGCGTGCCACTAAGACACTTTAAATAAAGTAGTCTCTTGCTTCAAAACGGTTCCTGTTTCAATTATTCCCAAAGACATTGATTCAAGTAATTGCTCAACTTGTTTGCCTCGAAGCTTATCTCTACACTTGGATGAAGCGCACACGACATTACATAGTTGGGAGACATGAAAAAAGAATAACAAGATGTCATTGTTTTGTTTTGTCACCACCACAAGGGCTAATTGCAATTGATGAGCAAAACAATGAACATAGAAAGCACTCAGATTATCATTCAGAATTAAAGTTTTAAGGCCATTAAATTCACCTCGCATGTTACTAGTGTCGTCATAACCCTGACCTCATATTCTTAACATATTTAACCCATGTCTCGTAAGAAGAGGCTCAATGGCTAACTTAAGTGAGAGTGATGTCGTATCAAGAACATGGACAACTCTAAGAAGATGAGTCAATTATATGGCCACATGTATCAACATATATAGCGGATAAACACAATTAGTTGCTCTTTCACTGAGATATCTCTTGGCTCATCAACAAGATTTCCATAGATCGAATTCATTTCCAAGATCTTTGAGTATGAGATTAGATGTCTCGGTTGCAATAGCATTGATAATGTCTTTTTGAACAAGTGAACTAGCATTTGGTGACTCTCATGTGCATTCTGCAATACCACTTTTGATATTTCTTCATTGTGCTTTGCAAAAAACTTCAGGAGTTCAATGAAATTCCCACGATTAATAGACTCATGACTTTCATCATGTCCACGCAGAGGTAAGCCTTACCGTAGAAGAAACCGTATACAATCAACATTTGTAGTCAATCAAATACGATATTCTTGCTTCATTTGCTCCGATTATTTTGAGAGACATACTTGTATATGCTTCTCTTGAGTCATCCAATTACGTAAGCTTGTACATTACTACCGTGTACATTGTTATGTTTTCCAACATGAGCATGAAACATTTCTGACCCTTTTTGACAATTATTGAATCCTTCTATTACAAAGGAATCATCTTCACCTTATTGTCATGTACTATCATTATTGAATAGATAACAACATAAACAATATGTTGCATCTTGGGATATACTATACTTCAACCAGTTACTATGGTCTTTAAATCATTGAGGATTGAACCTGTGATTGGTGCTTGCAATCATTCTCGAGGGAAATACATTGTTTTAAGGTTGAAAAGGACCCATTTGAAGATATAGTCGTCGCACAATATCTCTATCATTGACATGACATTCATTGATATTCTTCCTTTTACCGGGATCAACTTCAAGATTTTCTAAATTTAATTCAATGCAAGGACGTGAGATAGAACCTTTCGCAGAGCTTTGATTAGATAAATCCTCAAATGTAGACTTTCTTTTGTAATGAAAATAATTTGTCAAGACTGATTTTTTCATAACTGAACAAGAAAATGTATTCCATAAATTCATTTAGGAATATTAATTACACATATTATTCAAAGAAACTATTTCTCAATAATTCATATTTAACTGAAATTGTGATTGAGTTATATCTCAACCATGTCAAATAAATTGATATTCTTAACAATCTCATAACTTTTATTTGCAATTGTCAATTGATTTATACTACTATTTCTCAGTATCAAATCACTGAAATTACTTCAACAAAATAGACCTAATTCTTTCATATAGCAACTACCGGTCTACCAATCACAACCAATGAATCAAAATGACCAAACATTGAAACAATAATTCACAAACTACAAAAGCAAGTGAAGATTGTTGATGAAAATAACAGATAAAATCAAGAGCCTAGTCACGAGTCTTACCTTGAGAGTTGAGAATTGACAATTGACGTAAAAAATCATTGATGAAGACAACAAATTAAAGAATCAAAATCCTACTTATATTGGTTGGTCGTTGATGCAACCAGTAAGCCACGCAAGAGTTCGGAGTCGGTCAGAGGCTTCAACAGTCGATGAAGGGCATCACCGGATTCACCACGTCGGCCATCGTCGTCTTTGTCGCCGCGTCGCGTAGATGGATTCGCTCACTCGCTCAATGCCTCATCTGTTACAACCTACAAGAAGTATGGAAGAGGCGGAGTTGCCGTCGCCGGTCTGTAGAGTCGAAGCTTGGAAGAGTCGAAGTCGATTGGAATTATGCAGACTGAAAAGGTGAAGAGCATAAGAGCCGAAGGGGGTAAGGACCGTCAGAGGATTAAGGTGATTGTTGAAAGGAACTCCAGCTTCGGTGCTTCACGCTGCAATCACCGAGCCTATTTTTTAAAAAAAATCCCAAAACGCACCTAAATGATCAAAACAATGTCATTTTGGTTTTTGCCTACAAATTCAGTGGGGGCAGCTGCCCCTGCCCCCATGTTGCAAATCCCTGTCAACAGTAGGTCTATGAACAAGCATAAATCCTCTTCATCCACAGAATTGAATAGAGCCTCCACCCACTCAGCCACTCCTGCATAAAAACAATTGGCCGCCTGAAATCCTTCCCTCTTTTTGCCCAAACCTTGGCCACCACCATACAAATTTTGAACAAATGGATTGTTATCTCCTCCTCCTCATTACATAGCTGACAATCCCCTAGTATGTCCACCCTTCTTTGTCTTAGCATATCTACCGTTGGAAGCACATTTGCCATAATCTACTAAAAACACGTTTCATCGTTGGATGTATGAACCCCCCCCCCCCCCATATTCTTGTCCAACATAACCACCATTCCTCCTCGATCTCCTCGACTAATCATCGATAATTTTTATTTAACAGTGTACCGACCCCGAGAATCATCAATCCACTAATATCCTGTAATACTTGAGATTAATTTAAAAGGGTTAATAATACTACTCATATCAACAAGGTGCATCTCCTTTTAAGGGAGCTCATCAGCTAAGAACTCCAAGTTAAGCATGCTTGCATAGGAGTAGTCTTAAGATGGGTGACCCCTTGAGAAGTTTCTCAGGGTGTGCACGAGTGAGGACAAAGTGCGCGGTAAAGGTTTGTGTGGTTTGTAAGAACAGTATGAATGATATGGAAAGTATATAGGAGTAACCTACCTCAGGCCCTGCGGGGTCAGGGAGTTATAAATGGTACCAGAGCAACTCTACGATAGTGTGTTAATCCGTTGGATATCAGGCAACCACTTAGCAGAGGAGGATTCTAGGGCTTGATTGGGATTAATGTACATATAGGCGTAAGTGAGCGCAGATCCGTTTCTAAGTGGGGTGACTGTAATACTTGATATTAGTATAAAAGGATTAATAGTATTATTCATATGAACTAGGTGCATCTCCTTTTAAGGGAGCTCATCAGCCAAGAACTCTATGTTCAGTGCGCTTGCACGGGAGTAGTATTGAGATAGGTGACCCCCTAGGAAGTTTTTCAAGGCGTTCACGAGTGAGGAAAAAGTGCACAATAAATGATTGTGTTGGTTTGTGAAGACGGTACTTATACTCTGAAGAGTATCTAGAAGTAACTACTTTGGACCCTATGGGGTCAGGGTGTTACATACCCGTCCAGGACTTCCCTTCGGCTAACAGGAATATTCAGTACAACCGCTCGCTCAACCCCTATAAAAATAGAATGTATCTTCTCCAGATTCCAACCAAACTGGTCCTCCTTAATAAGGGGCTGCAACATTCATGTCAGCAATGACATTTGGTCTGGCCAGATGCACCTGCCCGTTGTCTTTCCCCGAGAGCCATCTATCCCTCCACACAGATATATCCCAACCATGTCTAACCCTTTTATGTGTCCCCTCTCGTACTTGATTCTGAGGGATTGATAGGTAAAAGGAAACTAGCCTATTCATCAATGGAGGGCCTAGGGGGCAAGCGCCACCGCTTTCGGTCCCGAAAAATACTATTAGTATTAGGGTCATAGAGTAGCACCCATGCTTTTAATCCAGTTGAAGATTATCAGTTTTTTACGAGTGTATAAATTTGAATATGTAAAAACTGCTAGAAAGAAATATTGTTGCACTGAAGAAGGGAAATGTATATTTAAAACTCATTTTCAAAGTCATACCATTTGATTATGAGTATTGCCAACACTCAAGAAATTTATTTCGGATATGAATATTGGAATAAGGATCACACTATCATTCCATTATAATGAGCACCTCCGTAGCTAATTCCACACCATTTGTCCTAAAAGAATGTTCATGTCATAGTTTATGATGCATACTTGATGATAAAACTTATTCTTTCTTATTAATAATTAGACTTGTATGAAAAATTCAAACTTGACTTACATATTAAGAAACTACACTAAAGAAAGAGTGAATCACATAAATGAATACATATATTGCATACAATAACAATTTTAACTCCTACTTCTCATTTCACTAGAGAGACTTTTAACATGGCTCTAAGCCAACATTTTGTAATGAAACAACTTTGACACGATCCATAAATATTTGCTATATATGTTACTAATTTTTTTCATGAAGAAATTACCACAGAAGTGTGATCTAAATTCTTGAAATTATAAGTTCATGTTGGACCTGTTTTTTATATTGAAATATAGTTCAATATGTAAACCCAGTATTACAATGTAGTTTGTGGAATGCGAGGACTGTTAATCTAAATTGAACTCCATTATGAGATCATTGTGGTACTATATTTCAAACTAGTAAATTTGGTCCATTAAATTTCATAGTCCGAAACACTTAAAATTTTAATATGAAACTTGAAATAGTGTAAAGGCAATGTGGTTCTAATAAGCTTATATACAGATTCTAATCTCGGTTACTACTCTAAAAATCGCTCTAGGCGCCTGACTAGCCCTCTCCTAGGTGCTAGGCAGTGGTCGGGGCGCTCTGATTTTAGTCTAGGCGCTCCGTCTGATTGATTTGGTGTCTATGTGAATTAGCCGACCGCCTAGGGCGCCTAGCCGCCTAGTTACCCACTCATAGCGCTTAATTAGCTGCCTAGGACGTCTAGATTCACCGAACATTTTTTTGCTTTTATATATTAGTTTCCTAAAAGATATATGTACCATTAACTTTAACAAAACATATGAAGAAAGTTGATAGCTCTAGATTAATATAAGAACTATACATGTTTGTACATAATCTAAAATATTGTTATTATTATTTTGTACTCCGTAATATTTATTACATAATGAAGTTAACCGAGTATGCATGTTATATTATTAAATGTGACAACTCTATCATTGATGCATGTTAATGTGTATGTGTGTATATATTTTTACAACTATACACACACAAATACAACATAGCACAACATCACTAATCATATTTTTGCAAAACATTGACAAAACTATAATTTATATGTCTGACTAGTTCCCGCCTAGTATATTTTCAAAATTATGTATATTTTTCTTTTAAAAATCGACTATTGCTATTTAGAATTGTCCAAATGCTCACACAACTAGACGTAAAACCAGAATATGTATAAAGTCAATCTGAATTGAATACTGTTAAGTGTTAACAGGCCAAAATTGAACCCGACCCAACCCGACTCAAGTCAATTTCGCCCCCTTTGAAAAAACGTGTAGGTCCATCACTAGTATTTGTTGTTATGTATAATTACAGAATTTTTTATAAACAAAATCAAAAGAATTTGGTCAACGCACAAGCGGCCCAAAAAAGCATCAGCCTAAATTTGAGCCCAACTATCGAAGAGGTTTTCGCCCAGGCAAGAAGTCTTTGCGTTTTGACAATTTGAACAAAGTCGACCCAATAGGCAATAGCACCATAGCAGAGACGACTTAGATCAACACTCACGAAGAAGAGACTCTTCCCAACAATGGAAGCTCTGGCGATGCGCCTTCGATCGGCCATTGTTCTTTTCTTCTTTGCTTCACTATATTTATTAGTTGGTTCATCGTCTCCGGAGCTTCATATCATCAACGCCGAACGTAGAGTGAGCTCCCATTTTCTTTTAAATTGTAGACGTTCTAATTACTCCCGCAATTTGAATAATAAACAGATGTAACGGTTGAAATTTCTTATCTTCCTGACTGTTATAATTTTACGCGTGTTTCATTAGTTGGGATTGGGCAGAGAATTGCTAGCTCTGGTGTTCTGATTTGATACAAATTTACTCATAATCTTAGTTTTTTATCTGCATTCGCATTTGGGAAATCAATGAACATCAGAGTTTTTCTGATGATTCTGTGACCTAGTTCCCTGCTTTAATTTAAGATGCTAAAACTGCAGGAATGATTATTACGCCTCTACGTTTCTGTTATTAACGATCATTTCCTGCTGTTTTTGTTACAGATCCAGGATTTTGTTTTGTTCTACTTATTGCTGAAAAATTGATTTATAAAAAACTATCGCTGTGATTATGTCCTGGAATTTCTATAATTTTGAATTCTTTTTCTGTATGTAGGTAGACCTGAATTCTCACATTGTCCGAACTTACTTGACATTGAAGGTACTTTCCCAATTTCTAGCAGTTCTTTAAATGCTGAAGTGCTCAGCTTTGTTCTGATATCTTAAGTTTATTTGTATACATACCACGAGTCACAACAAACTAATCTGACGCCAACTTCCAAGATCCCATTATGATCCTTTTTCATGATCCCATTTCAGGTTGAAAATGCTGGAGAATCTCCAGCTTCAGAAATCCTTCTGTGTTTCTCACCAGAACAAGCTGATCATCTAGCAGTGCTTAAAGCAGCTTCTGTTTCTGGTAAGAAGAAAAAGACCTCTTATCTGCCTCTTGAAGTGAAGCTAGCTAACCGTCCTGATGGGCCAAATGGAGCTAAATACTATTCTATATCTTTGCTCAAGTCATTGAGCAAAGGTGAATCTGTGTCTATTGAAGTACTCTATGTACTCACACATTCACTTGTACCTTTCCCAGCGGAAATAAGCCAGTCTGAGTCTCAGCTAGTGTATTATCATGACAGTGCTATAATACTATCACCATATGTTATTAAACAGCAAGTTACTTTTATAAAGACACCAAGTACTAAGATTGAGTCCTTCACAAGTATGGAACCAACTGATCATGCTGGGACACAAATAAAGTATGGTCCATATGAGGAGCGCTCTCCATATTCGTACTTTCCCATAATTGTTCATTTTGAAAATAACAATGCATTTGCTGTTGTGGAGGAGCTTGTACGTGAAATTGAAATTTCTCACTGGGGCAGTATCCAGATTACAGAGCATTATACTCTAATGCATGCCGGTGCTCGGCATAAAGGTGTTTTCTCAAGGTTTGCTTATATTAATATTGTTTCAATTACAAATTGCAACAAGTTTTCTGCTATTTAAATCATAATAGGATATGTTGTATACTTTTATCAAAAACATCTATTTCGCTAAAGCTGAAACCCATTTAAAAGATCAACAAGAAGATGAGCTTCATCTCGTAATGTGTCATGAACTAATAACCACATATCCTCTTTCGTAATGTTTTGGCTGCCAGGGTTGACTACCAGTCTCGACCATCTCAGAGTGGCGCCTCTTCATTCAAGAACCTCCTTGCTGAACTACCTCCTAGAGTTCATTCAGTGTATTACAGAGATAATATAGGGAACATTTCTTCCTCTCGTTTGCGTACCAATGCAAAGAAGGTATCTCACATGATGCTCTTCATCTCTATCTCTTTACTGTTGTCAGTTTTTCTTAAATCCTTGTATATTTTTTTCTATTTGTGATTTATGACAAATGCTTTTCATATATTTTTTATTTATACAGTTTATCTATTTGTGATTTATGACAAATGCTTTTCATATATTTGTTATTTAGTCAGTTTATCATTTTTTTGCTTTCTAGTTTGTTTCTTTAGATGGACAGTGTAGTCGTCAACCATTTAAGTATTGTCAAAACAGTTCAAGTAGTGAGATGTATTTCATTACTTGAACTATGGCTGTACTTTTCTAACATCCACCTAGCGTTTTGACTTATCAATGTGTAAGACACATTCTTTGTGTATTCTTAAAAAGGGGTGATCAAGAAAATGAAAAAATGCAGACGAAAGATGTGTAAATTACAATCTCGGTGAATCTCCATTTCTTTTTGCAGTCGGAACTTTTGATTGAGCCACGATACCCTCTGTTCGGAGGGTGGAAAGCCACCTTTGTCCTTGGGTATGGAGTTCCATTGAATGACTTTCTTTATGAATCTGCTAATGGTGATCGTTACCTAAATTATAGTTTCGGGTGCCCTCTAGCAGAGACTGTTGTTGACAAGTTGACCATCAAGGTGGGGCATCTAATTTTTAACTTCTCTCTAGCTCTTTATAGTATTTCTGCATATGCTCAGATAATTATTCATTGGCTGTGTTTTTTAGGTGGTCCTTCCAGAAGGTTCGAAGAACCCATCTGCTGTGGTACCTTTTCCTGTCAAACAGAGTTTAGAGGTAGCTGTTATTTAAATGGCTTCAATGTATCTCTTTTTTCGCTAACAGAAGCCAATGACATACTTCGTATATAGATCCTACAGTAACTTGTGTTGGAGCAACAATCAGATGGATTGAACAATTACCTATTAGATTCATCCACGCTACCCCTTTAACTGAAGTATTGTTATTTGGATTATTGCAGAAAAAGTACTCATACCTAGATATTGCTGGGAGGACTGTTGTGGTCCTTGAAAAGAATAATGTAGTTCCTGAGCACAACACTCCATTCCAGGTGACCTCCCATGTTCCTTTCTGTCAAAGTGCCTGAGAGGACCCATGATTATACAAACCCGTTTAAAAAAATGCATTTTCAATAGTGTTTTTTTGTCAGTTGCCCCCAACAAAAAAGGAGTCCTATAATCCTTTTTAGTTAAATAAAGTTAATTTTTCATGTTGATTTCCAAAGAAAACTATAATCGGCTAGCAATTATAACTTTTTTAGTTAAGTATAAGTTCTAAAACCATATGTAGAATTCCATAACATTTGAGATTTCTACATTCATTAAACATACAAAGTTCTACATAGATTAACTCTTATAGTTGGATCCATCATTGACACATTAGTTTTTATATGATGAATAGAGAGTATTACATAATTTAGAAATTACAATATTCTGATCCATGTACCAAATCTGGGATGAGATAATTAGGCCTTGTTTGGAATCACTAACTATTTCTTGGAATTGGTAGTGATACCCATGTTTGGGATCAAGAATCAAGATATCTAGGAATTACAAGAGTCCCGGGAATTCCCAACTCCTGAAATTACAGGAATCAAACACCATCCATAAACCATTGGTTTTGCCCATATTCCAAACTTGGTTTTATAGAACTCCGATCACCAAATCATTCTGAATGAAGAAAATGTGTTCTCGACTTCTGGTACCTTGTGCATATTTTGCAATCAGAATATATATGTGTGTTAATGGATTTAATTTATACTACTCCTTTTCTCCCGAAACATAAGTTTTACTGCAAACACTTGCCCCCCCCCCCCCCCCCCCCCACCCCCCAAGTCAAGTTTAACCAAGTGAAGTTCAATTTTCATGAAATATGCAAAATACGAGTCACGGACAAGTTACATATTACGGATTATAAATTTAGATAAACTGACAACTAAATTTAAAAAACTAAATATGATTCATAATTAATGAATGTTGTACTTTACCAATATTAAAAAGTTGTACACTTTTCAAACATGACTTGTTTGGGATGGAGGTTGGTTGGTCTGTTGGAAAGAACAACACTATGATGAAGGTTACTCATTCTTATGCATGATGCTATACACGTGCCTATTTTTAGGGTTCTAATGGAACTCCTTGGGTATTGATCCCTGCAGGTCTATTACCAGTTCAGCCCAGTTTTCATGCTTGCAGAGCCAATGATGTTGACTGGCGTCTTTCTCCTTTTCTTCCTCACTTTTGTCACTTGCCAGCAAATGGATCTCTCTATCCGCAAATCCAAACAAGCATGACTGTAATGACTCTTTTGGACCCATTAACGTTTGCAATATTCTTTAAATTTTACTCTTATTACTTATTTGCTGCTCATCTTATTTTATTTACAGCACATACCTTTTTCACTAGCACAGTGAAGATTTTACTATATTCAGCTTGAAATTTTACAAATATCTTGGCAGGAAGGCGTTTAGTAGTTGATGATGAAGTTTTGGTCTCCGTTTCTTTTTTTGGGAGAGAAGTTCCCTATTCTTCACTGGGACTTGACGCTAATATTTACTTTAGCATGCTTGTTGGTATTATGTATCCTGCAGCATTAGATAACAAAAGACACCAAAACTCTCACGATTCATAGTGTATTATGAAACAACTCACTTTTGTCGTGTATGTTGCTGATTTATAGTGCCCAAACTTTCTATGCAAAGGAATGTATCAGATTTTTATGAGGATTTGAATATCGCTCAATTAAAATTATAATAGAATAAATAATCCAAGTTTGAGCATGTTTGCTAACAGTAAATTTGATTGAATCGACTGATTCAATTGAATGCTTGAAGTTGATGAAGTTTTGGCTAAATTGATTGAATCTAATGACTTATTTTAAAAAATATTTATAATATAATAAAATATAGAAAAGATTATATGAAAAATAACTAAAAGTAATTCCAAGTTTCCAATCTCACTTACTTCCATTATTTGTGAAATTAAAAGTTGTGTGTTTTGATAAAAATAAACCGGTTGATAAATAAAAAATTTGAAACTACACGTTTACACCAACAGTTCTGTTGAACAGAAAAAGTTGCTACCTAAAAAAGGTTGTCCTAATATTTGAGGTAGCACACTAGCACCTTTTGGTAACTAATTAAAATTAGATAAAAAAAAATAGGACTCTTATCATGATCAAATGAAGCTAAGGTGCTCATTAGGTGCTTGCAAATCTGTATCTGATTCCTCAGTTACCATGGGGATGAGTGGGTTGCAACTTTGTATGTCCCTTCTAACAACACAATTGGAGAGCTTGGAATAAGGCACATAGTTCTGCTCGCAAAACTGTCTCAGCTTGAACAGGGAAGCGAAGACCCCTAATGAACTTTGCAGTATGATCTCTTGCAACCGCACCTCCATAAGCTCTATTAGTGAAAGCTGTATAAGTATTAAGTTTGAGAAACTCAGCAGATGGTTTCTTCCAAGAACCTGTTTATTATGCTCAGTCTGACTGCTGTTTTATTGGGACAACAGTATGCTGACATGTTTGACGAGAGTGTGGTGTTTACTGCTTAGTATACTTGGTGGGAGATGTAGATTGACACAGGCCGGCATGTGAGCTTTTAACAAGACAATATCATGGAAAAGGTGCTCTATAATGCCCATTTAAACTTCTCGCATCCAAAGCTAGCCACGATAAAAGATCATACACTATCTCAGCGATGAATCGATGATCGTTGGTGATAGTACACCATTAACAGAATCATAAAGTAGTTCCACATTTGACTTTGAAAGGAGCAGAAATAGAAGATGTGATCGATTGAAGATTCTTTCTTGTGGTAAAAGGGCACATGGAGAAATGCTGATAGCCAAATCTGGAGAAATTTTAAGACACAGGAAGCCATAGCCCATAGGAAAGAGTCCATGAGTAGGTATTCACTTTTGGAGTTTGAGAGCTCTGCCAAATGCAGGTATTTGATGGATTAATGTTTTTTTGTCTCCTAATTGCACCATAAGTAGAAGGTGTCAAGTAAACAACCCATCCGCATTTAGGAACCAGATTAAGACACCTTGGTCATTTTAGCAACTTAGCTCCTGACTGTTAATAAGTTAATGACATATACCCTTCTCCATACATGAGAATCAGTATGCAGTCCTTCGGATAATGCTCTGGTTGGAAACCTGACTGCTATGAACAGTGGCGGACCCACTAAGGGTCCCACGGGGTCCCGGGACCCCGCGTACTTTCAAAAAAATACCTATATATTATATACGAAGTATATTTTATTTAAAATTTAGTTATAACTTTATATATAACACAAAAACAAGTATGAGTCCCAAAGAATGGAGCAGAACAATGGAGGAAAGGCTTTAAAAACCTTTACTTTTCTTGGAGGTGTAAGGATCGATTCCCTTTCACTCATGTTCCTCTTTTTTTGGTTTATTATTGTAAAAGATCACAACTACATCCTTTTGCCTTTTTTAAAAATCCCCAACTTTACATAATTCAATTAATTATTAAAATTTCTATTATGATTTTCCATTATTAAGTGAAGAATTGAATAAAATAGTTGGTGATTATGAAATTAATTTGGTTGACAATCCACATGATCAACATGTTTATTTTGAATCTTTAGAAGCTTATCCTGGTTTTAGAGAAAAAAATTGTTGATTTGCATCCTAATGTTCAAGACGAGGTGCGCCATAGTAGGGACTATGAAACGCTGTACTACTTTAATATTTGGAATTTTATCAATTCAAAACTTGAAAGGTAAATGAATTATCAATACGAGACCTGAATGAAGAAATTTATAGATATAAGGCTCAAATGATGAAAATTGTCAATTTAGGACTTGAATGATTGAAGACTATCAATCTCGGACCTATATTGTCATGAATTTTTATTATTTTTATGTTAAATTTTTGAAATATTATTTAGTTTTATTAAACTAATAAACTTTTGTGGAAAAAAGTTTATAAAAAAATAGCAAAGGAATTAATAAAAAATAAATAAATCAAAATCTATGAAATCTTAGATCCTAGATTGATAATTTTCATCTTTCGGGTCCTATATTAATACATTTCATCTTTTGGGTATCGAATTTTTAATTTATCTATCTTTAAGGTCCTGAATTGATAAAATTTCTTAATATTTTGATGATATACATTAACTATGAAATGTTATGCTACTTTAATATTATATACTTACATTTTTTTTAAATTTTTTATTGTTTAGAGTTACATTAAGGTAGGAACCCCGTGACTCCGATTTTCTGGGTCCGCCACTGGCTATGAAAGTTGCCCACATGGAAATTTGCTTCTTTAATTCCCAGCATATCTTGAGTGACCAGTGCTTTTGACCAGTATTAATTCATAATCAAATGTTTTAATTCACAATAAAATCTAAAAAAATAATAAAATCGTAAAAAATATTAAAAAAATCGTAAAAAAATAAAAACAAGATAATAAAACATTTATAAAATAATAAATTTAAAAATATTTTTTTTTGAAATTATATAAGGTTGGCTTTCCTTATATGTTAAAAAAATCTTTGGCCACTTTTTTGTCCTATTTAGGTGATTAACTCAAGAAATTATATAAGGTCGGCTTTCCTTATATGTAAACTGCTAAGAGCACGAGATGTTCTAGGTGACTCCTTTGATGTATATAACAACAAAATTAACATTAGAAATTGTCTTAAATAGGAGTAAAAGTAATGTAAATCAAAGTTGCACTATTTTGGTTTTCTCTGAATAGGAGTAATTACTTTCATATGGTTGGAGATCCATTTAAATGTTTTGTAATGTCAAAGGATGACACTATGATTTTAGTATGACAATAATTTACTCATATTTAAATAAAAATATAATATTCTTATTTTAGAATTTCACATCATTTTTCACTCATACTTTGGAAAATGATACTAGAACTACACTTGCACCGTTTCAAATCCCTACTACAAAAACAACTTATGGATTTTTCTGAGAGAAGTCCATCTAATTGCTTGTGGTGAACCCTTTTCTCTAAGGGTGGGCGCAGATAGACACGGATGAAGTCTTAGAATATTTTTACTTACACTATTTTCGGACTCAAACCAGACTTAAACAGACCAGAGTAGATCAAACTAGACCAGGCCTGATTTAAATAGACCAGACCAGACTTTCATAGTTATAAAATACACAGAGGCCAAAAATTTACCAGATCGATCAGTTCAGACCAAACTAGATTAGACAAGATTTAAATAGATCAGATCGGACCATTAATTTCAATGCAAGTAAAAACATCTTTATTCTATTATGATCGAATTGGTTAGTTCATGTGTCCATTGAAGAATTTTAATAGGAATAGACCGATCATGTACATTAGATGGTTCTAGGCCAGTACCTAGCAAGTTTAGATAACAAGAATATTTAGGTCATTGACAAAACAGGGTAGATTCCCTGCTGACAATTCCAAAAGGTGTAGATTCCTGTCTACAGACCATTTTAAAAGGTGAACATATTTGGTGAATATGTTCAACAATTTATATATATATATATATATATATAAATAAAGCGGGAAACGTATTTGGCGAATATGTTGGACAATTTTGAATTAAAAAGTGTAGTACAGAGGCGTCTGGAGACTATTTTAATAGATGAACATATTTGACGAACATGTTCAACAATTTTCATTAAAAAAAATCAGTGGACGTATTTGCTAAATATGTTCAACAATTTCAAATAAAAAAAGTTTAGTAGAGAATCGGTTCCTGTATTAACATGTAAAAACAGTCCAATGCATTATTTATCTCATGCAACCTTTCAAAAACAATTAGAGCATCTTCAATGCTAAAACGTTAACGGTGCATACGTGGCATGAGAGATAGCCAATGAAAAAACAATAAATAGAATATTCCTCTCCTTATTTGAAGGATCTTATATCATTTGGTAAGTTTTTCTTCACAATGTCAAGCATAATGTCTAGATGTAGACATTGTGGTTGACATTACAGAGGAAAACTTACCAAAAACATATAAGACCGTGGAAAGACGGAGAGAGAAATGTCAAAAAATCAATCTTTTGTGTTTATCTCTCATGGCACATGTGCACCGTGCACATTGTAGCATTGGAGATGCTCTTATACAGTACTATCTACTGAAATGAAAATTTATATATTCTGAATTGAAATACTTTTTGAAATGATAAGAACAACTTGTTATTAAAAACTAAAAAACTAAAAAAGTACTGTACAATTTAAAAACGCTAAAGTATTAAAAATACATGAAATCATTGTTGTCCTCTTCTTCTGCTTGGACGCATATTCATCTCATTTTGAAACCTTGTTTCTTGACGACGCCCCACTCGAGAAGTTCGTGATAAATATTTCGGCGGTAAAAGATGGATCCCAATATCCGGCCACTCATTCACACTTGGTAGAGGCATAATATCACCCGCATGTGCATTAATGTAAGAGCTCAGTTTATATACCTCCGGAATGTATCATATACTCTACCCACATATATGGGTCGTTCGTCACGATATGTGGGTTCAACGAACTCCTCCTCATCCTCATCCTCGTCCTCGTTCTCATTTGGGTTATCATCACTGTCTTCGGAACTGCTCTCGTGTTCAAAAAAGGAAAGAGCGTTATAATCAGGATCATCGTCACTATCCGAAGCATCATGGGGGACATTGATGTCAATAATTGACCGGGTCACCTCTGTCACGCAATTCCCGAGCAACCTCCCCCAAACATTGAGTCTACAATATAAATTTATACAATTAATACTGTGAATTATTACATTATTTGAGAACACTAAACACTCTTAAATACTAACCGTGATAGCAGATTCCGGATGAGCTGGAACAAACCCGGTTCTAGGACGGTCTTGAACCGGGTTGTTAATGTGTATCTTTCTCATGTAATGGATCCAATGATGATACTCATCAGTGAATCCCACTCTAGTCATGTCAAACACATATAATTTTTCCCATCGCTCCTCCCATTCTGCAATAAAGTCAGCATTGTTCTGTGGTCGGGTAGCATGGTGACGGTTGTTATGAATCACCGGATCCGGTATATCCTGGACTGCACCGAATTGACGACAAAATCTTCCAGGATAGTATGTCTCAAAATATGTACAATAAATAAGTGGAACTCTAGTTGACCATAGTTCATATGCATTAGTGCAAAATGGTGGAAGACTCATAAGCGGGTAAGGGATCCATTCAAACTGTGCAAAAAAGTGTTCCATATTAGTAAAAAAATATAAAAAAAACAATTCATTAAATAAATTTAAAATTTACCTCACACTCTTAATCGGTCAAATTGGTCCCTATAAATGCGTACATTGAATCTACTAGTGTCTGACCAGTTATGCCGACAAACCCACCTATATTTAACGACTTATAAAACAAATCATAAAAACCACAGGAGAGTATAATGTAAATTACCGATGTCAGTGAAGTTTACCTAGCACCATAGGGCAAATCGAATAAGTGCTCCAGTGGAAGAACCCCTTGGGGTCGAACCATCGGCAATCTCTCCCATGCCCAGAGTTGTAAAAGGACTAAACATCCTCCCACTGAAACTTTGTCCGCCTTCGCCGCTTCACATAAGTTGTGGTACAAATATGCCAACACGGCCGAGCCCCAACTCCACCTAGTCAAATTCTCTAAGTTGTCTTGCAACAACTCAAGAAAGTACAACGACGCTCTACCGCTAGTGCTAGGAAACAACAACCCACTGAGCAACTGCCAAATCAACGCTTTCGTATGACGAATAAGGTCAATTTCTGGGCTCCACAGTGATAACGGAAAGCGTTTAATGGCTAGCATCCTAATGTTGTTGGATGATGTTAAATCTTTATCTAGTGGCCTGAAACCGAGATAATCATCACACGTCTGAACCCATTCACTCTTACTATATGTCGTCGGACCAGTAAGTGGGAGACCGTCAATCGGTAACCCGAGCAGCACTTGTGCATCTTGCAATGTAATGCCTACCTCGCCAAAAGGTAAATGGAAAGCATGTGTTTCTGGCCTCCACCTCTCAACCAATGCAGTGATAAGACCCCAATCAATAAATTTCCTGTTTCCCGTTTTCAGTCCAAGACTTGAGAGCCCAGCCCTAATTTCCTCTATAAATACTCCCCTTGGGGGTAGTTGTAGATGGTTCACAAATCATTTATTGCAAGGAATTTGATGGAGTATATGGCCCAGGAACCCCCGGCCCATAGACTTCTGCTATTCTAAGGGAGGCCCAATAGGCCCAGGAAGCACAACAGGCCCAAATCACAGCGCCCCAAGCACTAAGCAATCCACGTGGCACACTGGGGTGCCTTTGGCCCCCTGGCCGAAGGCTCCAAATTCTCACAGGATGGCCAACTCAAGCAAACAAAGTTACTGGGACAGAACGGCAGAAATCAGTAGCCCTCGGCACCTGGAGCCCTCGGCACTAAGGAGGTCCCCGGTACTCAGAGCCCTCGGCTAATCATCTGCAGCCGAGGGCACCTTTCTCGACATAATATCCTCTCCACATGCGCCTGAATCATCTTGCCAAGTACGACGTCACATCCAACAGCCGCATTAAATGCGACCACATGCAACTGCCAGTGCCAACCGGTTGATGTGACCCCTCGGCCACTGGATGCTTGACACGTGTCCCTATCTGGCATTTATTACTACTATAAATAGCACCCCTTTTCCCCATTTGTAATCCAATCAAAATACGCTCACTACTTTCTCAGCAATATACTCTCTCTCTCTTACTTATGTTCTGACTTCTCTCTAGTTATTCTCCGCAATAACCCCTCGGATAAGCTACCCCCCGGGTAGACTATCCATCATTTGGTGCTCTCGTTGAGAGGTCGAATAATCAAGTAAGAACCCCCCCCCCCCTCGCCAAACACAAAACACCTAGTGAAAATGGTGAGAACAACTCGTGCCAACTCCAAAAACGTTGAGGATAGGAACCCGGCCCTCGGCGAAGTCGACGTCCCCGAAGCCTCTAACAGGGCTCCCAGGGCCGGCATCATCGCCGGGTTGGACCAGATGGCCATCGACCTACGCCATCAGATTCAACAGAATGCCCCCGATGCCCGCCTCGGCATCGAGGCCAAGAAGAACGACCGGAGCGAGAATCAAGTCAGCCCTCCGGTCATCACTATCGACGTACAGTCGGCGTTTTCCGCCTTCATCTAGACGCTCACCCAGAATCCGGGTGCCTTCGGCACTCTGGTTCCCCTCCAACCTCAGGTCGGGGAGAATATCATGCCTCCCCCTCATCCACACCCCCTCGGGAACCCTGTCCTCCGGATGGGGAACGTCGAGGGGGTCGTGGCCCAAGATACGGCCTCCCACGAAGTCCAATCCCGGGACCGCCACAACATGAACAAGGAACAGCCCCGGACCTCCGCCCTCAAAAGACTCGGAGGGGCGCAGGACCGCCGAGGGGTCTAAGACCATCTCGGGGGGAAGGTGCTCCAGAGGCCTCAGGAAAGTGGCGGATCCGTCTCCAGGGCTAATGAAAGACGTCCCCCTCAGGACAAAGGCAAGTCACCTCTCCATGCCGACGACGCCCGCCACCACATCAACCAGGCCCACTCGGCCCGTGTCCGTTCGCAGGGGGCGGAGGCCCTCCCGAAGGACCCCCGGGACGAAATCATTGTGGCCCTCCAGCGCCGGCTTGACGAGATGGAGGCCACCAAAGCACACGCCACCACTTCTGCCCCTCATACAGACCTGAAGTATGAGTCCATGTTGGCCAAGATGGAGGAAATGCAGAAGAAGATAACCGAGGGCTCCGGGAAACCCACCATACAACTCCGGACCCGGACGCCATTTACCCCAAGGGTACTGGCGGCCCGAATCCCGGAAAAATACCGAGGGTAACTCATCAAGCCCTGCGACGGAAAAACTGACCCCCAAGAGCACTACAGCAGGTACCAAAACAGTATGATGATGGTGGGGGCATCGGACGAGTATTTGTGCCGCTGGTTCCTCTCCACCTTAGAGGGGTCGGCTTACGAATGGTTCAATCGATTGCCCGAGGGCTGCATCGACTCATGGCAAGAACTCGCCCAGCGATTCTTGACACAATTTGTAGGAAGGCGATGCACAAGAAAACACTTCTCCCACTTGCTGACAGTGAAGCAAAGGAAAGAGGAGACCCTTCGGGACTTCTTGGAGTGCTGGAGAACGGAGGCTGGTAAAGTCGATGGCGCAGACGAAGGGACCCTCCTGGCCCTCCTCCAAACAGTACTCCGCCCCGGAAACTTCTCAAGAACCCCCCCCACCCCCGCGATTATATAAAGGCCCTACAGCGGGGGGACAGGTACGCCGAAGCCGAGGAGGTGGAAAAATGCCATCACAACCCCGATCAGCAACGCCCTCGGCCAGACGACAAAGGCAACCGAGGGCCGGGAGCTCCCCGTAATCAACCCAAGGATTCGGCACCCTCCGTTGACTGCCCCCGGCACGGCCAAGCCAAGCCCGGGGGAGGTTACAAGGGAAACCCGAGGGCTTGGGCACAGCCTGTTCTCCTGGAGCACCCTCGGACCCTTTTGACGCACCCCGTCAGCATCATCCTCGACTTCGCTGAGGAGAGGGGTCTGGTGGAGCGAGATTCTCGCGCACCCCCGGAGGTATATGCCATCAATCCAAACTACCGCTACTGTCGCTTCCACCGGCATCAGGGGCACAAAACCGATGATTGCCATCAGCTGAAGACGGCCATCGAAAGGGTGATACAGGCGGGCCATTTGTCCCAATTTGTCCAAAGCCCTCAGCAACAGGGTCCCCCTTACCAAGGGCCACCCCGAGGGCACCCTGCGAAAGCAAACGCATGGGTCAACCCCAACACCATCCCCCTCGGCAAGAAGAGGGAGATTGGGAACCTGGAAGAGGAGGAGGAAGAGTACCCTCGGTACCAAGAAAAGAAGCGCCACATCCTCATGATCACTGGGGGCAATACCGAGGGCGACTCTACCAGTCAATGAAAGAAGTGGGCTCAATCACTTTACGTGGGGGAAGTCACTCATATGGCCCCGGTAAAGCGGCTGAGGGAGGAACCCATCACCTTCACCAACGCTGATCTCTCCCCGGTGTCCTCTCCACACAGGTATGCCCTCGTCATCCGCACGGAGATCAATGACACTGTCATTCACCAAACTTACGTTGACACGGGCAGCTCCGTCAATGTAATGTACCTCAGCACCTTCAGAGAGCTGCATCTGGAGAGGGGGTCCCTTCGGCCAATCAAGACCCCTCTTGTCGGCTTCACCGGCGACACCATTGATTCCGAGGGGGTCATAACCCTCCCGGTACTCTTCGGCGACGGGCTCCATAGAGCCAAGCTCGAAGTGGAGTTCGTCATTGTCAACATCGACTGCGCCCACAACATCATCCTCGGCCGGCCAGCCCTCGAGGATCTCGAAGCCGTCATCTCCATGAGGCACCTCTGCCTCAAGTTCCCAGCCGAGGGAGGCATCGGTTACTAAAGGGGGAATCAAAAACTTGCCCGCGCTTGCTACCTTCAAGTGACGAAGAAGGTTAGCAAGACGGAGTTCTGCGTTGACTCCATCACTGGAACTGCGGAAAAGGAAGAAAGGAGGCCGAGGGCTGAACCAGCCGAAGAGGTAGAAGACTTTGCGCTCGATCCGGCGAAGCCAGAGAGAGTTGTGAAGATTGGAGCTCAGCTCCCCGAAGGCTTGAAAACCGGCATCATCAGCGCTCTCCGCGCCTACTCCATTGTTTTTGCATGAGGGTCGGAGGATATGCCGGGGATCAGTCGAAGGGTCATCACCCACCGCCTCTCGGTGGACCCTTCGGCTAAACCAGTACAACAACGGAGGAGATGTCATTCTTCGCCATATTTTTTGTGATTAATTATTTTTTAGTTCAAGAATTTTTAGGTTCAAATTAAGTTAAGTTGCTTCCTTTCTCGTCTTGTAGATATACGAATCTTTAAACTGACATCTGAAGTGTAGAGTCATCTATCATTCTTCGCCTTTAAATAAAAACAATATTTTTATATCAAAATTTAATGACTCAATTAATAAAGCGGTTACCCGTGGTTACCCGAAGTTTTACCTGTTACCCGTTGGGGCGATTATGATTTGGGTAAAAATTACCTGTTGGGTAATGAGGCGGTTACAGGGCGGGGAAATTACCCAATGGGGCGGTTACAGTTATATGTAAAAATATCCCCGATCCGCCCATTGCCATCCCTGGTCATGGGTGGGTGTTGCTAATTTTCAAAACAAAGTAGTTTTGCCATAGTAAGTATGAACCATTTACGTTGATTAGGAGGGAGTGGCCTCAGTTTTGGTGGTTGGCATGGCAATATTGAAAATTATATACCCCAGTTAGACATATTGTTAATTAGTCTATTATGAATTTGTAGGGTGAAACTTGACATTTAAGTATTGATATTAATTTTAAATTCGCGATTGAAAGTATGAGATAATAGCCCTAAATAAGACTAAATTAATCTCTAAATGCACAAATAGGATTATGTTATTTATCTTTCCCAAATAAGACTAAAGTATATTCTATCTTCCTATTCGACCCTTACCACAACTTAATATGATACTCATATTTTAATTTGTAGTAAATACAAAAAATAAAAATAAATAAATTAAGGGAAATAGACTTCAGTAGGACTAAAAGATAGGCTCGGTATCTAAATAGGACTTAGAACTTTTAAACTCCTAAATAGGACTAATTTTGAATGGAGTGACAAAAACACTCTTGTTTATTCTCACTTTATCAAACTTCCTGTCACGGAGCAACAGCCTCAACGCGATCTCAATGCCGCTCAACCCCAGCGCATGCATAAAACCAAGCCCCGGTTTCAAACACCACCTCCGACGATGGCCGCCCTTTCTTCACCCTCGCATCTCTGACACATAAGAAAATCCAGCAGCAAAGTTCGATGAAATTCAACGCTATTTGGATGAGGAGAAACATAGCATTGTGAGATCGAACAGCCTCGTTGGAAACCTAGGGGCAGATCCCGCAGACAAATATGACGGCTTGGAAATCGATGAATTTCTTCACGGAGAGGATGGAGGCGATTGAAGGAATGGTGACGCTGCTCGCATAAGCTATCACAATCACTGCAAGGGGATCTTCTGGGTAATCGAGCATTTCTGCGAGACAATTGCCATTGTTTATTAGATGGAGCTTACAGATTTGAAGCAGCGTAGTGCGTACTCTTAATAAATGAATGAATTGAATGAATAGAGTACTAAAGAATGGATTAACCCTTGTGATTTAAAAAATGCGTCAAACTTTCTGTGTTTTAATTAATCATGCGCAAAATCCCCATTCAAGAACAAATTTAATTTCAAAAAAGATGAAAAACACAGGGTTTGGCGCATGATTAATGATAACACATGGGGGTTTGACACATTTTTTAAATCACAGGGGGCTAATGCGCTGAATTTACATTTCACGAGGGGGTTTGATGCATTAAAGCCAAAGAATGGGATCGGAAGAAATGCATTTTTGTTCTGAAATTATATATGAAGTACCATTCTAAGTGCTATTTTGAGTTGGATTTGTGACTCAAATTTTAAAATGTGGAACCAAAATGAATTCGGATTGACCCGACATATCTTGACACAATGCAAATGCCAATGACGTCATAAAAATGTATAAAAATGTCACCAGGTTAAGAAAATGTCACAATGGCAATGTCATTGTCGATGTTATAAAATGACATTGTAATTATGACAATGTCAATAGCTATTATGACAATGTTAATTTTATAAAAAAAAAGTCAAAAGAATGTCATAAAAATGTATAAAAACGTCACCGGGTTCAGAAAATGTCACAATGGCAATGTCATTGTCGATACTATAAAATGACATTGTAATTATGACAATGTCAATAGCTATTATGACAATGTTAATTTTTTTAAAAAAGTCACCATGTCAAAATAATGTTGTAATGTCAATTAATCACGATGACAATGTCATAAAAGTGTCATAAAAATGTCAGAGATAATGTCATAAGAATGTCAATGACAATGTAAATGAAAATGATCGTTGACAATGAAAACTATAGCGTGATATTAAAAATAATGTGATAATGTTGAAAGTAATGTCATAAATATTAACATTAATACTTATATTGACTTCATCAATCAATATTAAAAAAGAAAATCAAAATTTCAAAATGAATGTAAAAAATGTTGACACTAATACTAACACTCAGAATTTGAACTATTTCTTTAAGTTAATTAATTATGAGTAAATTATAATTTATATTATAAGAAAAAGAAAAAGGCATTAAAACAGAAATGTATTTTTAATAAAAACCTACAAATCATTAAGTCAACCAACAGTCAGCTCAAGTCAGTGCAATTCTCAAAGAAACATTAAGAAACGAAACAAAAATTAATCAGCTGCAACCAAAAAGACCAAAAAATATAACAAAAAACAATTACAACCAAAAAACAAAAAAGAAGACGGGCACCGTAACCCGGCTTCCGGTTCATCCCGCATCGCCAGTTCTGCTTACCAAAAATGGCCCACTTGGAGCTGTTGATTCCGTGGTACGGCTCAACAAAAAAAAAGCAGAGAAAAACGAGCAGCGACGGATGAGAAATAGGAGAGAAGGAGATGGAACGAAGAAGAAGAGATCTGGAACATCTTCATTGATGCCGCCCTATAAGGAGAGAGAAAGCTCTCTACCAGATCGGCGGAAAAAAGAGGAGAACCAAATGGCCGGAGGAATTGGAAAGCTACGAGATCAGCGGAAGAAAATCGGAATTATGAGGTTTTCAACGGATCGTTTTGACTCATCCAAGTGCTTTTTATATGTAGACGTATTTATATGACATTTTATTGAGTACATGATCTTATGTGACGATTCCGTAATAGTAGAAGACATTATTTGACCATTTCCCCAAAAGTTTATGTTTTGCTTAATTATTTAAGACTTTTACATATTGATCGATGCCCGTGTGAATGATTACATTCACAACCCATAATAAAATCATGAATAATATTTATAAGCATGAAGATTGGATGATGAGATGCAAGTAAATTTTATAATAAAATCATTGTGGCTTCTTCTCATTGATTTTATTACAAATGTTTAGATTAAAATTGTGAATGTTGCACGAAGATAAAGTTTTTACTAAAATTTAATACGAATGTTTTTGGGTAATACGTAGTATGTGAAACAAGAATCAGCTTCTCGTCATGTGGCAGACCGCTGGGAATGACAACTTAATAGGGCTGGGTTCGGTTTGGGACCCGAACCGATTTGTCGGTTTGTAGAACCGAACCGATTTTTCGGTTTTGGGGATAATGGAAACCGGAACCGAACCGATATAGATTCGGGAATCGATTTTTTGGGAATCGAATTATCGGTTCGGTTTGACTGGGACCCGATTATATTTTCTTTAATATCCAAAGTAAGACCGGTAAAAATATATTCCTGCTGAACTACATTTTTTTAAGCAAAGACAATAGAGAATCATATGAAGAAGACTATAATCAAATACTGAATTACTAGGCTAACTAAAAAATTAACACACAATTTTAATATCGATCATTCACCAACAATAATAAAATCCAACAACACGAACAATAAAATCCAACAGTCTATTTCAAAACAAATCCAACATTCAACACAATAAAGTGATAAACAAATCCAACATTCAACATCCCATAATTTGGGGACAAATCAAAACTAAATTCAAAAGTAGACACATGCATTGAGTTTAATTTAAAAGGACAATGTTCAAGAACATCCAAATCAACTAACGAAGAACTTCAAAGTTGAGAGCATGTGTACGGTGTACTGCCATTAATCATCCTGCATTTGACATGTAAATAAAAAATATTAATAATTAATATATTGGACTGCCATACGCCCATACATGTAATAATTTAGACTTTTAGAGTTAGTTAGAGGACAATATATCATAAATAAGAGTTAATATATTGGGAATGAAAATATGAAAAAAAAACCTTCATCAAGTTGTCATGGATGAGTAGATGATGCAATACTTCTTCCACGTTTTCTTGTTCTTGATGGAGCCCCTCTTGAACCTACACGTGAACTTGGTGGGAGTTGGCTTTGAACTTGAGAGTGTGATGGTGGGGGTGGTAATGCTAAATTTCTTTGAAGAGATGGTGGCAATTGCACTACATTAGGCATACCTATATTAGTAGTTTTGGACTTTTAATAACAACAACAAATACAATAACAACAACCATAATAACAATAATAATAGTAATTAATATTAGTTATAAATTACTCAAGAAAGTTAGCCATTTACTTTGCTCTAGTTCTTCAAGTTCCTTATAGAACTCAAGCTCTTCATCCGTAGGCTCTTTGTAGAATTGGAATTCTTCCCCTCTTAGCCAATCACTAGTACACACTAATGCCTCAACCATTCTAGGAGTTAATGAAGCTCTAAATGGATCCACAACCCTCCCCCCTAGGCTAAACGCATTCTCACTAGCAACCGTAGAACTCGGGATAGCAAATACATCTCTAGCAACCTTAGCAAGAGTTGGATAATTCCCACTATTGACTCTCCACCAATCTAATAAATGAAATTCATCATTTCTTGTACTCTCATAAGCATCATTGAAGTACTTATCTACTTCATTACCTATCTCCTTAAGCTTGGCCTCTCTTCTTTGCTAATATTATTAAGCTTTCGTTCCGCCCTTAGCTTCCATATCATCTACATCATCATCATCATCATCTTCCTCCATTTGAACCTCTACACAAGATTGGTCAACGTTTTTTGCCTTATATGCATCGTACATTTTATTCAAGTGACCTTTCACTTCACTCTTCATAGCTTCAACTTGCACGGAAGTGAACCCAAGATCTTCCAAGTGTATTTCAATCATTTGCAATTTGTATCTTGGATCAAGAGCTTGGGCCACAAAGACTACTAGGTTCATTTTATCAAAAGCACCCCAATACTTATCAAACTTTAGCTTCATTGATTTGGCCACACTTTGCAAAATAGGATCTTTGGAATCCCCAATCTTCCTATCAATTTCTAGTTTCAAGTTGACCAAACTTCTCAAAACTAGATGTGATGTAGGGCTCTTCGTGGCACTAAGTTTGATAGTGACATCATAGAACTTCTTTAGGAAATGTGCAAAGCCCATTGCTTTCCCCCAATCTTCTTCTTCCGGAGGTCCCACTCTCTTGACTTTCACTTTTTTGCCATCAACCTCTCTCATTACTTCCTCACAAAAATATGCATGAAATTGTGTGCTATCTTCACCCAACCTTGCAAAAACGTCTTTGTATTTATAAGCACTATGAAGCATAGAATAGGTTGCATTCCACCTTGTCACCACATCCAAAGGAACGGTAGCCATCTTATCCTTCTTCTCCGATACCGCACAATCCCTAAACTTATCCAACCTTGCACTTGAAGAATGAATATACTTCACACAATTTCGAATGCCCTCAATGGAGTCAACCAACTCCTTCATCCCATCCTTTACAATCAAATTAATAATATGACATGTGCACCTCATATGCAAGTGATAACCGTCAAGAAAAAGATCATCATGATTTTTTAGCTTCTTCTTCATGTACTCAACCGCAACATCGTTTGAACTAGCATTATCAACGGTAATGCTAAAAACTTTGCTTATACCCCACTCATTCAACTTTTCTTCAAGACATCTACCTATATCATCACCCTTATGAGAAGTGATCTTAGAAAAGTTAATCACCCTTTTGTGCAACTTGAACTCCATATCTATGAAATGAGCGGTGACCACCATGTAATTGATATTTTGGATTGAGGTCCAAGTATCGCTTGTGATGCTCACCCTCAAATCACCAAGTACACTTTTAATCTTCGCCTTCTCCTCACAAAACAGATCCCATACCTCCATGGCAATCTTCTTTCTATTAGGAATCTTATATTTAGGTTGAAGATCACTAATAAAAGCTCTAAAGTCCGGCTGGTCAACTGTCCTAAAGGGTAACTCTCCTTTGATGATCCACTTCACACACTTCATGTCAAGTCGTTTTTTATTGAAGTTGTGGATTTGCACCTCGCCTCCCATACTTGCTTGATTTAAAATTGGTTGATTTGGACCAGTCCTATTACAAAGAGGAGATCCCGCACACTGATATAAATGGTTAAGAAGGGCCGTCGTGCCATTTTTCTTAGAATCTGCCCGGTACTCTTTTTCGCAATAATTGCATATACCAATTGGATACACATTGCCCTCGTCATCTTTACCTTCCCCTTTTGAACAATGTTGCCATACAATACTCTTTCCCGGTTTCTTTTTACTGACAACATCAATAGATTCTTGCACGTTATCTTGGGTTTGAGATTGTTCCTCAATGGGAGAGCTTTGAGGTTGGGAACCTGAATGAGCATTCATCTAAAGTCTAAACAACATAACTAAAATTCATCAGTTCACTAGATCAATTGTGCATATTGCATAATTGTTTCATATAAACAAGTGGACAAGAGATAGTATGGATTATCTTTTCAGAATTTATGGAAATACTACCTAAGATGGTGCGGATGATTGCCCTAGGAGTACTACCTCGTACCTTGTTCAACGTCGATATGAGGAAGTCAGCTAGTTCTGGAACAATAAGGACTTGGCCTCCCTTTTCTCCCTAAAATTGCATATAAAAGGTCTGGAAGTCAATAGACACCAGATATGTGCAAAGATAACTTCACCTAATGGATTAAACTCATGAGGAAAATGTCAAATAACACAAATACTTAAGCTTGCAAACATGCATAATAAATTAATAACAATATGATGCAATGGGAAACTAGTTCACTGTGGGACAGACTGCGTCAATAATCAACATTCAACACACCTTTATGGCTTTATTCATTTCAACTTCACACTTCATTGGGCAGAACACTTCGGTAGAATTTTTTTTTCAATTTTTTTTTCACTTATTTAAGAACGGGTAGTAATTAACTAATATAGAATTCATTCAATTCAATCAATGGATAAGATATTGGGAAAATTGAGGGAATATGAATAAAAACAATGTCAACTGATAAACTAGAGGCACTGATGAACGGTCAGCGATGTTAGACGAGGGGGGAGCATAGTTAGAGACGAAGTTACTTACCTGCAATGTTAGATCGGAGATGGTAGCCGGAGCGATGGTAGACGGCGTCGGCAGATTGCTCTCTTCACCTCCCCTTCAGGCTTCAGCCGTTCAACACTTCGGCGCCTATTGATATGTGATATGTCCGATTTCGATTGTTCGTCGACTATGGCTTCTCCGCCTGAATGAAATAGCGGAGAAAGAGCGGCGCTTTCTCTTCCAGTCTTCCGCAGTCCGCAAGTTCCCTGGCGGCTTCTTTCTGTGCTCCACTGCTCCGTATTTCCTTCAAAGCTACGGAGTTGGGCCAAATGATAGGGAGTTGGGCCAAATGATAGGGAGTTGGGCTTTTCAAATGATAGGGAGTTGGGATAAAAATAATGATTTTTATAAATAATATATATTTTCGGTGCGGTTCGGTTCAACCGACCTTTATCATATCAAAAACCGATACCGAACCGAGATAGACTTCCGGTCCCAATTTTCGGGTCCCAATTTTTTCGGTTCGGTTCGGGTTTTTTCTTTGACGGTTCAGTTTTTTTCGGTTCGGTTTTCGGTTTTTCGGTTCAAATTGCCAGCCCTACAACTTAATGCTTTTCCTATATGACATGAAAAAATGAGTCATAGAAAGTCACTCGAGAGTTTTTCCTATTTGTCTCGGAAGTTAGGAATGACAGGATCGATCAGCATAAGTCAGGTGATGTTTGTTTGTACTTCGTATTAAAATGGACTTTTTAGTACTACTAATCTGCTATTTGGATGGATACGGATACACCGATATGTCGATACGCGTATACGAGTACGGTGATACGGCAATTTCAAAAACTATAGGATACGGGTACGCGGGTATATTTATAAATAATAAAAATATAGGGTATAATTTGCAAGTATATATAATTCTGAGGTTCATAAATAAAATAATAATAGTACACAAAAATAACTATTATAATAAATTTCAAAAATTAGGCTAAAAAAACAAGTACTGATATTTCGATTTAAATTCGAATAATATTTTTGGTTCTCTATTTGCATTTACGACTTGTTTCAATTAAAGCATCAAGCGATAAAATGACAAATTATAGTATTACAATATTTTTCATACTCCTGAAATCATCTTTATCAATGTTTCACATCTTGTGGTCGCTTGGGCGACTACTAAATTTTCGTCATGGCGTGTATGAAATGAGGGTTGTAGGGTTAGATACGTGTATCGGTTCACGGATACGGGTATCGAAAGTATGGGTATTTTTAAAAATAAGTGTAATACTTTTATTAAATTACGGATACGGACCCAATACGTACATGACGCGTATCAGTGAGTATCGATATCGGATACATATAAGATACGCGAATACAGCATCGGGTGAAGTATCGGTGCAACATAGCGTAGTAGTATATGCAATTATACATGCATGCGAATCCATGCTTGATTGCATAACCAATAACCAATTAAGTACATTGCAAATCTCCCTTTCTTACAATTTATGTGCATTTCTTTAATTCTTCATATTTTGATTTTGAACTTGAAATTTTGTGTTAATTGAAATTTAACTTATACTTGAACAGGTTCTTGAATGCTGGGATATTCGGGTTTGGGACGGAAGCGTCCCACACGCTGCCCCACTCCGCTACTCGGGCCGCCATGTTAGTGAGGGTCAACACCTTGCTCCAGGGCTACTCCGGCATCAGGTTTGAGATCTTGGAAGCTATGATCAAGCTGCTCAACCACGACATCACCTCCTACCTCCTCCTCCGTGGGACCATCACAACATCCGGCGACTTGGTCCCAATCTCCTTAACTGGTCGTGCCAACTCCCAAGCTATCGGCCCGAATGGGGACTCTCTGAACGCACAACAGGCGTTCAAAGATGCCCACATCGTAGTTGGGTTTTGCGAACTACAGCCCAAAGAAGGGTTCGCGTTGGTGAACGGCACTGCCGTCGGCTCTGGCCTGGCATCAATTGTATTATTTGACGCCAATGTTTTGGCGCTCTTGTCGGAGGTTTTGTCGGCATTCTTTGCTGAGGTCATGCACGGAAAGCCCGAATTCACTGACCATTTGACCCATAAGTTGAAACACCACCCGCGACAAATCGAGGCTGCTGCAATAATGGAACACATTCTCGAAGGTAGCTCGTACGTGAAAGAGGTCAACAAAGCCCACGATTTCGACCCGTTGTTAAAGCCCAAGCAAGACCGTTACGCCCTCCGGACGTCACCGCAATGGCTGGGCCCACATATTGAGGTAATCCGAGCGTCGACGAAGATGATAGAGAGAGAAATCAACTCGGTCAATGACAACCCGTTGATCGACGTTTCAAGAAACAAGGCCTTACATGGTGGGAACTTCCAAGGCACGCCGATCGGCGTCTCTATGGATAACGTCCGATTAGCTATTGCCTCCATCGGAAAACTGATCTTTGCACAGTTCTCCGAGCTGGTCAATGATTTCTAAAACAACGGTATGCCGTCAAATCTCTTCAGTGGCCAGGGCCCGAGCTTGGATTACGTGTTCAAAGGGGTAGAGATAGCAATGGCGGTGTACTGCTCGGAGCTCCAGTTTCTCGGCAACCCGGTGACGAATCATGTCCAGAGTGCCGAGCAGCATAACCAAGATGTCAACTCTCTTGGTTTGATCTCGTCGAGGAAGACCGCCAAGGCAGTTGACATTCTTAAGCTTATGACTGCCACATATATACATGGTTGCGCTCTGCCAAGCCGTTGACCTTAGGAACTTAGAGGAAAACTTGAAGGCTGCCGTGAAAAACGCGGTCAGTATTGCCGCGAAGATAGCGTTGACCATTGACTGTGAAGGGGAACTACTCAGTTGACCGAGAATACGTCTTTTCCTACGCCGACGACCCATGCAGCGAAAACTACCCTTTGATGCCAAAACTGCGGGAAGTCCTGGTGAGCCACGCCATGTCCGACGAAGAGTCGAAGAGGAACTCCGACAACTCTATTTTCTTGAAGATCAACGCCTTCGAGGAAGAACTCAGGCGGGTTTTGCCGAGAGAGAAGGCGAGTGCGAGGGGTGACATGGAGAACGGGACAGCCGCAATTCCTAATCGCATCTGGGATTGCCGATCCTACCCGTTGTACAAGTTTGTGAGGAAGGATTTGGGTACGGGTTTGTTGACTGGCGATTTGACGAGGTCGCCAGGGGAGGATTGTGACAAGGTGTTCATGGCCATGTGTGAAGGAAAACTGATAGATTCGCTGCTGGATTGTCTGAAAACATGGAATGGCTCTCCTTTGCCTCTCTCCTAGCTTCAAACACTTTGGGGGATATTCAAATCAATAATTTACAGATTATGGTTACATAACTTACATTTCACACTGTTTTTTAAACTCATCCCTTGCTGGGAATGTCTTGTATATATTCATGATGGTGTCATAATTGTAGTTTGTACTATACAAATATATGTGTGTGTGTGTTTCATGATGAGTTATGGGATATAGAATTTCTGACTATGAGTAAAATGTATTTAAAGTGTCAAGACTTCAATGTTTTATTGTACAAAGATGTGAATTCAAAAACTACCTTCTTTAATAATTACTAATATAAAACAAAATAGTAAAACAAATTTTTATAGAGATGTGCCAAATCAGGTGTGTTACTACCGCCTTCTCCAATGACGCCAGACCGCCAGTCACACCACCCTCCGGTGCTGCCACCGCCAACCTCCACGCCTATCACGCTTTCTCCTCTATTTAGGGTTGGACTCGGATCCGGGCCGGGTCCGGGTCGGGCCTAGGCCCGGGCGGGCCGGCGGGTCAGAAATGGTGGACCCGGGACCGGCCCGGGTAACCACCGGGTCCGGTCAGGGTCCGGGCCGGTCCGGGACGGGCCGGGCCCATTATAATTTTTTTTTTGTTTTCCTCTTCCTAATTAACCCCCCTCCCACCCCCAACCCCCAAACCACCCCAAATGGCCCAAAATACCCAGCCCAACCCAAAAATTTAAAAAAAATTGAAAAAAAAAATTGTTTTTGGCCCGAACCGGGCCCGGGTCCGGCCGGGTCGGGCCTTGTTTTGGGTGACCCGAGCCCGGACCGGAAAACCCACGGGAGTTCGGGAGAAAAATTCACCGCTTATACCTCTGAAATCCGTCGTGGCTGGGGGGAATTTTAAAAAAAATGTCTATATTTTTAGGTAAAAAAAATCGTGTAAATTTTTTTCCAAAAATATTCTTTGTATTGGTCCGTCTGACCCAGTGCCTTTGCTCCGCTCCTACCCACCCCACTCATCTTTTGTGTGATGTAGGTTGGTAATATCTAATCTTAAAATCTAAAGTTGGTTGAAACAACATATGTACCGAGTTGGAAACTTGTAACACACACAAACACACGAGACATATATCAAATTATAAAAGGCTTTAGGCATTAACTCAATTTGCACATTATTTATATGTTTAGATTAATAAGATTTTTTAATAAAACACATTAAACTCTTGGTGGATGGTTATATTTACCTCATGCATAGCCTTTGAGGTGATCCGCCTCTTCAGTAAAATTAGGAAGCTCCACAAGTAATAATAATTAAACAAGGCATTCAATTCATTCATATATATTCATATTTCCGAGATAACATCAAATACATATCAGCCCTATAAATATATTAATGTATACATCTTCCATTATCATAAACATCTCCGATCTTCAATCATTATGTTTACGTACACATGCATGCATATAGATCTCGATAGATCAAGACCTAATTAAGACGCGCATTGACGCAAAGAGAAAATGGCAACAAGGAAAAGAGTCAGCAGCAGCGGAGGCATGGCAGCTAACATCCTCGTAGCGGTGGTGCTGATGACGGTGGTCTGGAAAGGCAACAGGAGCAATGCAGCCATTATAATGTCAGATTGTGCGAAGGGATGCATGCCGACATGCATGCGGGTAATTGGTGCGACTATAGAAGCATGCCACCCCGCCTGCGACTCTTACTGCCGACAAGTTTCCGGTAGAAACCTCCCCGCCGCCGCATCATCATCCACCGATGGATCCCATAGTTAGTTTATCCCATATTCAATTCCCACGTACCCAGGCCATCTTTCATCCTTTTCAATTCTAACCGGAGGATTATTTTGTGTAATGTTCTTTATAAATTTGTTTAATCATCTACATATGTGTAACTTAATTAATGAATCTCGTAGCAATTTTTATAGTGTATGTTAGACTTAATTTAAAGTGTTAAACAGTACGCATTGGTAAGTTTTATTGAAAGCATTTTAGATTTTTATCCAAATCATGATCTGGTCAGTTTAAAAAATCTAATTAAATACATTTCAGATACGTACTTTGCACAATATACTATTATATACAGAGTACATATATGAAATTTATTTTTAGAGTCTACAGAAAGTCATCCACCAATGTGATAAGTTCTTAAATGAACTACTCGTGATTTTGTAAAATATAAATAAAGTTCATAAATAAGATTATCAATGTTTTATGGAAAATTGCTCTAAATGGGACAAAATAAGTTTTGGAATTCCAAAATAGGACTCCTATGTTTTTCTTCCCGAAATAGGAATTCCAAAACAGATTCTGTAGGATCCTAAAGGACTAGCTTTCAGAGGCTTTGTTTAATAATATGAGAAATTTTAAGAACAATCACACCTCCCGCTCAAGTGATTTAGATTACAAAACAAGCCTGCATCCCATCAAAAGAATCTGAATGGCAAGTTCATACACACACACCACACTTCTATGTAAATGTCTAAACAAAATGAATATCGTCTACGTACCTTGAAAGCATTGCTTGTTAGAGAGTGCCAGCTCGGACTTGTGACATCACCGGGTATGGGATATTGAACATCACTAATGCATTACTTACATTTTATTCTTTGACCATTCTTCATCATTCTTTAGAGACATCCCGCCAGAATTTGATAACATGAAGGCTCTCCTCATCAGTGGATCTCTTAAGAATGACTCTAGATGCATAACCCTTCTTTCTCATTTGAAGGCATATTCCTGAGGGGTTATTCGCGGCAAGAGTGAGCAAATACAGCCAGCCCCTCTCAGACAAAAGCTTATCAGCAACAGGTAAAATCTTATTGATGACAGTAACACCATTTTCACCTCCAGCCCAAGCTGAGGTGATTCCTTCACGACCAACTTCCTCTTCAGGGGTGGGCACATAAGGTGGGTTCACAACCAAAACATCCACTAACCCAGCCAAACGCCCCTCCATTCCTGATGCAATATCAGTATTGACACACTCAACATCAACACTATGGGCATCTGCGGTCTCACGAGTCACCCTCACCGCATGAGGATTGATGTCAGTTGCAATATAATAGGAGGGGGGCTTAGATGCTACAACTTCATATCGTCGTAGAATGAGTGCTAGAGACGTAACAACGTACCCACTGCCACATCCAACTTCCATACAAAATTTGGGTCGGTGATCTGACAAGTTAGCCTCATCCGCCAGTAATGCATCAACCAATGCAAATGAATCATCACACGGTTCATATACTTCAGGATGAGAACTCACAAGCTGAATATTGGCAATTCTGGATAACATTTTACTAGCTTCTGTATCTGTAAAATGTTTTATAATTTGCTTTAGTATTGAGTGTTTTGTTGCTTCCCCAAAATGTAAAGAGAGAGCTGTAAATATCAACAAACAATGATGATATCTACTTTTGGTTCGCAGTAACAAAGTTCCATCTTTTAAAAATCCATCCCCACCCACATCCTGGAGTGGTGTAATCACTTTGCTCACTTTCTCACTCTCACCAAATTGAAAAAACAATGTCTCTTTACAAAAATAAAAGCTATCAAAAACATACTCCGTATGTATCTAAAATGTAATAGAAAATAATAAAAATACAAATGCAGATATTTTATTCGATGCCCTCTGTGATTCATTCACCTAAAAAGAATTACAAAAAACTCTAAATAAAAAAACTATTTTGGAAAATATTGTAGTGGGACCCTTCCTCGGACCTTCGCCTTGGGAGGATGCCTTTGTGCACCCGTCTGCCCTTTATTTTTAATTTTTATGTTTTAATACGTTTATGAATATATGCGTCGAAATAAGACATAGACTATGGGGTTCAGTTGCTCTGTACCAATTTTTACAACATCTAAGAAACAAAATTAGACATGCATATTGTGCTAAAAATTAATTTTGAGCTGTAGTGAGAATTATAGATTTTCACAATACTGCCTTTATAAAGGAGATTTATCATTGAACAAATAATTGGTTCTTTATGAAATCTATGACATGACAAAGAGAATGAACTAAACTATTCTTTATTGTAATCACGTATATGTTATTGGAGGAAACAGTCTATGTTAAAACTTAAAAAGTAATATTAGCCTATTAGGCCGAAGGAGGGTAATGAAATTCTTACAAACAAAACAGACTTCCAAAACATGATTTCAAAGCCTTGTGATGGAATTGAGGACTTATGAAACAAACAAAAATGATTAACAGAATGTAAAATCAAAGAGCTGAGATAATAGGAAATCATTTCAAAATTAAAATGCATCACGAAAAAGAAAACAAAATAAACATTGAATAGCATTGCTTAAAAGAAAAATCTGAAACTCTGAAAGTGCATCAACGTGGAAATTACTACATGCTTCTTTTAAAGAAAGCATCAACTTAGTAACAATGTATACTTCCCTATTTTATTAACCAATGCCGCCATAATGACACGTAAAGAAAGATAACTCGCCAAAAGAAAAAGTGGACATTTGCCCCATTCAGTAGCAGGTTCTTGGTTATTCTGCTTATCTACAAATTAAGTAGTTTTTAACTTGCGTATTTGGCGGAAACCAGAATTATCAAACATTTTTCGTTACAGAAAACTAGAAAAGTCAGCCGTGAAAGTCATTTTCAGCCTAATAACCTCTTACCCAATAGGCTCATTAACTCCTATCACCGGTGGTTGGTCTATCCAAGGTATATTCACTGGTACCTTAAATTCCATTCAAGGTGAACCGATCCTGGGACTATATTAGGCTAACCTTCAGGGTTCAATGAAATGACTATTTTTTCAAAGATTTCTTTGATAGTTTGAAGCGTAACTATTATTAAATGAATTGCTATGGCAAAGGTGCAAATGTGCAATTCCTAATAAGAAAAAATGCCCTTTAGGCCCTTATCATGTGAAAACCGTATATATCTATAATATTTTTGACAGTTCATCAATTCTAAGTAACAAACGCTGTCTTAACTTTACAGTTTCAACTTTCAACAGGGAAGACTAATAAACAAAGATTCCATTTTTAAAGTAAGCAAGTAAGGAAAAAACTCAAAAAAGAAGGGAAGGAGGGAGAGCAGTTTTCACAGTGAGGCCGAAAGCAGGGAAGCAAGGAGGGAATCTTGAGTCTTATTATTGACTAGATAGAAAAAGGAGTGAAATACATCTACAAACTGCAAAGAAAAGTGCATTCAATTGTTATTCCATAGAGATTGTTCATGTATAAGCATTGGAAAATCCACTATTCAATAGCACAACAGATTGTTTGTGGGCTTATTCTGTAAAAAGTATTTGTAAAAACCATTTCTCTTTAAACTAATATGCAAAACAAAACTACTTCAGAAACTTATAATAAAGAAAAGTCCATTTATATATTCCAAAAAAATTGAGTCACATTTATCAAATAAAACTAAAAAATATAAAAAAAATAATACTTAAATGCATTTTCATGACCCAAACAAAATTTTCGATTGAACTCTTTTGATTTAACTATTTAAGGGCTACTCTTTCTAATTCGCTTCTCTTTTTTATTTATCCTATCCAAAATCAGCCATTTTATCAAATACCTTGAAAGTAATAAAATTTACAAATCTAATAAAGTTTGCAATTTTAAACGAACAATAAATTTTAACAGAACAACACATAAACATCACATACACAAACTAACATGAACCAACGCAAAACCCAAATCTGATTACATATCAGGAAAATTAGTAATCACTTAAAATTACCCGCACGGGTAGTTCAGTTGGTTTAGTGGTGTGAAATTCGGAACATTGACCAATGTTCGAAACCCGCAGGGACCGTGGGGAGGTTACAGCTCCTGCGTGCTGGGCTATACCTCTGTTGCGCACGGGTATAGGGCCTACAATTATTGGGTCGATTGAGTCATCGTCACTTACATCCTGCCAAAATTAATGTCGGATCTGGGTGTGGGGGCCCTTGGGGCTGGGGATTCTACCTTTTGGAACATAGTAATCACTTAAAATTCAACAACTCAACAACTATGAACTAATAACTTTCAAAAAAACTACTCCAGCTAGGTATGAACTAATCAACTAACGACAACATCATTAACCCAGAACAGATTAACACATAAAAATTAACGAATATGAATATGAATTTATCATTTATCAAGAATTCATTTATAAACATTAAGAAACTACGGCTTCATGAACAATGAACTAGTCAATAAAAGAATGCAAGAGTTAAGGAGGTCGGAGGAGACCGATGAATACCTGAAGCCTGAAGGTGAAAAGGGAGCCTAATCACTGAAGCGCAGTAGGCAGTAGGCCGGAAGGCGGAAGCACACCACTGGTACGGTGGTACCGCCGCACCACAACTCCAGAAGGCAGAGGAGCGAGGACTGATGGATTAAGAAGCCGATAAGGGGCAGGGCGGAAGCCCGAAGGCGTCCAAGCGTAGGCGGTCGGCTGTCGGCAGTCGGCCAGTGGCGATTTAGCAGTTGGCGTTCGTCAATGGGCTGCTCCTTCGGAAAGACTTTCACTCCATTTTCAAAAAAAAAAACTCTTTTTAATTTTTGCATTTTATTGAACTCCAAATTATTTATTTTTGTATTGAAATATTTGATTTTTAAAATCATAATTATTCATAAAAAAATATTTGGCAAAGAATGACGTATAATTATGTTTTTACCGTGGACTGAAATTTGATGGTATGATCAAATCTGAACTGATTTGGTCTGGTAAATGTCTGATTTTTGTGTATTTTGTAACTATATAAGTCTGGTCTGATTTGATCTGGTCTGGTCTGTATAATCAGGAATCGAAAACAGTTCAAATAAAAACATCTTAATATTAAAAGGAATTTTTAAATTAAGAAACAGAATTAAATAAATAATAATAATAATAATAATAATGGATTGCAATAAAAACTAGGGAAAAGGGGCAAAAACACCCATGAAGTTGTCAACAAGGAGGATCTATGCCCACAAACTTAAAGTTTGAGCAAAAAACTTTAACAAACCTAAAAATAAGGCAAAAAGCCCCTTTGACTTACGGAAATAACTTATTATAAGGATCCATCCTTTAACTTGCTCACTTGGCTATTCATTATACCGGTCGTATAAAGGACAATGGGAAAAAGGGAACATACTAAATTAATTTATCTTTATTTGAACAAATAAACACTGGAATAATTCATTGGTTTCAGATTTATAATACTTATTCCATATAAAATCTTAATTTTATAATGTTTAATTTATATTTAGGATGTTTTTACTTGGACTGTTTTAGTCTCGGACCAGATCAGACTTAAACAAATCAGACCAGATCAAACCAGACCAAATTTGACTTCCTTAGTTATAAAATACACAGAGACCAAATGTTATCCAGACCAGACAAGTTCAGACCAGACCAAACCAAACTTAAACAATTCTCAGACAATGTAAAGTGAATTCAAACGAGTGAATTTCTTAAATATGAGTAAAATAATGTCTTTCCACAAAACTCTTCCTGGTGCGGAGGAGATTATTTAAAACGTAATGATAAATGTGTATCTCTTAAACTCTTTATCTTCAAATAATTTGATAAAATGTTATATATCCTCTTTTATTTTCAAATAATTTTTATTTGACTTGCCATTTCTTACGCTTTAATGTATCAATACTTTTTCTAGAGGACTTCAATTATAAAATCAAAGATATTTTTCTATAGTCTAAATTTAGAATCTAATAGATTTAAATATCGCCGTGTACGTATTAATGGAATTTGTTTTTGAAATTAAAAAATAGCCGCAGAGCCCTATAGTAGCGAAAAAGTTTCACCCCTTTGACTTAAAATTATGCATCCGTCCCTGCCTATTTGTGCAATTATGTTTAGGTTTAGTCCTGTTTTGGATTATTTCTCAATTCAAAGTACAAATATTGGTGTGATATTAATATTACACATTCATTTAGTTCCGACTTTTTAAAAAACAGATTATTAAACAAGTAAAAAATTAAATTATTCTAGCATTAGAACAAATATAAATTGTATCATCTATAAAAACTCGAAACATAATCTAAATCTAAAATAAATATTTTTTGGGCGAGCACATATGATGATTTGGGGATCAAAATCTTCCTGGTTTTTTTCTTCAATGCATCACAAGCTACACTTTTAAAGAAATAATATCAAACATAACACACTAACATACGGAGTATTTGTTTTCTATATTGCCTGTATAAAGCCAACCGAACAAATTTAAGGGATGCATGTTTTGTTAACTTACTTCCGTTAGTTCAAGGGTTTTTTTGCCCTCTTATCAGGTTTTTTAAAGACATTTGCTCAAAAATTAAGTTTGTGGGCATAGATCTCCCTTGGTGGCAAGTTAGGGGTGTTTTTGCCCCTTTTCCCTAAAAACTAAATTGAATGAATACATATAAACTTGCAACAAATTTAATTGTGGAAATTACCCGTGTATACCCCTTTTAGAATCATATATCATTTATGTCCCAGATGATTTCTCTTTTCATTTATAGACTTATGTTTTCAATGTTGGATTTTATTTCACTTCTAGATAGATTCAGCGACTTCCATCGATACATACGATTAAGCCTTCACCTTTTGTCATCTTCTTCAGCTCCTTGACTTCTCCCTTCTTATCTCACCACATTCCACAGCGATCTTCCAAATTGTTCTCATTGGAGCAAATGAGGCAGCATCTGAAGAAAGGGAGGTTGCATCTCTGTGTCGTCAATTGCTATTGGAGCTTTGAGTTCACATGTCATGACACACTTTCCGGGATCGATCGATCCCTTATCGCAATAATGTGCACCCCTCTCTGCCAGTCAATTGTTCAATGGTCAACAACCAACGCCGATGCACGCCCTCTGGAGCCCTCGGCAACCCCATCCCAACCAGTGCAACCCGCAACTACACCCTGGTAAGTCATCTTCCTGTCTAAAGTGGCGGTTCAAAGCTCGTTCTTCAATTAGGCTAGAGGTTTGAATTTATCTCAAGTTTGCAGTTTTATCTGCTATGAATAAGTTGCAATCTAAAGGTTCTGCTAGTTTGTATAGTCCATTATCTATGACTCGTCGCTTAATAGATACGACTTTAAGCCGATCTCAGAGCTCGTGAAATCTAGTGGAATCATGTTTTTGTAGTGGATACTCTTGCTCTAGCTGGTAACTACTAGTGGTATTATATTGATGCTACAGGTTTGAATCTGTCTCAAGTTTATGTTGGGATGCTGTTGTTGCAGGAACTTGTCTTGTTGGCATGGCTGGAGAAGGGGACAGGGGATGGGCTACACAATTGAACAATTGTTTCACCGATCTGAAAACAATTGAAAATTGGGTAACTATAGAGGATATTTCATCATAAATAGTCACGGGAAGATGTGCATTGTGAACACAATACGACCATATTACATTGTGAGGAGAATCTGAGGAGGGGATTTCTTCTATGTTTCCTACTTAGTGCATGAGGCATATCCCAACCTTCCCCATGTTCCAGGAAGACTAAGAAAAAAAGCATATGATGAAAAACGCTTACTTGAACAAACAAATGGATGGGTACAGACAGAAAATAATGATAATGTCCCTGAGGAATTCCCAAATTTTGTCCGAGAAGGGTTCACAGTGAAAGTAGTGGCATCAAATAACTATGTAAGGCGTGACTCAGGTTTGATGTTGTTGGACATCATTGTAGGTGACTTTCCATTATGTTGGTTATAACGGGTCTGGACGCCGTATAGACAACACGTACTTGCAAGGCTCTCTTGCAAAAGTGAGAATGGACAATAGTGCCTTGATCCCAGGTTTTGAAGAGGAACTGAAGGACATGAGACCTGGAGGAAGGAAGAGAACGATCATACCTCCAGAGCTTGGACCACTAGTTAGACCTTCGACATTCTTCAGTTCAAAACAGTTTGAAGTTTTCGACGTGGAATTGCTCAGCGTTCAAGATTGTACCCGCCGGACCACGGGATCCTACTCTTATGTTGTCTGCAATTGATTTACTAATTAATATGGAGATATTTTATATATATCAACAATTGTAAATTGAAAGTTTTGTAATGTTTAACTACATTCCTTCATCTTCAAAAAAAGTCATAGGAAGATGTGCCAAAAGGAGACAAACTGGTCTTAAGGGGTTAAAATTTCACGGATTCCATGTAATGAAGGATGGAGAAAGAACTCTGGGCCAGAAGTTTGTAATGGATATGGATGCCTGGATGGACCTTAGAATAGCCGGCAATTCTGACCGGTTGTTAGATACACCCAGCTCTACTGATATTTACCGCATAGTAAAAGAGGTGGTGGAGGGATCAACACAGTTTGAAAAGTGTGGCGGAACGTACACATCTCACCGGCAACACTAAGTAGATACCCACATGTAAGTGCAGTGCGTGTTCAGGTAGGAAAGCCTCATGTTGCCGTCCAAGGATCGCTTGACTATTTGGGTGTTGAGATCATTAGATATAGAAGAATTGACCCATAGATAATCAACGCTTTGTTACCATTTTTTTCTTTCTTCCACTTTCTCAATCCTTACCCGAGTATTTTATATTATTAGTGCATCAGTTAGTACTCCATGCATGAACAACATGCAGCTTGGGTCAGCCATTTTGCATTTTTCAGTTTTCGCAACCATTGTTGTATCCACTTTGTGCATTTTTTCTTAAAAAAGATGCACAAAAGGATGTGAAGGAAATTCAAATTATACAATACATATATGTAATAGATTGAATACCAAATTGAATTACACAATTGTTATGATACTTTTATATATTGTGTTTTGTTGTGTTTTGTTGTATTAAATGTGTTCCTTTTTGTTGAATCATGTTGTTTTTTGTTGCATCGTGTTGCATGTTGTTGCATTTTGTTACTTATTTTTTGTTTCATTTTTTCTCGTGATTTTGGTTGTTTATGCAGGATTTTATTTATCATTGCTACTTCTTTGAAGTAAAAAATCATATGTAAATTTATATTAAATCTCAAAAATGATAAATTTGCATTTATGAAACAATAAAAAAAATTCTAGAGATATCAACAAAAGGAAACAAAAAGAAACAAAAAGAAACAAAAAGAAATAAACAATATGCAACAAAAGGAAATAAAAATAAACAATATGAAAAAAAACAATAAAATTTTATATTTATTTATGGAATTTATAAATTTTTTACTTTATTTTAAAAAAACAACTTTATATATGTTTTGGTTCCTAAAATAATAACTGTTTCAAAAAAAAGTTTCTAGTTGCCTATGATAATTTATAATATTTTTTGTAAGCAGGTGGCTTATATTAATAAGAAAGAGCTTAAGCAGGATACAATCAGACAAAGAACCCATAGTCTACCGTCTGCCCTTGAACCAGATTTAGAATCTGCCACCTCGAATAAAGCAACCAGATTCGTTGATCCTGAATTGGGTTTACTTGAGCCAATGACTAGTAAACTAAATTCTCCATCACCTGTCCTAAGTTCAAGAGTCTTACAGCATAAATTAAAATAACAACAAAACACAAACGTCTTAACTTGGAAATTAAAATGCAGAAAAGATAAGTAAGCAAACTCCAAAATGCATCGATCAACCCTTGGCGGTGGTTCTGGGGGAGGCCGGGCCCTTGCAGCGGTTGTTGTTGCACCAAAGCGGTTTTCCTTCGACTTGACCGCATCTTCTTCATCATTGTTGTTGCACCAAAGCGGTTTCCCCGAGCGCCAAACGGATGACATCAGAACTTGGAACACCGGAAGATTGATCTTCCGGTCCGTAATAACGGCGCCGACCACCGGGATCACGACCTGCTCGTCGGCATCCTCCATCTTCTTGTTTCCAATTTCATCCATCGGCAAATTCCGAGCCCTCCCCTTCATTCCTTCTTGACCGAAAGCTAAACAAGTCGCACCCAGTGCACAGAGCCCAAACGAAGCTCAAACCCTTCCCCAAATCCCCAAAACCAACCTTGCGATATCGTTTACTATTCACAAGCCGAGAAGCAGGCGTTCTTTGATCGGAAAATCGAAAACGAAAAAAACGCAGCTCTAGCGGCGCAAGCCCTAGAGAGAAGTCCCCTTTAATAACGTACCAAGCTTGTAATCTAGACTATATATTCTATACATATCATTGAATTCTCCCAAGGCATATGATCCTCTCCTTGGACTCTACACCTTTGTGGGAACATAGTTTCCACGACCCATTTGAATGACAATATCTGTAAAGGCTTTCTTGAACAGCTCTTTCCTGGCTCGGTGCCTACCACTTTAACTGTGCCCACGCTGAGAATCCACTACAACAAGACCTTTTAAACAAATAATCCAAAAGTAGAAGAAATTTCGTCCACATGCCTCTCTCTAAGATCCGTATAATTTATAATATTTTGAAAACCATTTTTTATATAATTTTTGTTATTTTTTTAAATTTTAAAAGTTTAGAGTTTAACTTTATTTGTTCACTTTTTGAGAACTTTGTTTACCTTTTTATTTTTTAATTTTTATATTTATATATTCTCATTTTATAATTAATTTATAACATTTCAATTATTTATATTGTTGTGTGTTTTAGTTTTTATATAAATTTAGTTGTATATGAAGTCTTCTAAAATATATCTCCACATTTCCATCCTACCGTCTAAAAACATCCAAACCATCTAAACTATACGCCTATGTCTTCAGCATCCAAGGAAAAAACCAGGCTTCCATATTTCCATCCTACTGTCTTCCCCAATTTTGAATTGAATTATTGAAGACCTCAAGAATTACTGGATTGGAAATTCGTCTTCCAACTCGTCCCGTAAGGTATTGATTCAGTACCTATTTCTTTTTTTAGGTTAAGTTTGGTTTTTCATGTTCTTTGCACTTTCTCTTTTCTTTTTTCCCGATATTTTAAACTCCATGTATAATGTGCTTGATTCCATGTTGTTAGTTGTCGCTCGTATGTGGTAAACAGTGAGAGAGGCGTATTTTTTGACTGCTTTGTTAGTTTATACACACATTCAGAGTTGAACAACAGAACTTCAAAGGAATCAAAGCCCAGTGATACGTTGACTCTGAGGCTCAAACCATGAGCATTATCAGTGAGTTGTGCAAGGACAGTTGCCAAGTCATTCGGACAAGGGTATGAAAATGAGTTGGATGCACAGAACGATACAGACAGCAGCGGGGTGTCCTCGCCTCACTAAGTTCACTTTCCACCCCCCTAAGATGGTATGTGTGAGATTCTTTTAGGACATCTTTTCCCCCATTCAAGTTTATCCAAATCTGTAATAATGTTAATTGCTGCTTCCTGAAACTTATTTCAATGAGGGCTTATAAAGGTTGATAAGCTTTCCTACCCTGAATATTTTTCAGTACTCACATGAATGGTTATGAAAAACCCATAGTCATCATCTTGTGAGTTTAGCTTTCTTAGACCTGAAAGGCTGAAATACCTGATTATGTGTGCTTTTTCACTATTTAGGGAAAAAGGATGAAGGATGGGCCAATAGATTTGCTGGGTTTTGTGAAATTGAAATGGGCACAAGTTTTGTTTCACCCTTTGATATCGATTTCTGCTATTTAACCAATTTAAATACTCCATCTGTCCTATTTTTCAATCCTAAACAAAAGTGTTTATTGCTATTGTTTGGTGAATTTGGTCAAACCATCTTTTCTTCCCTTGCTTACTACATATTAGGTTATTACTGGATAAAGTATTATAATATTTTGTTTATAAATAGCTTCAGCTTGCATATTTATATGAGTAGTCTCTTTTTGGGACCTAGGGAGTAGGGAGTAACATTTTGCAGCAATAATTAGTTGCTTTTTAGACGATGTGCTCTTGCTAGTTTTTGCTCAATTGTTTTATTATGCATGATGCTACTGGAACTTTATTAGAATAATTTGCTTGGAAAACAAACGATTGTGATGTGGAGGGATAATGACATAATGTGAATCATCTGCTTATCTGATGTGAAAAACAAACGATTGTGGATTTTATAGTTCGATGATCTTTTTTGTTAAATTTAAGACTCATTTATTTATTAAATTGAATCATGTCCAGGTTGAGGTGGAGTTTGAGAATGGTAGTTTGTATCATTTGTCAGCTGAATATCTCAGAATTTATAGCCCAGCAGCTGATAGTAAGATCCGTTCAGTTGGGGGTGAAAAGGTATAATAATGAAACTGCACTGCGCAACTGTTTCTTCTTGCATGATAGTTTTGCAGTTAATTATTGTCATTCTTTATTATTATGGATCTTCGTTGACCTGAACCGGTTGAATGAATGTTACACCATATTTGATGCCCGGGGGAGTTCGTTAAGTTGCAGAATCATGATGATGCATGTGTTCAGGTGATATGTGGGAGACGTTATGTTGGGATGATGTCAGCAGAGCCAATAGGAAACTATGGCGTGAGGTTGCTGTTTGATGACATGCACAAGACAGGTATCTTTACATGGGAGTACTTGTTCCATCTTGGGAGCAGCAAGTTCTCTCTCATGAGAAATTACATCAAAATCCTCAAGAAGCACGGACTAAGCCGCGACCCGCGACTACTTGTTAGAAGAACAAAGTGACTGATAATGTGAGTGTGGTGGAAATCTGAAAAGAATCTTATACACTCACCACAGTTGATTGAACAAGATCTTATAACTGCATATATATCTGCTCTCTTGCTTGATCTCAAGTACAAAACTAAATTAAAGGAATGGTTTTGAGTACAAAATCAGTATATGCAAGAATAAGAACGGTACAGCCTTTTATTATTTTGTCTGTATCATTGTGGCTTAAAGAGCAAGTTTAGGGCTGCGTGTCTTGAATCTCTTGATTGTTAAGTAATCTTATTTTAATGTTTTCCAAATATTGTAACTAATATTTTCGAAATGAGTTTTGTAGGAACATTTCAATCTATTTTGCTTGTTCCTAATTTCCTAGACGAAAAGTGCATATATATGAATCCATTTTACATAAGAGTTAATCATTCTCTACAATGACTGCATAGCATGTGTTGGGAATTTGGGATTTTATGCAAGTGTGAAATACTATTATTGTATTTTATATTTTATACTACACCGTTTTAAAGTACAAAAAATGGGATCTTTCAAACAATTACTCCTTAATATGGAAAATAATTCTAACCATGCATCACACTGATATTATACTTGTTTATATATGAAATAAGTTATGTAATGAATTAAAAATATTTTGAGCATATTTTCCTAATTTTTGTTTCTTGTTAAAAGAGAAACAAAAATATATCCTTAAATTCAAATTTGGAAACTTTCATACTTGTTATATATAGATAGGCATGGAGCCAAGTCGGTCCGGTTCTGGTTCCAAATTGAGGCAGCCTGGTCAAAAAAAATTCCCTGGGCTCGGGCTTGAGCCGCTTTTTCTCGGGTCTGGGCCGGTACCGGGTACCCAACCGGTTCGGTCCCAGTTTTTGTTAGTTTTTTATTCTATTTTGGCAGGACCAAAGCCTTAAAAAATTCGGGTCAGGACCGAAATCGTCTATTTTGGTCCCCAAATTTGGAAATCGGGATCGTAAACCGTTCTGGGGCAAGTCAGTGTGGTCCTAAAAGTGCTAGACCCAGTTCCGGATCGATCCGGGACTGCGGATCGGGTCCACGTCTAGTTCTATATAGAGTTACAGCCTATATTGAAACAAAGATTTACAAGTTTGAAATTTGGGTAAAAGAAATGTATCCTCATGGTTATATACTTTTCATTATGTCCAAAAGCTACCTGTTTATATCGTCTCCGCCGCTTAGGGATGGACCCGGGCTGGTCCGGTTCCGGTTCCGGGCTGGGCCCGGGCGGACTTTTTTTGCAAATCCTTGGGCCCGGAACCGGCTCGGGTTGATACCAGGTTCAGGCCAGGCCTGGTTCAATGTTTTTTTTTGCTTTCTTGTTATCCCCCGACCTCCCCCCCTCACCCCCACCCCCAAACCTCCCCAAAACACCCAGCCCTACCCTAGGAAAAGAAAAATTGAAAAAACAAAAAAAATTGACCCGGGCCCGGCCCGAACCGCCCGGCCCGGTTTGCCCAAAACTGGGCTCGAGCCCGACCCGCCCAAACGGGCTAAAAGCCCGGAACCGGCCAACCGGTCCCGGTCCGGTTTGGGTCCGCACACTAGCGGGTCAGGCCTGTTCTGGGCTGGCCCGGCCCGGTTTAGTCCATCCCTACCGCCGCTAGAGAAGAAGCAACCCCTCCCAAAGAGTGGAAGATGATTGAAAGTGAAAAATACACCTTACAGCCTTACTACTCTAGAGTCTAGACTGGCCAATTAGCAATTTAGCACTATACTTCTCTTTAGTTCTCCCACTATCATTCAGCTTGCCAAAGAGGGTTGATAAGTGTGGTAATCGTTCTATAGACTTGAATAGAATTGGATCCCTTTACCTCCGAATAATTTGTCTTTTGTCTTGCTACTTTCCTTGCACTAAACATGCATTACAACTTACTCAGGAAAGCTTTCCAACAAAGGCTAAAGGACTATGTTGGGCTATTGAATCCGGAGAAATAAACCTCAACTATCTTATTTGGGTACATGCCGATGCTTTTTAAAAATGGACAATTATATATAGGAATTTATTGGAAATAGAGCATGGGAATAGAGCATTTTTTAGTTCTAAAAAATAGAAACTTTTATATTGAAAAACTAAAAATAGACATATTTTTGTTCTATGGGAATCAAGCATTATTTGTATTGAAAAAATAGAAATTTTGTTTTCAATATGTAAGTACGTAGTATAATATCTTTTTCTTTCTTATTTTTAATTTCGATTACATTTGTTGATTCATGTTAGAGACTCGAGTACGATTAGGGCTATTACTTGAATGTTGTTGTCTTTCGGCCCAAATGATGAGAAATTTAAACCGGCCCATAAGGTTAGCCAATGAAAGATGTGGCCGGTCTGCTGCACCCTGCACGGTGTGTTCTTCACACCGCTGCCCGCTGCACCTCCCTGCTCACACTGCGACCCCGGCCACCGCTATGCACTGCCGCACCTACCAGCCGTCACACCGCTCCCTGCGTCCTGCATCGAAAGTTCACCCAATCGCCGCAAGCTGCAGAAGATTCCGACTTCAGTCAGGTAAAAAGAACTTTTTCGTTTTTTTCAACTAATTCGTTCGTCTACTTCTACTTAATATTTTGTCTACTTCTATTCAGTTTATGCATATTCATTTTAATGGTTGAGGAGGTAATCAGGTAAAATAGTAGAAGATGGGTTAATAATTACTCATATCTTTGTGTTTCATGGGTTTTAAGTCTTTGCCTATGTCTAGTTTTACTTTTTTTTAATACTAATCCCCTAATGGAAAATGGCTTACTCCTACTATTGGCGCAAAAAGTGTTATCCCGTTATCCCTAAGCGCTTTCAGTCTATGAAAATTCATAGAGAACTACTGTGATGTACTGTTTCTATTTGAATCCGATGAACGCTCTTATTTTCTACCCTGTTTTATTTTTTTATTTTTAAGCAATTAAGGTTACTTTATACAGTACATGTTGAAGTTTTGGCCTACATTCTTTAAAATGCTAGATCCCCCAGCACACATGTGTGAAGGAAGGGATTTCAAATTCCATGGATTTCATTAGAATCTGATGGATTCTATACAATTCCATAAAAATCCATTAAAATCTTAATCCTTTAAAATCTTATGAAATTCTAATTGAGGACACCCCCCCTTAATTGGACTGAATTTTTTGGTCTGGTCTTCATTGGGCTTGTCTGTTAGATGTTTTTATGCTTACTGCTTAGTTTACCATTGTCGAAGCCTGATCTGTGGTTGTTGAATTTTAGCCTGTCTAATCTGGTTGGGTGGTAATTAGTCCAATTAAAACATCATTAATCTTGTACGAGCTTTAAGTTACTTTACTAATTTCTGGCTGTTTTCCATCATTTGCAATGGAGCCAAAGATCCATTATTTTTTGGCTTGAGATTATGATGGAATAAAGCAAAATGGCTCACTAAACTGTCTGCGCTTCTTTGTTATGAAGCAGCAGTCGGTCCATGCAATTTTGGACGTGATTTTTACTATGGGTCATCCGGAAACAGTCTTTCTGTGCTTTAGTAGACTGCGTACATCCGACCCCCCCTTACCCCACCGTAGGTGGGAGCCTTTGCGGCACTGGGGTAAATGAAAATGATGAAATGAAAATGATGACTAATTTCTAGCTGTAAAAGTTTTGATGATTGGTTTTAGGCTTGAGCAGATATTTTACTATGTCCAAGGTCTGTCCTGAAGGCCCGAGCAAACATCTCCTTTAGTGCTCCGTTTTATTTTCCATTGATTGCTCAGTTGTAAAGAAGGGGTGTTTTGATTGCTAAAGTAATGGAGCCTGCAACCATGGTGGTTGAAAAACTTAAAGCTGTTGCTCAATCGACTAAAGACTTTGCTTCTAACATTCTCAACTTGAGCCAGAATTCCAACCGCCGGCGCAATCCGGTATTCTTTTTATTTCATATCAAGTACTCCTTATTAGTTTATCAAGTTAACTTTTCTTGCCTTTTGATTTCCACAAAAGTAGTGTTTTTCATTCCCTAGATGCTCTGTTAATGGGTTTCACAATATCGCTTATTTATTTTAAATGAATATTGTGATTGTGTTTCTGGAAGGTAGATATTGTGCTTTTCAACTAGAGTTCAGAAAGATGGGCATTTTCAGTAGTGAACTGTGAAGTATCTGTTTGAATGAAATGCTTTGGAAGGCTCAGTCAAATAGATTGTTTTAAATTAATCTTTCTATTTTTATAAAATCACATACTTCCTCCATCCCACTATTTTTGTCCCATTTTTCCCTTTCATCAATCTTACTAATTTTGTCCCGTATCATATTTGATAATACTCGTCTGGTTTCTAATTCATTCTTACTTTATTCACATTTTACCAATTTAATCAACATCACTCTATGTTGATTAATCATCATACCACTTCTTGTTCCAAAATGGCAAAATCTTAGAGGGACGGAGGTAGTGTTTGTCAAGATATATATACAAATCTCTTGGTGCCTTTCCCTCGAAAAACCTCCTTCCAAAAACCCTTAGGAATGTCATAAGTGCAGCAGGGCATTGGCTTGGCAGGTAAATATGTATCTCAAGCATGAGAATCTTTTTGGTGAAAACTAATTAAGAACAGCTTACTGTTAAACTCCGAGTGTCTTGGGTGATCTCTTTGTGTGTGTTATCTGTCCAAAATTTTAACAAATCACCATTTTATTTGAATGTTCCAGGCTTCTAGCTAAATTGGTTACTAGTGGAAAAAATAGTTGAGCTTTTTTCCTTACTTACTGAAATGAATGACAGTAACACTTGCACCCTCATTTTTAGCTATGACTTCCTTTGTTTCATTACAAAAATATATTTCAAATACCTTACTCGACATTTTTACAATTTCAACTACAACTTTAGCCGTTTCACCTAAGCTCGCTTTGCCAAATTACTTCCAAGGTGAACATACTACTAATGACAATCAGTTTCCATAATTTTCTCATTCACATGCTATAATTTGTGAAACATGATTTTTCAATAGATACAACCTTGTATGGGTGAGCAACCTCTACAACTAATTCTAATTTCCAAGTGATAAATATCCTTTTCCAGATCGAAATATTGAAGAGACTACAACGGGAAACATTTTCAGATATCATGAAGCTAAGGGACAGACAAGAGAAGGCGGAACGGTTGCTTTCCTTTTATAAAACCACCAAAGCGGGTCCCTTCCAAGAAGGTGGCACTTTGGTCAAGGGAGAGGTTGACATGCTAGGGGCATTGGTGATGACGAACACAATTGATCAACCAACATGTGATGCAATTCAAAGGGCTGGGATTAAGAATGGGATTGAATCTAGGATTTGTTTTGAAAGAAGCATTGGTGAGAGAGATAAAATTGTGACAGAGTTTGTTGGGGGTGATAGAGGCAGGGAAGATGCATTGTGGGCTCCACTTTCTCTGGCTAAAGTTCTTTATTGCGCCAATATGAGCAAATGGTTCTCTGCCGTGGCTATTCCGGTGGGTGCTAGGTGTAGGGATTTCAGTGATGGTACAAGTTTTCCTCACGAGGTAACTACTCTTTCTTGTAGTCTGCTTTACGTAGACCTCATTTGGATTGCTTCGTTTTGGCGTATAATGATGTTTTTACTTGGATGGGTTTCAGTCCCAGATCACACTTAAAACAAACCTGACTTCAACAGTTGTAAAACACCACATCTACCTGACAAGTTCACACCAGACCGGACTTAAATAGAACACATCAAACCAGAAAACTACTGTCCAAGAAAAAATATCCTGAATTATAAGCCATTTTTTCACCGCCCCACCAACTTGTAATGAAATAAAGCATGGTAGAAGTTACTATGTTTGCGGAAGAGGCGGAAATGGTTGAACTTGATCCTCTACCATTATTTTCACAATTTATATATTCTTTAACTTACACATATAATTTTTAAATGACTCATATAACACAAGTACACAACTTAAGGAATTCCTTACCAAACAAGCTTCTATTATGGAGCAATATACATTGTGCTCTCGATGATAAAACAATTGCATACTAGCTATATATTACATCCCGTCTTTTGCCTAAAAGTTGCGGGTCCTTTCAGAATACTGAAGTTACCAAGGACAAATATAAGAAGGAACAAAATGCAGGGGAAAATAAAAATTGAGCTAGAATTCAATGAATTTATTGTAGACATTTGTTGACACTTGTTTCATTTATTGATGTGTTATTTAAAGACTAAGAAGTTATACTTAAAAAAATAAAAAATCACTTTTCATTTTCCTTTGCATTTTTCTAGGTAAAACTCAGCATTAAAATAAAATAAAAATTGAGCAAAAGTGCAGCAACTTTTTTTTCTTCTTGGTGTAGCTTTTTCTGGAAACCAAAAATTCCTAAGTTGTCATTATTGCTATCTAATTTTTCAGGAAAAGGCCCTTACAGATTATTCAGCAGTAGGACCACCCATGTTGAATCATGTAAATGGTAGTGCGGTTGGCATAATGGTAAGGAAATCAAATTTTGTGGCCTCATTAGCTCAGTTCATCTCTGTTGTAGGACAATCATCACCATCAACAACCCTTCCTACAACTCTCACTTCTTTCAGCACTTCTGGCCAAATCGTTTACCAACTTTCCACAAGTACAAAGCTAAGCCTTATTGGCATACAAAAAGTGCTGAAAGGTTCAAACCAGCAACCCAGACTTGGATCCATGATCTTTCCTGTTGAGTTTTGGAGGCAAAATGGACAATCTTTAGAGGAAGACGGTGACACAAATGGATCTATGGCTTTTATGATGGAGTCACGTCTTGACGAGAGTACAAGAATAGGAGGTTGGGTTGAGATGGAAAAAAAATCACAGCCAAGAAATGTGAAATGGGCTGTTTCCATGTCTGATACCCCTGAGGATGGTTTAGGGTGGGGTTTGAGTTTGAGTGGGTTGACCCAAAGTCCAAGAAGCAACTGGGAGCATTTTCAGGTGGAAGCATGCCTTAATTTTAACTTGGGGAAGAAGTGTAGATTGCAGCCTGCTATTCTTTATGTGAGGGATGGCGATGTCCAATTCCCATCTCTTATGTTTCGGTCAAGCTTTAGCCTCTAGGAGTTTTTTTCTTCATATGAAATAGAATCTTGGGTTATTGCTTAATGCTTATTCTATATGTGTCTACCCACTTGTTTTTTTATAGAGAAAAGAGTCAAATGAAATTGTCACATAAAGTCATGTACTCAATAAAATGTAATATAAATACGTCTACTTATAAAAAATAATCATATGAGTCTTAACCACCTGTTGGCTGTTGACAACCTCGTAATCCCGGTTTTAGCGTACATCTGACTATCTTTTTAAAATAGATTTAAGGCTAACGTGAAATATTGATCAGAATTGGCTTAAATACAAGGTAAACATAACGGCACGTAAGCTAAAATAGATATTAAGAGGTTATCAACGAGTCACTTTGACTCTTTCGATTGTTTTTTATAAGTAGACGTATTTATATGATACTTTATTGAGTACATGCCCTTATGTGACGATTCCTAATAATATTATACCGTATTTGATCGTTTTCTCTCTTTTTTTATATTATCATTCTCTATGATTGTAGATTGGTATGAAGCAATCTTTGGTCGGATGCTTCTATTCCATTTCAAGCTTCTTTTCACTCGTAATGGCCAAATTATCTAGAAAAACAAACTGGTTAATCCTAAAAAGTAATTCAAACATAAAATGAAGAAGATAATGTAAAATATGAAGCCTGAAATGTCATTTTGCTTAATTTCCGGTCATTTCAACCAAAAAACTCTTGAAGAGCATGTATGTGTATTATATTCTTTTTTTTGGAAAGAAAAAGTGTATTATATTCTTCTATTTATTTATTCATTCTTAGAAATGTCACCAAAAGTCCAAAACAATCTGATGGTTTTTTGCTGTTATCGTTGATTGTTGTAACTTGAAAGGCCACCATTTGAAAAGTTGAAAGACGATCTTCAAGTTCCCTTGAAGCTGTTTTCCTGCCTCACCTATGATGTAGGGGACTAGGGGTGGACCCCGTTCGGTCCTGGTTTCGGGCCCGGACTGGCTGTCTCGGGTATTAAATGTGAAGACCGGGATAAACCTGGGTTTCAACGGACTCAGTTCCGGTCCGGTCTACCGGTCGGTTCCGGTCTGGTTCCGATCCCCCCTTAATAAAAAAAAGTTAGCCATCGGGACCGGAACCGGGATCGGGACCGCCCGGTCCGGTCCTCATTTGGCTTACCCGGGTCTGAGTCCGGATATACCCGGTCGGGTACCCAGTCCAAGACTGGGTCCGGAAAATCGGACCCAATCTGGTTCGGGATCACCGATCGGGTCTACCCCTACTATGATGTTTTGAATTAAATTGATTCAAGTTTCAAACTAGATTTAAACAAATCAGATGAGATAAGACTTGGACAGTTATAAAATAATACTCTGTATGACATAAAAAACTTCAGAAATTATTAATTATAGTTGAAAGCTGGCCAAGCCTTAGGCCATCTCTAATCGTTTACACTATTTTCTACACTAAAATGATGTAAACATCACATCATACAGTATTTTATCTCCAACAGTTTACGTCATTTTCATCACAAAAAAGGAATATTCCCTTTTTATTCTTTTTACTAACTTTTTACCATTCTTCTATTTAAGTATCTAATTATCATATATTTATACATTAGCCCCTCATTTAATATTTTGACATTTCACACATTATTTGACACATACAAACTAAAATACACCATTTTAATATGTATTTTCACGCATTTCACTAATTAAAATACAATAATCAATATTTCACAAATACAAGCTAAAACCACATCGAATTAAATATTACAATAATATTATACGTAATAATAATTTGTACATCATTAATAAAGTACGTAGTACTACTTAAGCTTAAAGCAATATCAGTTCAGACCAGACCGGGCCAAATCATACCAGACCAGAGCAGACCAGCAAATTTCACTCCAAGTAAAAAACATCCTAATTTGTTGTTTTAAAAATGGGTCAAAACTATAACTATCAAAACTTTGGGTCATTTTTTAAATAAAAAAAATTAAAAAAAGAAGATGGTGTGGGATTTGGTGTACACCATATATGGCGTGAACTTCTCCCCTCTCCATCAAAATGGTGTAATGGTGTAAGATTTGGTGTAATTGTTGAAGCATTTTTTTGGCAAATACACCATTTTGATGTGGGATTTGGTGTATGTTGGAGTTGCTCTTAGACCAATGAATCAATGATCAACATTCTTGAGAAGAGATGTTCAGAACAAATGATCTCTTTTATAGGTACACACTCATGCACTCTAAGAAAAAGTGAAAATTGTTTAAGGAAATTATATGTTGTATGCTATCGTTTAGATAGCATATGATGTAGGGGTGGACCCGGTTCGGTCCTGGTTCCGGTCCCGGACTGGCTGTCCCGGATATAAAATGTGAAGACCGCGATCGAACTGGGTTTAGATTAGGAATCGATCTATTTCAAAAGTGACAGAATCTAGAGTCATTTGTTTCCATATCAATATGCAATCAAAAATAGAATCCAATAAAAATAAAAGGTGCAGAGTATAAAAATAACTAAATAATTGTTATATATAATGGATGACATGACATGATTATGTGGCGCTTTGTATGCTCTTAAAAAGTTCCTCTTATATACTCCCTCCATTCCTTAATACTTTGCCATGTTTGACCGACACGCGAAATAATAACAATTTTTCTATAGGTACCCCAAATTTACCCCATTTCCTACCTCATATAAAAACCCTCCCCCTTCTCCACTTTTCTTCTCCCCTCTCCCCCACTTTTCTTCTCCTTCCCTCCTTCCCTCTCTCCTCCCTCTTTTCTTTTTACATACGCAGCCCCCCATCCTCTCTCCTTTCTTTCTCTTTTCTCCAAATCTGATTTCTTCCCCATTCCAACCTCTCTTTCCATCAAATCTTCCCATTTTTACAATCTTTTCTCCCTCCGAGCTTCTTCTCCCGCTTCTCACCTCTTCTCCCTTCTTTTTTTCGTTTCAAATGCAAGAGCTACAGTAGATCGGACGAAGGGGAGAGCTGGGTGACGTTGGTTAGCTTGACATGGAGAGGCAACGACGAAAGTACGGACCAAAAGGCTTTGAATGACTTGAGAAGATCTACTTTTCTTGATATTTTTCTTGATTTTTGGTGTGTTTTCGAAAAAAAGGGTTGTCTGTCTGACAGACAATTGTAAGTGCAGTGTCTGTATTTGTTAGTAAGACTCATGAAGTTGTCTGTCATTTGAACGTTAGTTGTCTGTATTTGTTTTGAGTTGTCTGTATTTGTTTCGAGTTGTCTATCATATTGTTGTGAGAAGTTTGTAAGAGTCGTGAAGTTGTCTGTCTGTAATTGATGGTTAATTATTTGTATTTGTTTTGAGTTGTCTGTATTTGATTGTGAGTCGTCTGTATTTTGTGATGTTTATTTTTTGAGATGTAATTAGTAAACGAGACAGACATTAAATATACACATCCAGACAATAAGTATACACATACAGACATTATTTTATTGTGTATTACCATTTTGGAATATGTTTCATAAAGAAGACAGACAATACGTATAACTAGACAGACAATAGAGATAACGAGACAGACATTATTTTCACCACAAATTACATACAACTCACAATGAAATGACAAACAACTAAGTATGAGTTACAGAAAACTTCACAACTCAAAATAAATACAGACAACTAACAAACAAATGACAAACAATTAAATATCAATTACAGACATTTATTTTTCAAATGACAGACAATTTCATGACTTTTACAGACACTGCACTTACAAGTTGTCTGCCTGACAGACAGTCCTTTATATTTCGAAAATACATCAAAAATGAAGAAAACAAAATCAAGAAAAGAAGATTTGCTGCTCAAGTTGTTCAAATCTTCTTGGTTTGCCTTCGTCGTTGTCTTCCCTTGAGGTTGCATCCGAAATAGCAACCAACGTAGGCCCGCCGTCGGCAACCGGCGTAGATCCGCCGTCGGCAACGGGCGTAGACCCGCCGTCAGCAACGTCACCGGTGGAAGTGGAGATAAGCAGGAGAAGATTTAAGGTTGGAAGAGGGAAAAAATGGTAAAAATGGGAAATATTTTGAGATGGAGAAGAAAGGGGAAGGGAGGGGTGCATGAAAAGAGGAGGGGGGGGGGGGGGGGGGAAGAGAGGTGGGGTGCAGGAGAGAGGAAGGGAGAGAAGAAAAGGGGGGTGAGTTTTTATATGGGGTACAATTGGGGTAAGGTTTGGGGTACCTATAGCAAAATTGAAATAATAAAGTAAAAATTGTGTGGTTGAGATATGTGTAGAGGAGAGAGAAATGACAAGAACCACAAATTCATCGATTAAAAAGGAAAGTGACAAAGTTTTTGAGACATTCAAAAAAGGAAAGATGGTAAAGTTATAAGGGAATGAGCGAGTATATATATATATATATATATATATATATATATATATATATATATATATATATATATATATATATATATATATATATATATATATCCTAATTTAGATTAGGAATCGATCTATTTCTAAAGTGATGGAATCTAGAGTCATTTGTTTCCATATCAATATGAAATCAAAAATAGAATCCAATAAAAATAAAAGGTACGGAGTATAAAAATAACTAAATAATTGTCACTCCCTCCATTTTAAAACAAGTTTCCCATTGCTTTTCACAGTTTTGAAGGAAAATTTTTTACTGAGGGTAAACTTTACTGTTTTGACACTGTTGGGGCACTGTTTGGACATTGTTTGGCACCGTTTTGACACTGTTTTGTACTGTTTGGCACTGTTTTGATGTAGTTAATTTGGCAAATAAGGAAAGGGGAACTTAATTTGGGAATTACCCGAAAAGGAAAGTGGGAACTTGTTTAAAAAACGGAGGGAATATATATGATGAATGACATGACATGATTATGTGACACTTTGTATACTCTAAAAAAATTTCTTTTATATATATATTGATATTGATTTTAGTTAAACTCTCATAATTAAAAACGAGTTCATACGAATATTGAAATAAATTTGCTGGGTTTATCCACTAACCAATTTATATACTACTCCGTATTTATTACGTAGTAGTTATTAGAAGTTTATACGGACCCTCGTGTTCTAGGTCGTTTAAATCGTTGTATGGGCTATAGAGTAATGTTTTTCTAATTTCCGATGTACGGAGGAGTAAAATGATGTGCATAGAACATTCCAAATCCCCAATCTGACAAATAAATAAATACCCCATTAAAGCTAATCTTGACCGTCTATTTCCTCTACTATTACTGGAATGCCAAACGAAAGGCCACATACTAAAGAAGTTTTTTTTCATACTAAAGAAGTTATTAAGATATACTAGTACATATAGGAGCCCGTTTGGTAACAAGAAAATCGACTGATTCGACTGATTCTGCTGAAATTTATGAAGTTATGACTGAAGTGGCTGCATTGGCTGATTCTGCTGATTTAAGAAAAAATTATTTTTAAAATATATTTTATTAATAAAATAATTAAAAAATTATATGTAAAAATAGTTAAAATGGTCATCTACAGTGATTTCAGCCAATAGAATCAGAAAAGTAACTCCAACCCTACTTTTTCTTATTATTACATAATTCAGCGAGCGAAAACAAAAATTACATGTTTGATAAAAAAATTGATTGATAAGCTGAAAAACAATGTTATCAAACGACCCCTCTAAGTATATATGGAGTATTTTATGTCTAATTTTATTTGCTTTCTATCGAGAGGCATAATGATTCATTACTATTAAATATTGTCTCACATTCATGAAACCAGGCCTTTCACAGTTTTCTTTGATAAAGCGATTTCACAATATTTTACATTCATGAGATCAGGCAGACCGATTCATTACTTTTATTTACTTTGATAGGCTAAAGTTACTAATTTAACCTCTCCATTGATTCTTGATTTCTTGTCCTAGTTATTAGTTTGTAGCTTGTCTTGTAGTTACTTCATTCCACAATAATCTTTTGCCAGCCTTATTTCTTTAGTTAATTAAAAAAGTTGTTAATCCCTTTTAAACTAATAATTTTTTTTACTGATGTCATTATTTCCTTTTTGACAGAAATCTCACACAATTTTTATTTTATTTCTCCCATGTAATTAAAAAATGTTTAAATTTTAATAGTTTATGGAACTAAAGAAGTACAATATATCATAATTAAATGCTTTGTCATTGAAATGCTCAATTTGTAGCAAATATTATCTTGAAAAAGCTCACCATGACATTAAACTTTCTAGTGAATATTGTACATTCATAAAAGTACAATATTATTAATACATACATACTATTGCAAATACACACACAAACACATACTCCTTATTAGGACTAATATACAATTCTCTTGTACTCCCTCCGTTTCCAAAAGAAAGTCACGGTTTGATTTCACGATTATTAAGGAAATAAATTGACTTCACTGTAGAAAACACTGTTTAGACACTGTTTGACACTGTTTGACACTGTTTGGATGCAAATTTCTTTGCCAAATAAGGAAATAAGAGAAATGTGATTCTGTTTTTGAAAATGAGGGAGTATATGAATACTCAATAACTTCCACTTGAATTAGTTTCATTGTCAAATCATATCAGACCTTAACAAATCAAACTCCATCAAAACAAATTTTGAAGGAAGCAGACTAAACTAACATAATAACATACCTTTTGCAAATGAGGACAAACAATGTCAAACAAAATTTGATGGGATTATATTAGAGAAAATATACAGAACGACACAAAATGAAATACTAGGAGAGGAAATTAAAAAAAAAGAGAGAATTTAAGATGAGTTTGGGAATACCAAACGCCTCCATTCGGTTTATAAAGGCAGCACAACAGACAAATTTAGACTGCAACAATGGGTGATAAACTTAAGCCAAAAGCGGTTGTTTCCGACGAGAGCAGTGATGAAGAGGCAAAAGAGGATGAAAATGAGCTCGATCTTCCCTTGGATAAATTGAATTTGGGTCCTAGAAAAAAGCTCCTTGTCCTTTGTCTCGGCGATTTACTCGTCCGTAGGGTGCACCTTAGAGATAAGCACACCGTTCGTGGGTTCAGACCGGACGTCATTCACGGGAAATTTCTAGGTCAGGCTAAAAATACATTCCCATTTATGACTGTTTTTATACTGAAATTGTAGCTTTCGTTTTTCTGATTATGGAATTTGAAATTTGGATGAATTTGGAGCAGTGTTCAGGAGGCCATTTTGCACGGACTTCATGAAATTTTGCTTTGACCAGTTCGTGGTCGGGTTGTGGTCTTCTGCAAGAGAGTGAGAATGTTATATTATTTTATATTAATGTGTTATGTTATTAACAAAATTTGAAATATTCTTGTGTTGTATATGATGAATCAACGATTGCTGGGTTTGATTGAATATATATGAACTTATGTATGCACAGCCATAATATTGATGCTGTTTTGAGATGCATCACTGGTTATGAAAACAGAAACAAGTTGGCTTTTGTTTGGGTGAGTTTGTTTTAAAGGTGTTACTTAACAATGGCTGTACTAAATATGTCAAATTAAAGACTGTTTTTGCTTGTTGGATGTAGTCACAAGAGGAATGCAGAGATTCTGGAGATTATTGTCTGGAAAAGAAGGAAAAGCCTCTGTTTCTTAAGAATTTGGAAGATCTTTGGGAGAAGAAATATGGCTATCATGCTGATCTTCCATGGAAAAAGGGAGAATATTCAGCTTCAAATACTCTGTTAATTGATACTGAACCGCATGTGGCTCTGCTGAACCCAGTGAGTTTAATATGAGAAATAATGGTCAATATTCAGTGCTCCCTCCTTTCTTTTCTACTCCGTATTTACTCCTTTCTTTTTTACTCCGTATTTATTAAGTGTTCTATAAAAGTTGCAACATTAAAATTTCAACTTTTTATAATGTTTACTAATATGTGGTTAATTAAATATAACTACAGTCAACTTTGTATGTTGGCAAACGTGAAAGTCAAATTGCTGCAACTTTTAAAGTATTTTATGATTTTATAAAAGAATATACTAGTACAAAGTAGTAAGGATAATATAGAGGGTAAAACACAAATGAAAAAGTAGGAAAAGAATATATTTTTTTTAAAAAGTAAAAATCTAAGGCCAATAAAAAATTAAAAATGAGGGTATGAAAGTATTTTTAATGAGAAGAACTTATGAAACATGAAAATGTGGATACATAATATTCCTTTCGACCCATTGGATTTTGCTAACTTTCTGTTTTTATTTGTTTCAAAAATGTTGTCACTTTTCTTTTATGTTTTTATTTGAAGATTTATTACCGTGATTTTTTATTTGAAGATTTATCCAGCTTCAAAAGCTGTGTTTTTATTTGTTTCAAAAATGTTGTCACTTTTCTTTTAAGATGAAAGTAATAAATTATTTCGTATGAATATATTACCGTGATATTTTAAGAAAAATTGTAATTATTAAACTACTTAGCCAAAATAATTGTTATATGTTGTATCATTTAACTTAGCTAAGTTTTTAGTTGATTTGTGATACAACAGGTAAGTTCCTTTTTGGCAAATTGCAAATGAAAAATTATAACATAACTCAAAAAGATTGAGATTATATCGTGATGTATTATTTTACTATTATTTTGTCAGGTTGGGTTTGAGAATGTCTTGGATGGGCACCATTTTATGTTGACAAATAAAAAATTATGCGTGTTTAATTAATTATTAGAACATGAATTCAGAATTTCTTTTGTGTAGATCATAAAAGTTTACAATATTTTGGGACCCAGACGTATTATTCAAAATATTCATTCTTTTGATGTTTCGTAAAATGCAATTTGAATTGATATTTCAATATTATATGCTGTACATGTGCAGGATAATACTGCTATATTTCCGAAACCATTCAAAACCCCAGATCCTGGAGACACATTCTTAGGTGAACACTTTTATTGCAATGCTTTGTTTTTATGTACATTACAGCTGGTGTTTTTAGATTTATAAGGGTTTAAGATAAGATTTATATTTCCACCATTTTAAATCACGATTTAGGGTCAAATGGTGAGCTGCGGAAGTTTTTGGAGGGTGTGACAGATGAAGAGGACGTTCCTACTTATGTGAAGAAGCATCGCATTGGGCAGCCTCCGATTACGCCTTCCCATCCTGACTGGTCCTTCTATCAGAAAATCGTTCACCGCTTTCGCAAAAAGTAAATAAAATTTGCTGGAGAAAAAATGCTATTGTTCACTTAATCTCTGTTCTCAAAGACAAAATTTGCTCTCATTACCTGACTATTAATAAGAAGTTGATGGCTCTATTATTATTGTTATTGATGGAGTATATGGGTCTGAGCCCCAGGACCCACATACCCGGAAGAACAGAGCACAAGACAGAGTGGCGTCCTCGTCGGCCAAACGCCCTCGTCGGCCGAGAGGAAGCCAACCCGGATTATGATCCCGAGTCCAAGGAACCCGGGTGCCCCCGTCGGCCGTGCCCTCGTCGGCCGTGCCCTCGTCGGCCACGACCTCGTCGGCCACGAGGACCTCCCAGAATCGGATCCTACACTTACTCACTTGTACAGCCCATTAGTGGCTTTGTATTCGGTCCAGTAGCGGTCCAGTTGTAAATGGGCCTCCCAAGCCCAAGGCTTGGGAGCCCAACCCTAATTTTCTCTATAAATACTTCCCTTGGGAGTAGTTATAGGGGTTACGAAATCATTCTATTGAAGCATATTATTGCACTTCTCTCTCTAGCTCTCACTTCTCTCTAGATATACTCTATCATTTGGTGCTCTCGTTGAGAGCTAGAACAATCAAGTTAGCACCCTTCGTCGCTACCAAGCACAGCTAACCACTGATCATGGGGAGAACTAAGTCAAACCGCAACCTCGTCAGCAAAGCCATCCCTGAGGACCAAGAGCCCATGGAGCACGATGAGGACGCCACGGCCGACCAGGTCGGCGGAGGGGACCTCTTCCAGGAGGCCTTCAACCTCACGACGGACCTCCGCAACCAATTCAACGGCGGAGTCCCCGACGCCCGCCTCGGCCTGGAAAAGAAACGAGCTGAGAAAGCGGACCACGCCCCGGCCCAGCCTATGGCCGCGGCCTCTCCGTCCGTAGATCCTCAGGTCCAGGCCGCACTATCGGCTATCATCGCTAGCTTGGCTCAGAATCCCACCGTCCTCAGCGCACTCTTGCCAAGGACCGGGGGAAACGTCACTCCACCTCCTCATCCCCAACCCCTGGCTGACCAGATAGGCAACAATGAGGGGGTTGTGGACCCAGGACACGGCGTCGTCCCACTCCCACCCTGTTTCCCCTCTTCGGCCCGGGCAGACCCCAGCGCGTGGAAAAGCCTCTGCCTTCAATAGGCTAGGTGACACGCGCCGTCGTCCGGTTTCGGAGAGGATGGCGGGACAGATTGGTGATCCTCGTCCTGGCTCGCCAAGGGAGAGTTTGGGGTCTGTGTCCCGGACAGCGGACCAGCCCCGCCCGGACAAGGGCAAGGGGAAGTTGCACGAGGGTGACGTGCGTCACCAGATCAACGCGGCTCACAACGAGCGCAGGAGGAACCAGCCGGGTGCCGTCGCGGCCGACGGGGACCCCCGGGACGAGGTCATCGCCCAGCTGGAAAGAAGGTTGGCTCAGATGGAGGCCAAGCAGTCGGCCAACGTCCCTACGGCCGGCGCCTCCAACGACCCCGGCCTCAACGCGCTCATGAACAAAGTCAGCGCCCTGGAGAGGGAGCTGGCCGAAGGTCGGGGTGACCCCATCATCCAGGTCAGGACTAGGACCCCTTTCACCAACAGGGTCCTCTCGGCCCCCATCCCTGAGAAGTACAGGGGAAATGCCATCAAGTCCTACGATGGCCGATCAGACCCCCAGGAGCACTTCACCCGTTATCAAAACAACATGCTGATGGTGAACGCGTCCGACGAATACCTCTGCCGTTGGTTCCTCTCTACTCTCGAGGGGCCAGCGTACGAGTGGTTCAACGGGCTGCCAGAGGGAAGCATTGACTCATGGCAAGATCTCGCCCAGCGCTTCCTCACTCACTTTGCCGGGAGGAAGCGCGCCAAGAAGTATTTCACCCACCTCCTCTCCGTCAAACAGCAGCACGAGGAGTCCCTCCGGTCATTCATCGACCGGTGGACGAGGGAGACCGAGGAGGTCGAGGGGGCCGATGAGCACACCCTCCTCGCCTTGTACCAGGGAGCCCTCCGCAGCTCCCCGTACGCCAGGAGCCTCATCACTGACCCCCCGAGGTCGTACGCCAAGGCGCTCCAACGCGGAGGCTTGTATGCCGACGCCGACGAGCTCCACAATCACAAGAGAGAGGGGGGCCATCCCCCCAAGAAGACAAATCCTTCGCTGACCTCGGGCCCGTCCCCGGCCGGCCAGGGTGCCCAGGGCCGCCACGGCTCTGGTGGACAAAGTAAGAAAGATCGCCACTGGCGGCCGAGGATGGAACGGCCGGGGGTAGCCCTCACCCACCCGGTCGGCACCATCCTCGATTATGCCGAAAAGCACGGCCTCATCGAGCAGGCTCCTCGGCCGGCCGAGGAGGTCCTGGCCATCCAACAGGGCGGCACGTATTGCCGGTTCCACAAGAACTCGTCGCACAACACCGACGATTGCATCACATTAAAGAAGGCCATCGAGCATCTTATTCGCCAGGGGGAACTCTCCCAGTTTGTCAAAGGTGGCCCACGTAAAAACACTTGGGTAAACACCGGAAAACGTGGGGGCGAACCCTCTGCGAAGAAGTGCGAGATTGGTAGATTCAGCGACGACGAGGACTTCGAGGAGCCTCCGCCGAAGAAGAATCACATCCACCTCATCGTGGGCGGGAACACTGGGGGGGACTCCGCCACTCAGAGGAAGAAATGGGCCCAATCCCTTTACATTGGAGAGGTGTCCCACGTTCCCCCCCAGCCGAAGAAGCAGCGAACGGAGGCGATCACCTTCACCAACAAGGATCTGCCTCCGGGTACGGAGTCACACAGGGACGCCCTCGTCATCCGATGTGAGATCGGTGACTCCATCATCCACCGCACTTACATCGATACGGGGAGCTCCGTCAACGTGATGTACCTAGACATCTTCAAGCAGCTGAAGCTGGACAGAGCTCTGCTGAAGCCGATCAAGACCCCGTTATCCGGCTTCACCGGGGACTCTATCGACGCTGAGGGCACGATAGTCCTCCCCGTGGAAGTCGGTGACGGCCCCCACCATGCCAAAATTGACATGGAGTTCATGGTGGTCAACCTCCAGTGCGCCCATAACTTGATCTTGGGCCGGCCAGCGCTGGAGGACTTGGAGGCCATCATCTCCATGAAGCACCTATGTTTGAAGTTCCCCACCAGCGACGGCATCGGCTACGCCAGAGGAAATCAGAGGATAGCCAGAGCTTGCTACCTCAAGCTGACGAGGCCGGCCGAAAGGGAGGGACAGCGGATAGATACCATCACGGCCGCCGCCGCCATGGACGAGGAGAGGCTACATGCGGAGCCAGCCGAGGAGGTCGAGGAAATCCCTCTGGATACCTCTCGGCCGGAGCGGGTTCTCAGGGTCGGAAAGCAACTCCCCAGGACCAGCGAGACGCCATCCTCCTCGTCCTACGGTCATACGCCGTTGTCTTCGCGTGGGGCCCAGACGATATGCCCGGCATCAGCCGCCAGGTGATCACTCACCGGCTGACCGTCGATCCGGCCTCCGCGCCCGTCAAACAGAAGCGGCACTACTTGTCCGCTGACAGGCGGGACTTCGTCAAAGGGGAGGTCGCCATGCTCCTATCAATCAGACATATCAAAGAGGTGAAGTACCCAACATGGTTGGCCAACGTCGTCCTCGCACAGAAGCCGCCGACGTTCAGAATGTGTGTTGACTACACTGACCTGAACAAGGCGTGCCCCATGGACCCGTTCCCTCTCCCCAACATCGATCAGCTGGTGGACGAGACGGCGGGGTGCGAGTTGATGTCGTTCCTCGACGCTTTCAGAGGGTACCACCAGATCTCCATGTATGAAGGGGACGCCGAGAAGACGGCATTCATGACCCCAGAGGGAATCTTTTGCTACCTCGTCATGGCCTTCGGACTCAAAAACTCCGGCGCCACCTACACTAGGATGGTGGCCAAGATCTTCAGGGCGGTCCTTGGCCGGACGATGGAGGCGTACGTCGACGACATGATCGTCAAGAGCAGGCAGGCCTCCCACGCCGACGACCTCCGGGAAATCTTTGAGATAATGAAGGAATTCAGGCTCCGCCTCAACCCCAAGAAATGCGCCTTCGGCGTCCAGGGTGGCAAGTTCCTCGGCTACATGGTCAGCCGGAGAGGCATCGAGATAAACCCGGAAAAGACGCAGGCCATCATCAACATGGAGCCGCCCTGCAACGTCAAGGAGGTACAGCGACTGACGGGGCGCCTGTCGGCCTTGAACCGTTTCCTCTCCAGGTCAGCTGAGAGGGCACTCCCCTTCTTCCAGATCATGCGCAAGGCAACCAGCTTCAGGTGGACGACGGAGTGCCAGGAAGCATTCGACGAATTGAAGAGGTACCTGTCGTCCCCACGCATACTCTCCAAGCCCAAAGCCGGCGAAACCCTCTTCCTGTACTTAGGGGTGAGCACGTCGGCCATCAGCTCCGTGCTCATCCGTGAGGACGAAGGGGTGCAGAAGGCCATCTTCTACATCAGCAAAACACTTAGGGAGGCCGAGCTCAGGTACTCCCCCATTGAGAAGACGGTACTGGCCATCGTCCACACCGTGAAGAAGCTGGGGCACTATTTCCAAGCCCACATCGTTCATGTGCTGACCCAGCAGCCTCTCGGCGCGCTCATGAGGATCCCCACTAGCTCCTCGAGGATGGTGAAGTGGGCGATCTTCCTCAGTCAGTTTCAAATTGAGATCAAGCCAAGGCCATCTGTCAAAGGGCAAGCCTTGGCCGACTTCGTCATCGAATGCACAGCAAGGGAGACGGTCGTCGCCAACCCCGGGCCGGAGCTGGACGACACGTGGACCCTGTTCACTGACGGCTCGTCGGCCGCGAAATCATGCGGCGGCGGCGTCGTCCTCATATCCCCTGAAGGATTCAGAGCCTACTATGCCATCCGCTTCAACTTCAGGGTGTCCAACAACGAAGCCGAGTATGAGGCCCTCCTCAGCGGTCTCAGACTCGCCGCCGGCCTCAAGGCCAAGCACCTCAGAATCAAGTGCGATTCCAAACTAGTAGTGGGCCTGGTGGAGGGATCGTACGAAGCAAAGGAAGGCCGAATGAGGCAGTACAAACAAGCGACGGAGGAATTGCTGAAAGCGTTTGAAACCCATGAGATCACTCAGATCCCAAGGGCCGAGAACGCCGAAGCCGACATCCTCTCCAAGCTCAGCTCGGACACCCAGGAGCACATCTCCCAGTTGGCCAAGATCGAGGAGTTGAGCATGTCCAGTATCCATGCCAGCCCCGTCTTGTGCGTCCACCAGCGACCAGAAGACTGGATCTCCGACATAGCCACCTTCATCACAACGGGGGAGTTGCCCCCGAACGAGGAGAGGGCCAAACTCGCCAAACTCAGGGCCCCAAGCTACACCATCGAAGATGGCAAACTCTACAAACGGTCCTATAATGGCACTCTCCTACGGTGCCTGCACCAGGACGAGGCCGACACAGCCATGGAAGAAGTACATTGCGGCGTCTGCTCCTCGCACCAGGGCCCTTTCAGCATGTCCCGGCGTCTCGTCGTCCAGAGCTTTTTCTGGCCGACGATGGCACGCGACTGCGCTGACCTGGCCAGGAAATGCACCACATGCCAGGTACTCCAGAAGGCCCCTGGTCGGCCAGCTGTCAATTATGCCCCTGTCAGCACCGCAATTCCATTCTCCAGATGGGGGATTGACCTGGTCGGCCCCCTGCCCAGAGCCGCCGGGAATAACCGCTACATCATCGTCGCCGTCGATTACTTCACCAAGTGGGTCGAGGCGGAACCCCTGGCCAGCATCACGGGGGCCAGATGTCAAAGATTTGTTTACAAGAACATCATTACACGCTTTGGCGTCCCTCAGGAGATTATATCAGACAACGGCACCCAATTCGAGGCAGCCCCTTTCCAGGAGCTCCTCCGGGAGTTTGGGGTGAGGCACCGCTTCTCCTTCGTTGCCTATCCTCAGGGCAACGGGCAGGTCGAGAACGCCAACAGAACAATAATGGAGGGGCTGAAGAAGAACCTCCAGGCCGCCGGAGGTAGTTGGGTCGACGAGCTCCCCAACATCCTGTGGTGCTACAGAACCACGCCGAGGAGGGCGACAGGCGAAACACCTTTCGCCCTATGCTACGGCTTTGAGGCGAAGGCGCCCACGGAGGTAGCCATCCCCAGCCGGCGATTGGAGCAATATGAGCCTGACACCAACGAAGAGAACATGAAGATTGACCTACACCTGGTTGATGAGAGGCGTGAGCAAGCTTACGTCCGAGCAGAGAACTACCGGCGTCAAGTGAAATCATACTATGACGCCAAGGTACGTTCCCGGGAATTTCAGGTGGGGGACTACGTCCTCCGCCGAAGGGAAGCAAGCCAGCCGACAGAGGGTGGCAAGCTAGCATTGAAGTACGAAGGGCCCTACATCGTCAGTGCCGTGGTCAAACCCGGCACCTACAAACTTAAACGACCGAATGGGTCCAATGTACCACGAACATGGAATGTACATCATCTGGTGAAGTTTTATCAGTAATCCGAAGTAGGTGTAGACGGCGAAGCCCTCACCCCTTAACGGGTTACTGATTGAACGCCACCCTCGGCCTCGAGTCACTTATGAATAAAATCATGTTCTGATTTTTTCTCTGGAATTTAAAGTAAAAACATTAGCAGGTGCCCTCGTCGGCCACCTTAGAGCGAAAGGCTCAGGTCTGGCCGACATGGCCCCTTGCATTTGCAGCCTACGAGCGACAAGCTCAGGCACTCCATTGTACTTTGTATCAGCGAAGGCCTAGCTGAGAGAGCACATCGTCCTGGCCCCGTAAACCTAGAAGTGAAACGCTCAGGTATGGCCGACGATGTCCCCAGGACGAGGGGCCCGCAAACGGCCCACGTCTTGAAACGGGAAGCTCACCGCGTCGTACACGCGCCAGATCGCAAGACGACAGGCCTGAAATCATGGCCGAGGTGACAAAATCCCAAAACTCAGGGATGGGCAACGACAGCCGTTGGAAACCGACCAAAAGTCTAGCCCGCGTCATAAATAGGCGACGGGACCCGCCCTGAGACCACGGACATTATAAACGAAGTCCGAACCGACCGAAGGACGAGCACACCCTTCGGCCGAAGCTTGAAAGAAGGATACCTCCGAAACGAAAAAAAAAAACATACAAGGGAAAAAGAGGGAAGCCGACGGCCGCGCACACTTACCGGCCTCGAGCAATGAAAAAATAAAATCCCCAAAATTCAGGCCCATTTCGGCCAAGTACATATCAGTTGAACACAAGTTTAGTACCACTGACAGGCAGCATGGACGACACGTCCACGCACCACGAGGGAACAATCAAGGCCGATACACACGCCTTTAAAAACCCTAACCACATCGGTTGGGTGACACGCGAGAGGTGACCTTCATCGGCCATGGACCTTTGAGGCACCAACGCTGGGTATGAACCAAGGCATCGCAATCCTGAGGATGACCAGGACGAAGCGGGCACCGCACCTCGGATGGCCGACGCAGGCACTGGAACCATAGCTAGCCGACGAATACATGACCATCTCCTTGGACAAGCTATTTTTTGTCCAGCACCCTCATCGGCCACAAGCCAGACCTCGGCCGGCAGTGGCACCGCGAAGAAGCAAACGCCTAACATTTATACTTAGGAAATTATCTAAGTACTAAAATGGAGAAACTCTAGCCGAAGCGGGTACCAGTATACTACAAAGCCGTTAGCCACCTACACCTTCACATGTGTACTTATGAAAAATTCAAAGTCCACGAGACTATGGTGAAGGTGCCCTTATCGGCCAGAACACAGGGATACAAGCCGCCAACGGCCATGGCCAGATGTATCCAAGGCTAGGACGATGAGGACGCCAACGCTAAAACAGAACGGACACTACGGTCAAGGCTACAAACGGAAGCACCTAAAAGTAATCCAAAACACTTAGGAAATTGTCTGAAAAAATCCTAAGTGTTATGATGACAAAGGAACACCGGTCAAGCCGACAAGGCCACCAGGCCGAAAGGAAAGCACCTAAGTGGATCCCAAAACACTTAGAAAATTTTTGAAAAATTCCTAAGTGTTATGAAACTACGTCCAAGCCGACGAAGCCACTAGGCCGTAAAGACGGGACCTACATGGACCCAAAAACACTTGGGGAATTTTTTCCCAAGTGTTATGACAGTAAATCAAAAAGGCATAGGCCGACCAGACTACTGGACGGGAAGGCCAACCTCACGGACGTAGCGGACACTCGCGGGTGACCCAAGTTATGACTTGATACTTAGACAATTTACAGAATTGAAATGACACAGCAAACAAGCACACAAAGGATTCAAGGCCGAACAGGACAGCAAAAATTTCCTCGATTGATAAAATTCATTACAATTGGAGGGCACTACGGCCATTACATAATTGGGCAAAAAAATGAAAAGCTAACTACAATAGGGACTAGCCGATCAAGCCTCCGGGGCTGGCTCTTCAATCTCGTCGGCCCCCTCCTCATCGGCCTCAGCTTCCTGGTCGGCAGCGGCGCTGGTGGCATCATCCAAGAAATCGAACTCGGTATAGTCCGGCTCGCCGAGGCCGGAGCTATCTATGGGGGACTCCCGCTCCGACAGCGGAAGCGCGGCCTGCCCTTCGGGATCCTTCATCAGCTTTGGGAGCTTCAGGTTTCGTCTAGCCCATCCGGCCGTGTAATTCATGGCCTTCAACGCCCGGGATAGCCGCCGGTACAGGAGCCTTTGCATCCGCTCCTGCCCCAGGTTGTAGTAAACAGACATCTCCTGGCTGAAATACTCCCGGCCGGCAGGGGAGTTCATCCCCCAATTCTCCAGCCTGGCGGCCACCACCTCGTAACACCAGGGGAGCCTCTCATCGGCCTTCCACCCTTCGGCCAAGAACTTCTCAACAGCCTCATCGGCAGCCCTCACAATGGCGGCTTCGGCCTCAGCTTTCGCCTTGGCGGCCTCCTCGCTCCTGCGCTTCTCGGCCTCAAGCGCTCTACGGGACTCCTCAAGCTCCCTTCTGCTCTCTTCGAGCTTGACCAGGGCATCGTCCCTGGCCGCGACGGCCTCATCAGCCTTGGCCTGCAGCGCCTTGGCATCCTCCCGGAGCCGGTCAAGGCAAGCTACCGCCTCGTCGGCCGAGGCGGCCTTCTGCTCCAGCGCTTGCAGGCGGACTATCTCCCAGTACTGCCTCTTATGGTTTTCCATAAGCATGAAGGCACTCTGCATAAGAAAAACAAAGGTCAGGCAAAAATTCTACATAAGACGAAGAGAGACAAGAGTATAAGGACAATCACTTACTTGGGCGAGAAGATCCATGCCGCCCTCATAGATCTTCGGGTCCTCGAGCTTCTTCAAATGAGCCCGATCTTTGGCCGGCATGGCCTTGGCAATGACGACGTGGCTGGGGACGAGCTCATTAAACACGCCCCCGCCGACGGGGTACTCTATCACTTTCTGATAGGTAGCACCGGCAACCTCTTTGCCGGCCCTCTGCGTCCGTGGTTCCTGGACGAGAAGAAGCGTTGGGGCGGCACCATCAGCAACAGTAAGGTCCACGACGGGACCACCATCGCCCACGCTGGGGACGGTAAGCGTACCGGCCTCACTGGCAGGAGAAGGGGAAGGAGCCCTCTTCGTCTTCTTAGAGACGCTCACGTCGGCCTCGGTCAACTTCTTCTGGCCGTCAGTGGCCGGTCTCTTTTTCTTGGACGGGGCAGGCTTTGGGGCCGCATCTGCATTAGCCCCGCCCACACTGGCCGCGGCACGCCTGGCCGCTTCGGCCGCCTTAGCAGCAATCTCCTCGGCCGCTTTGGCCTTCGCAATCGCCATCATAGAACGGCGGTCCATGACAAAATCTACAAGGGAAAAGCACAAACAGATTAGTAAGGCAAAGGACAAAACGTAAAGACACAAAGCCGAAGAAGAATTACCATCGGCCTCAGCGGGAATGCCCAAAGGCGGGCCATCGGCCTCCTCAAAGTTGGTGGTCATCCTCGGCCAGAGTTGGAGGTCATCCTCCTTATCTCCATACAAGTGATATCTGAAGAAGCCGAGGGCCGTCATCTTGTATTCAGTAACGTAATCTTTCACGCTCCTCGGCCCCCCTTCCAGGAAAGTCTCCACCTGAGCGTCCAGAATAGAGCTCTTCGGCGGGTCATGAAGGTTGAACCTCCCGGTGTGGCCGAGGGAGGGGAACTCGGTGCCACTCTCACCAATGGACACAAACACGAACTTGCTCTTCCACCCATGAATGGACGTAGGCAAATCCGTGAAGCTCCTCTTCCTCGGCAGCTGTTGAAGAGTGGCATAGGCCGCACAGTTCTTGTGGCTTCCTCGGCCGATCTGGTACAAGTTCATGAATAAGGCCGTGGTCGGCCTGTAGCCCAACTCCTCACACCGAAGCAAGAAGCCCAAATCAAGGAATAACTGTTCGGCGTCACCAGGGCCGGAGGAAGCCCCACCATGTCCAGATACTCGGTGACGAAGGGGTGAAGGGGGAACCTCAGCCCTTTAGCAAAACTCATCGGGTATACTCCGAAGTATCCCGATGGCGGAAGTAGAACATGGTCCGTCGGCCTGGGTGCCCTAACCCGCCCGAATGGCCCCACGTACATCTGGGCGACACTTCTCTCCGGCTTAATCAGGAATATGTTGGTAAGGTCCAAGTAGGAGAGACCCGGCCCATTCTTCGGTCTCCTCACTCTCTTCGGCTTCGATGCGCCCTTCACGGCAGATACCGGCTTTGGGCACGGAACGGCAGCAGAGGTGGACGCCCCGTCCACCGCTCGGGACGCACCTACGTCCTCACCCTCTGAAGAGGAGGCGGACTCCTCGTCCTCGATCTCCTCGTCCATAAGCTCTACGGATTTGTAGGGGCTCAAACGCTCTATCTCCTCTTCAAACTCCTCGAGCACCTCGTAGTCAAGGGACCTCGTGGGGGGCTGGTCGTCGTAGGGGTAGTAGTCCTCGTTCAAACTCTTCATTACTACTACGGGCTTAAGGAGAACTTACGATCTAAGGGTGTTTAGATGCCTAACACTAGATCAACTACTTACGGAACAAAATATGAAAAGTGAGGAAGATCGTGATGAACACTAACCTCAAACAATGAAGAACACGAAGAACAGGCTTGGGAGTTTCTCTCTCTAGAAAATCGGCCAGCACTTCGACAAATTCAGAATGCAAATGTGATTCTTCGTCGGAGGGGAAGGGGTATTTATAGACCCCCCCCCCCCCACCAACGGTCACTACACGTGGCACTCACCAAATGGCCACATCAACGGCCACCACTGGGGGGCCACCACGTCACCAACGGGCCAGGACCAACCCATATCAACGGCCCACTGGCAAATCAGACTCTACGGCCTACACACGCTCAACGGCTTTACAACTGCCAGCAAGCGCCCTCAATGTCCCATTTGCTCACCAATATCACAAATGCCAAACAATAAGAGGATGGCAACGGCCAGGTACGTAACGGCCACAGAACAAAGGGAACAAATAGCCCACAGCCTTCGGCTCCTCGTAATAACCCTTGATGATAACTCTCTACAAGCGATCTGCGCACAAGGGTTCTCCCACAGGGTTACCTTGGCCAGAAAATCGCCATGAGAGTTGGATTCAGGGGGACTACGGCGAGACCGCTTCGGCCAAGGACTCAGGCAACTCCTTCACCCCTCACTCTCTTCGGCCTGAAGCAGTGGGGGACTGGGGGACTACACCGGCCTCAACGAAACAAAGGTATAAACAAGGTAACCACAAAACATGGCCACATCATCCATACAGCACAACAGAACCTCATCGGCCAAAGGCCCATAACGTCACTAACAACGGCCAACAGGCCACTAGAGGCAAGGACACTCATCGTCCTCCGCCAACAATTAATCTTGACGGGCTCTTCGGCCAAAAACACAAAGGAACAACCTCAACGGCCTCACCGGCCCAACGGCCAGGAAAGGGAAAGCGCGCCCTCAACGGCCACCATTGAAGGAAGGACACTCATCGTCCCAAAACACATTAAGGAAATGACGGCCTCCCCGCCCACAGCAAGGAACAGGTAACGGCCAAAGCACAGAATAGGATCACCAGAGAGGAAACAACGCCAACGCCACAACGGCTAACGGCCTGGAAATGCCCGCGTCGGCCAAAAGCAACAAAGCACAGAAATCTACTCTCCTTCACTTCGTCTACGTCTCAGCTTAGAGAGTGGGGGACTCCTGATGGAGTATATGGGTCTGAGCCCCAGGACCCACATACTCGGAAGAACAGAGCACAAGACAGAGTGGCGCCCTCGTCGGCCAAACGCCCTCGTCGGCCGAGAGGAAGCCAACCCGGATTATGATCCCGAGTCCAAGGAACCCGGGTGCCCCCGTCGGCTGTGCCCTCGTCGGCCACGACCTCGTCGGCCACGAGGACCTCCCAGAATCGGATCCTACACTTACTCACTTGTACAGTCAGTCCATTAGTGGCTTTGTATTCGGCCCAGTAGCGGTCCAGTTGTAAATGGGCCTCCCAAGCCCAAGGCTTGGGAGCCCAACCCTAATTTTCTCTATAAATACTCCCCTTGGGAGTAGTTATAGGGGTTACGAAATCATTCTATTGAAGCTTATTATTGCACTTCTCTCTCTAGCTCTCACTTCTCTCTAGATATACTCTATCAGTTATCACTAGACAAATTACCCGTGCGATGCACGGGTATATCTAGAATGGAGTAATATTCTATTATGGAGTGTAATGGTACGTAATGAACAATATTGATTAAAAAACATACTACCTCTGCCTCACCAATATTGGGATATGAGGAGGCGATACAATTATTTAAAAAGTGATTTTATATGATCGATATTGAATATAAAGTAAGAAACGTAATAATGATTTATAATCATACAAAATTTATCAAATTTGATACGACACAATCTTAGTGAGACGAACCGAAAAGGAAAAGTCGATCAATTTTAGCGGGACCGAGGGAGAACTGTGTATCATTTAACTGTTTTTTGACTTGTAATATCATGTTTTTTATATTACCAAACTTTAAAATTTTGTATATTACATAAAAGTTGTGGTTAATTTCGGAATGTGTAATATTACATAATTACGCGATATTTTGGGTAAGAATATCGTTGTATATACTATGAAGTAATTACTAATATTTCATATACATTATGTTGGTAAAAGTAAGAGAAAAATGTTATTGGTAGACTAAAACATAGGTTTGTTCCAAAAACATGACCTAATATTTGGTTTTCCCTAAATAGGCCATACTAACCATTTCATTTTTACCCCAAATGAATTAATTATTTAAATAACTCAATTAATTGCCTCCTAGTTCTCTTGCACAATCAAGACAGTCTGTTGGTAGCAGAGGCAGTCTGGGGGTGGCGGCAGCTCCGCCAGCAGCAGCGGCGGTGAACTCCGGTGGTGGAGAAAATGTTGGCAAGCAGCCAAAAAAATTCTTGAAAATTTTGCATCGGTAGCGGCAGTCCAGGGGCAGCAGTGAGGGCATTTTGGTCGCACAAATAAGAATACCTATATAAGGATGTTTAAACTAATTGGTCCTATTTTAAGAAAAAAACAAGTATTAGTCCTATTAAGGTAAAAGCTCCTAAAAGTAAATTAGGAGAACTTATGCATGTTGGCTACGTGCTAATTTGGTAAGAATTTTTAAAAGTTAATGGAAGGAATTTCTACTTTCTAGACATGTACGATATTTATAAAAACATCTTTCATTATATAATATATGGCACGTTTGATTAATAGCTTTTTTTCAATCTAATAATCATTGACATCAAAACTTTAATTATCATACGCGTACTTTTACTTTTATATAACATTATGCATTAATCGTCTATTATGACCCTAATTTGGGCGTGATTTTTCCCTCTAATTGCAATTATAATTAATACGCAAAGTTATGGAAAACATATGATGGATAGTGTACCCGGGGGTAGTTTATCCGAGGGTTTACTGCGGGGAGTAGCTTAGAGAGAAGTCAGAGCAAGTAAGAGAGAGAAAGTATATTGAGTTGAGGCGTTAAAGCGTGTTATCACTTGGTTACAAATGGGGAAAAGGGGTGCTATTTATAGTAGCAATAAATGCTGGACAGGGACACGTGTCAAGCGTCCATTGGCCGAGAGGTCACCTCATCTGGTTGGCGCTGGCAACCGCATGTGGCTGCATTTAATGCGGCTGTTGGATGGGACGTTCGTACAGGGCACGGTGATCTGTACGCATGTGGCGCGGATATTATGTCGGGAGAGGTGCCCTCGACCGCAGAGAACTAGCTGAGGGCTTTGAGTGCCGGGGACCCCCTAGGTGCCGAGGGCTCCAGGTGCCGAGGGCTACTATTTTCTGTCGTTTTTCTCCCAATTTCTTAGTTTGCTTGAAAAACCCGTTCTGTGGGAGTTTTGAGCCTTCGGCCAGGGGGCCGAAGGCTCCCCCATTGTGCGCTGTGGGCTGCTGAGTGCTTGAGGCGCCGTAATTTGGGGCCTGCTGTGCTTCCTGGGCCGGTTGGGCCTTTATTGGTGTAGTAGGAGTCTGTGGGTCGGGGTTCTCAGGCCATATACTCCATCAGGAGTCGCTCACTCCTTTTGCCGAAAGGTACTTGAGGGAAAAGGAGTAATTTGTGCCTGCCCTTTGATGTTGTCCCGTTGTAATCCCTGAAGTTGGTGAGGAGTTGTTGCTTTCATGTCCTTGCCGAAGGCAGTCCCTCAGTTACCCACATGTCGGGACTTGAGGGCTTGCTTTGCCGTTTGTTGGAATTTTTCACCATTTTGTAATTTTAATGATTTTCACGAGGGGGTCCTCTAGTCCCCCACTCTTTGAGACACTTGTAAAGTGGTGAAAAAGGAGTAGAGTTTAGTCCGTTGTAGCATGGGGCCGAAGGCTGACGCTTTTCGTTTCATTTTGGGGGGATGCCTCGTTAAAAACCTCATTAGGAAAAACCATGTGGGAAAAAATCCTAATGAGGGAAAAAGAGTGCACCGAATTCACCCAACGATGAATCGAAACCGTGAAACCTTGGTTCGAAATGGAGAATAACGGTAATGCCGAAGGCTCTCCTTGTTCTGAGGGCTCATGTGTTGATTAGCCGAAGGCTTGCTATTGATGTCTTGGGGGGTGCCGAAGGGGAGCCCCTCAATCTGGGGATCGAGGGCGTGATGGATGAGGGCAGTAGTTGAATTGTCACCGGGGGGTCCCCTACTTGCTGATTAGTTGGTGATGAGGATATCCGAGGGCTCCCCTTACCCGTGTGCCGTAGGCTATCTGTCAATGAGGCATACTTCCCGGGGGCTACCCGGCCCTTACAGTGCTGAGGGGGAATCCCCGAGGGGTGGCCTGATATGAAGCGTTGGACTTCTGAAGGAGTGATCCCGAAGGCGACTGTTATGTACTGTGTGGGGCACAACCCGGGGGTGTCTCTGGGTAAGTGTACCCGGAGGTTCTTCTTGATGGAGTGGAGTGAAGTGAGAAAATCCTGGGGCTCCCAGAATATAGCCGTCGGAATATATAACGTCAGGATATAGCCGTTGGGGGGGGGGGTACACGTGGCGATTAGCGGTTGGTTGGCCGCTGGCGGGCGTTACTGGTTGGGTGAAACGACGGCAAGTAATGATGACTTGTAGCCGGGGGGCCGGTTTTTAGGCCCAAGCCTGGATTCCGGGGCCTATAAATACCCCGGAGCCAGAGTCATTTCTTCTTGCGCGATCATTTGTCTTAGCGAAGTTCTGCCGAAAATTTTCTAGAGAGAAAAAATCACCTTTGATCACAGCAACTTCTAGAGGCCAGTTCTTCCTTCGTTCCTCACCGTTTTTCGTAAGCTTCTGCTCCCTGGCCTTAGATTAGGTGTTAGAGCTTTGTAGAGAACCCTCAGTTTAGGAGTCTTAGCTTAAGTACACCAAGGATGTCGTCCCAAAGTGACTCGCAGAATACCTCAAGGGAGCCCTCGGTTGAGGACGAGGTTGCTTGTGATGTAGAGTCAACTAGCAGTGCGCCCTCGGTTACCGATGACGAAGCCGTAGCCTTGGAGTTGCAGAAGGCCCTTGTTGCTGAAGTGGAAGCCGAGGGCTTCGAACCGGAGTGCGAAGATGAAGAATTAGCCCTTGCGTTCCAGGTGGCGGAGGACGAAGCTCAAAAGGAAGTGATGACGGTTACCGTTGCTGTGCCACCCCCTCGGTATGATTGTGGTGAGCCTAGTACCTCCAGGCCGTTGGACCCGACACCTATGAGGATGGCCCCCGGTAAGAAGAGGAAGATGAAGTCGAGGAGGGCTGCCCCCAAGAAGAAAGGTGTTGCCGCTGGTGCTGGGGGGCCGGTTGAAATGCCCGAGGGGTATACCTGGCTAAATACCGAGGCCCTCGATATCAAGTCGAAGGCGGACAAGGCGGACTTGTACATCACGCGGCTGCACGTTGGGCCCTCGGCCGAAGTGGTGGAGCCAGGTGCTGGTGATTTGCTGTCTCGGCCACCCGAGGGATGTATTGCCGTCCACATCCTGTCGGTGTCAATGGGCCTCCGGTTCCCCCTGCACCCATTTCTCTGGGAGTACCTCAGGTTCGTTGGACTTGTCCCTTGCCAACCTACCCCCAACAGCCATTCATATATTGCTGGCTTTCTGCACCTGTGCCGGACGAGGGATGTTACCCCAAGCTTGGACCTCTTCTTCCAAAGCTTCAACTTGTGCCGAGGGGGGCACACGAATGTCGAGGGCTTCGCCAATTTGCAGCAGATAGCGAAGTTCAAGTTGTTCACCGAGGCGCCCTCGTCCAACAAGGGCTGGAAAGACAAATGGTGTGCTATGTCCGGTTGGTCGAGAACCCCTTCCCGAGGGAGCTACGGGACCGCTTTCGGCGCCACGAGAAGGTGGGGAGTATCGCCCTAGAGAAGGATGGCCTGAAACTCGCCAAGATCCCGGAGGGCAAGAAGAAGATCGTGACGATCAAAGAATGTACTCTCGAGGATGACTTGCATGCCCTCGGGTTCCAACGGTACCGGTACATCGGGGAGGCAGATGAGAAGTACCCCAAGCTGGACAGACCCTTCGAGGGGGCTGGAGGTACTAGCCGAGGGCCCTTAGTTGTTGTACTTGGGCATTTTTATTTTGCGTCCCGATAGTTGTCTGTTGTATGGATCCTTCGGGTTAATCTTTTCTCTTCATTGTTTTGCAGGTATGGAGGCTCTCTTTGCCATGAAAAAGAAGAAGGAGAGGGCTCAGGTCAAGAAGAAGGAGAAAAAGGACCCCTCGGTACAAAAGCCCATTGATGAGGTCTTCTCGAAGGAGGTTGTGGAGCCTTCTGCTGATGCTGCCCTTGCTACTGAGGCCGGGGGGCCGAAGGCCGAGGTGGCCGTCAAGAAGAAGAAGGGAGGCAAGGGGGTGGAGCCCCCGATCAAGAAACAAAAGGTTGCCGGGGGCACCGTTGGAATGGCGGCCCCCCCATAGTAATTGATGAGCAGCCCTCCGCTGACTCCCCGGCCGTTGACACTCCGATGGCTCAGACAGATCTTCCCCCGGAGGACTTGCCTCGGGAGATTCTTCAACTCTCCCTCGCCCCGGGGGCATCTGTGCTACACGGTTCAGCTGAACCGATGTCTTTCCTGAGGGTGAGACTACACTTAGAAAAAAATTCTAAGTCCTAACTATTGTTGGGCCCTCGGCCACACATCTAACAAAGGGTGCCCAACTACCTCCGGCTGTTGTCATTTTTTCAAAAGTGTGGGCTTAGGAAAATTTGTAGGACATTGATGTTGTAGTGAATGCTGGTGGGACATAGGTGCCCTCGGCACTCACTTGAAGGGTTGTTGAGTTGCCTTAGTCAGTTGTATCCCCTTTTACGGGATAGGACCCCTCGGTAGCAGTGGATGACCGATGGTAGGTGCCCTCGGCACTTATTAGAAGTGAACTCATCCCTTTGTATTGTTGAGTAGTAACCTTCGGGACATAGGAGCCTTCAGTTACCGGAGGTGTTCCCGTAGGGAGCCCTCAGTATGATGTGATTTGTTGGAGTGTTGTACTCATTGATTTCTCGATGAGTCTACTCCCCTTCACCCCCTCTGTTTTTTTTTGGTTGGTGGTGAAGGGAAGGCATCAAGAAACTTGGTTTCTTGGTAAGGCTGGGCCTATCAGGAGACCATCAGAATACACCAATGGCTCTCCTCCCTCGGGTTAACCTTCCGAGTTCCGAGGGGATCGAGGGTCGTTTCCTGGGCACAAGATATGGTGGTCTGTAACCTGCCTCCCCTTGGGGGATGGCGCGGAAAGCGCCTCATTTTTGAAAGTCGTCCCCTCGGCGCTAGACATAGTCCGTGGCCTGCCACACCCTTGGGGTGGTGGCGCGGTGAGCGTTTCGGTTTGGAAGTCGAATCCTGGGCATTTCTCGTGCCTGTCATACCCTTGGGGTGATGACGCGGAAAGCGTTCCTTTTTTGAAAGTCGAATCCTGGGCATTTCTCATGCCTGTCATACCCTGGTGGTAGTGACGCGGAAAGCGTTTCAAGGAAGGGTTTTCATTTGCACACTAGTTGCAAATGGCCTGGGGCACTACGTGCCGCTGGCACCGATGGTGGCGCCTTCGGTATATGCGTCCTCGTGGGGTACGACTTTAGAAACAACACTTGGTGTTAGTTTCGATATGTAGCCCCCCGGTACTTGGTACCAAGGGGTCTTCTGTAGGGACACTTAGTGTTCTTCTATTTGACGTTGATGGGTGAGTTGTGTACCCCCAGTACTTGGTACCGAGGGGTCTTCTGTAGGAACACTTGGTGTTCTTATCTTTGATGTTGATGGTGGAGATGTGTACCCCCGGCACTGGGTGCCGAAGGGTCTTCTGTAGGAACACTTGGTGTTCTTCTCTTTGATGTTGATGGTGGAGATGTGTACCCCCGGTACTTGGTACCGAGGGGTCTTCTGTAGGAACACTTGGTGTTTCCTGTTGCCGGTGATGGGAGTCCCCACCTTCGGTACTTGGTACCGAGGGGTCTTGTTTGAAACACTTGGTGTTTTCACTGTTGTTGAAGATGTTGATGGTGTCCGCCCTCGGCACTTGGTGCCAGAGGGGGTTCTTCTCGTGGTGAGGCCTGGGGCCTGTAGTCGGTATGAGGGCTTGGTTGCTCATAAGTGTTTTGCGGTTGTTCTTGGTGTCTTGAATGTGTCTTCATTCTTCAAAATTGGAGGCCTTGGGCCATAGGATAGTACATTCACTAGTTATGAGGGCTTGGCCGCTCTTACATTATTGATAAAATTTAACTAAGTGGTGTACATTCCAGTGCCTAGGGACCTCTTTCCCGTTGGGGCGTTTGAGCTTGTAAGTCTCGGGTTTGATGATGGCTGCTATGATGTAGGGACCTTCGAATTTTGGTGCCATTTTGCCTCCCTCGGTCGGTTGGCTGGCTTCCCTCCTCCGGAGGACATAGTCCCCCACTTGGAATTCTCGGGTGCGAACCTTGGCGTCGATGTAGCCTTTGACTTGCCTTCGGTAGTTTTCTGCCCGGATGAAGGCTTGTTCCCGGCGTTCTGAAAGGAGGTGGAGGTCGAGAGCCATGTTGTTGTTGTTGACTTCGGGGTCATATTGGATCACCCTCCGGGTAGGAAGGGTGACTTCCGTAGGAGCTTTGGCTTCAAACCCGTAGCAGAGGGAGAAGGGTGTTTCGCCTGTTGCTCGCCGAGGGGTGGTGCGGTAGGCCCAAAGGATGTTGTGGAGTTCTTCTACCCAGCCACCGCCCTCGGCCTCCAGCTTCTTTTTGAGGCCCTCGAGCAAGGTCCGGTTGGCGTTCTCTACTTGCCCGTTGCCTTGAGGGTAGGCAACGGAGGAGAAGGTGTGTTTGATGCCCCATGCCTCCAGAAGGGCACAGAAGGGGGCTGCCTCAAATTGTGTTCCATTGTCGGAGATGATCTGCTGGGGGACGCCAAACCTTGTGAGGATGTTCTTGAGGACGAAGTGACGGCACTTCGCCTCTGTGATGCTGGCGAGGGGCTCAGCCTCCACCCACTTGGTAAAGTAGTCGATGGCCACAATGATGTACCTGTTGTTGGAGGTACCCCTCGGCAGTGGGCCCACGAGGTCTATCCCCCACTGAGAAAAGGGGATGAATGTGCTGATGGGGGCATAGTTGACCGCTGGCCTGCCGGGGGCTTTCTGGAAATGTTGGCATGCGGGGCATCTTCGGGCAAGGTCAGCACAATCCCTGGCCATGGTTGGCCAGAAGTAGCCCTGGAGAATGAGCCTTCGGGACATGGAGAAGGGTCCCTGGTGAGCCGAGCAAGTGCCATTGTGCACTTCCTCCATTGCGACCTCGGCTTCATCTTGATGGAGGCACCGAAGTAGTGTGTCGTTGTAAGATCGTTTGTAGAGCCTTCCGTCTTCGATGGTGTAGCTAGGAGCCCTCAGCTTTGCTAGTTTAGCGCGGGTCTCGTTTTCGGGTAGCTGCCCTGTGGAGATGAAGGTGGTGATATCTGAGATCCAGTCCTCTTGGCGTTGTTGTATGTTCATGACGGGGCTCGCATGGATACTCGAGAGACTGAGTTCCTCAAATTTTGCAATCTTGGAGATGTGCTCGGGGGAGTCGACCGAGAGCTTAGATAGTATGTCGGCCTCGGAGTTCTGAGCTCTCAGGATTTGAGTGAGAGAGTGTGCCTCAAATACCTTAAGCAACTCCTTGGCCGCTTCCTTGTACTGTTTCATTCTTCCCTCCTTGGCCTCATACTCCTCGGAGATTTGGCCAACGACCAACTTGGAGTCACATTTGATATGGATCTGCCGAGCCTTCATGTTGGCAGCCAGCCGAAGGCCACATAGGAGGGCCTCATACTCGGCCTCGTTGTTGGAGACTTTGAAGGAGAAGCGGATTGCATAGTAGGCTTTGAAGCCCTCGGGAGTAACGAGGACTACCCCTCCCCCGCATGCTCTGGTCGCGGAGGAGCCGTCGGTGTAGAGGGTCCACCAGTCGTCCGAGGTAGCCGAGGGCTCCCCGTCCGTTGCTGCCCTTGCGGTACACTCCGTCACAAAGTCCGCCAGGGCTTGGCCCTTGATGGCAGGCCTCGGACGGATGTCAATGTTGTACTGGCTTAAGAAGATAGCCCATTTCACCATGCGGGAGGAGCTGGTGGGACTCCTCATGAGGGCGCCGAGGGGTTGATGAGTGAGGACCTGAACCGGGTGAGCCTGAAAGTAGTGGCCCAACTTCTTGACGGTCCAAACGATGGCTAACACCGTTTTTTCCACAGGGGAGTACCTGAGCTCGGCCTCCCTTAGGGTCTTGCTTACATAGAAGATGGCATGTTAGATGCCGTCTTCCTCCCGGATGAGCGCGGAGCTGATGTCTGTCGGGCTGACCCCAAGGTAGAGATAGAGGGTCTCCCCTACCTTTGGTTTGGATAGCACAGGGGGTGAAGATAGATATCGTTTGAGCTCGTCGAAAGCCCCCTGGCATTCTGGAGTCCATTGAAAGCCAGCCGTCTTCCTCATGATCTGGAAGAAGGGTAGAGACTTCTCCGCTGATTTAGATAGAAAGCGGTTGAGGGCTGCCAGGCGGCCCGTCAACCGTTGAACTTCCTTCACATTGCGTGGGGGCTTCATGTTGATGATGGCCTGGATCTTCTCGGGATTGGCCTCAATACCCCTTCGGCTCACCATGTAGCCTAAGAATCTGCCCCCTCGGACGCCGAAGGTGCACTATTTCGGGTTTAGCCGAAGGTTGAACTTCTGCATGATGGCGAAGATTTCCCGGAGGTCGTCGGCATGGCTGGAAGATTGCTTGCTTTTGACGATCATGTCGTCAACATAGGCCTCCATGGTGCACCCTAGGACGGCTTGAAAGACTCGGGCCACCATCCGGGTGTAAGTGGCCCCTGAGTTCTTTAGGCCGAAGGCCATCACTAGGTAGCAGAAGATGCCCTCGGGAGTCATGAAGGTTGTCTTTTCGGCGTCTTCCTCATGCATGAAGATCTGATGATACCCGCGGAATGCGTCGAGGAATGACATGATTTCACACCCCGCGGTTTCATCTACAAGTTGATCGATATTGGGCAAAGGAAAAGGGTCCATAGGGCACGCCTTGTTGAGATCGGTGTAGTCCACGCACATGCGGAAGGTAGGAGGCTTCTGTGCGAGGACTACGTTTGCCAGCCATGAGGGATATTTCACCTCCTTGATGTGCTTAATAGAGAGGAGCATGGCGACCTCCTACTTCACAAATTCCCTCCTTTCGCAGGAGAGGGGTCTTCTTCGTTGCTGTACTGCTTTTGCCGAGGGGTCCACCGAGAGGCGGTGGATGATGACCCTTCGGCTTATTCCCGGCATGTCCTCCGGCCCCCATGCAAAGACAGTGGAGTAGGTGCGGAGGGCGTCAGTGATACCGGTCTTCAGATCTTCAGGGAGCTGGGCTCCAATCTTCACGACTCTCTCCGGCTTGGCCGGATCGAGTGTAAAGTCTTCTACGTCCTCGGCTGGTTCAGCCCTCGGCCTTTTTTCTTCTTTGTCGATGGTTCCGGTGATGGTGTCAACACGGAATTCCGTCTTACTTACTTTCTTAGTGAGTTGAAGATAGCAGGCGCGAGCGATTTTCTGATTCCCCCGAGAGTAGCCAATGCCCCCCTCGGCGGGGAACTTGAGGCAGAGGTGCCTCATGGAGATGATGGCCTCGAGGTCCCCGAGGGCTGGCCGGCCGAGGATGATATTGTGGGCGCAGTCGATGTTGACGACGACGAACTCCACTTCGAGCTGGGCTCTATGGAGCCCGTCGCCGAAGATTACCGGGAGGGTTATTACCCCCTCGGAGTCAATAGTATCGCCGGTGAAGCCGGCAAAAGGGGTCTTAATGGGCCGAAGGGTCCCCCTCTCCAAATGCAACTCTCTAAAGGTGCTGAGGTACATTACATTGACGGAGCTGCCCGTGTCAATGTAAATTCGGTGAATGATGGTGTCGTTTATTTCAGTTCGAATCACCAAGGCATCCCTGTGAGGAGAAGAAGTAGGAGGGAGATCCGCGTTGGTGAAGGTGATGGGTTCCTCCCTCAGCCGCTTTACCGAGGGCATATGAGTGACTTCCCCCACGTAAAGCGATTGAGCCCATTTTTTCCGCTGGCTGGTGGAATCGCCCCCTGTATTGCCACCGGTGATCATGAGGACGTGGCGTTTTTTCTCCTGGTAGTGGGGGTACTCCTCCTCTTCCTCCTCCAAGTTTCCGATCTCCCTCTTCTTGCCGAGGGGGATGGTGTTCGGGTTCACCCAAGCGTTCACCTTCGTGTGGTGCCCTCAGGGAGGTCCCTAATGAGAAGGTCCCTCCTGCCGAGGGCTCTGGATAAACTGGGACAGATGGCCCGCTTGTCTCAATCTCTCGATGGCCGTCTTTAGCTGATGGCAGTCATCGGTTCTGTGCCCCTGATGCCGATGGAAACGACAGTAGGGGAACTGAGGGTTGATAGCATGTACCTCCGGGGGTGCGCGAGAATCACGCTCAACGAGGGCCCCTCTCCTCGGCAAAATCAAGGATGATGCTGACGGGGTGCGTCATTGGTGTCCGGGGGCGGTCCAGGAGAATGGGTTGTGCCCAAGTCTTAGGGCTGCTCTTATAACCTCCCCCGGGCTTGGCTTGGCCTTGCCGAGGGCGGTCATAAGAGGGTCCTGAAACCTTGGGATGATTTGGAGGAGCCCCCGACCCTCGGTTGTTCTTGTTGTCAACCTTCGGGGGCTGCTGATCTGGATGCTGGTGGTATTTCTCTACCTCCTCGGCCTCAGCATATCGGTCCCCCCGCTGCAGGGCCCTTATGTAGTCGCGGGGGGGTTCAATGATGAGGCTCCTTGAAAAGTTGCCGGTGCGGAGGACGGTTTGTAGGAGGGCCAGGAGGGTCCCGTCGTCAGCACCGTCGACTTTGTCGGCTTCCGTTCTCCAGCGCTCCAGGAAGTCCCGAAGGGTCTCTTCCCTCCTTTGGCGTATGGTTAGGAGGTGGGAGAAGTGCTTCCTCGTGCGACACCTCCCGGGAAATTGCGTCAAGAATCGCTGGGCGAGTTCTTGCCACGAATCAATGCAGCCTTCGGGCAACCGGTTGAACCATTCGTATGCCGGCCCCTCTAAGGTGGAGAGGAACCAACGACACAAATATTCTGTAACACCGTCCTCAAATGTATTTATCTTTAAGCTAATAATTTATTGAACCCTATGAAATTTTTTGTGAATTTACGAAGTAGTGAATTTGTATTAATTTTTTCGCGTGAATAGTAAAATGCACGTGGGGCCCACATCGGGAGTGGGGACCGCCCGATATTATCGGGGCCACATATTATATTGATCTTGGACTAGATAATATGTATATGGTGGTGGATATCCTAGTTGAGCCATGACAATGGCATAGGGTTGACCGGTTGGTCAAACGGGGCCAAATTATCAGTATCGGCAATCTATCAGATAACAGCCTGAAAAGGGATTTCGGAGACTTCTAAATTAAAGTTGAGGGATGCATATTGATTCTAAGGTCCATTAAGAATTGGGAACAAGTGTTATATTTTATTTGACCCGATAAAATAAAATATACTTAAAACAGTCCGGAAAAATACAGCTTTCGGGACCGATTGTACACTTCTGAACAAAAAGGGTTGACCTCCCACATGGGTGGGGGCCAACCCACGATTTTAGCCTCATTATTCAGGGCCTTAGCAGGCTGGTAGGAGATATGAGGTGGGAGAGGACTGATTTGAGATGTTTGGCATCAAAACAAATCATGGTGGCCCTCCTCCCTTTCACTCATTGCCCAAAAGGAGACAAAGAGGCATTCCTACCCATCCCCCTCCTCACTAGTTCGGCCAGCAGCAAGGGAAAGGAGGAAAGAACCTCTACAACTTCATCTCCATAGCCCCAAATCCGAACTCAAGCTCAAGGGAGTCCAAGAAGAAAGTTTAAGAAGGAAAAAGCTAGGAAAAAGTGTGAAAATTAAGGTAATGACCTTATCATAACTTTTCCTTTGTTTGTCTTCTAGCATATAAGATATATATCATATGAAAGACCTTTAGTATTGTTCTACATGATTTAAGTGTGGAATAATGGGTTGGAAAGTGATTCTAAGTCCAAAAACGGACTTAGAAGCCAAATCGACCGGTTTGCCGGAAAATAACCTTTTATAGGTTATTTGTGTTGATATGGGTTTTGTGATGATAAAACCTTGTTAGGAACTTGATTTAAAGTATTTTTGAGCCTCGCCGGAGTTTCGTCGGAGTTGGTCAAAGTTCGCCGGAGTTGGTCAAAGTTCGCCGGAGTTGGTCAAAGTTCAATCAAGAAACGTAGAACGCGCTTAAGCTTAATTAAGGTGAGGATGACCGACTATGTTACTTATAATCTTTGGGTTAATTTCATGGGATTTTCCTAAGTGAATACAAATGTGATGTGCATGAGTTGTTAATGGTTAATAATGCCTAAATAGAACTACTATTGATTAAATAGTATGCATGATACACAAATTTATGAATAAATTGTGTATGTTTAGATGTTATGAATATGTATGTATGATGGTTGTACCAACCATGAATATCATTTGGGATAGTATACTTTGATGCCATGAGGAGAAGCCATGAAAGTATGAAAGTGATACTTGATATTAAGGCCAATTATGCAAGACGAAGAAATTATATTGAAATAAATAAATAACTAGCATTGAAATATTAGTTGGAAATGTTAGTTGAGAAGTGGATGAATTAGATCCTAAGAATTTGAATTATAAGGAATCGGTGATTATGAGCCGGGCTCAAGACCGATGTAGATGACGGTGATTATGAGCTGGGCTCTAGACCGTAGTAGATGATGGTGATTATGAGCTGGGCTCTAGACCGTAGTAGATGACGGTGATTATGAGCTGGGCTCTAGACCGTAGTAGATGACGGTGATTATGAGCGGGGCTCTAGACCGTAGTAGATAACGGTGATTATGAGCTGGGATCTAGACCGTGGTAAATAATGATGAATTTATACTAAATGAACGGATTAACTATAATGTAACAATGCTCTAGATCGAGAGCCTCAGAAATTTAAACTTTGATTATACTTAGTATAGTTGTCATTTTACTTGTCAAATGCTTCCAAGTACTGACCTCCCCTTCACGGGGGAGGCCACCTCACAATTTCAGGTAGAACTTGAAGGTTGCTACTACCCGCCGCTGCTTCGGGAAGTTTCTGAGGAGAAGACTTGGTTCGTGCTTCTCCCGTTCTTGTTTTGAAAACAATATGAATAATGCTCATGGATAATATTTTCTGAATGATTACTTTGGGGGCTTGCATGCCTAATTATGCCAAGTGTGGCTTGAACACTTGTATCAATTGTTTCCGCTGCTTTAATAAATGTTTTACATTATGTTTGTTTATGGATGTACTATGTGTGAATGGTATTCAAGACGCCTTGTATAGTATGGATGAGTCGGACTGCGATTGACTATTCGTACTGTACGGCGGGTTGTTGACGTGTCCGGATAGGTCCGGGGCGTGACAATTTAAATGGTATCAGAGCCAGGTTCGTAAACATCATAATGAAGCTTCAAAATTTCTTTTTGAAAATGAATTTGAAAAACCATGAGCATAAGTTTTGTACTTATAGAACTTTTGGTACTTGAGTTGCAATGGCTCTAATTGTTAAGATGGTACCCTTAACAATTGGTATGGCGGTGATTTGAGCCGAAGGATGTCTTTAAGTACCCGTCCGTCATTTGACATTCGATACGAGTCTAATGACTCATTCTAATTTCTTTCAGAAATGGAACCAGTTGGAAGGATCACTAGAAGGAACCCGTTGGGCCGTGCACCGGGTGGGTCCGAGCGCGGTAGCCGGGGGTCCTCTAGGGGATCAAGAGGAAGGGGCCGTGGAGGCCAACGTCAAACCGTGAGCGATGGCCACGTTGATACCGAGAGTGAGACCTATTGGTCCTATGAGGACTCAACCTACCAGCCGGGGACTGAGCCAGTAGAGACCCCTTACGAAGGGGATGATGATGATGTGAGTGATGAGGAGGAAAGTGGCTCCTTGGCCAGGATCGAAGCGCTGCTCCAACAGTATCATCGGGAGCGCGAAGAAAGGAGGGCACGCCGAAGGCACCGTGCAGGGCAACCTTCGGGCGGGGCTCCAAGAGGGAGGAGCTTTTGCGATTCGAGAACCCATGTGGAAGCACATGGAAGTCAGGGCGATGGAGGTCCAGCCATAAGGATCTCCAAATACATCAAGGAGGCGAGGGACTTAGGGTGCAAACCGTTCGATGGGACGGGAGACATCTCGGTTGCCGCCCAGTGGATCAAGAGGCTGAACGAGACAGCCCTTGACATGCAGCTCACCCCCGATTTTAAACTGAGAATCGCGGTAAGGTTACTCGAGGGGTTGGCATCCAAATGGTGGGATGGAACCAAGGGTAAGTATAACGGAACTGTTACATGGGAGGATTTCCGACAAGAATTCTTTACCCACTACTACTCTGACTTCGAAGTAAACGCCAAGGTGAGGGAATACACTCTCCTAACCCAAGGCGGTAACATGACGGTGAAAGAACTTGAGAACAAGTTCAGAGACCTTGCTGATCACATACCGGAGTATGCTTGTGATGAAAACCGAATGGTGAATCATTTTTGGGAGGCCTTGGACTTGGAGATACGTGACAGGGCAACTCAATTGCCCAATATGACTTTCAGCCAAGTGGTTGCCCAAGGGTTGAAGGGAGAAAAGCAATGGGAGGAGAGGAAGAAGAGAGATGCCGAAGAGGCTAAGAAAAGAAAGTGGGAAAGTCATGGCCCCCAAGGTCCCAATAAGAAGGGGAACCACGGGGGAGGTGGATCGTTCAGGGCACCGGCAGCACCATCCAAGGGAAACCCAGCCACGAGCGGGCACTACTCGGTCTCACAAGCCCCGACGGCGCCCAGGTGCAGGAATTGCAACAGGAACCACACCGGTAAGTGTCGTGATCCGCCACGGTGCTACCAATGCGGGAGTACAGGGCATATTAAGCCAAACTGCCCTCAACTTGGTGGGAACCGGGGGTCAGGACCAAGCGGCGCTACCACGGCAAGTAGGAACCGGGCCGGAGCATCTCATGCCAGTGTGGGCCAGGGGGAGCAAGCACGAGTAATGCGCCGTCCGTGAATCAAGGAAGAACTCAAGCTAGAGTTTATGCGATGACGGAGGCGGACGCACGTGCTAATCCGGACTCCGTGGCGGGTAAGATCTTAAACTCACGATATTACGCCATTGTATGCAATAGGAGTGTTTGTAAGGTGCAAAATTTGTAACCCCGATGGTTTGGTCGGGATTGTGGGAAAAAGGGGAGGAAAAAACCCCCGCCCTGGGCGAATGCCGCCCGACAATTGACGAAAGCCGCCCGGCTTTCGTCTTGAAATGTTGAGAAAATGCTGCGGCGATGAATGCCGGCCGGTTTCCACCAAAAGCCGCCCGACTTTCGTCATCAATTAATCAGGAAAATCCTCGCAACCAAAAACCGGCCGGCTTTTGTAAAGACCGGCCGGCTTTCATAAAGGCCTGATATGAGAATTTTCTCGCAGCTGAAAGCCGCCCGGCTTTGGCGAAAGCCGCCCGGCTTTCGTCGAGCCTAGGAATTCCTGCGCTGCTGAAACCCGGCCGGGTTTCGTATAAACCGGCCGGCTTCGAAACCATTCCCTGAATAAAAACTACGGCGACGAAAACCGCCCGGCTTTCGTAAAAGCCGCCCGGCTTTCGTGATTAAAAACTTAGAATTTTTCTCGCAGTCGAAAACCGGCCGGCTTTCGTGAAAAGCGGCCGGCTTTCACCCGGATTGATCCTAAAACGGTCCTAAAGGTTAGAAACCGGGAAATTTCGGGAGGGTATCGAACGGACCCCACCCGAAACGCAACCAACATACTCTACGACTTAAGAAACGAACCTATTTATTTGTTAGTGTGTCTTACATTACTTATGAATGTAGGAACACTAAAGATAAACGGGAGAGACGCAAGAATCCTTATTGATACCGGGGCGCAACGATCATTTGTGAGTGAGGCGTTCGCCAACGGATTCAACGGACCACTTGTACCGATGACTCAAACCCTATTGGTGTCCACGCCTTTAGGGGATGATATCGAGAGAGATAGCCACTATCCATCGTGTGGGGTGGAAGTGGAGGGCCAAACTTTGACGTGTGACCTCGTACCGCTGAGTATGATCGAGTTCGATGCAATTCTAGGAATGGATTGGCTTGAGAAACATAATGCTAGGGTCGATTGCTACACGAAGGTTCTTGAACTCGAAAGCGGCGAAGGGTTGACCTTACGCTTCGAGGGAGATAGAGGCAAATCAAACTGTTGTATCATATCCGCCGTGAGAGCAAGGAATATGATGAGAAAGGGGTGCCACGCATACCTAGCGTATGTGGTGGACAAAACCAAAGAAGAGATAGACATCAATGATGTGAGAGTTGTGTGCAAGTATCCGGATGTCTTCCCAAAAGACTTGCCGGGACTTCCACCCGATAGGGAGATTGAGTTCGTGATCGAGGTCGAACCCGGCACCAAACCAATCTCTATACCGCCATACAGAATGGCACCCGCTGAACTTAACGAGTTGAAAACCCAATTGCAAGAGCTATTGGATAACGGTTTCATAAGGCCGAGTCACTCTCCGTGGGGAGCACCGGTCCTTTTCGTGAAAAAGAAGGATGGAACACTTCGTATGTGCATTGACTATCGTCAACTGAACAAGGTCACAATCAAAAATAGGTATCCATTGCCTAGAATTGATGACTTGTTTGATCAGCTCCGAAGGGCGACAGTGTTTTCGAAGATTGACTTGAGGTCGGGGTACCACCAACTGAAAATAAAGGAAGATGACATACCGAAGAGTGCATTCTGCACAAGGTATGGTCATTTCGAGTTCCTAGTCATGTCGTTCGGGCTAACCAACGCCCCGGCGGCATTCATGGACATGATGAACCGTGTGTTCAGTGAATACTTAGATCAATTCGTGATAGTATTCATTGACGATATTTTGATATTCTCCAAGTGTGAGGGGGAGCATGAAGATCATTTGAGACTTGTACTTGAACGGCTAAGGGAAAAACAACTCTTTGCCAAATTCTCTAAATGCGAGTTTTGGCTCAAAGAGATCGGGTTCCTCGGGCATGTCGTGTCAGGTTCGGGCATTGCGGTGGATAGAGCCAAGATAGAATCCATTATGAATTGGGAGAGACCCAAAAACGTGAAAGAAACACGTAGTTTCCTCGGCTTAGCAGGATATTATCGTAAGTTTGTTGAAAAATTTTCTGTATTGGCGTCTCCATTGACAAAGCTCACAAAGAAAGGGGCCAAGTTCATATGGGGCGACAATTGTGAGAAAGGCTTTCTCGAACTAAAGAGACGGCTTACAGAAGCACCAGTCCTCGCTCTACCCACACAAGGGATAGGGTACGACATATACAGTGACGCTAGCATCCAAGGGCTTGGATGTGTTCTAATGCAAAACGGTCGGGTGATTGCCTATGCTTCAAGGCAATTGAAGAAACACGAGGCAAACTACCCTACCCACGACCTAGAGTTGGGAGCGGTAGTGTTTGCACTGAAGATTTGGCGGCATTATCTCTATGGGGAGACGTGTCACATTTTCACCGATCATAAAAGCTTGAAGTATGTATTCACTCAAAAAGAGTTGAACATGAGACAGAGGAGATGGATGGAGTTGATCAAGGACTACGACTTGATCATCGACTATCATCCCGGGAAGGCCAATGTAGTAGCTGATGCACTGAGCAGAAAGAGTACATCGGGGACGTTACTCACGTGTCTACGCTCACTAAGGGCACAAGTGGAGGTGTCCACGAGTGGGGTCCTCATTGCTAGATTCGAGGTTAGGCCTACATTGCTGAGTGAGATCAGTAGATGTCAGGCCACTGATGAAGAATGTCAGAAGATCCGTGAACAGATCCTTGAGGGACCTGTTGAGAACTTTCGAGTACGTGATGACGGTCTTTTATTGTTTAAAGGCCGTGTATGCATACCAAGGAATGAGGAGCTCCAAAAGTCTATACTGGAGGAGGCTCATTCTTCGGCGTATGCCATGCATCCAGGAGGCACTAAAATGTACCGAGACTTGAAGGAAAGTTACTGGTGGTCGGGTATGAAGAGGGACATCGCAGAGTACGTGAGTCGGTGCCTTACTTGCCAACAAGTCAAGGCGGAACATCAGCCCCCGGCGGGACTTTTACAACCACTTACCATTCCAGAATGGAAGTGGGAGCACGTGACCATGGACTTCGTGGTGGGGCTACCACGAACAGTGAACACCTATGATGCAGTATGGGTGGTGGTTGATAGGCTCACCAAGAGTGCACACTTTTTGCCTATCAACATTACTTATCCTCTTGAAAGATTGGCAAAGCTATACACGGAGGAGATTGTGAGACTGCATGGAGTTCCGATATCCATTGTCTCGGATAGGGACCCACGTTTCACATCCCGATTTTGGCCAAAATTTCAAGCATCTTTGGGTACGAAGCTAAAGTTTAGCACAGCCTTTCACCCACAGACGGATGGGCAATCCGAGAGGGTGATACAGATTCTGGAAGATATGCTTAGGGCATGTGCTCTGGAGTTCCAAGGGAGTTGGGACAAGCATTTGGCTCTGGTCGAGTTCGCCTATAACAACAGTTATCAGGCGAGTATTGGCATGCCTCCATACGAGGCATTGTATGGGACGAAATGTAGAACCCCGTTGTGTTGGGACGAGGTTGGCGAAGCCAAGCTCGAGGGGATCGAACTTGTCGAAATCACCAAGGCTAAGGTGAAGGTCATAAAGGAGAGACTCAAGGCTGCCCAAGATCGGCAAAAGAGTTATGCTGACAAACGACGCAGGCCATTGGAGTTTGAGGTCGGTGATAAGGTCTTTCTAAGGATTTCTCCTTGGAAAGGTATCATCAGATTTACATCGAGGGGAAAACTTAACCCCCGATACATTGGCCCATTTGAAATCCTTGAAAGGATAGGGGCCGTGGCTTACCGTATCAAATTGACGCCAGAACTTGAGAAGATACACGACGTGTTCCATGTATCGATGCTCAAGAAATAAGTGCGAGATCTGTCTCATATCCTTGAGAAACCACCGGTAGAGATACGTGAAGACCTACAATATGCGGTGGAACCGGTGAAGATTGTGGGTCAACAGGTAAAGAAACTGAGGAACAAGGAGATTCCTATGGTAAAGGTCCTTTGGAGGAGTGATCGAGTCGAAGAAGAAACCTGGGAGACTGAGGTCTCAATGAGGGAGCAGTACCCTTTCCTTTTCGATTAGACACGTGGATTTCGGGGATGAAATCCCAAATAAGGGGGGGTGAACTTGTAACACCGTCCCCAAATGTATTTATCTTTAAGCTAATAATTTATTGAACCCTATGAAATTTTTAGTGAATTTACGAAGTTGTGAATTTGTATTAATTTTTTCGCGTGAATAGTAAAATGCACGTGGGGCCCACATCAGGAGTGGGGACCGCCCGATATTATCGGGGCCACATATTATATTGATCTTGGACTAGATAATATGTATATGGTGGTGGATATCCTAGTTGAGCCATGACAATGGCATAGGGTTGACCGGTTGGTCAAACGGGGCCAAATTATCAGTATCGGCAATCTATCAGATAACAGCCCGAAAAGGGATTTCGGAGACTTCTAAATTAAAGTTGAGGGATTCATATTGATTCTAAGGTCCATTAAGAATTGGGAACAAGTGTTATATTTTATTTGACCCGATAAAATAAAATATACTTAAAACAGTCCGGAAAAATACAACTTTCGGGACCGATTGTACACTTCTGGACAAAAAGGGTTGACCTCCCACATGGGTGGGGGCCAACCCACGATTTTAGCCTCATTATTCAGGGCCTTAGCAGGCTGGTAGGAGATATGAGGTGGGAGAGGACTGATTTGAGATGTTTGGCATCAAAACAAATCATGGTGGCCCTCCTCCCTTTCACTCATTGCCCAAAAGGAGACAAAGAGGCATTCCTACCCATCCCCCTCCTCACTAGTTCGGCCAGCAGCAAGGGAAAGGAGGAAAGAACCTCTACAACTTCATCTCCATATCCCCAAATCCGAACTCAAGCTCAAGGGAGTCCAAGAAGAAAGTTTAAGAAGGAAAAAGCTAGGAAAAAGTGTGAAAATTAAGGTAATGACCTTATCATAACTTTTCCTTTGTTTTTCTTCTAGCATATAAGATATATATCATATGAAAGACCTTTAGTATTGTTCTACATGATTTAAGTGTGGAATAATGGGTTGGAAAGTGATTCTAAGTTCAAAAACGGACTTAGAAGCCAAATCGACCGGTTTGCCGGAAAATAACCTCTTATAAGTTATTTGTGTTGATATGGGTTTTGTGATGATAAAACCTTGTTAGGAACTTGATTTAAAGTATTTTTGAGCCTCACCGGAGTTTCGTCGGAGTTGGTCAAAGTTCGCCGGAGTTGGTCAAAGTTCAATCAAGAAACGTAGAACGCGCTTAAGCTTAATTAAGGTGAGGATGACCGACTATGTTACTTATAATCTTTGGGTTAATTTCATGGGATTTTCCTAAGTGAATACAAATGTGATGTGCATGAGTTGTTAATGGTTAATAATGCCTAAATAGAACTACTATTGATTAAATAGTATGCATGATACACAAATTTATGAATAAATTGTGTATGTTTAGATGTTATGAATATGTATGTATGATGGTTGTACCAACCATGAATATCATTTGGGATAGTATACTTTGATGCCATGAGGAGAAGCCATGAAAGTATGAAAGTGATACTTGATATTAAGGCCAATTATGCAAGAAGAAGAAATTATATTGAAATAAATAAATAACTAGCATTGAAATATTAGTTGGAAATGTTAGTTGAGAAGTGGATGAATTAGATCCTAAGAATTTGAATTATAAGGAATCGGTGATTATGAGCCGGGCTCAAGACCGATGTAGATGACGGTGATTATGAGCTGGGCTCTAGACCGTAGTAGATGATGGTGATTATGAGCTGGGCTCTAGACCGTAGTAGATGACGGTGATTATGAGCTGGGCTCTAGACCGTAGTAGATGACGGTGATTATGAGCGGGGCTCTAGACCGTAGTAGATAACGGTGATTATGAGCTGGGATCTAGACCGTGGTAAATAATGATGAATTTATACTAAATGAACGGATTAACTATAATGTAACAATGCTCTAGATCGAGAGCCTCAGAAATTTAAACTTTGATTATACTTAGTATAGTTGTCATTGTACTTGTCAAATGCTTCCAAGTACTGACCTCCCCTTCACGGGGGAGGCCACCTCACAGTTTCAGGTAGAACTTGAAGGTTGCTGTTACCCGCCGCTGCTTTGGGAAGTTTCTGAGGAGAAGACTTGGTTCGTGCTTCTCCCGTTCTTGTTTTGAAAACAATATGAATAATGCTCATGGATAATATTTTCTGAATAATTACTTTGGGGGCTTGCATGCCTAATTATGCCAAGTGTGGCTTGAACACTTGTATCAATTGTTTCCGCTGCTTTAATAAATGTTTTGCATTATGTTTGTTTATGGATGTACTATGTGTGAATGGTATTCAAGACGCCTTGTATAGTATGGATGAGTCGGACTGCGGTTGACTATTCGTACTGTACGGCGGGTTGTTGACGTGTCCGGATAGGTCCGGGGCATGACACATTCATCCGACGCCCCTACCATCATCATGCTGTTCTGATATTTGCTGTAGTGTTCCTGGGGGTCCGTCTTCCCATTGTAGGGCTGTATGTGTTGCCCTCGGTATTTTTCCGGGATCCGGGCCGCCAATACCCTTGGGGTAAATGGCGTCCGGGTCCGGAGCTGGATGATGGGTTCCCCGGAGCCCTCGGCTACCTTCTTTTGTAATTCCTCCATTTTGGCCATCATGGCCTCGTATTTGAGGTCTGAATGAGGGGTGGAGGTGGTGGCGTGAGCTTTGTTGGCCTCCATTTCATCAAGTCGGCGTTGGAGGGCCGCAATAATTTCGTCGCGGGGGTCCTTCGGGAGGGTCTCCGCCCCCTGCGAACGAACCCGGGCTGAGTGAGCCTGGTTGATTCGGTGGCGAGCATCGTCGGCATGAAGGGGTGCCTTGCCTTTGTCCCGAGGAGGATGCTCCTCGTCTGCCCTCGAGACAGACCCTCCGCTTTCCTGGGGCCTTTGGAGTGCCTTTCCTCCGAGGCGGTCTTGGACCCCTCGGCGGTCTTGCCCCCCTCCGAGCCGGTTGAGGGCGGAAGTGCGGGGGCTTTCTCTGTTGTCATTGTGGCGGTCCCGGGACTGAACTTCCTGGGAGGCCGTATCTTGGGCCATTACCCCTTCATCATTCCCAATCCGAAGGATGGTATTTCCGAAGGGGTGTGGTAGAGGGGGAAGCATGATGTTCTTCCAACCTTGGGGTGGAGCTGGAGCCAGGGTGCCGAAGGCACCCGGGTTCTGAGTCAGCGTCTGGATGAAGGCGGAGAGCGCCGAATGAACGTCGATGGTGAGAACCGGAGGGCTGACTTGGTCATCGCTCCGGTTTTTCTTCTTGGCCTCGATGCCGAGGCGGGCATCGAGGGCATTTTGCTGGATCTGAAGGCGTAGGTCGACAGCCGCCTGTTCCAGCCCAGTGAAGACACCGCCCTCGGGAGCCCTGTGAGAGGCTTCGGGGGCGTTGACGTCGCCGAGGGCCAGGTTCTTGTCTTCTACGTTTTTGGAGTTGGCACGTGTTGTTCTCACCATTTTGGTAGAGGGCTGGTGTTTGGCGAAGGGGGAGGGTTTCTTACTTGATTGTTCGAGCTCTCAACGAGAGCACCAAATGATGGATAGTGTACCCGGGGGGTAGCTTATCCGAGGGTTTACTGCGGGGAGTAGCTTAGAGAGAAGTCAGAGCAAGTAAGAGAGAGAAAGTATATTGAGTTGAGGCGTTAAAGCGTGTTATCACTTGGTTACAAATGGGGAAAAGGGGTGCTATTTATAGTAGCAATAAATGCCGGACAGGGACACGTGTCAAGCGTCCATTGGCCGAGAGGTCACCTCATCTGGTTGGCGCTGGCAACCGCATGTGGCCGCATTTAATGCGGCTGTTGGATGGGACGTTCGTACAGGGCACGGTGATCTGTACGCATGTGGCGCGGATATTATGTCGGGAGAGGTGCCCTCGACCGCAGAGAACTAGCCGAGGGCTTTGAGTGCCGGGGACCCCCTGGGTGCCGAGGGCTCCAGGTGCCGAGGGCTACTGTTTTCTGTCGTTTTTCTCCCAGTTTCTTAGTTTGCTTGAAAAACCCGTTCTGTGGGAGTTTTGAGCCTTCGGCCAGGGGGCCGAAGGCTCCCCCATTGTGCGCTGTGGGCTGCTGAGTGCTTGAGGCGCCGTAATTTGGGGCCTGCTGTGCTTCCTGGGCCGGTTGGGCCTTTATTGGTGTAGTGGGAGTCTGTGGGCCGGGGGTTCCCGGGCCATATACTCCATCAACTTATACTAAGTAAAATGTCTATGATCAGACCAGTTGCCGCATATATAGAAAATGTGTACGCGCATGTACACGAAAATTGTTCAGATTAGAAAATTCTTTTATTCAATATCAAGAACAGAATTACAATAGAAAGAACGAACTCTCATGTTCAACTATTACAAGTAATCAATCTTCACTAATACACTCTTACTTTAAGTGTATTTCACCATTCACACACTTTTCTCACTTTAGAAACTGATGCTAATGATTAATGAACAACAATAAGCACTCTATTTATAGGACTAGTTTAGAGATAAGAGGAAGTTGCATCCAAGCTTCGATTCACATAGCTAGAAAGGTTCCTAGCTATCTCCAAAAAAGTGTTAGATGTCTCTTGGCAACTTCCAAAAAAAGGTGGAAGATCCCTACAAATTAGAATAAGTGTGTGGATTATATATATATATATATATATATATATATATATATATATATATATATATATATATATATATATATATATATATATGTGTGTGTGTGTGTGTGTGTGTGTGTGTGTGTGTGTGTGTGTGTGTGTGTGTGTGTGTGTGTGTGTGTGTGTATGTGCTGTGAAGAAATGATATAAGAAAAACAAACGTCGGTATGTGTACAAAAGCTATATTGGCATAATGGGTAGCTTAACCATGTAACGCAAAGGTTACATGTTTAATCCCCGGGGGGAGCAGCAATGCTTTTTTATTCCAAGTCCCAGAGTATGCAATTTTAAAATTTTCAGTTTTTTCCCAAACAATCTCTTCTTCCCTTACACGAATCTTAAAGTCTGAATTTTGAGCTTTTGAATACTAGAATGCAAAAATTAATTAGACCAATTAATTGGGCTTCATTAGTCTAAACAAAGAATTAGTTCAATTGATTGAACTATTTGAATATTGTCCTAAAAAATAATTAGTTCAACTCATTGGGCTTTTGAATATTGGTCTGCAAAATTAATTAGTTAATACATTGGGTTTGGTAGGTAAAAATAAGTTTTTTTTACATAGTATAGATTTTAGAGTTAAAAAAAAATCGATTTATCTGGTTTCTGGGAAACTGACCTAAAAATTGGCACTAAACATTTGGGTAAACGATAAATCATCGATTAAAGATAATAGTATTGTCGATTCTATAATATTTACTTTTTTCTTCGACATTTCTATATTACTTCACGTATGCTAATTTTTTTGTAATATACATTATTTAATACGTTATTTAATTAAATTTTAACCCCACCTGAATGTAAATGCTAGATCCACTCCTACACGTATACTAATTTTTTTTAGTTATCATCACAATATTAATTATTGATAAGACCAGATAACAACACAAATATTTTACTTCAAAGGATTCAAGTGAGTATGTGACAACTAAAAGGCATTATTTTATAATAAATGGAATGTAATAATTGCATTAGTGGGTTGCTCAATGAAAAAGGTATTAATTGTCAACGGTGGTTATCAAATTGAGTGTACATCCGTATAAGTTAATCAATGGTTTTGATTTGTTCTCACTTCCTACATTAAGATTTTTTCTTATTTGAACCAAAATTTATGTGTGTGTATATATATAGAAGTAAAACATGATGTAGAAGTAAAAATAAGATCGGGACCGTATATATAGAGTAGTTGTTCAACTATGTGTACATCGAATATTCCAAACCAGGACCGGATACTCCAAATACCTGATCGGATACTCGATATTGACCTGAGACCACCTAAACGGATCCGGTTAAGGCTCTATTCGGCACGCCCGGTCAGCTAAAAAAGGGCTGAATTTTTTTAAATTCAGTCAATTAAATATAAAGTAGACATGTTCGTTTTAGCGGCTGAAGCGAGCTTAAGCTAGAAAAAAGGGGCTGAGATGAAACGTTGCCATCACTAACGTTTCTAATAAGACTTTCAATTCTAGACTTAAGCTGGAAAAAAGGGGCTGAGATGAAACGTTGCCATCACTAACGTTTCTAATAAGACTTTCAATTCCAAGTATATCCCTCATTGTCGCTTCCAGATTTCACGTTGTCCGCGCATTTTATTGTATTTTTGTTGCATTCAAGTTACGTTTATCCTTTCTTTTTGTTTATCTAATTTATTTTGTACATAGTATGAATTAATGATTAATATAAAACATTAGATCGAGGATCAGAGTATTCTTTTGTTTCTGGGTGAGGTTGATCTGCCAACCTTAGGTTCATTTATGTAATTTAATGTTAAATTTTGTATATAATATAATATAATATAATATAATATAATATAATATAATATAATATAATATAATATAATATAATATAATATAATATAATATAATATAATATAATATAATATAATATAATATAATATAATATAATATAATATAATATAATATAATATAATATAATATAATATAATATAATATAATATAATATAATATAAACCATACGCCCCTTAATGTAATTTTACATTATCACTTCACTTCTTCAGTTCTTTTTTCCAAACGCGTCAATTCATTCAGCCAGCAATTCAGATTCAGATCTCCAAAGTTCAGTTCCAGACATTAGTCTCTGATTCAGGCAATAGCTCATATTTCACACATTAATGAAAAATGAAAGCAAATATAAAAACAAACAAAAAATGACTGCAAATATAAAAATACCGTTCTTTTTTAGGCTCGAATTAAAGCCGCACAAAATTTCTTCTCCAACAGTCCAACTCTCCAATCAGAAGCAAAATGGGTGATAAACTTAACCTAAAGGATTTAGATCTTCCATTGCAAAAGTTAAATTTGGGTCCTAGGAAAAAGCTTCTTGTGCTTTGTCTTGGTGGCTTAATGGTGCACAGGGTGCACATTAGAGATAAGCACACAGGGACGGATCCAGGATTTCGAGTCAAGGGGGGCGAAAATTTTCGTTAGTGTAGGAGATAAAAAATTCATTAGTGTCGCGGGGTGATTTTTTTTTCTAGTGTAGCGGGGCGAATTTTTTCACTAGTGTAAGGCTCTGCGGCTATTTTTATTCAAAAAAATTTCATTAATACATACGTGACGACATTTAAATCTATATATTACATTCTAAGTTTAGACAATGACAAAATAACTTTAATTTTATAATTGGAGTGCTCTAGAAAAAAGTATTGATACATTAAAGCATAAGAAATGACAAATCAATGGAAAATAATACAAAAATAAAAAAGGATATATAACATTTTATTTAAATATAAAGAGTTTATAAAGTTCACATTCACGAGTACTTTTAAAATAATTTCAACATTGTTTAACTACATGAGTCTTATAGAAATAAAGAATTGATTTTTGAATTACAATTTTTGTCTATCATTGAGGGTGTTCATAAGTCACAAGCAGTTCTTTTAATATTACAATAGTATGTATGATATTATTATTTTTAGAATAATATTATATTGATAATTCATATATATAGTGCATATTATATTTGTATTAATGCTAAAATAATTAAATTTTATTATCTATGCAATAAAGTCTTTTTAGAATGTAAGAAGTAAATGAATAGTGTAATTCAATGTCAATAAACATTTATAATTTGGATTACTTCACATGATCTAAAAACTTTGTAGCTAAAGTGTCTGGTATTTAATATCGTTTGATATATATTTTTCAAAATTATTTACTAGTTATCGAATAAAGATAATTAAACATTACAAAACTAAGAATTTTTATATAATAAGTATCCTACGTCTCAAATAATGAGTTCTTCTATTGTTTATTTAAGTTATGTAAATTATTTTAGATGTTCCTTTTTTAAGTCTCCGATTAAGTATTACATTATGTAAGACTATATATCAATTTTAAAAACTAAAAGTTAAGGGGGGCAATGTTCAACAAAAAAAAATAAGGGGGGCGAATCTAATTAAAGTATCAAAATTTTACAAAAACATTACGGGGGATGTATTGAATATGGATTGTGGTGGATTTTTTTTAATCCGTGGACTTTTAAAAAAGTCAATGGACTTTTAAATCCATAGACTTTTTTATGAATGAATTCTATGGACTTTTAAATCCATGGATAAGTTTATTGACTTTCAAAAAGTCCATAGACTTTTAAATGCGAACCACCACTGCTGGTCGTCGAAATTTGCACCTAGACCGCCGCTACCGATCTGCCCGTCCGCCTCCGTCACTTGAGTTTCCCGTTGTCGTCATCGGACTGATCCGCCACCAACAAAGTCGATTTGGTTATGCAAGGGAATTATGAATAATTACTTATATTAATTAAATAAATTAGGGGTGAATATGTAATATTTAGTCCTATTTAAGGAAAATCAAACATATGATCATACTTTAAGAAGAATGATACTCCGTATGTTTTAGTCCTACCCTGAATAATTTCCTTTGTATAATACAAAGTATGATAAGAAACAAATAAACAAACAAATAAATAAATAATTAAATGAAACAAATGTAATTCATATAGCAACACAAAGTTCTACAAGAATAAATGAAGCATAAGAATCCAAATTTATTTTTATTAAAAAAACTCAAAGTTTCAAGAATGCTCAAGAATTTTGGTCATTTTATTAATGAGTAAGAACATTAATCGTTACACTCATTGCTACATGTGGTACAAGCACAATTGCAATCTTCTTAATAATTGTTTTATTTTCATTTCTATCTTGTAAAAATTTGTGTACTTATTTACGGTTATATATTTATTAATTTGAAATTATATTTTTATGTGTTAGCGATTTAATGATGAAAGAAAGTAATAGTTAAAATATTTATTTTCTTAATGATTAAGTAACGACGTACCAGAATTGCACTGATGTAATATTATCGATTCTTATACCAGTTCTTCTAGAAACTTCTAGAATCGAACCAGTATGGGATTAACGAATCGAGGGGGGTGGAGCGAGCTAGGCTGAAGAAGAAGAAAGATCGAAGGGGGAGGAGTGACTTGGCTAAAGAAGAGGAGAGTTGGCGGGGTGGGGTGGGGGGACGGGATGAAAAACCGATATAAGAAAAGTCCACGGAAATCTTTAGTGAGGAGAAGAGACAATCGAAGAGAATTAATGTACTAAAAATGAGTTAAAAGTCCACGAGAATCCATGATTTTAGAAATCCATAAGAATGAACGGAACTTTGAATATGCCTAGACTTTTATAGACTTTTAAAAGTCTACATTGAATACACCTAGACTTTTGTAGATTTTTAAAAGTCCACATTGAATACACCTAAACTTTTAAAATTCATGGACATTTAAAATTTTGTCACTAATTCCTAATACAATACACCCCCCGTAATAGATACATAGTAGAAAATTTTGAAATCCATCCCTATCCCTGTAAGCACACCGTTCGTGGGTTCAAACCAGACTACACTCATGGGAAATTCCGAGGTCAGTTACACTCAAATTCATCATAACGTAGTATTTTTCCCCAAAATTGATCTGTTTTTGAAATTTCAGTTTTTGAAATGAATTTGGAGCAGTGTTCAAGAGACCATTTTGCAATGAATTCCTGGATTTTTGCTTTGACCGATTTGTGGTCGGGTTATGGTCGTCCGCAATGGAGTGAGATTTTTTTACGTTAATTACTTAATTTATTAATAAATTAATCGATTCATATTTTTTCATTGTATATGACGAATCAATGATTAATTAAATTGGTTTGATGAATGTATATCTACAGCCATAATATTGATGATGCTTTAAGATGTGTCATTGGTGATTATTCTAGAAACAAGTTGGCTTTTTTTTGGGTGAGTAACTGCCTTTTCGGATTTTCTCTTGGCAATTACTCTTTAAAAGAAATGTGCCCTTGCGTCTATTTTCATAGAATCATAGCCCTCTATGACTCTATCTTACAAAATACAGAGTTTACATTAGTTATGTTTTTGTTCATGTGAATTTTGTAGAGTCAAATGCAATGCAGAGATTCTGGATATGGTTGTCCTGGAAGAAAGGCAAAACCCGTATATCTTAAACGTTTGAAAGATCTTTGGGACAAGAGACCTGGCTGTCATAATAGATTTCCATGGGAAAAAGGGCAATATTCAGCTTCTAATACTTTGTTGATTGATACTGAACCTCATGTATCTCTTCTGAACCCGGTGAGTATCATTGACGAGGACTGGCATGTAACTTTGTAACTTTTTAGTTTAGGTAATTGATATACACTATTGATATTACATTACTTCATATATGTAGTTTTGAATTCATCTGTTGGTTTAACTAAAATAAGCATATATTACCTACACTTGATTCATTCCTTATTAAGCTTCATAATGTGTAATTTAAATTAATATTTTAATATTTTGCTATTGGTATGTGTGTGCAGGTTAATACGGCTATATTCCCGGAACCGTTCAAAAACCCCAATCCTGAAGATGCATATTTAGGTGTGCTAAGTTTTGATTACTATAAAAACTGAAGTTCATGTGCTTATTGCTCGAGTCTTAGTATTGAGTAAATGAGTAGTCTTGGTATATCTTAGGAATTATATGTAGTTTTGGTTTAGATTTATGATGTGAGATTTATCCACCATTGTAACATTCCTTAGGGCCAAATGGTGAGTTGCAGAGGTTTTTGGAGGGTCTTTCCAGTGGAGATATTGATGTTCCTACTTATGTGAAAGAGCATCGCATCGGGAGGCCTCCTATAACCCCGTCACATCCCAACTGGGCCTTCTATCAGAAGGTCGTTCATCGTTATCGCTCTAATAGTAATACGGAGTAATAAATAACATAAAAGTTGCTGCACAGAAATGCTAGTACTAGTAACTTTGAATATTAAGTTGCTGAGGTCTAATGCCTTCATTATAATTGTTCTATGAAGAGTTTTGGATGTCAATGAATGAATGCATTTGAATGAAGTATGCTTATTCTATGCGTAGTGTGTATGGGTATGAATACAAGGTTATTTGGTGTGTTTATATTTTGGTCGAAAACTTTTGTGACAAATCCAATAAAATGTTTTTTACGTTCTTTTAATTTAATGCGCAGTACTAAATCAAACGCAATCTGATCAGACTAGAATACTCAACAATTATCAAGGATATTGGACAACATAATAATAAAGGTTTATACTTCAAATCAGATTAGAGCTCGTTTGATAATCCCATTTTTGACTTATGAGTCTTATAAGTTTTTGATTTTGTGCATCGAGTTGTACAACAATCAAAATAAATAAAATAGAATTTACTTTTTTAGCTTATTTGGCTTAACCATATTTTTCCATATATTTTATATTTACATATTAATAAAATATTTTAGATTTATAAATTTCACAATTCTTTAGATTCAGCTGCTTCACTTCAAAGTTTCACCGATTACATATCAATATTATCAAATGACCTCTAAATTTATCTCCGTAATATTTATGCAAAGGGAAGAGGCCCTAACAGGCCAATATAAGTACTTCAATGATATAAAATTTCAAATTATTAGCACCAAAGAACATATTCAATAGGTGAAAAATACAAAGGTGTGTAATCTTGAAGTCTTTCAATAAAATCATTAAATAAATGCGAGAGTTGTGACACTAAAATTGGGAGTACAATGGACAGAGATGGAGGTGACAGTGCTCCCAAAAGGTCAAATGAATGAAAATTATAGAAGAAATACACTTAATTTATAGTCATAGACTACCAAAATGTGGGCTTCTCACTCATCAACCAGATAGACTATCAGCAATCTGGGAAATGGCTGAATATGTTCCAAAGGCTGATGATATCACACCTACTCCCATAACTAGTACACAAGCTGATGCCTGCAAAACAATTTTTTGCTTTTTTTAATCCACAGAGAACACAACAAGTTGTAGGCTTGTAGCCAGAAGAAAATGCCTAAGAGCCTGTTTGGTACTGTAAAAATTGGGTAGGAAACTGAGTAGATTATTTAACCATGTATCATAAACATATTTTTAGCATATTAAATGGAATAGAACAATAACTAAAATATGAGCACGAGCCTGAAGAGTAAAATCCAAATATGTATATACCTGGATGTAGCTTAATTTCCCCCTCAATATACTAAGATAACATGCACAAGGAAGTATCAATGTCTGAAGAGAAAAAAATTTGATTAACTATATTTTCACATAATGATTGAATAGTAAAACATCACAGTAAGTCTATAGCAAGTGAAAATGGCACAGGTATAGGTGACTTACAACTAGCATCGTGAGAAATGATCCAATTAATGACATTACAAGACCTGCGTAAATTTAGGAATTCGTTGCAATATTTATAAATCAATATTTGAATATATGAATGATGGGGGGTTGTTTCTTTTCCAGAATATTTTGCAGATATAAGTACATCATAAGAAATACTTACCAAAGAAAGGTATTAAGAGACCAACAATCAAGGAAGAGATAACCAAAGCTGTCCTGATGAAGATTGAGTACATCCTAGACTTGACTTTGCCTGATGACGGTATCAATTCTTCAAGACTCAATGCCACAGGAGCAATGGTCAATGCATACTTTGTAAATGGGTTGACCACAGTTGTCCACACTGCAATTTTTGAGGCAACTAAATCTTTTGGCATATTCAGAGTGAACTGTGATTCTGCAGAATCTCCAAACATCATATAACCCATCACCGCTGTTCCACCATACAGCAGAGTCACTATCCCAAAACTGCATCCATCCACATTCGCATGTGTTAATTATAATTAATCAATAATCATTGGTCTTAAATCCACCCCACCCCAAACGTTCTTTCAAGAGATGATGATTGTCCAACACTGCTCATCAGTTATCAGGTAGTTCATTCATATAATCATATTTAGCCAAGATGTTAAGATCAAGGAGTTCATTCATTATATAAATGAGGATATTTACTCGTGTCAGACTGGCTTTTATATCATGTTAAGAGCAAGTGTTTATATAAACCCCGAAAGAGATGGAAGACTGTCAAACACTTGTTCAGTGATTTGTTCATATGTAGCCAAAGTGTGACATTATTTAACAAAGTACCTGGTTAAGAGGACGGCAGGAAATTGGTTACGTTTCTGCATTGAAGTATAAATATTGGGAAACACAGCATGGCCCGAGTAGCAATAACCATACAGACCAATTGCCACCGGAAGAGTGGATAGATTCAATGTGGTCCCTTTGCTTTCGAAGCCAACATGATTAACCAAGCCATTCCAGTACAAGGAGGCTACAACCAAGAGAGATGCTATAACTCCTCCGACTGAAACAAAAATAACTTTAAATTAAGAACATGCATTATGCATGGTTACTAACTAATGAGTTAAATAAAATGCTCATCACCTGAGATATAACTAAGAAGAGTGAGGTCTCGCAGCCAGGTAGTAGGAAGAACAGCCAGTGTTGCTATGAGTGCAAAAAGATTATGTGCATCTAAATGTAGTCCCCCAAAAGTCAAATGTGCATTTGGAAATAAGGATGACAAATTATCACCTTCCAAAATAATATATTCAATACAACATGCCTGCAAGCAGTGGCCATAGATAATAAGGTCATCATAATTGAACTCCCGCAGATTCCATGCATTTTCCTAGGAATGGGCTAATTAATTCATCTTCTCAGTGCTCTATCCAAAAAGGCTGTAGGAGAGGAGTGACCCAAAAGCTTATAAGTTGGTTTGCAGTTTTATACTCGTATTTAATATGGAATGACTTAACACTCAACAATATGTATTAATTGTCAGAACACGTCTGAATTTACATGGAACTAATGGTATTTACACTCTTTTTGGTTCTTTGAAGATACTGATGACAAATGGAAAGAACTGTGAGCCATAAGACAAAAGTAGTGTATGCCATCTAATATAGAAACATTATAACCTCAAAATACAGATTAGTTAAGGCATAATGAAGCACTCGTACTTACATATAATTCCGCATATAAAACAATCTGCAACCACAGAACACAACAAGGTAAAAAGGGTGTCAGTGCAAGCTATGCTTTAAATTCTCATTGCTTTATTTAATGTGCAATACATAAAAACTCAAAAGGTTGGATTTTTCTTAGGTAGCAGAAAACCAAAGAAACTTACAGAAATGAAAATCCGGCCAGTTGAACCAAATGCGGCCTGCCCAATGTCTGGATAAGTCTCAAGTCCTGGTTGGCTGTCTAAGCAGTAGCGCAAAAGAATCCCAGTGTAGAAGGAAAGTATAGCAAAGAAAAACAATATAAAAAGCCCAATCCAGCCACCCTCTTTAACAGCATAAGGAGTAGAAAGGATCCCTACTCCACAAAGAACATTAATGCCTGTCTTGAAACAAATGCATATATATGTGAAGATACTTTGGCGGTGGATAAGATGCAAATGTAGCTAGTCTAGCTGTGTAAACATAAATCTGCATTTGCATAAATAAATTCCAATCTATTCCTAGTAAGATTTAAATTCCGTATAAGTATTGTTTTGCAAGAAACCACACATTCAGGAGATACTAAATGGAGAAAGGCATAGCAATTCAACCCTTGCTATACTCATTTAGAGCAAGGATTTGTGCACAAAAAAAGCAAGGATAAGGTGTCAGAGAAAGCCAGACCGACCTCCAAAAAAACCGCGGGTAGCACAGATAGCCTCACCTAAAGAGCTTTTTGTATCAAATATATAGCAATGCCTAAATATTTTCCTGAACCTTAATTTGGCACATGTGTCTTAAAGAAGGTTTAAAACGAAAAAGAGTATTATTTAAGAAATATTGTCTTGGTTTCAAAAAATGCCATATTATGAAACACTTTTGTCTCCAAAATGACACTTGATGTAAACCTGAGGAGAAGTTAAATGACAGGCTAAACCTGAACGACTATTTTAAATGAGGTACGAAAAAAGAGATACCGTTTATCACTGCTTGACCAAAGGAGCTCTGTTGAGGCATGGGAGCCTCATGAGTGAATTTAGAGGCTTTCCCATCATGGGTCACCTTTTTAACAACTGAGGACCTCGAAGAAGGTATAGGAGGAAGCAAAGCATGGGAGCTTCGCCTTTGTTTCTCCTCTTCTTGTGGCGGTAAGAGTGGCTTTTGCAGTGTGGGCAAGATCTCAGGAGTGTGTCTCTTCGTAAGTGTTGAGGATAGAAACGAACTGCCCAAACGTGACAGTGAGGGTGTCCCCAGAAAGTTGATACTTGGAGAGTGTAGACTACTATACAAATCAATAGATTGCCTGCACCAAGAAGTATATAGATTAATTAACTTGAGCAAACAACAAACTGATGATGTGATGCATGTCTACTATTCATGTTCACTTTTAGTTGTTTCCCATTCCTTTGTGTAAGTTTTTTGTTATGAGGGGTTTCCTAAACTATTACTGAAATAGAACCGAGACAAAAATATGATTAAAGTTACTACTTTCCCGTCCCTTAAAACTTTGTCGATCTTTAAATTTTTTATCAAGTTAATTAAACTTTGACCCCTAATTTATTTTTATAAGAAATGACTATCGTTTAAAAACAATATAAATATGTTCTTTGTTAAAAAAACTTTTTTAAAAGTATAAAATTTATAACTTTCATAAAATTATACTAGTCAAAATCATCCTCCAAAGTTTACCTATGATTACGTATGATGTAATGTCATGGTCACTTAGGTGTAAATGTCATTATTTCTATTGTTATTACTTTACTTTTGCAACTACCATTATATCAAAAAATAAAAATGCTTGCCTTTTCATCTGTTCTCTCCTGCAATTTTCATTTTTCAACACTACTCACCACACTTATAGTTTTACTCGTACATTACATTAAAAGCCTTTAGGTGCCACTATATGTGACTATGTGAGCTGTGACTCTGTGAGCCTGTGAATGGAGGGAGTACCTTTGTACTTTATAGATTTGAGATGCTTGCCATATTGCAATTTCTTATTTTTCGCTTTACAAAATTGAAAAAGAAAATTTTGTTGATATTGTACTTTAGGAAATCGAAAAGGCACTGGCATAATTGGTTCTTTTATTATTCTTCTTGACCGCGTCAGTTTGTAGGGAATGCAACTTAACAGGGGATGGGATTTTACCAGAAAGACCATACAGATCCTAAACTAAAACATACTTCCCAGAACACCACAATAAGGTTTAAGTCAAACTAGTAGTTAATCTGTTGGATTCAATCAGTTTTTGTGTGTGATTTGATCTGAGAGCATTATTGCCACAGTGACACACTGACACCGATCTGACTATGGACCCAATCAATTCAGAACCAGGCTCGCTCAGGCCTCAGGTATTACATCAAGCATAACAGGGGATGGGATTTTACCTGTAACTTTGAGGCCATGCATTGCTGTAGGAATTCGGTTTACTCCGTTGGTTCTCGTTCTCGTTCTCATTCTCATTCTCGTGATCATTGGAGTAATTGGAAAAGTCAGATTCGTTTCTATCCCCAGCTCCATATTCCAATTCCCCTTTGTCGTCTTCCTCCTCTTCCTCGCTATCAATGTATAAACTCTGCTCAGACACAGAATTCTTCATGATTTTATGATATTGCAATCGAAGAGCTCAATATCTAACCCTTCGTACTCCGTCCCAGCTGTGATTCTTTTTAGCGTTCAATAAGATTCAAACTCTTCACGAAACAAATTCGTCTAATATAACGTTTTGGTTATGAAATTATTACCGTATAGGAAAGAAATTGAGGTTGATTCGAAGTAGAGTGGGAGAGGGAGTTATTTATAGATTATTCTAGATTTCAGGATATTCTACATAGAGAGGTCTAAACAAAAAAGGAAAGAACTGACATAATTAATTGGAAATTTTGGCAGAATTGTAATGACAATAAATGCTGTTCGGTAACTTTGTTTATCAACCAATTCTGTACCCAAAAACTCTTGTTCTCATCCACTCACTTTGTATAGTCCCTCCCTCCCTCCCATATTTAAGCTTTGATTGTACTCCCTCCGTTCCTAAAAATTCTTCCCGGATTGACTTGGCACGCTTATTAAGAAAGTGAAATAAAGTGGAAATGTATGGTTGTGGTTGTGTAAGAAAAAAGTAAAATGAATGTGAGCCACACAAATTGTCCAAAATGGGAAAGTGGGAAGTATTTTTGGGAACAGCCCAAAAAGGAAAGTGGGAAGTATTTTTGGGAACGGAGGGAGTAATTTTTTAATGAAATTTTATTAAATTTGACTCTTAGTTAGTTATAATTTACATTACTTTATCATATAAAATTAATTTTATGTACTTCATTGAATCATTGGAGTATATATTTTCAAATACTAATTTATACTTCCTCCATTACTTTTAAATTGTAACAGTCAACATTTCGCGTTTGCCAACGCACAAGTTTGATCATTAATATATTTCATTCCTTATTAGTAAAAAATTTAAGAAATTCACATTTTGAAAATTTAGGATGAGAAGAATTTAACAATATTTTTTTTTAAAAAAATTATAATATATTCATTAATTAAATACAGTCAAAGTAGAATATGTGAATAGTGCAAAAAGTCCAATGTTGCAATTAAAAAAAACATAGGTAGTACTATCCTCCGTCTCTAAATAGATGCAACATACAAGTTGGGCACAAGAATTAAGAAACATCAATAAAGTAATTGTGTTCCTATTACACCCTTTAGTACCACCGAAATGAAAGTTGATATTAGTACCACCATAGGGAGTATTAGATTTTATTTGTATAGATTTTAGATATTTAGGGTCAAACTTTCATCTAGAAGATCGTAAAAGTCACACTGCAAATTTGATTGGGGGACGTAAAGAGTATATCATTTTAAACACGTCAGTGAGTAGTTATATTTTGTCTATGAAAAATAGTTATCCACGGACGTGTGTAAGATGATGTGTACAAAGAGTGTGTTGAAATAGTTTTCTTCTTCTTTACCGAGTATTTATTTTGAGTTTAATTGCTTGAACTTTGAATTTACAAAAGATAATACATTTATTTATTTTTTGCTCCCTCGCTATTTGTTTATTTCTTAGATTTGGTTATTTCATAAAATTTGAAAATAAAATGATTGGGGAAAATTAATAAAAATACCCCAAACTTTGAAGGGGTGTGAGATAAATACCCCAAACATGTATATTTAATTTAAATATCCCAAACTTTATATAAAAAGTTATTTTCGCACCATTATGATGTATTATTTCTTTCAAAAATGTAAATTTTTTGGGTTAGTTGCATAATTCAAAATAGCAAATTAAAAGTGTTGCAATTATATAGATTTGAAATTACATTATTTATTTCGCAATGGAAATTTAGAATGTTAATTCTGTCTTCGTGAGTTCTAAAATATACTTGTATTAAATTATGCAATTAACACCATAAACTTACATTTTTTAAAGAAATAATACTTGACTATGGTGCTAAAATATATAAAGTTTGGGGTATTTAAATTACATATGCAAGTTTGGGGTGTTCATCTCACACCTCTTCAAAGTTTGAGGTATTTTGTTTATTTTTCCTAAAATAATTGCTAGTAGTGATTAACATAGAATAAGTAGAAGAGAAGTATAGAAAAATATGGGGAAAAGATGAAAAACAGAAAAAGTAATATTTGAGTATTTTGAAATAAAACACTTGTCAATATAAGAAAGTGTTATAAATATTTAAATACTTCCTGAAATAGAAAGTGTAGCAGGCAAACAAATGCATGGTAGTATCATATTAAAACTCAAATTCTAAAAAACTTTTGTACATGAATAAAAATGTGACGAACAAAGTTATTGACGCTCATTGTTGTAGTACATGAGGAAACGAAAAACATGAAACATCAACTTTTGCTCAAAAAACACTTATTTGAAGAGTTTCCAAAGAGTTTCTGAAATGGGAAACGTACTCTTTCACGAGAGTTTCCGTGCTACATAGGTTGTAGTAGTATTACACTATTACTCCATGATCTATTGTGTTTCTGATGACTTTTTCGAGTAAATTAAAAAATACAATGACTTTTCCAGAATATAATCACAATAAGAAGGGGTTAGAAGAAAAAGAACTTTAAGATACTTAAATACAAATTAATCACATTTTTTTGAATAAAATAATTAACCGTATTTTTGTTTTTTGATAGTGTAGAATTATTTTTATGTTAGTTTTTCTTTTTATCTACGGCTATTTTTCTTCTTTTGCTTTGGTGAGATTAAGCGAAAGGAAGATGATGCTAGGTCTCCAGCGGTCGAAGGTTGTGCAGGGACGAATGATGGATGATTGGTCTGTGGTGGCCAAAGGTCGTGGACGAAGCATGAGGCTAGAGGTTGAAACGGATCTGGATTCGAAATCATCTGTGATTGGTGGTGATAGAGGAGGTTTGGTAGAGAACATGATGAACAAGAGGCAAGACGAGAAAGCAGCTACAGTACTGCTGGATCGTTCCCCTTATGAACCACCACCATGGAGTGCATGAGAATGTAGGGTTTGGAAGCAGCATTTTAATTTTACTGTTTGCTTGCTATTTATTTTTCATGATCAAACTATTTATTTTTTGTTTGTTATTTTTATTGTTGTAAGACTTTTGCATTAGGATTGAGTGATGGGAGGTCTGCTTTAATCGTCGTTGGCTCATTTGCCCATTATAGGATCAACGAGTCACATTGTTTTTTTGAATGTGATTGACTCTAAATCTGGTTCGAGAACTAGTGGTTGAATGTGATTCTTTTGTCGTTTTACCCTCTATCTAAATGTTGATATATCAATTAAGTCATCTGTTTTTACAAAAAAAAAAATCTTTTTATAAATCATTTTACTCCAATTTCCGACAAATTTCTCGTAATATGGCGTGATTTTAGAATGTACACAAGTTGCTCTCATGCGTTAAGACAAAGAAGTAAGGAGAGAAGGTCCACATGAAGTGATAAGTCATGGATGTCGTTCAATGCATGTAATATGGCTTCATAATCTTGTCATGATTAATGTTAGGGGAATGTTAGGAGTCCTATTTTGTATCTATGGATTTTTTTCTTAAAATTATTATAACTTTTTTTATTTATGATACATTTTTATAAAAAAATATATCAGATTTTTTAGTTTTTTATGAGCTTTCCAACGGTAACAATCTTGCATATAAAAAATTAAAAAGAAAATCCATTTTATTAAATCCATTTATGCGGAGTAATATTCTAGATATACAATATTGGTATCATATGAAATAGCATAAAAAATTAAAAAAATTGATGATTTTTTTTTAAAAAATTGGATAAAAAAACAATTGTCAAATACTCCGTATTAAAGAGTTGTCATGCCACATGGCAGGAACTAGGGTGGGGTGAACATCGCCCTCTTTTGAGAGGGTGAACAAATTTGTTCTCGAATGGTAGGGGTGGGCATAAAAACGTAACCGAATCGGTACCAAATCGGACCGCAATAGTACCAAATCGAATACCAAGTATTTAAAAGGTTCTATGGAATTTTGTCATGAACTGAAATAGTACCGAAAATAACGGGTACATGACTGATACTAGATTTTGAGAACCGAAAAATACCGAACTGAACCGTTTCAAAATAATGCATTTGAGATTTTATATTTTTTCATTACAATAAATCTCTTTTACAGACCAAAAATTTTATAGTCCAATTCAAATATGTATTCATGCATCCCTAAAATACCTAAACGTGTGTGTTTATATAAATATTGTTATAATTTCCTTAGATAATTTATGTTATATTTGGTATATATTGAAAGAATGTTAAAGTTTTAAAAATCATTAATGTTTATTAATTTTTAGTAATTTAGTGAATATCACTTTTTGTTGTATCATAAATTCATATTTGTGTAGTTTTACAACTTACTCCGTAATTAATATGATTTGAATTTTAGCTCTTACGGTTCAACTATGAGTTAAATTAGAACTAATATTCATCCTAGAACAAAGAAGAAGAATGCTAATTTTTTCTATTATATTCAACAATTTTTTCCCTCATCTTTTTTCCTTGTTTTTTATCTTTATATATATAAGTATTATTTGTATCCTTTTTATTTTATCATTTTTATGTATATTCATCTCTTTTTATATTATCTTTTTATAATAGCTTATCTTTTTTATCTTTATTTCCTTTCTTTTCCTTTTGGTGGTGATATCATGTATCGATTCATGTTAGCCGACCCCAATATCTTTTGGGACTAAGGCTTGGATGTTGTTGTTGTTGTTTTTATTCAACAATTTGATGATATTCTTTTTATATTTTCACATAAATATAATAAAAACGATATGTATTTGATTTATCGTCATTTTGCTATATTTTTCTTTAATTGTGTTGCACTATTTGAGTATTTGTGAATTTAAATACAAAAATTTCAACCTCTTGCACTTTGTTATATTTTTATCAACAATTCATGTGAATTGGACGGTTTGATGATATCTACTAATTGTAATATTTGTCCAAATGTTTGAGCATGTGTTTGACATTGTACCGAACCGTTTCGTACCGTTCCGAAACGACATGGTACCGAATGGTTCTATCCCTAGAATCAGACCATACCGAACCGTTAGAAATCTCACGGGTACATTACAGGATTCGTTAATTTACCAGATCGTTTCGGACCGTGCCCACCCCTAATTAATGTGACCTAATCCTTCACTTTAACTTGGTTACTTTTTTTTTAACAATTCTTAATGCACATAAAACTTATACAAACTCACCACATATTTGTGAGAAATTATACTTGCACACAAACAATTGTTGTACGTACGAGTTACTTGTGTACAAAGATAACTATGTACAAATGTGTATAAATTGATTTTTTTTCTTTGCTGTGAATACGAGTTACCTGTGTACAAAATAACTATGTACACATGTACATATGTGCTTTCTATTTGTGAGAAATTGTACTTTGCACTTTTAATATGTTTTATTCCGTAATTCTCATTATAAAAAGGGAAAATCGCACTTTTTGTCTCTCAATTAGTCACCATATTGAAATGTCAGACTCATGTTTATGAGATTGTAAATGTCACCCCATAATTGATAGATATGTTACGTTGTAAATGTGATCACCAGTGAATTTATTGATGATCAAGAATTGGAGATGGATTATAAACAACATGGATGACATTTACAACACATTGTCAATTCAGGAGTGACATTTACAATTTCAAAAACACAAGTTTGACATTTCAATATCGTGACTAATTGAAGGACAAAAAGTGCGATTTCCCCTTATAAAAATCTCTTTTTGCCATTTTTATTTTCTTATTCCCCTCATCTTTAATTTTTGTTTTCTTTGTCTCTCGTTCCCACACCTTTGATTTAAGTTATTACCCTAAATAGGACTAAAAAGATCCCAAATAGGAGTTCTCTTTAATTTAGTACCTAAATAGGACTAATTTAGTTAATCTTCCTAATCTACTCATCTCATCTCTCGTCTCATACATAAGTTCGTACATCTTCCCCCATTTCCCCCCATACTCTCTTTTCCCCATCTCCACTTTATTATTTCCCCATCTTCCATCCCCAAATCCAGATATCTCCTCTCTCCCATCTATCATCCCAAAATTAAAATCCGAGACATCCATTTTACTTAATTCTCTTGTACAATAGTTTCAGTTTTATTCAACCGATCTGGATTTCTTTCATCTTCGGTGATTTTAAGAGATGTGGATGTTGATATTTCTCTCCACTTCCGGCCACCGATGAGTGGTGAACGGCGGTGAGCAATGAAATGGCCACAAGTGAATGACATCCAGGTACGGTTGGATCTTCTTCATCTTCTTCTCCTCCACCTCCTCCTCCTCCCCCCGCCATCTCTGTTTTTTATTATTTGCAGAATTGTTAGTTTTTTTAATTAATTTCGATATATTTATTATTTATTTTGGGGATTTTTCAATCTTAAAATGTCAATTTAAAAAATGAAATAACTCGAAAAAAAATCTGGGATTTTTCTAGTATCATTTGAAGATTACAATATCTCTCCTAGAATACAACAACTTTAATACCGAAGGCAGTCCCTCAGTTACCCACATGTCGGGACTTGAGGGCTTGCTTTGTCGTTTGTTGGAATTTCACTAATTTTGTAATTTAATGATTTTCCCGAGGGGGTCCTCCAGTCCCCCACTCCTTGAGGCACTTTGTAAAGTGGTGAAAAGGAGTAGTTGCGTTGTGTTGCTGTTGTGTGCCGAAGGCTGACGCTTTTCGTTTCATTTTGGGGGGATGCCTCGTTAAAAACCTCATTAGGAAAAACCCTGGGGGAAAAAATCCTAATGAGGGAAAAAGAGTGCACCGAATTCCCCCAATGATGAATCGAAAATGTGAAACCTTGGTCAAAAATGGAGAACAACGGTAATGCCGAAGGCTCTTCCTTTTCTGAGGGCTCATGTGTTGATTAGCCGAAGGCTTGCTGTTGATGTCCTGGGGGCGCCGAAGGGGAGCCCCTCAATCCGGGGATCGAGGGCCTGCCGGATGAGGGCAGCAGTGGAGTTGTTACCGGGGGGTCCACTGTTTGTTGATTAGTTGGTGATGAAGATACCCGAGGGCTCCCATTACCTGTGTGCCATGGGTTATCCGTCAATGAGGCAACTCCCCGGGGGCTACCCGGTTTTGCAGTGCTGAGGGGGAATCCCCGAGGGGTGCCCTGATATGAAGCCTTGGGTTTCTGAAGGAGTGATCCCGAAGGCATCTGCTATGTGCTGTGTGGGGCACAACCCGGGGGTGTCTCTGGGTAAGTGTACCCGGAGGCTCACCTTGACGAAGCGGAGTGAAGTAGAAAACCCGGGGGCTTCCAGAATATAGCCGTTGGAAATATAGCCGTTGGAATATGTAACGTCAGGATATAGCCGTTGGGGGGGTACACGTGGCGCGTGACGGTTGGCCGCCCGTGGGCGGCGTCACCGGTTGGGTGAAAACACGGTGCGTAATGATGACGGTCCGTCCGGAGGCCCGGTTTCCGGGCCCAAGCCCGGATTCCAGCGCCTATAAATACCCCAAGGCCAGGCATTCCTCCGTGTGCGAAAACCTTGTTAGCGAAGCTCTGCCAATTTTTCTAGAGAGAGAAACAGCAGCCCTCGGTTGAATCCTCTGTTCTTAAGGTCAGTTCTCCACTTGCCCTTCACCTCTTAGCTACCTGTACTGTGCCCTTAGGCTAGGAGATAGAACATTTAGAAAACACTAGCGTCTATGAGCCTTCGAACTAGAGTCAGAATGTCGTCCCAGAGTGATTCTCAAGATATCTCGGGGGCGCCCTTGATGGAGGATGAAGTCCTCTCGGACGTGGAGTCCTCATGTGCAGAGTCTTCGGTGGGACAGGATGCCGTCGTCGCCCTGGAGTTGCAGAAAGCCCTCGTAGCTGAGGCGGAAGCCGAGGGCTTCGAGCAAGAATGTGAGGACGAAGAGTTGGCCCTCGCCTGGCAAGCAGCTGAAGAGGAGGCACAAAGAGAAAGCGCGGGGGTCACCGTTGCTGTGCTCCCCCCTCGGGGTGCCGGTGAGGCCAGCACCTCTCGGCCGCTGAATGCAGTCCCCATCCGGGTGGCCCCCGGAAAGAAGAAGGCCAAAGCCACTGCTCCCAAGAAGAAGGGCAGCGTAGCAGACCAAGGGAAGCCCCTCTATATGCCCGAGGGGTACTCCTATCTCAACACCGCCGCATTGGAGATCAAGTCGAAGGTTGATGCGGCGGACATCTATGTCACCCAGCTTCACGTGGGCCCCTCGGCCATCGTGGTGACACCGGGTCCGGATGACGTCCTCTCCCGGGCTCCCGAGGGCTGCATTGCGGTGCACGTTCTCTCGGTATCCATGGGGCTCCGCTCCCCCCTGCACCCCTTCCCCCGGGAGTACCTTCTGTTCGTGGGTCTGGTTCCCTGCCAGCTGACCCCGAACAGCCATTCTTACATTACTGGCTTCCTCCAGCTCTGCAAGTCTCGGGGGGTGACGCCTAGCCTGGACCTCTTCTTCCAGAGCTTCAACTTGTGCTGGGGGGGCACGCGAATGCCGAGGGATTCGCCAATTTGCAGCAGGTGTCCATGTTCAAACTCTTCACTGAGGCGCCCTCCTCGAACAAGGGGTGGAAGGACCGGTGGTGCTATGTGAAGCTAGCCGAGAGCCCCTTCCCGAGGGAGCTACGTGACCGCTTCAGGAGGCACGAGAAGAGGAGGAGCGCCGCCCTCGAGAAAGATGGCAGGATCCTGGCCATGATCCCGGAGGGCCGGGACAAGAATATCACCATCAAGGAGTGCACCAAGGAAGCAGATCTCTACACCCTCGGGTTCCGGCGGTACCGGTTCCTGGGGGAAACAGACGAGAAGTTCCCAGTGTTTGAGGGAGCCTCCGGAGGTAGTGGCTGAGGGCATTCTCACCCTCATATCTTAGCACGTTATTTACTTGCGTCGTTTATTTTTTTTATGCCACTTATTAGTGACCCCTCGATCCTAACCCCTCATTTTTTTTGCAGGTGTTCCAGTAAACATGATGAACGTCAAAGGCCTCGCCCGACTCAAGAACAAACCGGCCAAGGATCCGAAGGGGCCGGACGCTGGCGGCCAAAAGCCCGTCGGTGCGCCTCCCAAGAAGCCCGAGGGCGATGCTGCTGCGGCGAAGAGGAAGCCGTCGGCAAAGGAGCCCCCCCAGGCCCCCAAAAAGTCGAAGAAGGGGGACGCCGCGAAGGATGACCCCCCGGTGGTGGTTGTAGATGACCCTCTGGAGATGCCGATGGCGCAGGTGCCGAGGGGTGCCCGGGAGCCATCTCTCGAGGTTCTCACGCTCTCCCTTCCGGCTGGCACGGTCGTGTTGAATGGCACGGCTGACCCGAGGGTGCTCCTAAGAGGTATAACCCTCGATATCGACAGGGCAGCTCTCGGGGCCGATGACGATCAGGCCCTCGAAGACAGGATCCTCCGGTCTTCCCTCACGGTAAGTTTATGACAATTTGTCTTCCTATTTCCTACTTTGAACTAGGACATCACGTTCAGCCCTGACAACTCATTTATCTTTGCAGACTTGCGTTGCCCTCGGAGAGCAGTTCCGACGGCTGGAGGAATGGCGCCTCCACAAAGCTGGGCAAGACGCCAAGATGAAGGAGCTAATCCTCAGGGACTCCCAGGCCACGAAGCTGATGGCACGGCTTGAAGAGGACCTCCAGCTTGCGAGAGCGGAGGCCGGGAGGCTCAGGGAGGAGAGGGCAAAAGCTGAGGAGGCCGCTGCGGAGGCCGCAAGGAGAGCTGCCGAGGAGGCCGAGGCCATCAGGGCAAAGGCTGTCGCCACAACCCGGGAGGAGGCCATCTCCGGGTTCCTGGACGGGGGGTGGAAGACCGAGGGGCACAAGGTGTGGCTGTCCTCGGTTGTGGACGCCTCAGTTGACGAGTGGTCCGAGGGCCCGGGCGAGGAATGGATGGCCCGAAAGGGTAAGCAATATTATGATGGGGGCGAGTTCTTCACTCAAGCCCTCATCTACCGGAGGATGGCCCGCCATCTCAAGATTGAGCCGAAGGACTTTGACCCGGCGGCATACGGGCTCCCCCCCTGCAGCCAGACATCCGTGTTCCTCTCCCCCCCGATGTCGAGAGGCCAGACCTGGAGGATTCTGAGCTCCGGAGGGAAGCCGAGGGCGACGATCCTGAGGCCGATGTAGAGGTCACCTCGAAGCCATCGGGGGAGGCGGCCCCCGGGAATGACGTTATTTGATATGTACTTTGTATTTTGAACACTCTTGTAATAGCCACATTAGCATGTTTTCGGCCTCGGCCACCATTGTAATAACTACATTTACTCTTTTGTTGTGATGAATGAATGATTGCCTTCGGGCTTTGTATATATGGCTTGTTTTCCTTAATTCATTTCTTCTTGAATGTATGCCTTCGTCTCGTTTTGGATGTATGCCTTCGCTCCTTTGAATGTATGTTTTAGGACTTAGAGTACTTTCTGATTGTAGCTTGCCCTTGGAAGCCTTCGGTAGTTGGGCACCCTCTGCTGGATATACCACCGAGGGTTCAGCAATAATTAGGACTCAGAAAATTTTTCTAAGTGTAACACGCCATAGGGCCTTCGGGTGTTTGTAGTTCCACTGCTGTGTGGTGATTAGGTTGAGAACCCAATTCCCAGGACTTAGAAAAATTTGCAGGTGTAGTTTTGCCCTCGGACGCCCTCGGCTGGTAGCCCCCTTCCTGATGTGTGAATATTGGACCGAGGGCCCAATGTTCAGGACTTAGAAAATTTTTTGCAAGTGTAGCATGTCATGTAGCCTTCGGCTACTGTGGAGCCCCAACTGAAATATTGATTAGGCCGGGGGCCAATTCTTTAGGACTTGGAAAATTTTCTTCAGTGTTGATTCCTTGTGTACTGTAGCCTTCGATTGATAGGTAGCCTTCGGCTATTGGGTCCCTTTATAAGTTGAGGGTGAAATGTGTAGGACTTGGAAAGATTTCTAAGTGCAGTTTTTCCCTTGGGAGCCTTCGGGAGATGGCATCCCTTCTTGATGTATGAGTAGTTGACCGGGGGGAAAACATGTAGGACTTAGAAAATATTCTAAGTGTAGATTTTCCCTTGGGAGCCTTCGGGAGATGGCATCCCTTCTTGATGTATGAATAGTTGACCGGGGGGAAAACATGTAGGACTTAGAAAATATTCTAAGTGTAGATTTTCCCTTGGGAGCCTTCGGGAGATGGCATCCCTCCTTGATGTATGAGTAGTTGACCGGGGGAAAAACTGTAGGACTTAGAAAATATTCTAAGTGTAGATTTTCCCTTGGGAGCCTTCGGGTGATAGGTGCCCTCTGACTCCACATCACTTTGCGAGATGCCCGGGGGCTGCTCATTTAGGACAGAATATTTTTTTTAAGTGTTGTTGTATTGCATGGCCTTCGGCTACCATATTCCCTTGGCTGTAATATTGATTGGGTCGGGGGCCCAATCTTTAGGACTTAGAATTTTTTCAAGTGCTGCTTCCTTGTGTAGCCTTCGGGTGATAGGTGCCCTCTGACTCTACATTACTTTGCGAGATGCCCGGGGGCTGCTCATTCAGGACTTAGAATATTTTCTAAGCGTAAATTGATGTTGAATCCTGTTGTTGTGAAGAAAGCCAATGAGGAGTGTGTGCCCTCGGCATACACTTTAAAAGTTGTAGAATTTGACCCTTGTCATGGGGTAAGGGCCCTCGGTACTAGTGCGTAACAGATGCCTTCAGTATTTGTTTGAAGGTACCGTTTTAGTGTACTTTGGATAGTCCAGTCCCTTTGTATTGTTGAAGCCTTCGGTGTTTGTGTGACCGGAGGTGACCAGGCAGTGGACTTAGCCGTTTCTTGATGCTATTTGTTCGAGTAGTATCCTTCGGGAAATAGGAGCCTTCAGTTACCGGAGGTGTTCCCGTGGGGAGCCCTCGGCATGTTGTGATCTTGTTGGAGTGTACTCTTTGATTTCTCGCTGAGTCTACTCCCCTTCACCCCCTCTTTTTTTTTTTGGTTGGTGGTGAAGGGAAGGCATCAAGAAACTTGGTTTCTTGGTAAGGCTGGGCCTATTAGGAGACCATCAGAATACACCAATGGCTCTCCTCCTTCGGGTTAACCTTCCGAGTTCCGAGGGGATCGAGGGTCGTGATGGAGTATATGGCCCGGGAACCCTCGGCCCACAGACTCCTACTACTCCAGCAAAGGCCCAACAGGCCAAAATCACAGCGCCCAGAGTACCAAGCAGCCCGCACTACGCGCCAGGGGTGCCTTCGGCCCCCTGGCCGAAGGCTCCAAATTCTCACAGAACGGGTTTCTCAAGCAAACTAAGAAACTGGGAGAAAACGGCGAAAACAGTAGCCCTCGGCACTGTGAGCCCTCGGCACCAGGGTGCCATCGGGTGGAAGAGCCCTCGGCTGCTACTCTATAGCCGAAGGCATCTCACTCGACAAGATATCCGCCTCACATGCGTACAGATCATCGTGCCCCGCACAAACGTCCCATCCAACAGCCGCATTAAATGCGGCCACATGCGGCTGCCAGCGCCAACCAGTTGAGGTGACCCCTCGGCCAATGAGCGCTTGACACGTGTCCCTGCCCGGCATTTATTGCTACTATAAATAACACCCCATTTCCCCATTTGTAACCACGCTGAAAACGCTCCACATTTATAATACACTCTCTCTCTCTACTTTTACTTAATTGCTCTGACTTCTCTCTAAGTTGTTCCCCGTAATAACCCTTCGGATATATACCCCCGGGTAGACTATCCATCATTTGGTGCTCTCGTTGAGAGGTCGAACAATCGAGTAAGAAACCCTCCCCCTCGACCAAACACAAAACACTAGCCCTCTATCAAAATGGTGAGGACAACACGTGCCAACTCAAAGAACGTAGAAGAAAAGAACCTGGCCCTCGGCGACGTCAACGCCCCCGAAGCCTCTCACAAGGCTCCCGAGGGCGGTGTCATCGCTGGGCTGGAACAGGCGGCTGTCGACCTACGCCTTCAGATCCAACAAAATGCCCCCAATGCCCGCCTCGGCATCGAGGCCAAGAAGAAAAACCGGAGCGATGACCAAGTCAGCCCTCCGGTTCTCACCATCGACGTGCAATCGGCGCTCTCCGCCTTCATCCAGACGCTCACCCAGAACCCGGGTGCCTTCGGCACTCTGGCTCCAGCTCACCCTCAGATCGGGGAAAATATCATACTTCCCCCTCTGCCACACCCCTTCGGAAATCCCACCCCTCGGGTGAGAAACGATTAAGGGGTGGTGGCCCAAGATACATCCTCCCAGGAAGTTCAGTCCCGGGACCGCCATAATGACAACAGGGAAAGGCCCCGTACTTCCGCCCTCAACCGGCTCGGAGGAGGGCCAGACCGCCGAGGGGGGAAAGCACTCCAAAGGCCCCAGGAAAGCGGGGGATCTGTTTCGAGGGCAGACGAGGAGCGTCCCCCTCGGGACAAAGGCAAGGCACCCCTTCATGCCGATGATGCCCGCCACCAAATCAACCAGGCCCACTCGGCCCGGGTTCGTTCGCAGGGGGCGGAGACCCTCCCGAAGGATCCCCGGGACGAGATTATTGCGGCCCTCCAACGCCGGCTTGACGAGATGGAGTCCAACAAAGCTCACGCCACCACCTCCACCCCTCATTCAGATCTCAAATACGAGGCCATGATGGCCAAAATGGAGGAGTTACAGAAGAGGGTGGCCGAGGGCTCCGGGGAACCCGTCATCCAGCTCCGGACTCGGACGCCATTTACCCCAAGGGTATTGGCGGCCCGGATCCCGGAAAAATACCGAGGGCAACATATACAGCCCTACAGCGGAAAAACGGACCCCCAGGAACATTACAGCAAATACCAGAACAGCATGATGATGGTGGGAGCATCAGACGAATATTTGTGTCAATGTTTCCTCTCCACCTTAGAGGGACCAGCATACGAATGGTTCAACAGGCTGCCCGAGGACTGCATTGATTCGTGGCAAGAACTCGCCCAACGATTCTTGACACAATTCGCCGGGAGGCGTCACACAAGGAAGCACTTCTCCCACCTCCTAACAATACGCCAGAAGAAGGATGAGACCCTTCGGGATTTCCTGGAGCGCTGGAGGACGGAGGCCGACAAAGTCGACGGTGCTGATGACGGGACCCTCCTGGCCCTCCTACAAACCGTCCTCCGCACCGGCAACTTTTCAAGGAGCCTCATCATTGAACCCCCCCGCGACTACATAAGGGCCTTGCAGCGGGGGGACCGGTATGCTGAAGCCGAGGAGGTGGAGAAGTATCACCAGCATCCGGACCAGCAGCCCCCGAGGGCTGACAACAAGCATAATCGAGGGCCGGGGGCTCCTCCAAATCACCCCAAGGCTTCGGGACCCTCTGATGACCGCCCTCGGCAAGGCCAAGCCAAGCCCGGGGGAGGTTATAAGAGCAACCCTAAGACTTGGGCCCAGCCCATTCTCCTGGACCGCCCTCGGACACCATTGACGCACCCCGTCAGCATCATCCTCGATTTTGCCGAGGAGAGGGGTCTCGTTGAGCGCGACTCTCGCGCACCCCTTGAGGTACATGCTATCAACCCTCAGTTCCCCTACTGTCGCTTCCATCGGCACCAGGGGAACAGGACCGATGACTGCCATCAGCTGAAGACGGCCATCGAGAGATTAATACAGGCGGGGCACCTGTCCCAGTTTGTTCAGAGCCCTCGGCAGGAGGGACCTTCTCATCAGGGACCTCCCCGAGGGCACCACACGAAGGTAAATGCCTGGATAAATCCGAACACCATCCCCCTCGGCAAGAAGAGGGAGATCGGAAACTTGGAAGAAGAGGAGGAGGAGTACCCCCACAACCAGGAGAAGAAACGCCACATCCTCATGATCACCGGTGGCAATACAGGGGGCGATTCCACCAGCCAACGAAAGAAGTGGGCTCAATCGCTTTACGTGGGGGAAGTCACTCATATGCCCCCGGTAAAGCGACTGAGGGAGGAACCCATCACCTTCACCAACGCAGATCTCCCTCCTACTTCTTCTCCTCACAGGGATGCCTTGGTGATTCGGACGGAGATTAACGACACCATCATTCACCGAACTTACGTTGACACGGGCAGCTCCGTCAATGTAATGTACCTCAGCACCTTCAGAGAGCTGCATCTGGAGAGGGGGTCCCTTCGGCCCATTAAGACCCCTCTTGCCGGCTTCACCGGCGACACTATTGATTCCGAGGGGGTAATAACCCTCCCGGTGATCTTCGGCGACGGGCTCCATAGAGCCCAGCTCGAAGTGGAGTTCGTCGTCGTCAACATTGACTGCGCCCACAACATTATCCTCGGCCGGCCAGCCCTCGAGGACCTCGAAGCCATCATCTCCATGAGGCACCTCTGCCTCAAGTTTCCCGCCGAGGGGGGCATTGGCTACATGGGGGAACCAAAAAATTGCCCACGCCTGCTATCTTTAGGTCACTAAGAAGGTAAGCAAGACGGAATTCCGTGTTGACACCATCACCGGAACCGTCGACCAAGAGGAAAGAAGGCCGAGGGCTGAACCGGCCGAGGACGTAGAAGACTTTGCGCTCGATCCGGCCCAGCCGGAGAGAGTCGTAAAGATTGGAGCCCAGCTCCCTGAAGATTTGAAGACCGGTATCACCGACGCCCTCCGCGCCTACTCCACTGTCTTTGCATGGGGGCCGGAGGACATGCCGGGAATCAGCCGAAGGGTCATCACCCACCGCCTCTCGGTGGACCCTTCGGCAAAGGCAGTGCAACAACGAAGAAGACCCCTCTCCGCCGAGAGAAGGGAATTTGTGAAGAAGGAGGTCGCCATGCTCCTCTCCATTAAGCACATCAAGGAGGTGAAATATCCCTCATGGCTGGCGAATGTAGTCCTCGCACAGAAGCCCCCTACCTTCCGCATGTGCGTGGACTACACCGATCTCAACAAAGCATGCCCTATGGATCCATTCCCTCTACCAAACATTGATCAATTGGTGGATGAGACCGCAGGGTGTGAGATCATGTCCTTCCTCGATGCCTTCCGAGGGTACCATCAAATTTTCATGCACGAGAAGGACGCCGAAAAAACTGCCTTCATGACTCCCGAGGGCATCTTCTGCTACCTAGTGATGGCCTTCGGCCTAAAGAACTCGGGGGCCACTTACACCCGGATGGTGGCCCGAGTCTTTCAAGCCGTCCTAGGGCGCACCATGGAGGCCTATGTCGACGACATGATCGTCAAGAGCAAGCAATCTTCCAGCCATGCTGACGACCTCCGGGAAATCTTCGCCATCATGCAAAAATTCAACCTTCGGCTAAACCCGAAGAAGTGCACCTTCGGCGTCCAAGGGGGCAAATTCTTAGGCTACATGGTGAGCCGAAGGGGTATTGAGGCCAACCCCGAGAAGATCCAGGCCATCATCAATATGGAGCCCCCACGCAATGTGAAGGAAGTCCAACGGTTGACGGGCCGCCTGGCAGCCCTCAACCGTTTTCTATCTAAATCGGCGGAGAAATCTCTACCCTTCTTCCAGATCATGAGGAAGACGGCTGGCTTTCTATGGACTCCGGAATGCCAGGAGGCTTTCGACGAGCTCAAACGTTATCTATCTTCACCTCCTGTGCTCTCCAAACCCAAGGTAGGGGAGACCCTCTACCTCTACCTTGGGGTTAGCCCGGCGGCCATCAGCTCTGTGCTCATCCGGGAGGAAGACGACATCCAACATGCCATCTTCTACGTAAGCAAGACCTTAAGGGAGGCCGAGCTCAGGTACTCTACCTGTGGAAAAAACGGTGTTAGCCATCGTTTGGACTGTCAAGAAGTTGGGCCACTACTTTCAGGCTCACCCGGTTCAGGTCCTCACCCATCAACCCCTCGGCGCCCTCATGAGGAGCCCCACCAGCTCCTCCCGCATGGTGAAATGGGCTATCTTCTTGAGTCAATACAACATTGACATCCGTCCAAGGCCTGCCATCAAGGGCCAAGCCCTGGCGGACTTTGTGACGGAATGTACCGCAAGGGCAGCCACGGACGGGGAGCCCTCGGCTACCTCGGACGACTGGTGGACCCTCTACACTGATGGCTCCTCCGCGACCAAAGCATGCGGGGGAGGGGTAGTCCTCATTACTCCCGAGGGCTTCAGGGCCTACTATGCAATCCGCTTCTCCTTCAAGGTCTCCAACAATGAGGCCGAATATGAGGCCCTCCTATGTGGCCTTCGGCTGGCTGCCAACATGAGGGCTCGGCAGATCCACATCAAATGCGACTCCAAGTTGGTCGTTGGCCAAATCTCCGAAGAATATGGGGCCAAGGAGGGGAGAATGAAACAGTACAAGGAAGCGGCCAAGGAGTTGCTTAAGGTATTTGAGGCACACTCTCTCACTCAAATACCGAGGGCTCAAAACTCCGAGGCCGACATATTATCTAAGCTCTCGGCCGACTCCCCGGAGCACGTCTCCAAAATTGCCAAAATCGAGGAACTCAGCCTCTCGAGCATCCATGCAAGCCCCGTTATGAACATACAACAACGTCAGGAGGATTGGATCTCAGATATCACCGCCTTCATCTCCACAGGGCAGCTACCCGAGAATGAGGCCCGCGCTAAACTGGCAAAGCTGAGGGCTCCCAGCTACACCATCGAAGATGGGAGGCTCTACAAACGATCTTACAATGGCACGCTACTTCAGTGCCTTCATCCAGATGAAGCCGAGGTCGCAATGGAGGAAGTGCACAGTGGCACTTGCTCAGCTCACCAAGGACCCTTCTCCATGTCCCGAAGGCTCATTCTCCAGGGCTACTTCTGGCCAACCATGGCCAGGGACTGTGCTGACCTTGCCCGGAGGTGCACCACATGTCAACATTTCCAGAAAGCTCCCGGCAGGCCAGCGGTCAACTATGCCCCCATCAGCACCTCTGTCCCATTTTCTCGATGGGGGATAGACCTTTTGGCCGTCGACTATTTTACCAAGTGGGTGGAGGCTGAACCCCTCGCCAGCATCACAGAGGCGAAGTGCCGTCACTTCGTCCTCAAGAACATCCTCACAAGGTTTGGCGTCCCCCAGCAGATCATCTCCGACAATGGGACACAATTTGAGGCAGCCCCCTTCTGTGCCCTTCTGGAGGCATGGGGCATCAAACACACCTTCTCCTCCGTTGCCTACCCTCAAGGCAACGGGCAAGTAGAGAACGCCAACCGGACCTTTCTCGAGGGCCTCAAAAAGAAGCTGGAGGCCGAGGGTGGTGGCTGGGTGGAAGAACTCCACAACATCCTTTGGGCCTATCGCACCACCCCTCGGCGAGCAACAGGTGAAACACCCTTCTCCCTCTGTTACGGTTTTGAAGCCAAAGCTCCTACGGAAGTCACCCTTCCCACCCGAAGGGTGATCCAGTATGACCCCGAGGTCAACGACAGCAACATGGCCCTCGACCTCCACCTCATTTCAGAACGCCGGGAGCAGGCCTTCATCCGGGCAGAAAACTACCGGAGGCAAGTTAAAAGCTACGTCGACGCCAAAGTTCGCACCCGAGAATTTCAAGTGGGGGACTATGTCCTCCGGAGGAGGGAAGCCAGCCAACCAACCGAGGGAGGAAAAATGGCACCAAAATTCGAAGGCCCCTACATCATAGCAGCCATCATCAAACCCGGGACCTACAAGCTCAAACGCCCCAATGGGAAAGAAGTCCCTAGGCACTGGAATGTACACCATTTAGTTAAATTTTATCAATAATGTAAGAGTGGCCAAGCCCTCATAACTAGTGAATGTACTATCCTGTGGCCCAAGGCCTCCAATTCGAAGAATGAAGATACATTCAAGACATCAAGCCCTCATACTGACTACAGGCCCCAGGCCTCACCACGAGAAGAACCCCCTCCGGCACCAAGTGTCGAGGGCGCACACCATCAACACCTACCACAACAGTGAAAACACCACGTGTTTTCAGTCAAGACCCCTCGGTACCAAGTACCGAGGGAGGATACTCTTATCACCAACAACAAGGAACGCCATGTGTTTCATTTCCCTTCGGCACCCAGTGCCGAGGGTACATCCCCACCTTCAACATCAAAAAAGAAAAGATGAGAACACCAAGTGTTCCCACAGAAGACCCTTCGGCACCCAGTGCCGAGGGTACACCTCCATCATCAAACATCATCAAAGAAGACCCATCGACACCCAGTGCCAGGGATATGCTCTCCTATCAACTTCCAAACATCTGTTGGGAAACACCAAGTGTTTCATTTGAAGACCCTTCGGTACCAAGTACCGAGGGTAGACGCCTACATCAACTACGACAAAAAAGAACACCAAGTGTTCCTACAGAAGACCCTTCGGTACCAAGTACCGAGGGAAGAAACCTCCATCAGCTACAACAAAAGAGAACACCAAGTGTTCCTGTAGAAGACCCCTCGGTACCAAGTACCGGGGGCTACACATCGTAACTAACACCAAGTGTTGTTTCTAAAAGTCGTACCCCACGAGGACGCATATACCGAAGGCGCCACCATCGGTGCCGGCGGCACGTAGTGCCCCCGGCCATTTGCAACTAGTGTGCAAATGAAAACCCTTCCTTGAAACGCTTTCCGCGTCACTACCCCCAGGGTGTGACAGGCATGAGAAATGCCCAGGATTCGACTTTCAAAAACGGAACGCTATCCGCGTCACTACCCCCAGGGTATGACAGGCATGAGAAATGCCCAGGATTCGACTTCCAAACCGAAACGCTCCCCGCGCCACCACCCCAAGGGTGTGGCAGGCCACGGACTATGTCTAGCGCCGAGGGGACGACTTTCAAAAATGAGGCGCTTTCCGCGCCATCCCCCAAGGGGAGGCAGGTTACGGACCACCATATCTTGTGCCCAGGAAACGTCCCTCGATCCCCTCGGAACTCGGAAGGTTAACCCGAGGGAGGATAGCCATTGGTGTATTCTGATGGTCTCCTAATAGGCCCAACCTTACCAAGAAACCAAGTTTCTTGATGCCTTCCCTTCACCACCAACCAAAAAAAAAAAAGAGGGGGTGAAGGGGAGTAGACTCAGCGAGAAATCAAAGAGTACACTTCAACAAGATCACAACATGCCGAGGGCTCCCCACGGGAACACCTCCGGTAATTGAAGACTCCTATTTCCCGGAGGATACTACTCAAAGAAATATCATCAGGGAGTCCACTACCTGGTCACCTCCGGTCACAAAAACACCGAAGGCTTCAACAATACAAAGGGACTGGACTATCCAAGGTCCACTAAACGGTACTTCAAACAAACACCGAAGGCACCTGTTATGCACAAATACCGAAGGCCCCTACCCCATTACAAGGGACACAACTGGCTGAGTCAAACTCCACAACTCCTCAGAGTGTATGCCGAGGGCACACACTCCTCATTGGCTTCCTTCACAACAACAGGATTCAACATCAACTTACGCAAAGTAATGCAGAGTCAGATGGCACCTATCACCCGAAGGCTACACAAAGAAACAACACTTGAAAAAATTCTAAGTCCTAAAGATTGGGCCCCCGGCCCAATCAGCATTACAGCCAAGGGAATATGGCAGCCGAAGGTCATGCAATACAACAACACTTGAAAACATATATTCTGTCCTAAATGAGCAGCCCCCGGGCATCTGGCAAAGTGATGTGGAGTCAGAGGGCACCTATCACTCGAAGGCTCCCAAGGGAAAATCTACACTTAGAAGATTTTCTAAGTCCTACATATTCCCCCCCCCCCCCCCGGTCAACTACTCATACATCATGAAGGGATGCCACCTCCTGAAGGCTCCCAAGGGAAACTCTACACTTAGAAGATCTTCTAAGTCCTACATACTTCACCCTCATCTCAAGGGACCTAATTGCCGAAGGCTACCTATCAATCGAGGGCTACAGTACACAAGGAATCAACACTCAAGAAAATTTTCTAAGTCCTAAAGAATTGGCCCCCGGCCTATTCAATATTTCAGTTGGGGCTCCACAGTAGTAGCCGAAGGCTACATGACATACTACATTTGCAAAAAATCTCTAAGTCCTGTGCATTGGGCCCTCGGTCCAACATTCACACATCAGGAAGGGATGCCATATCCCGAAGGCTCTCAAGGGGAAATCTACACTTAGAAATTTTTCTAAGTCCTAGGACTTGGGTTACTGCAAACACCCGAAGGCCCTATGGTGTGCTACACTTAGAAAAAATTTCTAAGTCCTAATTGCTGCTGAACCCTCGGTTGCATATCCAGCAGAGGGAGCCCAACTATCGAAGGCTTCCAAGGGCAAGCTACAATCGAAAAAAATTCTATGTCCTAAAACATACATTCAAAGGAACAAAGGCATACATCCATAGCAAGACGAAGGCATATATTCGACAATGAACAAATCAAAAGGAAGCATGTTATATGTCAAAGGCCCGAGGGCATATATGTACTCATTCATTCAAAAAAGGGAGTTTAAGTACATTGTTACAAAGGAGGCCGAGGCCAACAATTACAACACAAAAGGGGGGATTACAATTCAAGAAGGGGGTACTGTGGACATCGCCTCGCTCTCGGCTTCATCTTCTTCACCCCCAAGGCCGCACTCCCGGAGGGTCTCTGAGTCTTCAAGAACTGGCCTCTCTTCCCCCTCGGGGAGTGGGATCCTGACATCTGGCTGGCGGGGGGGAGGCCATAAGCCTCTGGACGGAACTCCTCCGTTGCCACCTGGAAGTGCTTCGCAAGCTTCCGGTAGATGAGGCGTTGGGTGAAGAACTCCCCGCCTTGGTAGTACGAGTCGCCCCTCTCGGCAAGCCACATCTTCCCAGGGCCCCCGACCCACTCGTCTACTGAAGCCCCCACCACCGAAGCGAGCCACTCCCTCCGGTCTTCGGTCTTCCACCCTTCGGCCATGAAGCTGACCACCGCATCCTCTCGGGCCTTGGAGACGGCCTCTTCTTGAGCCGCGCGGGCTTCATCGGCAGCAATACGGGCGGCCTCGGCGGCGGCCTCCCCGGCCCTGGCTAGCCCCTCATTGATCCCTTCGGCCCTTGCAGCCTGCATCCTCTGCTCCATGCCGTTGGTGGCCAGCCGTAGAGAGTCCTCTGCTTCAGCAAGCTTCTTCCTGAGAAGGGCGGCCTCCCCCTCGGCGGCACCCTTGGCCTCCCTCATTTGATCCACCCTTCGAAGGTGCTCGCAGAGGCCCATAAAAGCCTGCAATTCACGAAGGCAAGAATAAGGCATAATGAACATAGCACAAAAGGAAAACATAACAATGAGCAGAGAAGGGGGGTGACTTACGGAGGCGGCATTCAGGAGGACCTTCGCCTCGAGGGGTCCCTCGTCCAGCCGGGCAAGGGCCAGTCGGTCGGCCGACGGCAGCATCTGGCTCATCAGAGCCGAAGGGTTCAAATTGCCCTCCAACACGGAGGCCCCCTTCGGCACTATCGCCTCCAACCTCTCCCGCTCAAAGAACTCCTGATTGATTTGTTCCTGGGGGGTGGAGGCAGAAGCGTGCCCTTCGTCCACGATCACCACCACATCGGTGATCGGTTGTTTGGTAGGGGCGGCGGTCTTCGGCTTCTTGGCCGGGGGCTCGGTCCCCTTTCCAGCAACCTTCTTTTTGCTGGGCCCAGCACCCTTGGACCCTCCAGGGCCAGCAGCAGCGCCAGCAGTTTGGGAGGGCCCCTCCCTGGCAGAAGCGCCCGGCGGGGCCTTCTTCTTTCCTTTCGCGTTTTTCAAAGCGAAGAGGGAACCAACATTCATATTGTTACCTGCAAGCAACAAAAAAAAGGAGGGTTAGATCGAAGGCTACCAGTTACTACGTCAAAAAAAAGAGGAGTAAGAGAGAACTATCAACGCATCAGTGAACAATTCGGTGATCACCTCCAGCGCCTTCGAAGACCCTATCGAGGGGAGGGTATCTCCCATCCGAAGAGCCCCTCGGCCTGAACTGCCGGAAGCCCAGGCTAAGCAAATCCTCCGGAAGGGTGACTTCTCTGATCTTGACATGCTTGTCAGACCCCTCCGGCTTCTTGGCAAGCACTTTGCCATTCTTCTCCAAGGCTGCGCTCCCCACCTTCGGGTGGCGCCGGAAGCTATTACGGAGCTGGGCCGGGAAGGGATTCTCCTCGAGGCGGATATAGCAAAACCTCTCTTTCCACCCCTTGTGAGACGAGGGCACATCATCAAAAAGCCGGAACTCCGGTACCTGCTGAAGGTTGGCGAAGCCCTCAGCATTTGAATGTCCCCCCCCCCCCCCCCGGCAAAGGTTGAAGGACATGAAGAACTGATCGAGTGTGGGCTCGACCCCCCGGCTCTAACACAAGGAGAGGAAGCCGGCCACATAGGAGTGGCTGTTGGGCGTGAGCTGGCAAGGGGCCAACCCCACAAATCTCATATACTCCAAGAGAAAAGGATGGAGCGGGAACCGGAGCCCCATCTCCACCGAGAGGGTGTGAGCAGCAAAGCACCCCTCGGGCGCGTATCGCAGCAAGTCATCCGCCCTGGGCTCCACCACGCGCGCTGAAGGTCCAACCAGCATCTGGGTGGACTGGTATTCTGCCAGGGATGCCTTCGTCTTCAGCTCTAGGGCGGCAGTATTCAGGAACGAATGGCCCTCGGGTATGCCCACCGGCCGCCCGGCATCCACTGTCGCTTGCTTCTTCCTCGGGGCCGCCTTCGTCTTGTGTTTCTTCCCGGGAGCCACACTTATGGGCGTCGGGTCCAGTGGCCGGGAGGAGCTGGCTTCCCTGGCACCCCGTTGGGGGGGAATGGCAACAGTCACCTTCAGCCTTTCCCTCTCCTCTTCTTGCTCGGCGGTCTGCACGGCGAGGGCAAGCTCTTCGTCCTCGTTTTCTTGTTCGAAGCCCTCGGCTTCGACTTCGGCCTGGAGGTCCTTCTCCACTTCCATGGCCACTGCGGCGTCACCACCCGCCGAAGACTCCACGCTCGACGACTCCACATCTGAGCATGTCTCCATCTCTACCGAAGGCTCCCCCGAGATATCCTGGGAGTCGCTCTGTGATGACATCTGCTCACTAGTTCGAAGGCTCGGGAAAACTAAGGTTTCCTAGAATATCCTATCTCCTAGCCTAAGGGCACAATACAGGTAGCTAAGAGGTGAAGGGCAAGTGGAGAACTGGCCTTAAGAACGGAGGATTCAACCGAGGGCTGCTGTTTCTCTCTCTAGAAAAATTGGCAGAGCTTCGCTAACAAAGTTTTCGCACACGGAGGAATGCCTGGCCTTGGGGTATTTATAGGCGATGGAATCTGGGCTTGGGCCTGGAAACCGGGCCTCCGGACGGACCGCCATCATTACACACCGCCGTTTCACCCAACCGGTGACGCCGCCCGCGAACGGCCAGCCATCACACGCCACGTGTGCCACCCCCCAATGGCTATATCCCGTCGTTACATATTCCAACGGCTATATTTCCAACGGCTATATTTTGGAAGCCCCCGGGTTTTCTACTTCACTCCACTTCATCAAGGATAGCCTCCGGGTATGCTCACTCAGAAGTGCCCCCGGGTTGCGCCCCACACAGCACATAACAGACGCCTTCGGGATCACAGCTTTATATCAGGGCACCCCTCGGGAATTCCCCCCTCGGCACTGCAGAACCGGGTAGCCCCCGGGGAGTTGCCTTCATTGACGGATAACCCGTCGCACGCAGGTAATGGGAGCCCTCGGGTATCTTCATCGCCAACTAATCAACAAACAGTGGATCCCTCCGGTAACAACTTCATTGCCGCCCTCATCCAGCAGGCCCTCGATCCACGGATTGAGGGGCTCCCCTTCGGCGCCACCAGGGCATCAACAGCAAGCCTTCGGCTAATCAACACAGGAGCCCTCAGAAGAGACAGCCTTCGGCATTACCGTTATTCTCCATTTTTGACCAAGGTTTGACATTTTCGATTCATCATTGGGGGAATTCGGTGCACTCTTTTTCCCTCATTAGGATTTTTTCCCCCAGGGTTTTTCCTAATGAGGTTTTTAACGAGGCATCCCCCCAAAATGAAACGAAAAACGTCAGCCTTCGGCCCACATCAGCAACGCAACTACTCTACTCCTTTTCACCACTTTACAAGTGCCTCAAGGAGTGGGGGACTGGAGGACCCCCTCGGGAAAATCATTAAAATCTGTGAAATTCCAACAAACAACAAAGCAAGCCCTCAAGTCCCGACATGTGGGTAACTGAGGGACTGCCTTCGGCAGGGACATAAAAGCAACAACTCCTCACCAACTTCAGAGATCACGACGGGACAACATCAAAGGGCAAGCACAAATTACTCCTTTTCCCTCAAGTACCTTTCGGCAAAAGGAGTGAGGGACTCCTGATGGAGTATATGGCCCGGGAACCCCCGGCCCACGGACTCCTACTACTCCAGCAAAGGCCCAACAGGCCCAAAAGGTCCAAAAGGCCCAAATCACAGTGCCCAGAGTACCAAGCAGCCCGCACTACGCGCCAGGGGTGCCTTCGGCCCCCTGGCCGAAGGCTCCAAATTCTCACAGAACGGGTTTCTCAAGCAAACTAAGAAACTGGGAGAAAACGGCGAAAACAGTAGCCCTCGGCACTGTGAGCCCTCGGCACTAGGGTGCCATCGGGTGGAAGAGCCCTCGGCTGCTACTCTATAGCCGAAGGCATCTCACTCGACAAGATATCCGCCTCACATGCGTACAGATCATCGTGCCCCGCACAAACGTCCCATCCAACAGCCGCATTAAATGCGGCCACATGCGGCTGCCAGCGCCAACCAGTTGAGGTGACCCCTCGGCCAATGAGCGCTTGACACGTGTCCCTGCCCGGCATTTATTGCTACTATAAATAGCACCCCATTTCCCCATTTGTAACCACGCTGAAAACGCTCCACATTTATAATACACTCTCTCTCTACTTTTACTTAATTGCTCTGACTTCTCTCTAAGTTGTTCCCCGTAATAACCCTTCGGATATATACCCCCGGGTAGACTATCCATCAGGTCGTTTCCTGGGCACAAGATATGGTGGTCTGTAACCTGCCTCCCCTTGGGGGATGGCGCGGAAAGCGCCTCATTTTTGAAAGTCGTCCCCTCGGCGCTAGACATAGTCCGTGGCCTGCCACACCCTTGGGGTGGTGGCGCGGGGAGCGTTTCGGTTTGGAAGTCGAATCCTGGGCATTTCTCGTGCCTGTTATACCCTTGGGGTGATGACGCGGATAGCGTTCCGTTTTTGAAAGTTGAATCCTGGGCATTTCTCATGCCTGTCATACCCTTGGGGTAGTGACGCGGAAAGCGTTTCATGGAAGGGTTTTCATTTGCACACTAGTTGCAACCGATGGTGGCGCCTTCGGTATATGCGTCCTCGTGGGGTACGGCTTTTAGAAACAACACTTGGTGTTAGTTTCGATGTGTACTCCCCGGTACTTGGTACCGAGGGGTCTTCTGTAGGAACACTTGGTGCTCTTTTTGTTGTAGTTGATGGAGGTGTCTACCCTCAGTACTTGGTACCGAAGGGTCTTCAAATGAAACACTTGGTGTTTTGATTGGAGTGTTTGGTGCCGGAGGGGCCCTCGGAGGAAACACTTGGTGTTTCCCAACAGATGTTTGGAAGTTGATAGGAGAGCATATCCCTGGCACTGGGTGTCGAGGGGTCTTCTGTGAAGCATTTGGTGTTTTTCCTCGTTTTGATGTTGATGATGGAGGTGTACCCTCGGCACTGGGTGCCGAAGGGTCTTCTGTAGGAACACTTGGTGTTTTGATGTTGAGGGCGGAGATGTGTACCCCCGGCACTGGGTGTCGAGGGGTCTTGACTGAGAGCACGTGGGGCCTGTAGTCGGTATGGGGGCTTGGCCGCTCATAAGTGTTTTGTTCTTGGTGCCTTGAGTGTATCTTCATTCTTCGAAATTGGAGGCCTTAGTCCATAAGATAGTACATTCACTAGTTATGAGGGCTTGGCCGCACTTACATTATTGATAAAATTTAACTGAGTGGTGTACATTCCAATGCCTAGGGACTTCTTTCCCGTTGGGGCGTTTGAGCTTGTAAGTCCTGGGTTTGATGATGGCTGCTATGATGTAGGGGCCTTCGAATTTTGGTGCCATTTTTCCTCCCTCGGTTGGTTGGCTGGCTTCCCTCCTCCGGAGGACATAGTCCCCCACTTGGAATTCTCTGGTGCGAACTTTGGCGTTGATGTAGCTTTTGACTTGCCTTCGGTAATTTTCTGCCCGGATGAAGGCCTGCTCCCGGCGTTCTGAAATGAGGTGGAGGTCGAGGGCCATGTTGCTGTCGTTGACCTCGGGGTCATATTGGATCACCCTTCGGGTAGGAAGGGTGACTTCCGTAGGAGCTTTGGCTTCAAAACCGTAGCAGAGGGAGAAGGGTGTTTCACCTGTTGCTCGCCGAGGGGTGGTGCGGTAGGCCCACAGGATGTTGTGGAGTTCTTCCACCCAGCCACCGCCCTCGGCCTCCAGCTTCTTTTTTAGGCCCTCGAGCAAGGTCCGGTTGGCATTCTCTACTTGCCCGTTGCCTTGAGGGTAGGCAACGGAGGAGAAGGTGTGTTTGATGCCCCATGCCTCCAGAAGGGCACAGAAGGGGGCCGCCTCAAATTGTGTTCCATTGTCGGAGATGATCTGCTGGGGGACGCCAAACCTAGTGAGGATGTTCTTGAGGACGAAGTGACGGCACTTCGCCTCTGTGATGCTGGCGAGGGGTTCAGCCTCCACCCACTTGGTAAAGTAGTCGATGGCCACAATGATGTATCTGCTGTTGGAGGTACCCCTCGGCAGAGGGCCCACAAGGTCTATCCCCCATCGAGAAAAAGGGACAGATGTGCTGATGGGGGCATAGTTGACCGCTGGTCTGCCAGGGGCTTTCTGGAAATGTTGACATGCGGTGCACCTCCGGGCAAGGTCAGCACAATCTCTGGCCATGGTTGGCCAGAAGTAGCCCTGGAGAATGAGCCTTCGGGACATGGAGAAGGGTCCCTGGTGAGCTGAGCAAGTGCCACTGTGCACTTCCTCCATTGCGACCTCGGCTTCATCTTGATGAAGGCACCGAAGTAGCGTGCCATTGTAAGATCGTTTGTAGAGCCTTCCATCTTCGATGGCGTAGCTAGGAGCCCTCAGCTTCGCCAGTTTAGCACGGGTCTCATTCTTGGGTAGCTGCCCTGTGGAGATGAAGGCAGTGATATCTGAGATCCAATCCTCTCGGCGTTGTTGTATGTTCATAACGAGGCTGGCATGGATGCTTGAGAGGCTGAGTTCCTCAATTTTGGCAATTTTGGAGATGTGCTCGGGGGAGTCGGCCGAGAGCTTAGATAATATGTCGGCCTCGGAGTTCTGAGCCCTCGGTATTTGAGTGAGAGAGTGTGCCTCAAATACCTTAAGCAACTCCTTGGCCGCTTCCTTGTATTGTTTCATTCTTCCCTCTTTGGCCTCATATTCCTCGAAGATTTGGCCAACGACCAACTTGGAGTCGCATTTGATGTGGATCTGCCGAGCCCTCATGTTGGCAGCCAGCCGAAGGCCACATAGGAGGGCCTCATATTCTGCCTCGTTGTTGGAGACTTTGAAGGAGAAGCGGATTGCATAGTAAGCTCTGAAGCCCTCGGGAGTAATGAGGACTACCCCTCCCCCGCATGCTTTGGTCGCGGAGGAGCCGTCAGTGTAGAGGGTCCACCAATCATCCGAGGCAGCCGAGGGCTCCCCGTCCGCGGCTGTCCGTGCGGTACACTCCGTCACAAAGTCCGCCAGGGCTTGGCCCTTGATGGCAGGCCTTGGACGGATGTCAATGTTGTACTGGCTCAAGAAGATAGCCCGCTTCACCATGCGGGAGGAGCTGGTGGGGCTCCTCATGAGAGCGCCGAGGGGTTGATGGGTGAGGACCTGAACCGGGTGAGCCTGAAAGTAGTGGCCCAACTTTTTTACAAGCCAAACGATGGCTAACACCGTTTTTTTCACGGGAGAGTACCTAAGCTCGGCCTCCCTTAGGGTCTTTGTAATGTAGAAGATGGCATGCTGGATATCGTCTTCCTCCCGGATGAGCACAGAGCTGATGGCCGCCGGGCTGACCCCAAGGTAGAGATAGAGGGTCTCCCCTACCTTTGGTTTTGAGAGCACAGGGGGTGAAGATAGATACCGCTTGAGTTCGTCGAAAGCCCCCTGGCATTCCGGAGTCCATAGAAAGCCAGCTGTCTTCCTCATGATCTGGAAGAAGGGTAGAGATTTCTCCGCCGATTTAGATAGAAAGCGGTTGAGGGCTGCCAGGCGGCCCGTCAACCGTTGAACTTCCTTCACGTTGCGTGGGGGCTCCATGTTGATGATGGCCTGGATCTTCTTGGGATTGGCCTCAATACCCCTTCGGCTCACCATGTAGCCCAAGAACTTGCTCCCTTGGACGCCGAAGGTGCATTTCTTCGGGTTTAGCCGAAGGTTGAACTTTTGCATGATGGCAAAGATTTCCCGGAGGTCGTCAGCATGGCTGGAAGATTGTTTGCTCTTGACGATCATGTCGTCGACATAGGCCTCCATGGTGCGCCCTAGGACGACTTGAAAGACCCGGTCCACCATCCGGGTGTAAGTGGCCCCTGAGTTCTTTAGGCCGAAGGCCATTACTAGGTAGCAGAAGATGCCCTCGGGAGTCATGAAGGCAGTTTTTTCGACGTCTTCCTTGTGCATGAAAATTTGGTGATACCCTCGGAAGGCATCGAGGAAGGACATGATCTCACACCCCGCGGTCTCATCCACCAGTTGATCAATATTTGGTAGCGGGAATGGATCCATAGGGCACGCCTTGTTGAGATCGGTGTAGTCCACGCACATGCGGAAGGTAGGGGGCTTCTGTGCGAGGACTACATTCGCTAGCCATGAGGGATATTTCACCTCCTTGATGTGCTTAATAGAGAGGAGCATGGCGACCTCTTTCTTCACAAATTCCCTCCTTTCGGCGGAGAGGGGTCTTCTTCGTTGTTGTACTGCTTTTGCCGAGGGGTCCCCCGAGAGGCGGTGGGTGATGACCCTTCGGCTGATTCCCGGCATGTCCTCCGGCCCCCATGCAAAGACAGTGGAGTAGGCGCGGAGGGCGTCGGTGATACCGGTCTTCAAATCTTCAGGGAGCTGGGCTCCAATCTTCACGACTCTCTTCGGCTTGGCCGGATCGAGCGCAAAGTCTTCTACGTCCTTGGCTGGTTCAGCCCTCAGCCTTTTTTCTTCTTGGTCGATGGTCCCGTTGATGGTGTCAACACGGAATTCCGTCTTGCTTACCTTTTTAGTGACCTGAAGATAGTAGGCGCGGGCGATCTTCTGATTCCCCCGAGAGTAGCCAATGCCCCCCTCGGCGGGAAACTTGAGGCAGAGGTGCCTCATGGAGATGATGGCTTCGAGGTCCTCGAGGGCTGGCCGACCGAGGATGATGTTGTGGGCGCAGTCGATGTTGACGACGACGAACTCCACTTCGAGCTGGGCTCTATGGAGCCCGTCGCCGAAGATCACCGGGAGGGTTATTACCCCCTCGGAATCAATAGTGTCGCCGGTGAAGCCGGAAAGAGGGGTCTTAATGGGCCGAAGGGACCCCCTCTCCAGATGCAGCTCTCTGAAGGTGCTGAGGTACATCACATTGACGGAGCTGCCCGTGTCAATGTAAGTTCGGTGAATAATGGTGTCGTTTATTTCAGTCCGAATCACCAAGGCATCCCTGTGAGGAGATGAAGTAGGAGGGAGATCTGCGTTGGTGAAGGTGATGGGTTCCTCCCTTAGTCGCTTTACCGGGGGCATGTGAGTGACTTCCCCCACGTAAAGCGATTGAGCCCATTTCTTTCGCTGGCTGGTGGAATCGCCCCCTGTATTGCCACCGGTAATCATGAGGATGTGGCGTTTTTTCTCCTGGTAGTGGGGGTATTCCTCCTCTTCTTCTTCCAAGTTTCCAATCTCCCTCTTCTTGCCGAGGGGGATGGTATTCGGGTTCACCCAAGCATTTACCTTCGTGTGGTGCCCTCGGGGAGGCCCCTGATGAGAAGGTCCCTCCTGCCGAGGGCTCTGAACAAACTGGGACAGGTGTCCCGCTTGTATTAATCTCTCGATGGCCGTCTTCAGCTGATGGCAATCATCGGTTCTGTGCCCCTGATGCCGATGGAAGCGACAGTATGGGAACTGAGGGTTGATAGCATGTACCTCCGGGGGTGCGCGAGAGTCGCGCTCAACGAGGCCCCTCTCCTCGGCAAAATCAAGGATGATGCTGACGGGGTGCGTCAATGGTGTCCGAGGGCGGTCCAGGAGAATGGGCTGGGCCCAAGTCTTAGGGTTGCTCTTATAACCTCCCCCGGGCTTGGCTTGGCCTTGCCGAGGGCGGTCATCAGAGGGTCCCGAAGCCTTGGGGTGATTTGGAGGAGCCCCCGGCCCTCGGTTGTTTTTGTTGTCAGCCCTCGGGGGCTGCTGATCCGGATGCTGATGATATTTTTCTACCTCCTCGGCCTCAGCATATCGGTCCCCCCGCTGCAAAGCCCTTATGTAGTCGCGAGGGGGTTCAATGATGAGGCTCCTCGTAAAGTTGCCGGTGCGGAGGACGGTGTGTAGGAGGGCCAGGAGGGTCCCGTCATCAGCACCGTCGACTTTGTCGGCTTCCGTCCTCCAGCGCTCCAGGAAGTCCCGAAGGGTCTCATCCCTCTTTTGGCGTATCGTTAGGAGGTGGGAGAAGTGCTTCCTTGTGCGACGCCTCCCGGCAAATTGTGTCAAGAATCGCTGGGCGAGTTCTTGCCATGAATCAATGCAACCCTCGGGCAGCCTGTTGAACCATTCGTATGCCGGCCCCTCTAAGGTGGAGAGGAACCAACGACACAAATATTCGTCTGACGCCCCTACCATCATCATGTTGTTCTGGTATTTGCTGTAGTGTTCTTGGGGGTCCGTTTTCCCATTGTAGGGCTGTATGTGCTGCCCTCGGTATTTTTCCGGGATCCGGGCCGCCAATACCCCGTAGCTGGATGACAGGCTCCCCGGAGCCCTCGGCCACCTTCTTCTGTAACTCCTCCATTTTGGCCATCATGGCCTCGTATTTGAGATCTGAGTGAGGGGTGGAGGTGGTGGCGTGAGCTTTGTTGGACTCCATATCGTCAAGCCGGCGTTGGAGGGCCGCAATAATCTCGTCCCGGGGATCCTTCGGGAGGGTCTCTGCCCCCTGCGAAAGAACCCGGCCCGAGTGGGCCTGGTTGATTTGGTGGCGAGCATCATTGGCATGAAGGGGTGCCTTGCCTTTGTCCCGAGGGGGACGCTCCTCGTCTGCCCTCGAGACAGACCCTCCACTTTCCTGAGGCCTTTGGAGTGCCTTTCCTCCGAGGCGGTCTTGGACCCCTCGGCGGTCTGGCTCTCCTCCGAGCCGGTTGAGGGCAGAAGTGCGGGGCCTCTCCCTGTTGTCATTGTGTCGGTCCCGGGACTGTACTTCCTGGGAGGACGTATCTTGGGCCGCCACCCCTTCGTCATTCCTAACCCGAGGGAGGGGGTTGCCGAAGGGGTGTGGCAGAGGGGGAAGTATGACGTTTTCCCCAACCTGGGGGTGAGCCGGCGCCAGGGTGCCGAAGGCACCCGGGTTCTGAGTGAGCGTTTGGATGAAGGCGGAGAGCGCCGATTGCACGTCGATGGTGAGAACCAGAGGGCTGACTTGGTCATCGCTCCGGTTTTTCTTCTTGGCCTCGATGCCGAGGCGGGCATCGGGGGCATTCTGTTGGATCTGAAGGCGTAGGTCGACAGCCGCCTGTTCCAGCCCAGCGATGACACCGCCCTCGGGAGCCCTGTGAGAGGCTTCGGGGGCGTTGACGTCGCCGAGGGCCAGGTTCTTGTCTTCTACGTTCTTTGAGTTGGCACGTGTTGTTCTCAACATTTTGGTAGAGGGCTAGTGTTTGGCGAAGGGGGAGGGTTTCTTACTCGATTGTTCGACCTCTCAATGAAAGCACCAAATGATGGATAGTCTACCCGGGGGTATATATCCGAGGGGTTATTGCTGGGAATAACTTAGAGAGAAGCCAGAGCAAGTAAATGTAGAGAGAGAGAGTGTATTATAAATGCGGGGCGTTTTCAGCGTGGTTACAAACGGGGAAATGGGGTGCTATTTATAGTAGCAATAAATGCCGGGCAGGGACACGTGTCAAGCGCCTATTGGCCGAGTGGTCACCTCAACTTGTTGGCGTTGGCAGCCGCATGTGGCCGCATTTAATGCGGCTGTTGGATGGGACGTCTGTACAGGGTACGGTGATCTGTACGCATGTGAGGCGGATATCATGTCGGAAGAGGTGTCCTCGGCTGCAGAGGACTAGCCGAGGGCTCTTGGTGCCGAGGACCCCTGAGTGCCGAGGGCTCCAGGTGCCGAGGGCTACTGTTTTCGCCGTTTTCTCCCAGTTTCTTAGTTTGCTTGGAAAACCCATTCCGTGAGAGTTTAGAGCCCTCGGCCAGGGGGCCGAGAGCACCCCTGGTGCGTATTTGCGGGCTGCTTGGTACTCTGGGCGCCGTGATTTGGGCCTTTTGGGCCTTCTGGGCCTGTTGGGCCTCTAAAGGAGTAATAGGAGTCTGTGGGCCGGGTGTTCCCGGGCCATATACTCCATCAAATGTAATGAAGATGGCAATACTTCTCATTTGGTAATACATTAATGTCATGTTTTTTAATTAAAAATGTCATCTTATTTCTGTCAGGATGGCAATAATACCAATAAGATGGCATTACAAGTGTAAGATGACAATTGACTAGTAGTCATACCGGATTCAAAATCAGATTTGAGATCTATTAAAAATGAAATAACTGAAAAAAATCTAGGATTTTTCTAGTATCATTTGAAAATTGCAATATCACTCCTAGAATACAACAACTTTAATGCCATGTTTTTCGTTGGTATGACATTAATGTAATGAAGATGGCAATACTTCTCTTTTGGTAATACATTAATGTCATTTTTTTTAATTAAATATGTCATCTTATTTCTGTCAGGATGGCAATATTACCATTAAGATGACATTAAAACTGTAAGATGACAATTGGATAGTATTCATACCAGATTCAAAATTAGATCTGACATCTATGATGGTAGTGTAAGCGTCGGTGCCAGAGGTCGCACTGTTCACGGAGGTGAGACATGGTGGTGTTGGATGAGGCGGCAGTGAAGACGTCGGATATGGCGGCGGCTGATGGCAAGACCAGCTGAATTCACTGGTTAGGCTTCCTACGACGCATGTGGTGGTGGAGACGGCTATGCCGATGGTGGCGGAGACGGCGACGCCAGCGGCAGTGGCGGCGGTGGTGGTAGCAACGCCGGTGGTGGTGGTGGCGGCGCCGCCGCCTGCGGTGACAGTTGAGACGGCAGATGTTCTGTACCAGGGGACTATTACGGTTGGCCTCTCATATTCTCCTTTATTATTTGATTTTGTATTATTAATAAAATAACCTAATTTGTTCATTAAGGGTATTTTTGTCAACCCCTCCCTTTTTACTCCTACGGAACATTACACTCCTATTCTTGCAATTACATCAACTTTTACTCCCATTTAGGGAATTATCTCCTTTGATTTTCTAACAGAAGCTAATCTTCGCCCCCCAAAAAGTGGTATGTTCCCTCTCTAGGTAGGGTTTTGGTTTTCGAAGCATGTACTTCAAGTCAAGTTTGTAGCAACTGATTTATGAGTTTGTCATAGGGTTGTGATGACAAGTACGATGCTCTATTCTGTCCTTGGAGTTTGGTTTAAGTATGAGTTGGAGTCAACGGGTGTGATGTCTCTTTCGCCTTTGACTCTGATGGCGTCAAATCAAAAATTTGATTGACGCTTCCAGAGTTGGGCGGCGGCTCGCTGAATGCACTGGACTATGACTGGGGTGAGTTGTAGTATGCTTCAATGATGGTTCTACAAATTGGGCGGTAGTCAGGTTGCTGTGGAGAGAGGTACTTTTTCAAACCATATCTGAACTACATGGCTGGATTTTCCATGTGGCCTTCGAGGTTGATTGTTTTGCTTCTCACTGTTAGAAGTTTGAGATTTATTCTATTGGAGGGGCCATAAGCTCCATGTGTGAAGATGTGAAAAAAAGTGTAACCTTGGCTCACTATATTCAAGAAGCAAACATTGCATACGACCTCTAGGTTCTTGTTGCTAAGGTTTTTAAAAAGTATTCAGTTAGTGATGACTTTTGCAATTAGGATATGTGGGTAGAGTGGAAGGTAGTGCAACTTGTACTTTTGTTCCCATCTCGATTTGAGTCAGGAGAGAATGCAACTGCGTCGGGGGAGGTAACATTGGCGGAGAACGGGTTGCGGTTGAGAGTTTGTATCGCTCGTGGAACGTCTTGGTTATCCGCTCCTACGATGATGGAGTTAATCATGGATGTTGATGGTTGGTTTGCAAGAAGAGATGAAAAGGGGCAGATGATCGAGAACGGGGTATCAACATTTGGACGGGCAGAGGTATTGAAGAGGAGACAAATGTGGGAGAATCAAGGAGATCAAGCTTATAAGAATGCGAAGGTGTATGAGGTAGATCAAGCAGGCAAAGAAATGATGCCGGATGATCCACAAAACGGTAGGGAGGCGAGTTGTTGTGTACCAGACCCACCTTGGTATGTGATGAGCTTCTCTCTCACATTGCAGCTTTAGCTTTACCCTATGTCTTGGAGGAACTTTTTATTTCAATTGTTTCCTTTATGGTGTCTACTTTGATTCAGACATTGTTCCATTGTCATTTTTTATATCTCCTTGAGAACTTTGAGGTTTAAGGTGAGTGATGAGAAGTCTTTTTCGAACACTTTTGGCTCAGTTGTGCCCACTATAGAATCATCGAGTTATATTGATTTTTAGAAGATGATTAACTCTAAATATGGTTTGAGGGCTAGTGATCGGGATGCGATTTTTTGCCTTGATGTAACTTGTAACACCGTCCCCAAGTGTATTTACTTTTATGTACATGATATATTGAATCTTATGAAATGGTTAATGAATTTACGAGGTTGTAATTTTTTTGCTATTTCTTTTGCGTGAATAGTAAATTGCACGTGGGACCCACACCGGGAATGGGGACCACCCGATATTCCGGGAACACATATGATGTTCATCTTGGTCTAGATAATATGTATATGGTGGTAGAGATTCTAGTCGGGCCATAGAAAAGGCATAGGGTTGATCGGTTGGTCAAATGAGGCTCAATTACTGGTATTGGTAATTTATCGAATAACAGCCCGAAATGAATTTCGAGGACTCCTAAATTAAAATTGGGGAATGTATATTTATTCTAAAGGTCCATAGTGATTGGGAATATGTGATATATTTTATTTGATCCGATAAAATAAAATATAATTAAAACAGTGTGAGGAATACAACTTTTGGGGCCGAGAGTATACATCGGGAAACAAATGGATGACCTCCCACATATGTGGGGCCACCCCACGTTTTTATGAGCTATTGAGACAAGGGAGGGCTGCTCAATGTGATAGGAAGGTGGCTAGGTGATGTAATTGGAATAAAAAATCTGTGGACCTCACTCTCACACTTATTTGCTAAGTAAGACAAGGAGGAGGGTCTCCTCACCCCCACCCCTCTATCAATTTCGGCCAAGCCACGAAGGAGAGAGAGCTCTGCAAACCTCCATCTCCATTGTTGAAGGAAGCTCAAACAAGCAAGAAGCTCAAGGAAGAAGAAAGATTTGCAAAAGTAGAGTAAAGCCTTGGGAATAAAGGTGAGAAGCTCTTTAGTACTCTTCTTCCATCTCTTAATTTTCATATGATTTATATATATATCATATGAAGGACCCTTAGAATTTTTCTACATGTTTAGAAATGTAGAATAAGAGGTTCGAAAGTACTTCTAAGTCCAAGAATAGACTTAGAGGCTAAAGTGACCGGTTCGCTTTAAAATAACCTTTTAGAGGTTATTTGTATTGATATGGGTTTTGTGATGATAAAACCTTGTTAGGGACTTGTCTAAGGTGTTCCTAGAGCTTTCACGGAGTTGAAATAGTCGCCGGAGTTATTGCTGGAGTTCATCAAAGTTCGCCGGAGTTTCACCGGAGTTCAACCGAGATGGGTAGAACTTCATAGCGCTCATTCGAGGTGAGTGAGCGGCTTAATGTCTTGTAACTCTTGGGTTAAGTATGAGATTACCTAAGGAAATGTTATAAGTATTGATAATGATGTCTAAAAGAGTTTAAACATATGATTAGCCAAGGTGACTAGGCTTATGTGAACTAAAATGGTATATTAAGCATGTAATTGAATAAAAATGCATATAAAAACACATGTAATGTTTTGAATGGCCAAAATGGCATTTATTGATTGGTTTAGACTTAATACAAATTGGGTATAAGTTTCAGACTGAACGGAGCACCTTTCGGGGGTCAACGGGCCCGTTGACCCGGGATAGAAGGCTAACCGGCACCGGTTAAGCTGATAACCGGTGCCGGTTAAGCTGCTGTCTCCGATTTTCATTTTTGCGAAAACGCGTATTGGGCCCGGATTGAGGGGGAATTAACCCCGGCCATCCTATATATGTATACTCCCTCCGTCCCATTGAACTTTGACAACTTTCCTTTTTTTATTGTCCCAAAAAACTTTGCCACTTTCCTATTAAAGCAACTAATTTGTGGTTCTGCACATTTCTCTCTCCTTTGCACAAATCTCAACCACACAGTTTTTACTATTGTTTATTCTCACCTACTTTGCACTTGGCAAAGTCCACCGGGACGGAGGTAGTATTTTGCATGGAATTGCATGGAATATGATGTCTAGATGCTAAGGCTTGATGATTAAATGCTAAGGCTTGGATTAGTCATTAGTGACGATATGATATAGACCCTATCTATGTATGATATGTGGTAGATCATAAGAGTATGTATAAATGGTGGAGGACCGAGGGACTGAATCGTCCTCAAAACTTATATGTATAGATGGTTGAGGACCCAGGGACTAAATCGTCCTCAAAACTCATATTTATAAATGGTGGAGGACTCAAGGACTAAATCATCCTCAAAACTCATATATATAAATGGTGGAGGACCCAAGGACTACTAAATCATCCTCAAAACTCATATATATATAAATGGTGGAGGACCCAGGGATTGAATTGTCCTCAAAACTCAGAATATAAATTGGTGGAGGACCCAAGGACTAAATTGTCCTCAAAACTCGGAATATAAATTGGTGGAGGACCCAGAGACTAAATTGTCATCAAAACTCATATATATAAATGGTGGAGGACCTAATGACTAAATCATCCTCAAAACTCATAGATTACTATTTAGTAATTTAGGACCGGGCGGTGTTCTTAAGATAGTTGCTTCAGATCAAGAGGAGTCATATACACTTATAGGTATATGGGTGGGTTGGGATTTTGATTCAAGAACATTGACTATTGATATTTTCCCAAACAAACAATGACCTACGGGTCAGGTATTTTCCAAGTGTATGTATATATTGATATGTATTTCATAACTTGGGGGAAAGGACTATACATGTATGTATCACCCTATGTTGAGGTTTTATACTTGAAACATTAGTTATCTTACATTTAGCCTGTTGCGCGCTCGATATTCGCGTACTGACCCCTTCCCCCCCCCCCCACCCACCATTTCAGGTTGAAGATAGAGCTTGCTACCTGCACCTTTGCACGGGTGAAGAATATCTCAATTAAGACGAGGTTTGTGCTTCCTCTACTGTTTCAAACTATAAACTATGCTCATGGATATCTTATGTAATGAATACTTTGTTTTGGGCCTGCAAGCATACATTTTGCCACATATGACTCATGATTGACTATTGAATATTTTCGCTATTCATTCAATCTCTAATGTGATGTTGTTATGTATGTTACTTACTGAGTATGGTATGAACGGTGTTCATGAACGCCTTGTATGATTAAGTGAGGTTGACTTGCGAGTGACATCACTTGATCATACGGCGGTTGTACACACACTTAGATGCGGTTTCGGGTGTGACCTAACTTGATTGGATTCCGGTTTGTTGATATAAGTCATTTACTTTAAAAAGGGCTAAGCTAGTTCTTCCTTCAAAAGCAAAGAAAGAAGACAAAAAACATAATACCATGATGAAAAACACCTGGCAGTATAAGTCATGTATTTTCGAAAGATTAAGAGCCCGTTAGGTGATTCTTTTTTCGGTTTATCAGACTTATCAACCAACTTTTTAATCAAACACGTAACTTTTGATTTCACGCACTAAATTGTATAAGAAAGGGTAAGGTTGGATTTACTTTTCTTGTTGTATTGGTTGAAGTTACTGTAGATGACTATTTTAGCTATTTTTTCATATAAGTTTTTCTTTATTTTATTAATAAAATATATTTTAAAAATATTTTTTTCATAAATCAACAGAATCAGTAATACAGTCACTGTAGGCGGAACTTCATAAATTTCAGCAGAATTAGCCGATTCAGCCGATTTCTGTGTTTCCAAATGGGCTCTAATATTGCCATGTTGAAATGACATAATTTTTTTGTCCAAACATTTTAGATCTGAAATCGCAATCACGTTTCTGCATACATATTTTTTATAAGAACCGATAATCGAACCGTTATTAAAAAATTTGGAACTGAACCATTAATAAATAACTAAATAATGTTGGAACCGAATCAAACCGGGCCATAATGGTCCGGATTTCCGGTTCTTGGTTTCAAGCCTCATCCCTACTTTTAATATTGATATCAAGAAAATCCACGAAAGAAACCTGGCTGGCGGCCAATATGGATTCTTACGGATTTTAAAAGTATGTATAATTCCATCAGAATTTAGGAGTCCTCGATTTGGATTTGCACGTAGTCTATAAAAATTCGGGTGTTCTCGAACATTCCATGAATTTCTATTACTATGTATTATTTATTGAGATGTATTTTGACAGATTTTGATGGAATTCAACGTACATAACATTCTAGGAGAAATCTCACGGACATCCATCGGATTTCAAAATCCACCTAGTAAGAAATAAACCAATCAACCACTTCGCAGAGTTGGAGATGAGTTCTGATTTGGGTACGACTACTCCTTCCCCGATTTTATAAAGACCGGCTACCTGGTAATTAAAGCATTGGAATCACTATTCTCTTGAAACCCTAGTCCACTTCATTAGCAACACTGAGGTCAAGCACACCGATTACATTCAGCATGCCTGGTCAAACTGAATTCATCCTGTCACTCTCCCAAACCGCAAGTCCCTCGTTGATTGCCTCACCAGATAGTATCTTATTTGGATTTAGACAATACCTTCTATAGCTGGAGCCTGGAGCTGAGAACTATGGCAATGCATACGCAAAGGCCAGAGGGGTAACGATATGCCTGATATGATTCAATCCATTGAGAGACTGTTGAAGGACATAGAATCAATTTTGCGAATTCATTGGGGCGATGAGCTGATGAACGAAAAGACATAGGCAAGGAGTCACCTTTATCGTTCAAACAACAAGGATGTTGGGATATTGGACCGAAGGCCCAATACCCAGACCAGAGGCCCAAAATATCCAGTCCAATAATTAACCCGAAATCCAGACGAAGAATGGCCCAGTGAGGTATATGCCCGAACGGGAATCGGGGTCAACCAGGATACTTTGGGCCAGATCAAGGATGTGTTCGGCCTGGTCCACGACTCCGTTCGGGCAACAGACAACTTGCAAGTGGTAAGGTGCATTAAATGCTAGAGTATGGCATCAACAAGTGGGAGCATGGGCGTTCAAGTGGCTAGATTAGCAACCAATCAGCATAGAGCACCTCATACGCCCCATTAGTATAAATAGAGGGATTAATATCATTGTAAAGGGTTAGCATTTTGATACTCAAGGCCTAGAATAGTTTCATTACTCTTGTTCTTGTATTAATCACTATTCCGGCGTACTCTTCGGGAAGTTTCCTGTGTAATCAGCGAATTGCATAATACAAGTGGGCTCTTGAGCATATTATTATTCAGCTTTTATATTTTCTTATACCCTCGAGTTATTATCTACGTCCTGAAATATCCAAAGCGTGTGTTGGGCTTTCGGATCTACATGACTTAACCTTAACATCGGCGCCGTCTGTGGGAAATTGAACAAAAAGTTTCAAAACCAACCATCTATCCAAACATCAACCTATTATCAAAATGGTCAGAATCACCTCTCATCATACCGGTGGAAGTTCTGGGAGACGCAGGGACAACATGACCCCCCAAAGGCAATCCAGCCGGGGGTCGTACCAACATTTTGATGGGGATTTTTTCATCCCCGAAGCACTGAGGAGGAACCCCGACGCCATGCGGGATCTAGCTCAGGTCATGCAGCATTTGGCGGATGAGCAAGACGGGGGCCAATCCAGTTATACTGGAGAAACCAGGTACACGACCCCATCCCCACTCCGTTTGATGCAATCATTCGATGAGGAGACCACCAATACAGAAACCACCACGGCTTCGAACCATTCACGAGCCCATCGGGGAGATCATCGAAGGACTCACACGTCAAGGGGCAGGCATCCCACTCCTAGTGACCACACCCCGATCGGGTCCCGAGCCAGAGGAGATACATCAATCGGGTGCTATTTCCAATATGAAGAACGTAATAACACTAGGTTCAGATAGGGCCGTCGGAATCAGAGGACACCCCCACCGGAAGGAACTCGAGAGTTTGTCAATTTGGGAACTCCACCACCGCCTCCCCTAACGGCCCAGGAGGAAGAGATGGCCGAAATGAGGAGGCAGATGAATGAAATGAGGGATCAGATGAACAGGGCACCTCTACAACCTACCCCGGTGCGAGTCGGGATCACTTCCTCCTTTACCCAGGAAATAATGGATGCCGAAATCCACAGGGATGCCAAATCACCGACCGATCAGATATATGACGGGGTGGGAGATCCCCATGTGCATTTGGGAGCAACAGAGGCGGCCATTTGCCGACTGTTCTTCAGCATGCTCAGGGGATCTGCCCAGGAATGGTTCGGGACCCTGCAGCCAGGATCGATCGGCAGCTTTGTCGAATTATCATCCTTATTTCTGGCCAAGTTTGCTTCTAGTGCCACCCCAAAGCGGCATTTCAGCTACCTGACTAGTGTTAAGCAGGGGCCAAAGGAGACCCTCAATCAATTTCTTAAAAGAAGGAGGGATAAAACCCTAAAAGTTGGGAACATGACGGATGATACAGCAATCACCCTATTCACTAACGCCCTTCGAACGGGTGAACTGTATAAAGACTTGAAAAAGAATCGGGGCACGGTGTATGCCGAAGTGTTGGATAGATCCCGAAAGCATGCAGCTCCGAAGGAAGAAATCACGATCAGGGACAAGGTGGCTACCCCATCTTGTGACACTTCAAAAATTTAAATAAAAATAAAATAATTTTATTATTGAAATAAAAGGTTACAAAAGTAAGATTTTAATAATTAAGTGAATCAGATAAAGTTGCACTAGTTGTAACATTCTAATCAGATAAAATTTCATAATTTATGATGTTTTAGTGAGATACAAATATTTCAATAATAGGGACACCATTTTATTAAACAAGTGAATCAGATAAAAATTTAACATTTGTGACATGTTCAGTCTGATAAAATTGATCCGATAATAGAAGTAACGTTTTATATCAAGTACTATTTATATACATGGCATAAGTAATAAAAGTTACATTTTAACTATTTCGATTTATAGGTAATTTGTGTATAAAATACACAAAATACAAATTTGATTTTTACTAATATACTTCTAATAGGTAAACTCCAACTCTAACTTATGTAATACAATGATCCAAAAGCATTATTTATACATTTATAAAGGTTGACTATTCAAACCAATAATGATAAAATAATAATATTGCTATGTACTTATACGTACATATACGTTCATATAACCTATACATAGATAATCATCATATATTTAAAATAAAAGCCACTTAAAGCCTAAAGGGTTGTTAGCATGCATAATAGTATTCACATACGGTGAATTCTCTTCATTCTAACTAGGGCTGAAAAAAAAGCACCTAAACCCTAAGCCTGCGAACTCGACATGTGTGTATATATCTATACACAAATAACACACTTATAATTAAACACATCTACATGCGTCCAAAGCCACGACTACAGAAACGAGAGAAACAGGGAGCGTAAGAAAAGAGAGGAAGGGAGAGAATAGAAGGGCCGTCATCTTCGCTACCTCACGCCGCCGCAGAATGAACGATCGTTGAACGCCAGACCGACGACCATTATTTCGCCGGAAGAGGACATCGCTAGATCACCTGAGTACCGACAGGGAACTCCGGAGTGAAGCACACCGGAGAAGAGACCCAACTACTCGGACTACCGGAATGCCGGATTGCCTTCACGTTGGAAGAGGAGAAGCCGGAGTTGCTGCCGCAGGGTCGGACTGCTACCGTTGAACGTCTCCGAATGTTACCAACCTACTGCCGTTACCTGCAGTTCCGCCGAAAGAGAAGCTCGTGCGACGGGGGGGACCGTGATGCCGGAGTAGGAAAAGCTGAAGCCACTGGAGTTGGCGTCGGAACTGAGTTGATCGGACATCGTTTTTGCTGGGTACATCTGTTGTTGACGAAGGTAGAAGAGCTCCAGTTCGAAGGAAACTACTGCCATCTTGGATCGACGAGGAAGACAACGATGGAACCGTACGTACGTAGCTATACATACTGCTATACTCCGTATGGCGTTTATTTGTGTTGGGCTTATTTTATCTAAGCTGTTGGGCCGCCTGACTTCTAATTTGAACTGGAAACGATTTTTTTTATGGCTGGCTGGATTTTAACAATAAATAAAGTAATAATAATGATGATTCTAACACTAATAATATTAGCAAAAATAATGGGATTAAATCGTACTTCTAATGATGATTATTAAATCGTACTTGGGCTAGAATAGTTATTGATTAAAGCAATTAAATCCCAAGAGGAGAAATTTTTAATTAAAGGGGTAGATAAATTAAACGGATAAGATATTGATTTTTTTTGAATTTCAAATAGAAGGTAAATTGAGGAGCAAGGTAGAAGAATTGCCTAGAGAGTACTTGGAGTTTGAGGTAAGTTTCACATCAATCGAAATTAGTTCTTTTTCTTCGTGATTTCTTTTAAGTATTTTTGTGTGCATATTTGAGAATTGAATTTATGTGTGCTGAATTTGAGTGAATATTATTATACGAAAGGGTTGTATTTGAGATATTAGTTGGTATATTGTTTTGTTGATATGAGTTATTGTATATGATTTTGAGAGATTTTGTAATAGTACGTAATTTATTATCTTTGTGGGAGTTTGACAAAAAGGGAATTTTTGAAGCATAAACTTCGATTGATTTTGAGAAAAATAAATATTTTCATAAAAGGTGAGCATCACGGGAGAAATCCGTGGTGTTGGTTTTCCACATCCCTTAAAATGTGGAGGGTGGTTAGGTCTCTACTACTACTCAATTTTTTGTTGGTTTTGGTTTGAGGTGAATTGACAGTCGGTAGAAAACATCCTGACTTTTGAGTAGTAGGGGTAGTAGTAGCTCCTAATCATTCAGTTTTTGAGGTGGGGTAGTTGGTAGAAAGCATCCCGGCTACCCGGATCGACTTACTAACCCGGAGGGCTTGGAATACCTCTAGGGGGTGTGCAAACTTAAAATAGTTGTTTCCGTTTCCAATGAGCAGTTGTGGTACCGGCGATAGTTTCGGGGTGGCCATACATAACAACGGACCACCGGGCTCAACCAAAGTGTTGAGCACCGCCCTTCTAAATTACTAGGAAGTTAGATTCAAAGTGATTTTGGGAGAAATTCAAAAGAGGAGAATTTTGGTGTTTCATGTATTTTGGAATTATTATGGTTTACGAGTTAATTATGTGGTTGGGATTTTATATAGATATCGTTTACTTATGATTTATGATTTATAAAGTTTTTTGAAAAATATTTTATGAGGTTGTACGAATTTATATATATTATTTATTATTATTTTAAAAGGTTAGGTGGAACTTACTTAGCATTATTGCTAATGTTTGTTTTCTTTTATTTTTCTTTCTGTACTTGTTTTGTACAGGTGTTGAATTGATAAAGATGTTGATTTTGAGAGAGCTGACGTTAGAAAACGTAGTTTGCAAATCATTGTAAATTTATATTCCAAGATCTTTAGTAAATATAAGTTTTGGAGATCAAATTAGTGTTGAAGGTGGTTAGCATGTGCACTCGGTTAGGTTAGAATCGGGTGTGGCGGTAACGCCCCTGTTTCCCATTGAATTTTCCGCTGCACATTTTCTGATGTTTTCAAATAAAGTTAGTAATACTTTCCAATAAATCATTATTTAAATGTATTTTTGGGTGGGAAATTTAGGGGTGTTACAAGTTGGTATGAGAGCCATTGGTCGTTTTCTTGGGGATTTTTCAAAACGTATTTTTCCGAAAAGTTTTCTAAACATTAAAAAAATTAATTAAATTAAATTTTCAAAAAAAAAACTAGGAAATGAAAATGATTAGGAAAAGACATGTTAGGAACGTGGTGAGGAAGTGAGATTTTAACATTATGGATATATATTATTGAGTTGTGAATTGAAGTTCATAAAGTTGCTTGCTTATATGAAGTATGTGGAATTATTATGCTTCCTTGAATGTTTATAAGAGATAGAACTTGAGTACAGGGGCGGAACTACCAGGGGGCCAGGGGGACCGGTGCCCCTGCTTCGGCCGCCGGAGGGAGGGTATATATAGGGGTTTTGGGGGCCGCCGGGGCCGGGGGTGTCCGTTGAAGTTTCCGGCGAACTGGGTTTGGAGCTGTGTTGTTCGTCCAGCGCTGCTGCAGGGAAAAGGAAGACCACTTTTTTTCATTAAACTGGACGACGTCGTTTTGATGTTGCTTGGGGAAAATAAGGGCCAACCGTGTGAAGCCCAAAGCCTAGAACTACTGCAGCCCAAAGGAAGTTGTTCGGCACTGTGTGGTATCTCATATGCAAACAAAAGGAAGTTCCGCACTTCCCATTTCCCACCTGGCTTCAACAATTCAGCAACCCTTCCCACTACAAAAAAATTACGGGATTGGCACGAACTTACCCATTTTTCGTGCCAAATAGCTCATGCCAAAGTGTTTTTGGCATGAATTTGGCATTTTCCTGCCAAAATCCCTGTCGAATCCCTGCCAAAATCAATGTCAATCCCGTGGTATTTTTGTAGTGTTCGCCGCTCCACAGACCACCAGTGTCGCGCCGTCGCAGACTTGCAGTCAGGCCCGCCATACGCCGGTCAAACCGCCACGGTGCCACACGGATCGCCACTCCACCAGCCGCCAGTTATGTGATTGTGCCCCTGCTTAATTTTTTCTCTAGTTCCGCCACTGCTTGAGTATGACCTTAGTATAGGACTTATATGTTTAAGATAGCATAGAGAGACTAGAAGTAGAGCAGTTAAAATGGTGAAAACATTGTGGTCTAACAACTTGGCCGAGAACGTCACTTTGGAGACTAAGGATGATATGCGCAAACGCTACCCTAAGTTATTTGATTAAGGTAATAATTTAGTTACGAGGGCGTAACCTCTCTTTTAGGAGGGTAGAATGTAATACTTAAGAATTTTGTCATTTATATTAGCTTATGCTTCGGGGACGAAGCATTCTTTTAGGGAGGGTAGAATGTGACACCTCAAAATTTTAAATAAAAATAAAATAATTTTATTATTGAAATAAAAGGTTACAAAAGTAAGATTTTAATAATTAAGTGAATCAGATAAAGTTGCACTAGTTGTAACATTCTAATCAGATAAAATTTCATAATTTATGATGTTTTAGTGAGATACAAATATTTCAATAATAGGGACACCATTTTATTAAACACGTGAACCAGATAAAAATTTTACATTTGTAACATGTTCAGTCTGATAAAATTGGTCCAATAATAGAAGTAACGTTTTATATCAAGTATTATTTATATACATGGCATAAGTAATAAAAGTTACATTTTATCTATTTCGATTTATAGGTAATTTATGTATAAAATACACAAAATACAAATTTGATTTTTACTAATATACTTCTAATAGGTAAACTCCAACTCTAACTTATGTAATACAATGATCCAAAAGCATTATTTATACATTTATAAAGGTTGACTATTCAAACCAATAATGATAAACTAATAATATTGCTATGTACTTATACGTACATATACGTTCATATAACCTATACATAGATAATCATCATATATTTAAAATAAAAGCCACTTAAAGCCTAAAGGGCTGTTAGCATGCATAATAGTATTCACATGCACACGTAGCCGTCATCACATTCTGCACAAATCATTTAGTCTTATCATTAGGCTTTGATATTATCCACATGTTATTTATTATTATTATTATCTTGTACGTAGCTTATTAGCTTAGGACTTTTAGGCTGTCCAAGTTCAATGTATATGGAAGCCTGGAGATATTTTAGCATTTCGGTTGATTAGAGATAAGTTCTATCAACTCACATTTGTAAATACATGAACCATATTTATATGGTGCGCAGCATGAAATAATAGCCACGGTGAATTCTCTTCATTCTAACTAGGGCTGAAAAAAAAGCACCTAAACCCTAAGCCTGCGAACTCGACATGCGTGTATATATCTATACACAAATAAAACACTTATAATTAAACACATCTACATGCGTCCAAAGCCACGACTACAGAAACGAGAGAAACATGGAGCGTAAGAAAAGAGAGGAAGGGAGAGAATAGAAGGGCCGTCATCTTCGCTACCTCACGCCGCCGCAGAATGAACGATCGTTGAACGCCAGACCGACGACCATTACTTCGCCGGATCGGAAGAGGACATCGCTAGACCACCTGAGTACCGACAGGGAACTCCGGAGCGAAGCACACCGGAGAAGAGACCGAACTACTCGGACTACCGAAATGCCGGACTGCCTTCACGCTGGAAGAGGAGAAGCTGGAGTTGCTGCCGCCGGGTCGGACTGCTACCGTTGAACGTCTCCGAATGTTACCAACCTACTGCCGTTACCTGCAGTTCCGCCAGAAGAGAAGCTCGTGCAACGGAGGGGGGGGGGGGGGGGATAATATGCCGGAGTGCTGAAGCCATGATGCCGGAGTAGGAGAAGCTGAAGCCACTGGAGTTGGCGTCGGAACTGAGTTGATCGGACATCGTTTCTGCCGGGTACATCTGTTGTTGACGAAGGTAGAAGAGATCCAGTTCGAAGGAAACTACCGCCATCTTGGATCGACGAGGAAGACGACAATGGAACCGTACATACGTAGCTATACATACTGCTATACTCCGTATGTCGTTTATTTGTGTTGGGCCTTGATGGATAGTGTACCCGGGGGGTAGCTTATCCGAGGGGTTATTACGGGGAGTAATAAGAGAGAAGTCAGAGCAAGTAAATATAGAGAGAGAAAGTATATTATAATTGTGGAGCGTTTTTAGCGTGGTTACAAATGGGGAAATGGGGTGCTATTTATAGTAGCAATAAATGCCGGACGGGGACACGTGTCAAGCGCCCATTGGCCGAGAGGTCACCTCAACTGGTTGGCGCTGGCAGCCGCATGTGGCCGCATTTAATGCGGCTGTTGGATGGGACGTTTGTACAGGGTACGGTGATCTGTACGCATGTGGCGCGGATATTATGTCGGGAGAGGTGCCCTCGGCTGCAGAGGACTAGCCGAGGGCTCTGAGTGCCGGGGAACCCCTGGGTGCCGAGGGCTCCAGGTGCCGAGGGCTACTGTTTTCTGCCGTTTTTCTCCCAGTTTCTTAGTTTGCTTGAAAAATCTGTTATGTGAGAGTTTTGAGCCTTCGGCCAGGGGGCCGAAGGCTCCCCAGTGTGCGCTGTGGGCTGCTACGTGCTTGGGGCGCCGTAATTTGGGGCCTGCTGTGCTTCCTGGGCCGGTTGGGCCTTTATTGGTGTAGTAGGAGTCTATGGGATGGGGGTTCCCGGGCCATATACTCCATCAGGCCTATTTTATCTAAGCTGTTGGGCTGCCTGACTTCTAATTTGAACTGGAAACGATTTTTTTTATGGTTGGCTGGATTTTAACAATAAATAAAGTAATAATAATGATGATTCTAACACTAATAATATATATTAGCAAAAATAATGGGATTAAATCGTACTTCTAATGATGATTATTAAATCGTACTTGGGCTAGAATAGTTATTGATTAAAGCAATTAAATCCCAAGAGGAGAAATTTTTAATTAAAGGGGTAGATAAATTAAACTATAGTTCGGATAAGATATTGATTTTTTTTGAATTTCAAATAGATGGTAAATTGAGGAGCAAGGTAGAAGAATTGCCTAGAGAGTACTTGGAGTTTGAGGTAAGTTTCACATCAACCGAAATTAGTTCTTTTTCTTCGTGATTTCTTTTAAGTATTTTTGTGTGCATATTTGAGAATTGAATTTATGTGTGCTGAATTTGAGTGAATATTATTATACGAAAGGGTTGTATTTGAGATATTAGTTGATATATTGTTTTGTTGATATGAGTTATTGTATATGATTTTGGGAGATTTTGTAATAGTAAGTAATTTATTATCTTTGTGGGAGTTTGACAAAAAGGGAATTTTTGAAGTATAAACTTCGATTGATTTTGAGAAAAATAAATATTTTCATAAAAGGTGAGTATCACGGGAAAAATCTGTGGTGTTGGTTTTCCACATCCCTTAAAATGTGGAGGGTGGTTAGGTCTACTACTACTCAATTTTTTGTTGGTTTTGGTTTGAGGTGAATTGACAGTCGGTAGAAAACATCCCGGCTTTTGAGTAGTAGGGGTAGTAGTAGCTCCTAATCATTCAGTTTTTGAGGTGGGGTAGTTGGTAGAAAGCATCCCGGCTACCCGGATCGACTTACTAACCCGGAGGGCTTGGAATACCTCTAGGGGGTGTGCACACTTAAAATAGTTGTTTCCGTTTCCAAGGAGCAGTTGTGGTACCGGCGATGGTTCCGGGGTGGCCGTACATAACAACGGACCACCGGGCTCAACCAAAGTGTTGAGCACCGCCCTTCTAAATTACTAGGAAGTTAGATACAAAGTTATTTTGGGAGAAATTCAAAAGAGGAGAATTTTAATGTTTCATGTATTTTGGAATTATTATGGTTTACGAGTTAATTATGTGGTTGGGATTTTATATAGATATCGTTTACTTATGATTTATGATTTATAAAGTGTTTTGAAAAATATTTTATGAGGTTGTACGAATTTATATGTATTATTTATTATTATTTTAAAAGGTTAGGTGGAACTTACTTAACATTATTGCTAATGTTTGTTTTCTTTTATTTTTCTTTCTGTACTTGTTTTGTACAGGTGTTGAATTGATAAAGATGTTGATTTTGAGAGAGCTGCCGCTAGAAAACGTAGTTTGCAAATCATTGTAAATTTAATTTCCAAGATCTTTAGTAAATATAAGTTTTGGAGTTCAAATTAGTTTTGAAGTTGGTTAGCCTGTGCACTCGGTTAGGTTAGAATCGGGTGTGGCGGTAACGCCCCTGTTTCCCATTGAATTTTCCGTTGCACATTTTCTGATGTTTTCAAATAAAGTTAGTAATACTTTCCAATAAATCATTATTTAAATGTATTTTTGGGTGATAAATTTAGGGGTGTTACAAGTTGGTATGAGAGCCCTTGGTCGTTTTCTTGGGGATATTTCAAAACGTATTTTTCCTAAAAGTTTTCTAAACATTAAAAAAAATTAAAATAAATTTTCAAAAAAAAACTAGGAAATGAAAATGATTAGGAAAAGACATGTTAGGAACGTGGTGAGGAAGTGAGATTTTAACGTTATGGATATATATTATTGGGTTGTGAATTGAAGTTCATAAAGTTGCTTGCTTATATGAAGTATGTGGAATTATTATGCTTCCTTGAATGTTTATGAGAGATAGAACTTGAGTATGACCTTAGTATAAGACTTGTATGTTTAAGATAGCATAGAGAGACTAGAAGTAGAGCAGTTAAAATGGTGAAAACATTGTGGTCTAACAACTTGGCCGAGAACGCCACTTGGGAGACTAAGGATGATATGCGCAAACGCTACCCTAAGTTATTTGATTAAGGTAATAATTTAGTTACGAGGGCGTAACCTCTCTTTTAGGAGGGTAGAATGTAATACTTAAGAATTTTGTCATTTATATTAGCTTATGCTTCGGGGATGAAGCATTCTTTTAGGGAGGGTAGGATGTGACACCTCAAAAATTTAAATAAAAATAAAATAATTTTATTATTGAAATAAAAGGTTACAAAACTAAGATTTTAATAATTAAGTGAATCAGATAAAGTTGCACTAGTTGTAACATTCTAATCAGATAAAATTTCATAATTTATGATGTTTTAGTGAGATACAAATATTTCAATAATAGGGACACCATTTTATTAAACACGTGAACCAGATAAAAATTTTACATTTGTAACATGTTCAGTCTGATAAAATTGGTCCGATAATAGAAGTAACGTTTTATATCAAGTACTATTTATATACATGGCATAAGTAATAAAAGTTACATTTTAACTATTTCGATTTATAGGTAATTTGTGTATAAAATACACAAAATACAAATTTGATTTTTACTAATATACTTCTAATAGGTAAACTCCAACTCTAACTTATGTAATACAATGATCCAAAAGCATTATTTATACATTTATAAAGGTTGACTATTCAAACCAATAATGATAAACTAATAATATTGCTATGTACTTATACGTACATATACGTTCATATAACCTATACATAGATAATCATCATATATTTAAAATAAAAGCCACTTAAAGCCTAAAGGGCTGTTAGCATGCATAATAGTATTCACATGCACACGTAGCTGTCATCACATTCTGCACAAATCATTTAGTCTTATCATTAGGCTTTGATATTATCCACATGTTATTTATTATTATTATTATCTTGCACGTAGCTTATTAGCTTAGGACTTTTAGGCTGTCCAAGTTCAATGTATATGGAAGCCTGGAGATATTTTAGCATTTCGGTTGATTAGAGATAAGTTCTATCAACTCACATTTGTAAATACATGAACCATATTTATATGGTGCGCAACATGAAATAATAGCCACGATTAATTCTCTTCATTCTAACTAGGGCTGGAAAAAAAAGCACCTAAACCCTAAGCCTGCGAACTCGACATGCGTGTATATATCTATACACAAATAACACACTTATAATTAAACACATCTACATGCGTCCAAAGCCACGACTACAGAAACGAGAGAAACAGGGAGCGTAAGAAAAGAGAGGAAGGGAGATGATGGAGTATATGGCCCGGGAACCCCCGGTCCACAGACTCCTACTACTCCAATAAAGGCCCAACAGGCCCAGAAAGCACAACAGGCCCAAATCACGGCGCCCAAGGTACCAATCAGCCCACAATGCGCACCAGGGGTGCCTTCGCCCCCCTGGCCGAAGGCTCTGAACCTCACAGAAGGGCCAAAATAGGAAAACAAAGTCACTGCGAAGAACGGCGAAAATCAGTAGCCCTCGGCAATTGGAGCCCTCGGCACTAAGGGGGTCCCCGGTACTTAGAGCCCTCGACTAGTCATCTACAGCCGAGGGCACCTTTTCTGACATAATATCCGCTCCACATGCGTATGGATCACCGTACCCAGTACAACGACCCATCCAACAGCCGCATTAAATGCGGCAACATGCGGTTGCCAGCGCCAGCCATCTGAGGTGACCTCACGGCCAATGGACGCTTGACACGTGTCCCTGTCTCACATTTATTGCTACTATAAATAGCACCTCATTTCCCCGTTGTAAACCACGCTGAAAACGCTGAATACATTTCTAATATACTCTCTCTCTACTTACTTGCTCTGGCTTCTCTCTAGTTATTCCCTGTAATAACCCCTCGGATAAGCTACCCCCCGGGTACACTATCCATCATATGGTGCTCTCGTTGAGAGGTCGAACAATCAAGTAAGAAACCCTCCCCCTCGGCCAAACACAAAACACCCAGCTAGAATGGTGAGAACAACTCGTGCCAACTCCAAGAATGTAGAGGACAGGAACCTGGCCCTCGGCGAGGTCGACGTCCCCGAAGCCTCTAACAGGGCTCCCGGGGGCGGCGTCATCGTCGGGTTGGACCAGACGGCTGTCGACCTACGCCAGCAGATTCAACAAAATGCCCCCGATGCCCGCCTCGGCATCGAGGCCAAAAAAAGGACCGGGGCGAGAATCAAATTAGCCCTCCGGTCATCACAATCGACGTGCAATCGGCGCTCTCCGCCTTCATCCAGACGCTCACCCAGAACCTGGGTGCCTTCGGCACTTTGGTTCCCCATCAACCTCAGGTCGGGGAGAATATTATGCCTCCCCCTCATCCACGACCCCTCGTTAACCCGGTCCTCCGGATGGGGAACTCCGAGGGGGTCATGGCCCAAGATACGGCCTCCCAGGAAGTCCAGTCCCGGGACCGCCACAATGTTAACAAGGAACAACTCCGGACTTCCGCCCTCGAGAGACTCGGAGGGGCGCAAGACCGCCGAGGGGTCCAAGACCGCCTCAGGGGGAAGGCGTTCCAGAGGCCTCAGGAAAGTGGCGGGTCCATCTCCAGGACCAATGAAAGGCGTCCCCCTCAGGACAAAGGCAAGGCACCTCTCCATGCCAATGACGCACGTCACCAAATCAACCAGGCCCGGGTCCATTCGCAGGGGGCGGAGGCCCTCCCGAAGGACCCCCGGGACGAGATCATTGCGGCCCTCCAGCGCCGGCTTGACGAGATGGAGGCCACCAAATCCCACACAACCACTTCTGCCCCTCATACAGGCCTCAAGTATGAGGCGATGTTGGCCAAGATGGAGGAAATGCAGAAGAAGATAGCCGAGGGCTCTGGGGAACCCACCATACAGCTCCGGACCCGGACGCCATTTACCCCAAGGATATTGGCGGCCTGGATCCCGAAAAAGTACCGAGGGCAGCTCATCAAGCCCTATGACGGAAAGACTGACCCCCAAGAGCACTACAGCAGGTATCAAAACAGCATGATGATGGTGGGGGCATCGGATGAATATTTGTGCCGCTGGTTCCTCTCCAACTTAGAGGGGCCGGCTTACGAATGGTTCAACCGATTGCCCGAGGGCTGCATTGACTCATGGCAAGAACTCGCCCAGCGATTCTTGACGCAATTTGCGGGAAGGCGCCGCACAAGAAAACACTTCTCCCACTTGCTGACAGTGAGGCAGAGGAAGGAGGAGACCCTTCGGGATTTCCTGGAGCGCTGGAGAACGGAGGCTGACAAAGTTGATGGCGCTGACGACGGGAACCTCCTGGCCCCCCTACAAACAGTACTCCGCCCCGGGAACTTCTCAAGAACCCTCATCATCGACCCCCCCCCCCCCCCGCGATTATATAAGGGCCCTACAGCGGGGGGACCGGTACGCCGAAGCCGAGGAGGTGAAGAAATGCCACCACGTCCCATAACAGCAACGCCCTCGGCCAGACGACAAAGGTAACCGGGGACCGGGGGCTCCCCGCAATCATCCCAAGGATTCCGCCCCCTCCGGTGATCGCCCCCGGCATGGCCAAGCCAAGCCCGGGGGAGGCTACAAGGGGAACCTGAGGGCTTGGGCACAGCCTGTCCTCCTGGAGCACCCTCGGACACCATTGACACACTCCGTCAGCGTTATTCTTGATTTTGCTGAGGAGAGGGGCCTGGTGGAGCGAGATTCACGTGCACCCCCGGAGGTATTTGCCATCAACCCGAACTACCCCTACTGTTGCTTCCACCGACACTAGGGGCACAAGACCGATGACTGCCATCAGCTGAAGACGGCCATCGAAAGATTGATACAAGCGGGCCATCTGTCCCAGTTTATCCAGGGCCCTCAGCAACAAGGCCCCCCTCATCAGGGGCCACCCCGAGGGCAAACTGCGAGAGCAAATGCATGGGTCAACTCCAACACCATCCCCCTCGGCAAAAAGAGGGAGATTGGGAACCTGGAAGAAGAGGAGGAGGAATACCCCTGGTACCAAGAAAAGAAGCGCCACATCCTCATGATCACGGGGGGCAATACCGGGGGTGACTCTACAAGTCAACGAAAGAAGTGGGCTCAGTCACTTTACGTGGGGGAAGTCACTCATATGCCCCCAGTAAATCGGCTGAGGGAGGAACCCATTATCTTCACTAACGCTGATCTCCCCCCAGTATCCTCCCCACACAGGGATGCCCTCGTCATCCGGACAGAAATAAATGACACCATTATTCACAGAACTTACATTGACACGGGCAGCTCCGTCAATGTAATGTACCTCAGCACCTTCAGAGAGCTGCATCTGGAGAGGGGGTCCCTTCGGCCCATCAAGACCCCTCTTGCCGGCTTCACCGGCGACACCATTGATTCCGAGGGGGTCATAACCCTCCCGGTAATCTTCGGCGACGGCCTCCATAGAGCCAAGCTCAAAGTGGAGTTCGTCGTCGTCAACATCGACTGCGCCCACAACATCATCCTCGGCCGGCCAGCCCTCGAGGATCTAGAAGACGTCATCTCCATGAGGCACCTCTGCCTCAAGTTCCCAGCCGAGGGGGAATCGGATACTCAAGGGGGAACCAAAAACTTGCTCGCGCTTGCCACCTCCAAGTAACAAAAAAGGTTAGCAAGACGGAGTTTCGCGTTGACACCATCACCGGAACTGTGGAAGCAGAGGAAAGAAGGCCGAGGGCTGAACCAGCCGAGGAGGTAGAAGACTTCGCGCTCGATCCGGCCAAGCCGGGAGAGAGTCGTGAAGATTGGAGCCAAGCTCCCCGAAGACCTGAAGGCCGACATCATCTGCGCCCTCCGTGCCTACTCCATTGTTTTTGCATGGGGGCCGGAGGACATGCCGGGGATCAGCCGAAAGGTCATCACCCACCGCCTCTCGGTGGACCCTTCGGCCAAACCAGTACAGCAGCGGAAGAGACCCCTCTCGGCCAAGAGGAGGGAATTTGTGAAGAAGAAGGTCGCCATGCTCCTCTCTATCAAGCACATCAAGGAGGTGAAGTACCCCTCATGGCTGGCAAACGTAGTCCTCGCGCAAAAACCGCCCTCATTCCGCATGTGCGTGGACTACACGGATCTCAACAAGGCGTGTCCCATGGACCCCTTTCCTTTGCCAAATATTGACCAACTTGTGGATGAAACCGTGGGGTGTGAAATCATGTCATTCCTCGACGCATTCCGCGGATATCACCAAATATACATGCATGAGGAAGACGCTGAAAAAACATCCTTCATGACTCCCGAGGGCATCTTTTGCTACCTCGTCATGGCCTTCGGCCTAAAGAACTCAGGTGCCACCTACACTCGGATGGTGGCCAGGGTATTCCAAGCTGTCCTAGGGCGCACCATGGAGGCGTATGTTGACGACATGATCGTCAAGAGCAAGCAATCAGCAAGCCATGCTGATGACCTGAGGGAGATCTTCGCCATCATGCAGAAGTTTAGCCTTCGGCTGAACCCGAAGAAGTGTACCTTCGGCGTTCAGGGGGCAAATTCTTGGGCTACATGGTGAGTCGAAGGGGTATCGAGGCCAACCCCGAGAAAATCCAGGCCATCATTAACATGGAGCCCCCACGCAACGTAAAGGAGGTCCAACGATTGACGGGCCGCCTGGCAGCCCTCAATCGCTTCTTATCAAAATCGGCGGAGAAGTCCTTACCCTTCTTCCTGATCATGAGGAAAACCGCCGGTTTCCAATGGACTTCAGAATGTCAGGAGGCTTTTGAGGAACTGAAACGGTACTTATCTTCACCCCCTGTGCTCTCTAAACCCAAGGTGGGGGAAATCCTGTACCTTTACTTGGGTGTCAGCCCAGCTGCCATCAGCTCTGTACTCATCCGGGAAGAGGATGGCATCCAACATGCCATCTTCTATGTTAGCAAGACCCTCAGGGAAGCGGAGCTCCGGTACTCCCCCATGGAAAAAACGGTGTTGGCTATCGTGTGGACCGTCAAGAAGTTGGGCCATTACTTCCAAGCTCACCCGATCCAGGTCCTCACTCACCAACCCCTCGGCGCCTTGATGAGGAGCCCCACCAGCTCCTCCCGAATGGTAAAATGGGCTGTCTTCTTGAGCCAATACAACATCGACATTCGTCCTAGGCCCGCCATCAAGGGCCAAGCCCTAGCGGACTTCGTGACGGAATGTACGGCAAGATCAGCCACGGACGAGGAGCCCTCGGCCCCTTCGGATGATTGGTGGACCCTCTACACCGACGGCTCCTCCGCCGTCAAGGCATGTGGAGGAGGGGTGGTTCTCATCTCACCCGAGGGCTTCCGGGCCTATTATGCAGTCCGTTTCTCCTTCAAGGTCTCTAACAATGAAGCCAAATACGAGGCCCTCCTCTGTGGCCTTCGGCTGGCAGCTAACATGAAGGCCCGACAAATTCACGTCAAGTGCGACTCCAAGTTAGTCGTCGGCCAAATCTCCGGGGAGTACGAAGCCAAATAAGGGAGAATGAAGCAATACAAGGAGGCGGCCAAGGAATTGCTTAAGGTATTTGAGGCACACTGTCTTACTCAAATACCGAGGGCTCAAAACTCCGAGGCCGACATTTTATCCAAGCTCTCGGCAGAATCCCCTGAGCACATCTCAAAGATTGCCAAAGTGGAAGAACTCAGTCTCTCTAGCATACATGCTAGCCCCGTCATGAACATACAACAAAGGCAGGGTGACTGGATCTCAGACATTGTCACCTTCATCACCACAGGTCAATTGCCCGAGGATGAGGCCCGCGCCAAGCTGGCAAAGCTGAGGGCTCCCAGCTACGCTATCGAGGACGGAAGGCTCTACAAAAGGTCCTACAACGGGACATTACTTCGGTGCCTTCATCAAGATGAAGCCGAAGTAGCGATGGAGGAGGTGCACAGTGGCACTTGCTCAGCTCATCAGGGGCCCTTGTCCATGTCCCGAAGGCTAATCATCCAGGGCTACTTCTGGCCTACGATGGCCCGGGATTGTGCAGATCTTGCCCGGAGGTGTACCGCATGCCAACACTTCCAGAAAGCCCCCAGCAGGCCAGCGGTCAACTATGCCCCCATCAGCACATCCATACCCTTCGCTCGATGGGGCATAGACCTTGTGGGCCCTCTGCCGAGGGGTACCTCCAACAACAGGTACATCATCGTCGCTATCGATTACTTCACCAAATGGGTGGAAGCTGAGCCCCTCGCCAGCATTACTGAGGCCAGGTGCCGTCACTTTGTTCTTAAAAACATCCTCACAAGATTTGGCGTCCCCCAGCAAATCATCTCCGACAACGGGACTCAGTTCGAGGCAGCCCCCTTCTGTGCCCTCCTAGAGGCATGGGGCATCAAACACACCTTCTCATCCGTTGCCTACCCTCAGGGCAACGGTCAAGTGGAGAACGCCAACAGGACCTTGCTCGAGGGCCTAAAGAAGAAGCTGGAGGCCGAAGGGGATGGTTGGGTGGAAGAGCTCCACAACATCTTATGGGCCTACCGTACCACCCCTCGGCGGGCAACTGGCGAGACACCCTTCTCCCTTTGCTACGGATTTGAAGCTAAGGCCCCCACTAAGGTAACTCTTCCAACCCAAAGGGTCACACAGTATGATCCAGAGGCCAACGACGCCAATATGGCCCTCGACCTCCACCTTATTTCAGAACGCCGAGAGCAAGCCTTCATACGCGCAGAAAACTACCGAAGGCAAGTGAAGAGTTACATTGACGCTAAGGTCCGCTCCAGGGAATTCCAGGTGGGGGACTATGTTCTTCGAAGAAGGGAAGCTAGCCAACCAACCGAGGGCGGAAAGATGGCACCAAAGTTCGAAGGCCCTTACATCGTGGCAGCCATCATCAAACCGGAAACTTACAAGCTAAAACGCCCTAATGGGACTGAAGTCCCTAGGCACTGGAATGTACATCACTTAGTTAAATTTTATCAATAACATCAGAGCGGCCAAGCCCTCATGACTAGTGAATGTATTATTTTGCGGCCCAAGGCCTAAGAATTCTGAAGAACGAAGGCATTTTGAAGACACCAAAAACATGGAACAGAGTCCTTACGAAGGGCCAAGCCCTCATATCACCCCCGGGCCCAAGGCCTTACCACAAGGAAGACCCCTCGGTACCAAGTACCGAGGGTAGACAACACAATCACCTTCAACAAATGGGAAGAAACACCAAGTGTTTCCACAGAAGACCCCTCGGTACCAAGTACCGAGGGTAGACACCACAATCCCCCTACGACAAATGAAGAAAAAAACACCAAGTATTTTTCACAGAAGACCCCTCGGTACCAAATACCGGGGGCCATACATCGGAACAAACACCAAGTGTTGTTTCTAAGCCGTACCCCTCGAGGACGCCTATACCGAAGGCGCCACCTCTCGGTGCCGGCAGCACGTAGTGCCTCCGTCCATTTGCAACCAGTGTGAAAATGAAAACCCTTCCCTGAAACGCTTTCCGCGTCATCACCCCAAGGGTATGACAGACATGAGAAATGCCCGGGATTCGACTTTCAAAAACGGAACGCTTTCCGCGTCATCACCCAAGGGTATGGCAGGCACGAGAAATGCCCAGGATTCGACTTCCAAACCGAAACGCTCCCCGCGCCACCACCCCAAGGGTGTGGCAGGCCACAGACTATGTCTAGCGCCGAGGGGGCGACTTTCAAAACTGAGGCGCTTTCCGCGCCATCCCCCAAGGGGAGGCGGGCTACAGACCACCATATCTTGTACCCAGGAAACGACCCTCGATCCCCTCGGAACTCGGAAGGTTAACCCGAGGGGGGAGCTAATGGTGTATTCTGTTACCTCCCGATAGGCCAAGCCTTACCAAGAAACCAAGTTTCTTGAAGCCTTCCCTTCACTACTCAAAAAAAAAGGTGGTGAAGGGGAGTAGACTCGGCAAGAAATCAGTGAGTACATCACTTCTACAATTCACGAAAACATACCGAGGGCTCCCCATGGGAACGCCTTCGGTACCTGGAAACTCATGAGCACGAAGGATACCAATCACAACAGACATCATCAACAAATGGCTAAATCCACTCAATGATTGCCTCCGGCTGTACCTAAAACCGAAGGCTCAAATACTACAAAACATGACAGGCTCAGCCAACAACAACTCAAAACTTCCCCGAAGGCTACTATATGACAAAGCTATCAGATGTGGCCAAACCAAATCAAGAATCACCTCCGGCACCTCACTACATGCCGAGGGGATGCATCCAGACAATTCCCGAGGGAGTCTGCCCTTTTTATGCTAGACTTGGATTACAAACTCTCCTATATCAACATTGGGGGGACATAACAAACAACCGAAGGCTCTTTGTTGTCACGAGCAACCATTACAAGGCAAAGGAAACTATCCTAAACCTACAATGTATACAGCTGAAGGGTCCCCTCCCGAAGGCCAGCAGCAGGAAATACTTAGAGAAAATAATCTAAGTCTTAAATACTTTGCCCCTTGTGGGGCCACCAGCCAGCCGAAGGCGCATCTGAGACAAGGTCCTCACATTTTCCCGAAGGCTCCTCCTTCATACAAACTACACTCAGAAATATTTCCTAAGTCCTACATATTTTGACCCTCGGTCAAATCTCCATGCAGCCCGAGGGGCCATACGGTTGAAGGCTTGGTGGAGCTACACTTAGAAAAATTTTCTAAGTCCTAACTATTTCAGGGCCCTCGGTCATACATCCAGTCAGTGAAGGGGTACCCAATTACCGAAGGCTAAACTGTATTCAAACACTTAGAAAAATTCTTCTAAGTCCTAAACACCTCGCCTCCGGTTATCTCATGAGGGCTACACAGAACCAGAGGAAAGGAACCAGCCGGGGGCCAACAGATGAACAAACACTTAGAAATATTTCTAAGTCCTGAAACATTGTGCCCTCGGTGAAAGGTTCAACTGACTAAATAGGCCTAGTAGCCGAGGGCTACGAGAGGCACTACACTTAGAAGAATATATTCTAAGTCCTAAACATACATTCAGAAAAACGAAGGCATGCATTCAGACAGGGCGAGGGCATACATACAAAAAGAAACAATTAAAGGGAACAAATTATATACACAAAGCCCGAAGGCAAGCATTCATTCATCCAAGAAAGGGAAATTCAAATGTATGTTACAAATGGGCCGAGGCCGAAGGCGTACAACATTCATTACATAAAAAAAGGGGTGTTCGAAAGCTACTAAGTACAGATATTTCCTTCAGTTGTTGCCTCCTCGGCGGGCTTCGAGGTGACCTCCTCCCCGATGGCAGCCTCGACATCACCATCACCGGATCCCCCCATCATCATGGAGTCATGGATCACAGGCCTCTCTTCACCCGGGGGGGGGGGGGGGGGGGAGGGGGTTTCTCACATCTGGCTGCAAAGGAGGAAGGCCATACGCCGAGGGGTCAAATTCCTCGAGGGAGACTTGGAAGTGCCTGGCGAGCCTCCGGTACACTAGGTGCTGGGTGAAGAATTCACCCCCTTGGTAATAACTGTCTCCCCTCTCCGCCATCCAGTCTCCCCCGGGGCCCTTCACCCAGTCATCTACCGATGACTCCACGACTGAGGCCACCCACTGCTGCCTATCTTCGGCTTTCCAGCCCTCGGCCATGAATGCGGCAACAGCTTCCTCTCGGGCTTTGGCGACGGCCTTGGCCTTGGCAAGCTCTGCCTCCTCGGCGGCTTTCTTAGCAGCCCTCTCGGCCTCAAACCTGGCCTCCTCCACGGCAGCCTTGGCCTTCAGCTCAGCGCCCTCGACAGCTTTCCGGAGATCTTCCTCCAGCAAGGCCATCTTCTTTACAGCATCAGAGTTCTTCAGGATGAGCTCCTTCATCTCCCGATCCTGCTCCGCTTTCTGGAGGCGCCATTGCTCGAGCCTCTGTGCGTGCTTCCCGAGGGCTACACAAGCCTGATAAACAACATGAGGAGGGGTCAAATTAGTATGGAAAGAGCATTAAAGGTTAAACACAAGAGCTAAGGAAGAAACTTACAGCTAACGAAGATCGAAGGATCTTGTTTTCGAGGGCCGCATCATCATAAGTCGAGAGGGCAGCCTTGTCCATCGCCGAGGTCATCCCCCTCAGGAAGGCCTTCGGCTCTGCTGAGTCGTGTAGCACAGAATCCCCCGGGGCCAAGGAAAGCTGCAGGATCTCCGGGGGGGCTTCGTAAGGGAAGATCGGCTTGGGCTGTCGCCGCAGCACCAACTGGGGGATCCGGAGAAGGGCGATCCTCAATGATCACCAAGGGGGCATCCTGGCCGACAGTGACCCCTGTACCCCTCTGCTTCTTAGCTGCTTCTTAGCAGGGGGCTCAACCGCATTGCTCCCCTTTTTCTTTTTGGTGGCCCCCTCGGCCACCCCAGTAAATCCCTCCGCAGCAGAGGGCTCCGGAGTCCCCTTCTGAAAGAAGGCTTCCACAGGCTGCTGGACCGAGGGGTCCTTCTTCTGGGCTTGGGCCTTGCCCTTCTTTTTTTTCAAAGCGAAGAGCTTACCGACGTCCATATCCACACCTGCCAACAAAAAAAGGGGGTTAGACCGAAGGGAAAGAAAGCAAAAAAAAAGAGAGAAAAAAAAATCCTAAGTACAAAACAGGAGTCCCTCGGATACTACCTCCTGCCAGCACAGGATATTTCTCGTCTGTCTCGCCGAGGAAGCGATATCTGCGGAAGCCGGGGGCGAAAAGCTCCTTGTCAGCAGTAAAGTCCTTAATGGACACTTGCTTCGTACGACCCTCCGGGATCTTGGCTATTATCAAGCCATCCTTCTCTAGAGCAGCATTCCCAACCTTCGGATGTCGACGAAAGCGATCCCGAAGTTCCATCGGAAAGGGGCTCTCGGCAATTCTAACATAGCACCACCGCTCCTTCCAGCCTTTGTTGGACGAGGGCGCTTCTGTGAATAATTTCCACCGGGCTACCTGTTGCAGATTCGCGAAGCCCTCGGCGTTTGCGTGACCCCCTCGGCAGAGGTTGAAGCTCTGAAAAAACAAGTCCAGGCTGGGGGTCACCCCTCGGGCCCGGCAGAGATTCAGGAAGCCCGCCACGTAGGAGTGGCTGTTAAGCGTCAACTGGCAGGGGACCAAACCCACATACCGAAGGTATTCCCGAAGGAATGGGTGTAGGGGGAACCGAAGCCCCACTGATACGGATAGGATGTGCATGGCGATACAACCCTCGGGAGCCCGGGAGAGCACGTCATCAGGACCTGGCATCACCACCACAGCCGAAGGCCCCACGTGCAGCTGAGTCACGTACAGATCTTCCCTGTCAGTCTTCGACCCTATCTCGAGGGCAACAGTATTCAGCCAGGAGTACCCCTCGGGCACATCTATGGGTTTCCCTTGATCAGCAACGATGCACTTCTTCTTGGGAGCAGTCTTCTTCTTCTCCTGTTTATTCCCGGGGGCCACTCTTATCGGCATCGGGTTGAGGGGCCGAGAGCTCCCTGCCTCACCGGCACCCCGAGGGGGAAGGACAACCACTGTCACCCTCATCCTCTCCTTCTCTTCCTCCTCCTCTGCAACTTGTACGGCGAGGGCAAGCTCTTCATCCTCCGCCTCTTGCTCGAAGCCCTCGGCTTCAACCTCAGCCACCAACTCCTTCTGCACCTCCATGGCCATCGCGACATCCTCCTGGGCCGAGAGTTGGTCGCTCGAGGACCCCGCATTCGAGAAGCACTCCTCTTCCATCGAGGGATCCCTCGATATGTCCTGAGAGTCACTTTGGGAAGACATCTTTCCACTGGGTCAAGGGCTCGGAAACACTAGGTGTTCTAAGTGACAACTCCTAAATCTAAGGCCGCTAAGACAGCTAGCTAGGAAGGAAGAAGGACAAGTGGGGAACTGACCTTAAAACAGGAGTTAGATCGAGGGCAGTGTTTCTCTCTCTAGAAAAAATCCGGCAGAGCTTCGCTAACAAATGATCGCACAGGAGGAGTGGTGCCCGGCCATGGGGTATTTATAGGCGCCTGGATCCGGGCTTGGGCCTGGAAACCGGGCCTCCGGTTGAACTGCCATCATTACGAACCGTCGAACTGACCAATCAGTGACGCCCGCCCGCAGGCAGCCAACAAGCACGCACCACGTGGAAGCCCCCCCCAACGGCTATATTTTGACGTTAGATATTCCAACGGCTATATTTCCAACGGCTATATTCTGGGAGCCTCCGGCTAAATTCAGCAGCCCACTCCTTCATCAACCAAGGAACTAGCCCCCGGCCTTTTTACTTCACTCCACTTCATCAAGAAGAGCCCCCAGGTACAATTACCCAGAGACGCTCCCGGTTTGTGCCCCACACACTACATAACAAATGCCTTCGGGCTCACTCCTTCAGAAGCCCACGGCTTCATAACAGGCCCACCCCTCGGGGATCCCCCCTCAGCACTTTGAGGGCCGGGTAGCCCCCGGGGAGTACGCCTCATTGACAGACAGCCTACGGCACACAGGTAACGGGAGCCCTCGGATACCCTCCTCACCAACCAATCAACAAACAGGGGACACCCCGGTAACACTTCAACTACTACTCGCATTCATTACGCCCTCGATCCCCAGATTGAGGGACCCCCCTTCGGCACCTCCCAGGATATCAACAGCAAGCCTCCGGCTAATCAACACATGCGCCCTCAGGACAAGGATAGCCTTCGGCATCAGCATTGTACTCCATTTCAAAACCAGGGCTTCACGTTTTCGATTCATCATTGGGGGAATTCGGTGCACTCTTTTTCCCTCATTAGGATTTTTTCCCACAGGGTTTTTCCTAATGAGGTTTTTAACGAGGCATCCCCCCAAAATGAAACGAAAAGCGTCAGCCTTCGGCCCGAAACAGCAACATGATTACTCTACTCCTTTTCACCACTTTGCAAGTGCCTCAAAGAGTGGGGGACTGGAGAACCCCCCCTCGGGAAAAATCACAAAAATCACAAACATGACCCCTCAAGTCCCGACATGTGGGTAACTGAGGGACTGCCCTCGGCAAAATAAACAAACAACAAACTACCAACAATTCTACAAACTACAAACAACGGCGGAGGACAAACACAATTACTCCTTTTCCCTCAAGTACCTTTCGGCAAAAGGAGTGAGGGACTCCTGATGGAGTATATGGCCCAGGAATCCCCGGTCCACAGACTCCTACTACTCCAATAAAGGCCCAACAGGCCCAGAAAGCACAACAGGCCCAAATCACGGCGCCCAAGGTACCAAGCAGCCCACAATGCGCATCAGGGGGTGCCTTCGCCCCCCTGGTCGAAGGCTCTGAACCTCACAGAAGGGCCAAAACAGGAAAACAAAGTTACTGCGAAGAACGGCGAAAATCAGTAGCCCTCGGCAATTGGAGCCCTCGGCACTAAGGGGGTCCCCGGTACTCAGAGCCCTCGGCTAGTCATCTACAGCCGAGGGCGCCTTTTCCGACATAATATCCGCTCCACATGTGTATGGATCACCGTACCCAGTACAACGTCCCATCCAACAGCCGCATTAAATGCGGCCACATGCGGTTGCCAGCGCCAGCCAGCTGAGGTGACCTCTCGGCCAATGGACGCTTGACACGTGTCCCTGTCTGGCATTTATTGCTACTATAAATAGCACCCCATTTCCCCGTTGTAAACCACGCTGAAAACGCTGAATACATTTTTAATATACTCTCTCTCTCTCTACTTACTTGCTCTGGCTTCTCTCTAGTTATTCCTCGTAATAACCCCTCAGATAAGCTACCCCCCGGGTACACTATCCATCAGGAGAGAATAGAAGGGCCGTCATCTTCGCTACCTCACGCCGCCGCAGAATTAACGATCGTTGAACGCCAGACCGACGACCATTACTTCACCGGAAGAGGACATCGCTAGACCACCTGAGTACCGACAGGGAACTCCGGAGCGAAGCACACCGGAGAAGAGACCCAACTACTCGGACTACCGAAATGCTGGACTGCCTTCACGCTGGAAGAGGAGAAGCTGGAGTTGCTGCCGCCGGGTCGGACTACTACCGTTGAACGTCTCCGAATGTTACCAACCTACTGTCGTTACCTGCAGTTCCGCCAGAAGAGAAGCTCGTGCGACGGGGGGGGGGGGGGGATAATATGCCGGAGTGCTGAAACCGTGATGTCGGAGTAGGAGAAGCTGAAGCCACTGGAGTTGGCGTCGGAATTGAGTTGATCGGACATCGTTTCTGCCGGGTACATCTGCTGTTGACGAAGGTAGAAGAGCTCCAGTTCGAAGGAAACTACCGCCATCTTGGATCGACGAGGAAGACGACGATGGAACCGTACGTACGTAGCTATACATACTGCTATACTCCGTATGACGTTTATTTGCGTTGGGCCTATTTTATCTAAGCTGTTGGGCTGTCTGACTTCTAATTTGAACTGGAAACGATTTTTTTTATGGCTGGCTGGATTTTAACAATAAATAAAGTAATAATAATGATGATTCTAACACTAATAATATTAGCAAAAATAATGGGATTAAATCGTACTTCTAATGATGATTATTAAATCGTACTTGGGCTAGAATAGTTATTGATTAAAGCAATTAAATCCCAAGAGGAGAAATTTTTAATTAAAGGGGTAGATAAATTAAACTATAGTTCGGATAAGATATTGATTTTTTTTTTTTGAATTTCAAATAGAAGGTAAATTGAGGAGCAAGGTAGAAGAATTGCCTAGAGAGTACTTGGAGTTTGAGGTAAGTTTCACATCAACCGAAATTAGTTCTTTTTCTTCGTGATTTCTTTTGAAGTATTTTTGTGTGCATATTTGAGAATTGAATTTATGTGTGCTGAATTTGAGTGAATATTATTATACGAAAGGGTTGTATTTGAGATATTAGTTGATATATTGTTTTGTTGATATGAGTTATTGTATATGATTTTGGGAGATTTTGTAATAGTACGTAATTTATTATCTTTGTGGGAGTTTGACAAAAAGGGAATTTTTGAAGTATAAACTTCGATTGATTTTGAGAAAAATAAATATTTTCATAAAAGGTGAGCATCACGGGAGAAATCTGTGGTGTTGGTTTTCCGCATCCCTTAAAATGTGGAGGGTGGTTAGGTCTACTACTACTCAATTTTTTGTTGGTTTTGGTTTGAGGTGAATTGACAGTCGGTAGAAAACATCCCGGATTTTGAGTAGTAGGGGTAGTAGTAGCTCCTAATCATTTAGTTTTTGAGGTGGGGTAGTTGGTAGAAAACATCCCGGCTACCCGGATCGACTTACTAACCCGGAGGGCTTGGAATACCTCTAGGGGGTGTGCACACTTAAAATAGTTGTTTCCGTTTCCAAGGAGCAGATGTGGTACCGGCGATAGTTCCGGGGTGGCCGTACATAACAACGGACCACCGGGCTCAACCAAAGTGTTGAGCACCGCCCTTCTAAATTACTAGGAAGTTAGATACAAAGTGATTTTGGGAGAAACTCAAAAGAGGAAAATTTTGGTGTTTCATGTATTTTGGAATTATTATGGTTTACGAGTTAATTATGTGGTTGGGATTTTATATAGATATCGTTTACTTATGATTTATGATTTATAAAGTGTTTTGAAAAAAAATTAATGAGGTTGTACGAATTTATATATATTATTTATTATTATTTTAAAAGGTTAGATGGAACTTACTTAACATTATTGCTAATGTTTGTTTTCTTTTATTTTTCTTTCTGTACTTGTTTTGTACAGGTGTTGAATTGATAAAGATGTTGATTTTGAGAGAGCTGCTGCTAGAAAACGTAGTTTGCAAATCATTGTAAATTTAATTTCCAAGATCTTCAGTAAATATAAGTTTTGGAGTTCAAATTAGTTTTGAAGGTGGTTAGCCTGTGCACTCGGTTAGGTTAGAACCGGGTGTGGCGGTAACGCCTCTGTTTCCCATTGAATTTTCCGCTGCACATTTTCTGATGTTTTCAAATAAAGTTAGTAATACTTTCCAATAAATCATTATTTAAATGTATTTTTGGGTGGTAAATTTAGGGGTGTTACACATCTGCCCCAACAAGACTGGCTGATCGGCTGGGTCCCATCCCAGTGGCCGCACCCCCTCCGAAGTCAGGACGATTCACCCCTCTAGTCCTATCTATTGCAACCATTTACCAGAACAAGAAGGACAATATTCCCCTTCCGACTGATACCAAAGCTTACATGGGAGCAGATGAGAATGCCTTTTGTAAATACCACAAGAGGAAGGGTCACCCTGCCCATTTCTGTCGGGCATTACTGATCGCAATTGAAGAATTGATCCAGCGGGGTCATCTGGACAAATATGTGAATAAAGACCCGAACATTTTAGGCATCCTGAAGTCGGTCAAGAAACCCAACAGCTGGCCTGAAGGGAGAAGTTGAGAGAGTCTCTCTCTAGCCAATCGGGTTGTTCTTCCCTGCCAGGTCGGCACCACCACTTGCGGTGGCCGCCGCCGCCGGGGCCCTTCTGGCTCCGACGGTTTTTTTTGGTTTTCAGGCTGGTTGTTGGGCTTTGTGTTTTCCTCCACTTCGGTGGTCTGGTTGGATTCTGTTTTGTGAAGGGCTTTTGAAGGTACTGGCCGGAAGTTATGGAGGTCACGGAGCTGGTTTGGTGGGTTGAAGCATTACTGGCGTGGATTTTGTTCTGGCCGACCTGGGTCCGGTGGTCCTGCTACTGGTTTATGCTTTGGAGGGGCCGCGCCTTCTTCTGTCGCAACCGGAGTGAAAACTCTCCGGCGAAAGCAGCTTCTTGGTCATTGTGACATCGCGTCGGTCGGTTGTGGGTCCTTGGTTTTCTGAGGAAGTGGGGGGCTTGCCAAGATGAATCGGGGTCCGGCAGTTTGAAGGTCCGTTTCAATCTCTGTTGCTTGAGAACGAGCGATGTTCCGGCGGTTTACCTCCAATGAACCTGAACTCCGTTCGGGGTTAGCTTTGCATTTCTGTGCTAGTTTCGGTTCTTCTCCAACCTGGTTTTGTGCATTTATTTTCTTCCGGCCATACCTGCTTTATTGACCTGCTGTTGTGTTCTGAGAATTCGTTTACCACTTTGGTGGTGTTGAGCTGCTTGACATGGAAGAACCCTGCCGGCATTTACTGAGGATTTGAAGCTTTGCGTCTCCATTGGACCGATGACCTCGCCTAATAATGCTACACACCGCCGACGACAGTTAGTAACGTCGGGCACTTGCTCTGGGAGGGGGGGGGGGGGGGGGCAGTGACGGAGGTGAACGGGGCCGGTTTGAGTTGTTCTTGGTGTTGGATGGTGGGGTCTGCGATCAACGGTGATAACGCTGTGGGGATTCCTTGGTTTTGCTGGAAGTTGTTTGAAACAGTTGGCTTTTGTTGCTCCATTGACTGACAACCTCGCCGGAAAATGTTGCACACACCACCAGACAGTTAGTAACGCCGGGTACTTGCTCGGGGGGCGGTGATGGAGGTGAACGGTCTGGCTGAGTTGTTCTTGGTATTCGAAGGTGGGGTCCTAGGTCAATGGTCACAGGAATCACCGGTGTACTACGTCGCCTGGGTTTTTTCTTTTTGATTTTGGGTTTTTCTTTGTCCTTTCCGACGAGGGGTTGTTGTGGTTCTGCCAGAGAAGATAACCGGAGTTGTTCTGGGTTTGGGCTGGCCGGAAGTTTCGCCGGCGATGAAAACCGGGGAGTCTTCGCCGGTTATCTAACCCGACATGATTGGACCGGCTGTTTGACCTGCTACTGTGCACCACGTGGAGCTGTCGCTCCTAGCCGTTGACTCCACTGCGGCGCTATCCCTTGCGATGGATGGCTGAGGATTCTGGGCTGTACCCTAGTTTCTTATGGGCTGCTGAACTGGGCTGCATACCTTTGTTTTTTGCTGGGAGCTTTTCTTTTGTGAAGTTGTGTGATGGACAGATGTTTTTATTGGTGTTTGGGCTTCTTTTTTGCTGATTTTTGTTGTTACTAAGTCGGGGGTCTGGCCCGAGCTAGTATTTGGATTTTATTTTGAAAAAAAGTTTCTCCTCCCCTACCCTTGCCACAAGGTAGGGGTGGGGTGTGTGTGTACGTTACATGCTACATAGGTTAGTTTACTAGCTTAGGTAGCTTCTTTTTTGGCACTTGTACATTCTTTAAACCATTTTTCTTTGGGTGGTTTTTTAATATACTTACATTTCACCCCAAAAAAAGAAACCCAACAGCTGGAGACATGATGATCAGCGTGATGCTCAGCCCAGGAATGATGTTTATATTCCCCCCAGAGACAAAGTAGAGGGTTCGGGGAACCCGGGAAAAAAGCCAAGAATGGAGGTAAATATTATATTTGGGGGCGGGGAAACAGGTGACTCGAATGCCGAACGGAAGAGATTCGAACGGAGCCTCTATGTGGGCTCCGTATCCACGTCACCCCAAAAGAAAGGCAGAATGGAGAAAATTACATTCGGACCTGTAGATTGGCCCAATTCACCAAGTCCGCACAGGGATGAGTTGGTGATAAGCATGTGCATAGAGAATGCATTGATCCGCCGGGTGTTGATTGACACAGGGAGCAGTGTCAACGTATTATACCTACAATCGTTCGAGAAAATGGGATTGCAGAGGAACCAACTGACACACCTGAGGACACCGCTTGCAAGCTTTACCGGAAACTGCATTGAAGCGGAAGGCATTATCCAGTTGATGGTTGAAATTGGGGATGAGACACACAAGGCATCGGTCCGAATGACGTTCGTGGTAGTGGACATAAAATGTGCCCACAACGCCATTTTGGGTCGACCAGGGTTGGAGGATCTAGAGGTGATAGCTTCCGTTCGACATTCATGCATCAAGTTCCCAACAGATACTGGAGTGGGAGTGGCCAGAACAGATCCAGCAACAACCCAAACTTGCTATCGGGAGGCCTTGAAAAATATGAATGCCCGTGGGATGCGGGTAAACAGTATTGAGGTCGAAACTCATCGAATAAAGTTCGAGGCACATCCTGAGCATGCTACCCTCTTAGAGCAGATCGTCATTGATTCTCCCCCCAACCGAAAAGTGGCGATCAGGGTGGATCTTGAAGCTGAAATTCGGGAGGGTGTAATTATGGTTCTGAAGAAATTTCAGATGTTATTCGCTCGAGGACGAGAAGATATGCCTGGAATTGACCCATAAATAATATGCCACAAGCTGGCCGTTTGGCCTAACGCCAAGCCAGTTCAACAGAAACAAAAGATATCAGGAAACCGAACGACGTGATTTTACCAAGCATGAGGATGCCACCTTGCTACGGATCAAACACATCCGACCGATTATCCATGTGGAATGGCTATCAAACGTAGTACTGGCACCAAAGGGATCCACTTGGAGGATGTGTGTGGATTACTCTGATCTGAATAAAACCTGTCCGATGGATCCCTATCCGATGCCACGGATTGATCTCCTGGTAGATGAAACAGCCGGGTGTGAGCTATTAAGTTTCATGGACGCCTTCCGAGGATATCATCAAGTCTTCATGCACCCGGACGATGCGGAGAAAACAACATTCATCACCTCAGATGGCGTATTTTGCTATATTATGATGCCGTTCGGGTTAAAGAATGCCATGGCTACCTTCCAAAGGACGATCAGGATACTTTTCAAAGAAGTATTGGTGGTGACAATGGAGGCTTATGTAGATGACATTCTGATCAAGAGCCGAAAGAAGGAGGATCATGTCCCAGACATGGAAAAGGTGTTCAGGATAATGCAAAAGGCAAATATGAGGTTGAACCCCAAGAAATGTGCCTTTGCAGTTAAGGGAGGCAAGTTCTTGGGATACATGATGAGTGAGAGGGGTATTGAGCCTAACCCAAAGAAAGTAAAGGCGATCATGGATATGGAAGCACCGAGGAACCTCAAAGAGGTTCAAAGATTGACCGGTCGATTGGCGGCCCTTAGCAAGATTCTTATCCAAACTTGCTGACCGGGCAATTCCATTTTTCCAGATCATGAAGAAATCAAACCCCTTTGAATGGACCGCAGAATGCCAAACGGCCTTTGAGGAGTTCAAGACATATTTGTCTTCTCCCCTAGTCTTAACAAAAGCTGACCCAGGGGAACACCTGTGTATGTACCTCGCCGTGGCCGATCTGGCTGTAAGTTCAGTATTGCTGAAAGAAGAAGATGACATCCAGCGGCCAATTTATTTTGTGAGTAAAGCATTGAACGGGCCGGAGACTAGGTACACCTTGATGGAAAAAATAGTATTGGCCCTGATAGCAGCCATCAAACGACTTGCACCTTATTTTCTGGCTCATCCAGTGACCATGTATACAACTCAGCCGCTCGCTACCATTTTGAGAAACCCAATGGCCAGCGGGCGTATTACAAAGTGGAGTCTCCTGATCAGGCAATATGAGGTGGAATTCAGGCCTCGAGCTACCATCAAAGGCCAGACTTTAGCGGATTTCATAGCAGAATGTACCGCTCGGCCTTCGGAAGTCGAGTCAGAGAATAACGTACTGAATAACTGGTGGGAGATGTACGTAGATGGTGCATCAAGTGCAAAGGGTTGTGGTGGCGGAGCCGTGATCACATCACCCGAAGGGTTCAAAGCATACTACTCCATTCATTTTGCTTTCAAAGTAACCAACAATGAGGCCGAGTATGAGGCCCTTATTGCTGGTTTAAAGTATGCAAAGGCCCTGGGCGCCAATCGATTAAAGGCCCGGTCAGACAACCAGCTGGTGGTCAACCAGGTAAACGATACGGCTGAGACAAAAGAAGAAAGAATCAAAGCCTATAAAGAACTAGCTGAGGAATAAATAAATAAGTTTGAAAATGTGGTGCTCGACCAGATCTCTAGAATAGAGAATGCCGAGGTAGATATCTTATCCAAACTAGAAAATGCAGTCCTCGATGACCGAGCACAGATGATCCTGGCTCACATCCAACGGTTTGCCCATCAGGAAACCCTGACAACCCCAACAATCATGATCCTTCAAGTGGAGGCTATCTCTTATGCCGTTCCTAGTTGGGTCACAGACATGACCAACTACCTGAAGGACAGGACCCTCACAGAAGATAAAAATTCCGCATATAATATGACTTGCATTCAGAGGAGGGCTTCTATGTTTGAACTAGTGGATGGACAGTTATACAAAAAGACGTTCGGAGGGCCTTATCTAAAGTGTCTTCCGCTCGGTCTAGCAGCTGCAGTAATGGAGGAAATTCATGATGGCATCTGTTCAAGCCATCAGGGACCCAAGACACTGGCAAGAAAAATCATTTTGCAAGGATATTATTGGCCGACCATCCAACATGACTGTTTTTCACATACCAGGAAGTGCAAAGTTTGCCAGCTATACGCACCAGTTCCCGGACGGCCAACCACTTTCTACACTCCAATGACCATTGCTCTTCCATTTGCTAGGTGGGGGATCGACTTGCTAGGGCCCCTACCTACTACCCCCGGAGGACGAAAGTACATCATCATCGATATAGATTATTTCACCAAATGGGTGGAGGCCGAACCACTGGCTAGCATCACAGATATCAAGTGCCAAAAGTTCGTCTGGCAAAACATTATTTGCCGTTTCGGCCTCCCTGAGCAGATCTTCACAGACAACAGAAGGCAGTTCATGAGCAGGAATTTCGAAAATTACTTGGTCAAATAGGGGATCAAACATTCCAGATCATCTGTAGCATACCCCCAGGCAAATGGCCAAGTAGAAAATATGAACCGTGCCATTATGGATGGTATGAAGAAAAAACTAGAACATTGTTCCTCATCATGGCCAGATCAACTGAATTACATCCTATGGACGTATAGGACCACACCCCGAACAGCCACAGGAGAAACACCTTTTGCCCTCGCTTACGGTTTCCAAGCCAAGGTTCCAACAAAAGTCCTAGTTCCTACACACCGAATGGTGCACTATGATCCAGAACGTAGCGAGGATAATCTACAAGCCGAAATGCACTTCATAGAGGAAAGGAGGGATTTAGCTGCAAGGCGGATGGAGGAATATCACAGGGCGACAAGGAGATACTTCGACAAACAAGTGAAAATTCGGTCAATTGAAGTAGGGGGTTCGGTCCTAAGGAAGCAAGAAAAGAGCAAGCCTCTCGAAGGTGGAAAAATGGCCCAAAACTGGGAAGGCCCTTATCAGGTCTGCAAGAAATATGCTTCAGAAACGTTCGGCCTACAATCTACCGAGGGCCGACCGGCAGGAACATGGAATGTTGAACATTTGAGGAAATTTTACCAATAAAACAGCTGTTGCCACCTCTTGTAAAGAAAATGATGAGAGAGAGAGACATAACTTCCATGAAAGTCTCACCTCAGCTTTTAACATGTAAAATCATTCCGGATGACCGAATGAGGAATGTGTTAACAGTTTGGAGGGAGCCATCATCTCAGCTAAAGTTTTTGACCCTATGGTTATGAACGAACGAATAGAGAGATCAAAACGGCTTGGAGGTGGTGTCAAAACTATAAGTATGGGCAAACCGAGCGACATTCGGTAACACGGATTGTTCAACCGGGGGATCGGAACTATGGTTTTTAAATCTCGCCTCTGTCATTAGCTTCAACGGACCCCAACAACATGGGATCGAAGGGAGGGATCCTTAAGCAATTGATTTGGAAGTGAGTCGCCCCATTTTAGCTATAAATAGGAAATGACCCGACCAGGGGATCTTGTTTACAGTTTGAAAATGGTCATCTCAAACCCCTAATATGGATGATCCGGATCGGAGGAAACCGGACGGATTGCATCGGAATTTTGGGTTTGGAAGATACAAAGAGCAATGAAATAACATGATCGGGGAAAGAATCAAGTTTTATTCTTCGGCACTAATGGCTGGAAAGTACAAAAGAAATCGAGAGTAATACAACAAGAGAGAAATATTATGCTACTGGATGATCTCTGATCGGGGAAGATAGGGGCTGAGAGCCGCCAGCCTACGTCGAATCATCAGAAACAACCTTCTGTCTTTTTTCAATGACCCGATCATAAGTATTGCCGAACAAGTCATCAAAACCTAATTCATCAAGATTGAACGGCTTGGGGAAATGCTCCATGATCAAATTGAGATTCCTATCAACAAGTAAATCTTGGCTTTGTTTCACCGTCTTCTCGGTCAAAACATCCAGAAAGGCTTTCCCCTCCGGCGTGCCATCAAGGAGCCGATCCCCGCCTTGATCGGGTCCTCACTCTCACGCAGAAATTGACCAAGATGAGGTCCCAGAAACTGCCGAACGGTGTTTTCCAGGGAAACATTTAGCCCTTTCTCTCGTTGATAATCGATCACTGCTTGTCTAGTGATCTGGGAAACATTGGCAGAATAAGGAACGAGGGGATTTTCTCCTTTTGACTTGTCAAACTTCATTCCGGCAGATTCAGCCACCTTCACCTTTGTCCTAAGGTCATTGATCTCCCGATCACAACGTCTAACCCTTTCCTCCATCTCTGCTAGCTTGGCCGATGCCTTATCATATTTGTTGGCACGATCCTGCAAATCTTCCGCCAGCTTACGGACAGCAGCAAGAAGGATCTGGCTATCATCCCGGTCGCTTACCAGGAGCTTCATTTCCTGTTCGGCAGCTAGGAAAGCCCGGTGGTAATATACACTGGCCTACAAACGACAGACATGGTCAGATGAGGTATAAGAAGGTCAAAAAATAATAAACAAAGTTTAAAAGGATCCATACCTTGAAGGACTCAAGATGACCTGCCTCAACCAAGTCAGACCAATGAGTCAGGTTGGAGAAACTGGGGGGAACATTTAAAGAAGTACTACACCACATAGAGGCGGGTGTCTGCCCGAACAGGCATCTTCCCTCTGCCCGAGGCCCCAAGTTGGAAAACTCCACAAACATCCGATCATCGACCGGCACGTTGTTAAGAACTGCATTCTTGGGTTTAGGAGGGAGACAGGTTTTTAGGCTCAATCTATGGACCGGTCAAATCTACTATATGATCGATCAGGACAAGCTGGGTACCGACATTTCACCGACATTCTGATTTTCAGCGATCAATTTCTCTTTGCCTTTCCCAGTAGAGGCAGTCGAAATAGGAACATGTGTGGAACGCCGAGCGGCAGCAAGAGGAATCACGCCTGCAAAGGGAAAAAACAAGGATAAGGAACAGAATTGAACGAAGATCATCGGGCTAAAAACAAGCGAACTTACCAATTCCAGCAACCAACATCTTGGAAGAAGTGACAAAAGATCAAAGATTCCGAGAACCTCCGAGACGCAGAGATTCAGATTGGGAAAGAAGAACGGCACATCCAGCCTAGGTTCAGAATCCCGAACTGGGTAAGCGTTCCACCGATCGGGATATGGAAGTGACTTGCCCACGCGAACGAAAAGAAATTGTTCCTCCTAGTTAGCTGGCGCAGTAGGGTTCTCCGTGAATAACTGACGGTCAGCTCGAGCCACCAACTTCAAATACCCAGTAGTCCAATAAGGCTGATAGCAGTAATGATATAGGAACAGATCAACATTAGGAGTAATCCCCAGTTCATGACACCGGATGATGAAATCATTCAAGATGCGATAGGTGCTGGGCACAAGCTGAGCCGGAAGCACAGAAACCCGACGCAAAAAAGCTAAGATAAACGGGTGCAGGGGGAAACGAAGTCCAGCCACCAAAGCATCAAGATGTACTAGCACATGCCCCGGACGGTGCCTCATTGGATGCTTAATGAATCCAACATAAAATTCCCGAGGGGGAGGCAAAAGTTGGTGAATCTGCCGTTTGGCATCCTCAGGAAGGCATTGACTTTGTTTCCGGATACGGGTGAAGTGCAAAGGGATGCGAGGTGGCCATTTGGGCATCCCTTTATGGTAAATGGCGAGATCATCACCCGATAAACACTCATCATCTGGGAGAGGTTGTTCGGGTTGTTTCGATACAGAAGGATTTGTGCAGTCAGGTACTTGGGATGATGAGCCCCCGGCTTTATTAACAGGGTAAGTTTTCCCTCTAGGACAACGAATGAGCGACATATCTTCTTCTGAAGAACCGGAGGAGAATAACATAAAAAACAGGAAGGGAGCCTGAGGATTCTAGAGAGAGAAAGCTCAAAGAGAAGTAGGAAAGATTTGAAGAAACAGCAGAAAATTGAGAAGGAAGCACCTCTCTTCTTATAGAAGAGAGTGCCGCCCAAAACCTGGACTCCATGAAGGACACGTGGCAGAATGTGGGTGCAAACAATTATGACGCATTTATGCACTAGTACAAAAAGAGCTTTTTACATCACACTTTTCACATGTGTTATCCAAAAACCCATGTGAAAACATGACGCAGGGTCAATTTTACAATTTTCAGAAATATTTTTACATCGGTTCCTCTTATAACTGATGTGGAAATAGTGTCTTGGGTATATTTTATAATATAAGAAACTATTGCACTTCGGTTTTATTTATACCCGATGTTGGAAAAAAACGGGGTGCATTTTATAAATATAGGAATTTATTTTCCACATGGGTTATAAGTTGTAACCGATCTGGAACTTGGAAGTCAATTTAAAAAGGATATATGAGATTTCACGCTTCATCCTTCGTCCAAAATCCAGATCTCGTTTTTACTGAAGCACCGACGAACCACGTAGCAGCACGTCTGAGTAGCTGAATCACCGTGAACAAATTCCTCCCCTGCGGTTGCAACTAATCTGACCGACGAGCGGCTAATAAGGAGCGAAAGCTCCATCACCGTCGCCCTTTAGGCTCCAACCGCGCCTGATAAAATAATCTGACCATGTCGCCGAGCCTATGTATCCGCCGTCTGCTCGCCTGTCACTGTTGGGCTACCTTTTCCATCGGTCACGGGTCACCGCCCCAGCTCTTGTATTTTTAAGGTACTCCCTCCATCCCCTAATATTTGAATACTAAATTCGTGTTAATTTATTATTTTTTTCAGTGCATTATATGATTCAATAGATAAAATTTTACTCTTTAATCTTCATTTTGATGTATAAATGTATTTTGATGTGTAAATGTATAAAATGTACTTGCCCCCTCCTTGTCGCTCACAAGTGTTTTAGCAGATGTGTTGTGGCAATGGAATGAATGGATGGTACACGAGAAGAACTATGAGGTCATAAAGATCATCCCTTTTATCATCTTCGGTTCCCAGGGGCGGAACTAGGGGTGAGCCGGAGCCCTCCCCTTCACCAGATGACAGATGTGTAAGATTGTAAGAGTATATATAAGTGTAATGTTCATTGGCCCCCTGGATAAGACGGACTGCAGTCTGAAGAGCCGGTATGGGTTTAGTAATCCTTTTTTTCCAATGTCTTTTGAAAAAATGAAAAGTAGAAAAAATGTAAAATGACATGCAGCAGGTCAGTAATGAATAGAATTTCAAATATAATTAGGTCTAATTTAAATTATTAGGTGTCACAAGATGTATTCGTGTAGTCCAATGCGAGTTGCGATTTGGCAGGCTGCCAACTACAATTGGCAAGTGAGCTAGCTGCAAGCAAGGTTCACCGGATGTGAACAAGGAGTCAAGGACAAGATGTGTGTTGCGAGCCGATGACTGTACTGAATTGAATTGGCGGCAAAGTATGCGGCATAACAAACTGTGTGCATTTCTGTTTCTGACTTCTGCCATCGGTTACGTTGCTTGCCTCTGCCTGGTAAGTTTATTCTTTTATTTTTTCAGATTTTGTGTGTGCAAGCAAGAAGTACCAGGTTACTAGTTTACTTGTTTAGTTGTGCAGTGTTTTGTAAATTGCTTTTATTTGCCTCTTTATATTTTAACCTGCAGCGGTACACCCTGCCATTTTTTAACTCCATTATTTGCTTAGTTTTTTTAGTAATTATTGTTTAACTTAGAGTTTACTTGTTTATAGAAAAGATGAATCTTTTAATATTAATGATTAATGAGTAAATAAGTGATGACTAAATTGACATGTTAGATTTTTACTTGATGACTATGTATTTTTACAATTATAACTGTGATATGATTTATTATTTTTTGGTTATGTATGCCTATGTATCAATTCATAATTGAGAGTGGTGGGTCTTTGAAACGTTCAATCCAAGAAAATAATATGTAAGAACATGCTAGTAAATTCAATTTAAGTGTTTTAATTGTCTAATATATGTATTTTGACATATTATAAATTTTTCATACTTTTAGCCCCTCTCAAAAATATTTCTAGTTCTGCCTCTGTTGGTTCCATCAAAACATAACCGAGTAGTATTGGAGCTTATATGCCAATAAAAATGTTTTGTTTGGAATATCTCAATCTTAAGAAAATTTGTGCTTTCGTAGTCTTTGTAGTGAGAGTTACTCGTTTGAACGCATAGGGAGAGTGATATCGTTTTATTTGGCCAAGTTTAACGCTTGTTGTTCACTTGTATTTTCTAGCGAGCATAGTATTGCATAAAAGTTTACATAAAATTCGTGTGTAATTGACAGAATAGAAACAATATTATCTATCTTTGTAATTTTCATTCACAGTATATACCTATTCGTTTATTTTTATAATTACACATACATGTTTATGCAATAACATCTTTTTTAGAAGTACTTGTTAGTTTAAGCGATTTAATGGTTGGGGATGAAAGTAGGAGTTGAATGCAGACGGCAAAAGTAAATAAAGTTGAGTGAAGTGATGATATGATTATTGGCTAGGCCTGCAAGACTAAATAGCAAGGCTGCTAGAATTGCTCTCGCTTGTACAGTTTACCCGATCTGGAAAGCCCGAAATACTAGACTATTTGGAGGGGCAAAGGCCACGAGTGATGAGAACTGATTTTGCCAATCAAGTGCTTAAATACAAGATTTTATATATACTATATCCGCCGAACATGATAAATTTCTGATGCCCCAATAGATCGGTTACTAGTTCACGGAACAGTTTGTGTTTTTGTCCTGTTATGTGAACCCCTGCTAGTTCCTATGAGTAGTGTGGCTGGTGTGTGTTCTTAGAGGACTATTTTGTTGCTGTTTGATATCTGTTTTTTTAATGTGGGTTTTCTTGTGATCTTTGTTGGTAACTTCGAGGGTATGCCCCTTAAACTTAGTAAATTTTGCCTATTTATAGCATTTATCTTTTATCCAAAAAAATGATTATTGACTAGGTTTGATAATGCTACTGATAAGGTTTGAAACATACGCAGTGGATTTGTGTAATAGAGTGCTTTTCTAACGTTCAAACGTTTGGATTTGTTTAATAGGATGCTTGTCTAATATTCTAACGCTTGGATTTTATTGTATTTCATTGTTCGCTCTTTCCTCTTGATGCGTAAAGAGTATGGTTTCTTGTCATTTATTAAAATGTCATGTTATTTTACTCAAGAGCATGTGGAAGTTAGTGATGAAGTGGAGAAGAGCAACATTAAAAGAGATGAAGACAAAATACAAGATGTCTGAGAGCTACACGCCACCGTCTTCATCTTCATCCTCATCATCTTTTAGATCAGAAGGGGGTTCAGGCTCCCTGCCAGCTACACGATCGGCTTCCCTTTGAACATCTCGTCCATACTTCTCAAATTGGGCCTGAACGATATCGACCGAGGGGAGATCAGAAGCTTCAACCGGCCTCCCAAGTACCTGCGGCATTTGGGCCAACAAAGGCTGCAGGATGTGCTGGCAGCCCTTGACATAGAAATTTTCCGGCCAGGGAATCATTCCAACGTTTACCCCGAGGATCCTTATCCAGAAGGGCCACTCCTGCCGCACGCCGTTCATCACCCTGGGGGAACTTCTCAAAGGTAATCCCCAAATATGGCTGGAAGTTGCTGCAGGGCGTAATCCTCTTTGATAGCGGTGAATTCATCAGAAGATTTGAACGCCTCCCGAACGGCAGACAGATCCACATTTACCTCAGTAGGACCGTCCGGGATGCGGGGAAGCGCCTCTTCAAACCTAATCTGAGCGCCCTCAGCAGCAAAGACTTTGGCCTGGGAAGCAGCAAGCTGGACCCGTAGGTTGCCAAGCTCGATCTCGAGCCGTTGCTTTTCTTCAGCAGCCTTCCGTTGGTTGCCGAGCTCGATCTCCAACCGTTGTTTTTCCTCAGCAAAAGCCTTCTGTTCGACCTCACGAGCATGGAGAAAAGTGGCGGCCTCTTTTTCCGAGTTAGCCCGAGCCACGATCAAGTCCCGTTCCTTGGCCAGACGTGCTTCCCGTAACTGCAGGCTATATAGCCCCATCTGCAAACTGTTCGGAGAAAAAAGATAAGAAACCTTGATTCATATAAGAAACAAATGGAAAGATAGAAAATGAAGTACCTTCAGGGCTGTTAAGGCAACACAATCCTCCGCCTGATCGACGGGAAGATCGGGAAGCCGAAAGTTATTGAAGAAGGCAGAAGTGGACCAGATCTGGTTCATCAAAGAGCCGGCCTTTTCCAGTATCTCATGAGTCGGATCCTTCGGGGGAATCCTTTCGATCTGACCCACAATGTTGGCCGGATTGGCCTGATCGGCCTCCATGGTCACCTCCTGAGCAGCCTGGACATGCTCAGAAAAATGATACGATTGATCAGACCCGAACGACTTGTCCATCACCATATCCTCAGGCTCCTGATAATGAGGAACCTGCTGAAGAGGCTCAGCCACCTGAACGGGTAGAGAGAACCCGACATCTTGAGAAGTGATGGGGGAAGGCTTGGCCTTGGGATTCTTCTTGGTCTTCTTCCTCTTTCCCACTCCACCAGCTGGAAGCACACGACTGTCATCCATCGGAGTATCTGTGTTGGGAGCTGAAAAAATAAAGACAAAAGTCAGTACCGAGCGATCTTGCCGCTAAGAAACTAAGGAGGAGTGTTTCTCGCACGAGAAGGACCGCCCGGTCCATGGCACTTGGTTCTCAAAACAAATAAACCCAAGAGTGCGGGTAGTACCTATCCCGACTTTGATGAATTGATCAGGAGTCAAGTAATCTATAATGTTGCAAGTTTTGGCCTCCTCCACTGCAAAAACATCCTTACAGATCGTCCCGGTAAGAACCGGATCTGGTGATTTACGAGAAAAGGCATTCCACCTATTCGGAATCAGATTATCCAAGACTGAAACGAAGAAAAACCGGTCTTTCCACCCCTTGATTGAAGTTAGGTTACCCTTGAATAATATATGTCCCGTTCGGGCGGTTCTAGCCAAATACCCGTGGGTCTGCTGAGGGGCCACTTTAAAAATTGATGAAACAGATCCAAACTGGGCGTAACTTTGACATCTACACAACGGCAAATGAAGCCGGCCATCACCCGATAGGAGTTCGGCATGATTTGGGCCGGTACTACCTCGTAAAAATTGAAGAAGGACATGAAGAATGGGTGCAAAGGAAACTTAAGCCCAGCTTTCACCGAGTCTAAATGGATCACCACCATCCCAGGGAGGTAGCGCATTGGGTGAAGCCCAGCCCGAAGACGGAAATCCACCGGGTCCAGAATTAGGGCTGGAATTTGAGCCCTTTTGTGAGAAGTCAATTTCTGCCTCCTCTCCCTGATTAACCTTAAATCCACCCTATAGCGAGGGACATCGCCCGGGGGACCAGCTGCCATTGAAGAAGGTTCATCGCCAGACATCGTGCCATCAGAATCCTCACCGGAAGGGTTAGACTCACCTGAGGAACCTTCCTCAGCCGTCTGCGCAGTCGCATTACTGGCGACATCAGCAAAAGGGACTTCTATTGCGTCTGGTACAACGACGTCATGGGTTTCCCCGAATCCGAACCAAAAGAAGATGGTCGAGAAGACATGATGTACCGAACGCGAAGTGAAAGAAACAAAAGGGAGGGGTAGAAAGTACCTGAACACTCGAAAAATTGCTGAGTCCTAGAGAGAAGGCATAGCTAAAGCACGAAGGAAATGAGAATTCGAAAGCCATAACCAAGGAACTAAGGCCTATTTATAGCCTGACAAGCGCCATTTCGTCGACCAACAAGATAAAGACACATCACCAGGAGCGTTTGAGGAAACACGTGTCACACAGGAAAATAAAAGACAGTAATCATGACGATTATGGAAAACTGAAACGACAGCCGCAGGTAAGCCGTTACATCAAGACATCGGGAACCGACGAGATCTGTATCCCAATCAACAATCGGTGTAAATTTTCTACTTCCGTATGCCCTCACTACCATTCGAGACATCGGAAGTGGGGGACTCGTATTGGGATATTGGACAGAAGGCCCAATACCCGGGCCAGAGGCCCAAAATATCCAGTCCAATAATTAACCCAGAATCCAGACGAAGAATGGCCCAGTGAGGTATATGCCCCGAACGGGAATATATCGGGTCAACCAAGATACTTTGGGCCAGATCAAGGATGTGTTCGGCCTGGTCCATGACTCCGTTCGGGCAACGGACAACTTGCAAGTGGTAAGGTGCATTAAATGCTAGCGTATGACATCAAGAATTGGGAGCATGGGCGTTCAAGTGGCTGGATTAGCAACCAATCAGCATAGAGCACCCCATACCCTTCATTAGTATAATAGAGGGATTAATATCATTGTAAAGGGTTAGCATTTTGATACTCAAGGCCTAGAATAGCTTCATTACTCTTGTTCTTGTATTAATCACTATTCCGACGTACCGTTCGGGAAGTTTCATGTGTAATCAGCGAATTGCATAATACAAGTGGGCTCTTGAGCATATTATTATTCATCTTTTATATTTTCTTATACCCTCAAGTTATTAGCTACGTCCTGAAATATCCAAAGCGTGTGTTGGGCTTTCGGATTTACGGGACTTAATCTCAACAAAGGAATAAGGATAGAGATAAAATCCATAGAATATGTGAAATTTCATTTAAATCTAGATAATTCCATGATTTTGAAATCCACAAAATTTCACATAAAATCCATAGAATTCATGGAAATTGATTTAAATCCATAAAACGTTAAAACCCAACACTTCTAAAATTTATTAAAATCATTATTGGAGACACTCCTAATATTCAACACTGTCTTTGGATGTGGGCTATAATCTAAGTGTTAAAGGGCACCCGGTCACATTGAAGGGTACCTGTCGCAATTCCAAAATTTGGGAAACTCAAAACATCAACCAAAAAATATAAGCCCAGAATCCACAAGGTATATAATCATAAAGCACGGAGGAATGAGGCATGAAGTCTGAAATTCTGAACCTCGGCCAAGAAGATGGAGTTTGCCAAGAGGAAAGCTGCGACTTTAGCTGCAATGAACTCGCCGGAGCCGGACAAATCTCCGAAAGGCAGCATAGACGCACCCATCGTTCCCCTACTCACAACCATCAACTCTCATCCTTTTTATTTCACCACCAGCTCTTGCTCCGGCCGCATCTCCATCTTCGCCCACCCCACCACACCTTCTTCAACCAACCCTAAAAAGGCCAAAGGTGGGAAATGGGTCTTCATCTCACACGACCCAGTTGATCCTAACTCAGTTTTACCACTTCTGTTTGGAAGCGAGTTGACTCAGGTCGATCCACACCACAGCCTAGTATTCAGGTTCGAGCCTCTAATTATTGCCATTGAGTGTAAAGACGTGGAAGCGGCTCAGTGGCTGGTCTCATTGGCTATATCGTGTGGGTTTAGGGAGAGTGGGATCACTAGTGCCACTAAAAAGAGAGTGATAATCTCTATCAGGTGCTCGATTCGATTGGAAGCTCCATTGGGGTATACCCACAAAATAATGGTTTCGACGGAATACTTGAAGTACATTGTTGAGCTTGCTAATGAGAAGATGAGTGCTAATAGAAAGAGAACTGATGGGTTTCTTGATGCTCTGTTAAAGAAAGGATCTTTTGGGCATCATATTAGCAATGAAAAGATTTTGGGCAAATATGAAGTGGATAGTGATGAATCTTCAGCTTGTCTAGATGGTCCCGAGTCAGAATTCATGGAAAGTTCTTCCAAACATTTGAATGATACAAAATGTGGTAATTAAGAACTTTCTTTATGAATTGACTTGCTAGTTGACCATATCTTCTACTTCTCTTTTGTTGTGTGTATGCTGGCTGGTATCAGGGCCGTCTAATGAATTTGGGAATCCCGGTTCCAAATCTAAAATCGAGGCCCCATATTAATATAATTTTTTTTTTTTAAAAAATCAATTCAAATACTTATACTCAAATCAATTGAATACTCATTAAATAATGTAATAATAAAATTTCTAAAACTTACTTAATACTTGATTTGAAGCAACACAACTCATTATTCAAACAATTTGAGTAAAAGAGAACTTAAAGGATGAACGAAAAAAATGATGGATTTATAAACTATTTTTCTTTCTTGCTAACTATATTTTACCGATTAGTATTAATATGTAATATTACTATATAATACTAAAAAAAAATTAAAATCCGGGGCCTCATAATATCGAGGGGCCCTGTTCTGGATAGCCTATTAAACCCCCTGAAAAACGGCCCTGGCTGGTATTATGGTCTTGTGATACTGCTATTGGTTATATTATTTTATAGATTTGACTTGATTGGAGGCTTTTTTTCATATCAGATTATCTCTATTTGTTAGTCTTAGATTAGGAAATAACTAAATACAATACTTGATTGAATAATGTATTTCTATGTTTCCTCATCTTCATTTTTAACCATCTAATGTAAGAATAAATCAATAACATATATACCACTCTCCCCTTCATTTTCCTTCACCCCCCCAACCAAACAAGGGCTGAAGATTTGGCACAGCATGCAATGTCATTGCATGTTTACTTTACTGATTTTAGAGAGCACAATCTCTAGGCATTAGGTTGAATTGATTATTCTAGTTCTGTGTGTATGGTGAGTTGTTTTGTAGCTTTACTTCTTTACTGCAAAGTGCAAACATCTTGTTAATTTCTGTGAATTTTATCCCCAAGGGTATGTTGGAACTGGGGGTGTATCATGGAAAAATAAGAGATCAAAGTATAGGATATTTGAATGAAAAGAACATACTACTTACGTCCCTTTTTATTTAGCCATCTTTGATCCATTATTTTAACTAATATATTTATGTGAAACTTAATAAATTTATACTTTTGTGATAGTATTTTTAACAAAGAACATTTTCATATCATTTTCATATTATCAATATTACCATGTATAAATATATAACTGGATTTAACATCATTGACTTGAAAAATAGTGTTTGGAACTCATTAGTTGGACGGAGGAAGTATAAGGTGAAGATAAAACATTAGTTGGAACTCACTAAATTTTGTATTGACATTTTCTCAAACTCATTGTATCTATCTATTTACATTATATAAAGACTTCAAATTATACTCCACTCCCTCCCACTAAGGTTTTCCAACTTTTCTTATTTAGCCGTCCCAAAAAGCTTTGCATTTCCATTCAAAGTAACAAAATTGCGGTTCATATTATTTCTCTTTCTACTCAAATTTCAACCACACAATTTTTACTTTATTATTCCACGCGCAAGTCAAGATTGGCCAAACCTTTATGGGAAGGGAGTAATAAAACATCAATCTTATTTCATTTTATTTTACATATTCCAAGTTAAAACCAAACACAAGAAACTAATTCCTTTGACACTGTTTTCCTATTGCTAGCATTTTCCAGGATCCAGAAATACCTGAACCAAATAAGACAAAGAATTCAAACTCATTCACAACCCTCTACGTACAAATCTATTTATACTTGTCAATGCGTAAGAATTTGGTAATAGTCTAACTACTATGTCTTGTTGCAGGATACATTCCCTTAAAATATGACAGCCAATCTGAATCTTTAAATCATTGACAGGATCGTTAACGGTTTCTGGTTTGAACCTATCGAGCACTCAAATGCTAATCACTGGCGAGTCAATTGAAAGGATTTTCCTGTGGGGTCACTCTGCTTCTGCAATTGATGATGCATTTGACAAGAAGGTTCTCATTTTTGGTGGGTTTGGAGGTCCAGGCAGACATGCACGAAGAAACGATTTGCTGATTCTTGACCTAGAATTCAGTAGATTAGAAGTTGTTGATGTTCGGGGAATGCCATTATCACGTGTGGGTCATACGTCTTTAATAGTAGGAAAGCATATGTATGTGATTGGTGGAAGAGCTGACCCACTAAATATTCTGAATGATGTGTGGGCTTTTAGTTTGAACAAGAAAGAATGGAAGCTCTTGCAGTGTTCTGGCTGTTTATTTCCACCAAGGTAATTTGCTATGCATCTTTACTTTAGCTCTGCTAAGTGCATTAGATGTCTTCATTTTTTGTACCTGTGATGCAGAATTCTTCTTTTTTATTTCTAGCTTCTTTATAAGTGTTGTTGTTATAATTATTATTCATCCCTGCTTGTTTTTAAGAAAAATTCCAGAAAATGGTTTTATTTTTATTTCAGTGTTTGGTACATTACTGCTACTAAAAGTACTATGTGTTTGGAGGATTGTAAATTGTTAACTTGTTATGGTTAGCATATTATGGATAACTGATGACGACACTCAAATTGTCGGCCAAAATAATCAGATATGATTTTCATTTTCCTTGAAATAATCATCATCTTCCTAAGGAAAAGACTTTCTACCCCTGCTGTTGTGGTGTAACCTCCTAATTTATTTTCTGTAAAATTCAACACTTTATCATGCAGACATCGACATGCAGCAGCAGCGGTGGGTTCAAAAATATATATATTTGGAGGAATTCAGGCTGATGTTATATTGTCATCATTACATGTACTTGACACAGAAGCCATGGCATGGACTGAACATCAAGCTGAAGGAGAGCATCCATGTCCCCGTCACTCCCACTCCATGGTTCCATACGGAACCCAACTATATATATTTGGGGGATATGATGGGGAGAAACCCCTAGGTGACCTTTTTAGTTTTGATACAGAAACGCTTCTCTGGAAGAAGGAAACTATCCCTGGTAAACTGCCAAGTCCTAGGTTTTCCCACTCTATGTTTGTTTATAAGAATTTTATTGGCATTATTGGAGGATGTCCCATTAGTCAAAGTCAATATGAACTGTCCTTGCTTGATATGCGTTCACACCAATGGAAGCATATCGTGGTCAATTCCTTAGAAAATGATATCTTAATTAGAAGCACTGCTAACATTATAGGTGATGACTTAATCATGATTGGTGGTGGGGCTGCATGTTACGCATTTGGTACCAAGTTCAGTGATCCGGTGAAAATAAACCTTTTCCCACTGTTGTCACTGAAAAGTGGAGAGCTTAGAGAATCTGGTGAAGAAAGTGGAAAATGTATTGATGGTTCCTTTTGGGCTATAAGGATTGAAAGAAAATATGCAAAGTTGGTGAAAGACGTTTTGAAAAAATTTGGATGGTTAGATCTTCGAAGAAAGGTTTACTCTCTTGATGATGGAATACATATATGTTTGCCTGTGACAGAATTTTTTTCCTCAATATTTCCTGATAAGAGAACAGACTCTTCTGCTTATTTCGATTCTTCAAAACCGATCTTTGAAAGTGAAAATCCTTTAAAAGATATTTCCAGTTCAACGGAATTCAAAGCATTGAAAGTTCTTACAGAATGTCATGCAACGAAAATTGAAGATAAAGTTGTAAAAGTGAAAAAGGCATCAAACACTTCTTTAGAAGTAATGAAGGAATCTGTAGTCTCTCTAATCAGTCAAAGGGGATTGCCGTTACAACTCTTAGATCAGCTACCATCAAGGTTTCACAAGTTTCGTTTTTTTCTTTTAAGAAAATTTACATGTTTTTGTTGATATATATGATTTAAGTCATTAAATAATCCTTTTTCCCTTAGATGGGAGCGTTTGGGTGATATTGTAGTGCTTCCTAGGACGTGCTTCAAGGATCCTCAGTGGGACTCTATTGGGACGGAGCTTTGGAGTGCGGTTGCAAAGTCACTTGGAGCTCGCCGGCTTGCTCGACAAGTAAGATTTAGTTATTATCATTGATTAACATATAGACCGTTAAGTTGCATCACAAAATTATGCACAAGTAAATGATTGAATTAGTTTACAATGCTTATTAGATGTTTCAAACATCTATAAGTGGAATTATATATTTATATCATGTATCGTGTAATATCTATAATAGTCTACAAAATAGGTGTCACATTGGAGAAGTAATGTCGTTTCAAAATATCTTTCAGCTTTTGTTCTTCTAGTCAATTGAATATTTTCTCCCATCTTTGACGTTTTCTTAACTTATGTAGGGGACTTATTAGAAAGATTAAAGATCTCTAGCATCATAATGGAACAATCTTGCTTTAAAATTCACTGTACAGAAAGATTCCATTGAAAAAGAGGTATTACTTTCAATACTGTTAGGAAAACTGCAGAAAAGTGACCATAAATGTATCATTAATTGAATTGTAAAACTAATTAATCATACACCTTTTGTACTTTTTGTATATAAAGAAACTACTAATGCACTAATGCAGTGTGCTAAAATTTGTAGGGCAGAATATCTCCAAGTGGCACAAGAGATAGTAATTTGGAGATGCTAATTGGAGATAATGGGTGGGTACATCACCGTGAAAAAGGAATTTTATATTCATTTGATGCTACAAAGTGCATGTTCTCCTGGGGCAATCTCTGTGAGAAGCTAAGAATGGCCCACCTTGACTGTACAGATGAAGTTATAGTGGATTTATTTGCTGGGATTGGATATTTTGTGCTTCCCTTCCTTGTGAGGTAATAATATTTTTACCCATTTCAAATTTCTGTAGCAATATAAAATCTGCTGTCTTTAAACTCTTACTATTTTCGCTTTGTGTCCTTTTATTGTTGTTTGGAACTCATAAATACTAGGGAAATTGGAAGAGTATAAATTTGGAAGGATATAAATTTTTGAAGAGCGGCTCGAACTCAATTAATTAATTTATTATAAATGTTTGTTGAAACTCAATTAATTTACTTTAAATGCATGTTGGAACTCAATTTATTTATTTATTTGTATTATATACAGAGCAAAAAAATCAAATAATGAGATAACTTTCCTCAGCACATCCTTTTATAGCATTTTCCAGGATCCAAATCATACCCGTAGGATCCGGATTTTGGGAGAACCGAACCGGAGTAGTGAACCCCCGGTTCCAAACCGAAGGTACTACGCGGTTTCGGTTCCAGTTCAAAAACCGGCGGTTCCGTTTGAACCTTAAACCGCGGGCAGGTCTCTACCTGTAGGAGGTGTTTCACACTAACATTTGATTTTTAGATAAAAATGGGTTTCAAAATTATTGCCTACCATTTACTTAAAAGTGTGTTTTTGTATAAGCTGAAGTAGTTAAGAAAAGTATATCTTTCTGGTTCTTGTGTTTATAGCCCCCCCCCCCCCCCCCCCCCCCCCCACATAATATATCTTGTGTTCACGACAGGGCTAATGCCAAGCTGGTATACGCTTGTGAGTGGAACCCCATGGCTATTGAGGCACTCCGCAACAACCTTCAGGAAAATCTCGTGGCTGATCGTTGTGTAGTGCTTGAAGGAGACAATCGAATTGTAGCACCAAAAGTGGGCATTTTACCTTCGATGTTTTTGTTTTTATTTTTAATTACGTGTTCAGCATAGTAACAATATTATTTTGTTGTGCTTGTCTTTGGGGGGGGGGGGGGGGGGGGGGGATATGCAGGGTGTTGCACATCGTGTTTGCCTTGGGCTCTTGCCGTCAAGTGAGGGAAGTTGGGTCACTGCTGTGAGAGCATTAAGGTATTTTTATCATCTTAATGTTCTGTTAAATCTAAACTCTTTTGGGATTAAGGCTTGGATGTTGTTGTTGCTGTAATGTTCTGTTAAATCTAACAAAAATCTCCTGTGTATCTAGAATTCTAAGTGTAATGGTCCCTTCAATTTCTAATTGTTACACTTCTCTTCCTTCTCCAGATATTCTTTAGTAGATGGTATTTTAAGATATAATCATATAACATAGTTAGACAGCCAAAACAGAGAGTCCATTTGGTATGATTAAAATGTATGAAGTTATTGGTTCTGCTTTTCTGCCAAAGTTGCAGATGGATTGGCTGGATTTGTTGAATTATCTGACAGGAATTATTTAAAATACAAATTTATTTAAATATATTAAAGAGAATAATTTTTAAAATAAAAGTAATAGTATCTATGTTTTAGCCAAAAATCAACTCATGCACCCACCCACAGTCAGCCAGTGCAGTGATATAAGGCAGTGTTTGATCAAAACACTGGTTGATAAGGTTTGTAAGAGAGAATGGAGCCAAAAAAACATGCTCATAGTTTTGGATTTACTTGTTATTCATACCGTAACTCGTCTTTTCGAAGTGCAGGGAAGAGGGTGGGGTGATGCACATTCATGGGAATGTGAAGGACTCAGAAGAAGTCTCGTGGACCCAACATGTTTTACAGTCTATTGAAGATATCGCCAGATCCGAAGGTGGGTAATTACTCCATTCTTGTGACTTTTGTGCTTCAATATAATTTTTAGTGTAGTTTATATATACATAATTAAATTATCGATATTGATTTGAATTTTAGTCAGACCCCAAACTCTTTTGAGATTAAGGCTTGTATATTGTTGTTAGTTTAAATATTATGTAGTAGTATAAAACATTTAACTTTATGAGGTTATTTCTTAAATATTAATGATATAATTTTTTTGGCTCTCTTTTTCTCATAGTATCTGTTCTGTTAAATGCCGACATCATTGACTGGGATGAGTTTCGAACTTATGACCTCTTCCTTGGACAGTGATGCCATCGAACCACAAGGTGCTTCGCATTAATGATATACTCCCTCCGTCCCTTAAAACTTTGCCAACTTTCCTCTTTTGGATGTCCCACTAACTTTGCCACTTTCTATTTTATGTAAAGAATTTGTGGTTCAATTTAATTCTCTCTGCTCTGTACAAACCTCAACCACACAATTTTTACTTTATTAATCCCTATGCCGGTCAAATTTTGCAAAGTTATAAGGGACGGAGGGAGTAAATCTGAGGGATAAAAATGTGACTAAAGTTATTATGAGTGTACCGCCATGTGGGGTGTAGGTAGGGGGGCCTTGCAGGGCCATGGCCCACCCCAAACTTGAAAAATGCTTTTAATTTTTGTTGCGGCCCAACTGAACACATAAAATTTATGTGTAAAAATTTGTTTGCCTTGCCTACGCTCCTCCCTACGCTCCTGCCATCACAGTCACTACAGTATAAATTTGAACATAATCTGGGTCACTAAAGTTACTAGTATACTTCATTTTTTGTCATATTTTCATCATTATTTCTAACTTTATTATCACTGGAGCTTAGAATTTGCAGTTCAGGACAAAGATAGTACAAGAACACTATTTGTGCCCTTTATTTATTTGGAGATGTGAATAAACATTATAAAGAATGCCATCTAAGTTATTCTTCTCAACAAAACTAAGGGTGTTGGATTATGTTCTTAGGTCGTGTTTGGGACATTTCAGTAGAACACACGGAGAGAGTGAAGTGGTATGCCCCTCGCATTCGCCACCTTGTTGCAGATGTAAGATGCAGGAGGCATAGTGAATAGGGCTGAGTGATACATGTAAGATACTAAGCTATACACGCTTCTGCAAAAAAAGCTATTTCTGGAGGTCTGGTGGATTGCTCGTGTAGAATATGCCGAAGTGAGTGCTGTTTTTAAGTTTTAGAAAGCAAAAAAAATCAAAAAAGCTTCTTTAATTTTTATTTTTGAAATTAAGAATTCTTTGATTTAAAATGATTTTTAAAGCATGATGCCTTTAACTACAAAGGTTCGTACAGTATAGGTGGACCTGGTCGAGTTCTGGTTTCGGTCTAGCCGGCTCAGGGTCCAAAGAAAGAGTTACCCGTAACCAGGACCAGATAATCTGGATACGGGTTCGTTTGTCGTCCCAAACTGGTATATATCCTATTTTAAAAAAATAAAAAACCTGGAACTAGTTTGCCCCGGGCCTATTTTGGATTCACTGGTTCCAGTTCTAACCTATTTCAGCCCGGAATAATAAAAATGGGCAACCAGTCTGATAATTTATCTGCCAGGTCTTAATTTCATCCGGTTCCGAAACAGTCACTGGGCCCACCACTGTCCTGTTTCATCCCGGAATGATAAAAACGGGCAACCAGTCCGGTATTGTATCTGCCAGGTCTTAGTTTGATCCGGTTCCGTAACTGGCACTGGGTCCATTGCTGTGGTTCAGTATTGATGACCCAAATTATATGCATCAGTGGTTGAGTGCAATGCAAGAGGTGACTTGCTACATCGCGAGATCTGATTGTTGTAGCTTGGGTTGCGGTTGCATTTGACCATTTGTTACTGTGATACTCTAAGTTGGATGCCATTCAACAGGAGCCACAGCGATTGTTGCCGTCATTATCCCCTGGCCTCAAGCTTGGTGACTGGTGAAGAAAACTGTGGGAGTACGCAACGGTTTTGGGCCGAGACCGGCTGGTCCTTGCCAAAGAAAGGGAGATATGGGACTGACCCTCTAGGTAGCGGTCCCAGACCGGGTTATGTAGACCGGTCAGTCCAGTCCCGGGCCGGGTCTTGGTCATTTTTTTAAAAATTGTCTAGTTGTTGGGGACCGAACCGGGCCCGAGATCAACCGATCGTGGTCCCAAAAATCCGCACCCGATTCCGAGTAACGAAGCCTGAGGGGAAGGGGAAAATTGGTCCTGAGCTGATCCCAAACAGTGCCGGGGCCAATTCCGGCTCGAGACCGGCGGACCGAGTTTACCCTTGTGTGGGAGTACGAAGTTTAGTGACCATGGGGGGAGGTTGAGGGTGATGATAAGTGGGAAAAGGGGAAGGGGGTAATGCACGAAGAGGACGATGGGGACTGAGGTTGTGTGTTGAGGAAGGAGATCCTAGGATCAAAATCGCAAAGAATAGTAACAAGAAACCCATAGTAACAAAGATGAAAGGTGATGGATGATGATGAGTGTGGACATGACACTATGGCATGACGTACATTGAGCTTGCATATATAAAAACTTGCATGGTTAGCAAAACCTTCCGGTTTTGCTACTTCCTGATAAGCATTAAACTAATTGTACACACTTTTTTGTACACACCATCTTACACACGTCTGTGTCTCTGTGAGAGTGTGAGCAGCTGGTGAATATGCCTGTTCACAGATAAAACATGATTCTTCTATGAACAGGCTATTCACAGACAATAAGTAACTGCTCACAAACATTTGTAAGCTGGTGTGTACAAAAAAAGTGTGTACAAGAAGAATTATTGTCCTAATAATGGCTCTTTATTTCTTTCTGTTTGCGTGTTTGGTGCTGTGTTATTGAGATGGTTCTATGATAATTGGTATCGTAGTAAATAATAGAATTATTTTAAGTTTTAGGGATAACTCGAAAATGAAAAATGACAAAGTTATAAGGAACGGAAGAAGTATATAATAATCGGTTCTTCGAGGCAATCCCGAACAATTCGATTTGATATGGTTCTAGACAGGTTTGGGATGGTTCTCGATGAAAAATAGATGTCGTACCATATTAAACAAAATATTTGTTCATCTGGTACTATACTATATTCTTTCTGTTCTGGTATGGAATATACTAGTTCTTCGGTATGGGATGAGAAATGCTAGCTCTAGTACTACCTCCGTCCCTTAAAACTTTGCCAAAGTTGACCGACACGGAGAATAATAAAGTAAAAACGGTATGGTTTAGATTTGTGCAGGGGAGAGAAATAACAGAAATCACAAAATAATTGATTAAAAAGGAAATTGGTAAAGTTTTTTGGGACGTCTCAAAAAGTAAAGATAGCAAAGTTTTAAGGGACGTAGGGAGTATTTTATTACTCTATAGTCCGTACTGTTATCTTGAACCGATGTGATTTGTTATGATCGATTTTTCTAAACCCGTTTTGGTGTGGTGGTACATGTGATGTGTTTAAGCATTATCTAGCTTAATTTAATTTGGTAAATGGTTAGTGGTTAACATGTGAGTAGACTTGGGGTAAATGTTTTTTTATACTCTTTGTTAAATGTAATTTAACATCAGCGAATTGAATAACTAAGTTGATTGGGCGTAGGGGTGGACTCGGGCCGGGCCAATCGGCCCGGAACCGGACCGGCCCGCTACTGTGCGGGCCCGGACCGGCCCGGTGAACCGGTTGGTTGACCGGTTCGGGCCACCCGACCCGGTGGGATGGCGGTTCGGGCTCGGGCCCTTCAAAAGGTGAACCGGCCCGGCCGGTTCGGGCCTGGGCCGGGCCAATTTATTTATTTATTTATTTTGATTTTTTTTAAGTTTTTGGGTTGGGCTGGGTATTTTAGGCCATTTGAGGTGGTTAGGGTTGGTTTGGGGGTGAGGGGGGAGGGTTGGGGGTTAACTATGGTTGGACTCGGGTCAGGCCACTCGGCCCGTGGACTGGCCCGGGCCGCTACTGTGTGGGACCGGGACCGGCCCGGTTCTCGGGTCTGGGTCCGGGTTGGGCCTAGGCCCGGGGGGTAGGGCGGGTCCGGGCTCGGGTCTCAAATTTGGTGAACCGGCCCGGCCGGGTCGGGCCCGGGCCAAATTGATTATTTTTTTCATTTTTGGGGTTCCACCCGGGTTGGGCTTGATGGGTAGGATGGGTTTTAGGTGGTTTGGGAGGGTGGGGAGTGAGGGGGGAGGGGTTAGGAAAGCAAAAAAAAAAAAATCCAAACCGGAGGCCCGGACCCGGTGGCTACCCGGGTCCACCATTCCTGAACCGCCGGCCCGCCCGGGCCTAGGCCCGACCCGGACCCGGCCCGGACCCGAGTCCACCCCTAGGGTTAACTAGGAAATGCCAAAAAAAAAAAAAAATAGAACCGAGGCCCGGACCCGGAGGTTACCCGGGCTGGTTCCGGGCCTCCCCTTCATGAACCGAGGCCCGGCCGGGCCCGAACCGGGCCCGAACCGGAACCGGTCCATCCCTACTTGGGCGTGTGAGCTAACATGGTCAAACATACTCCCTACATTGATATACTAGTATTATTCTTTCCTTCCCTAAATAAACACCTATATATTATCAATCTTAACCGACCAATTCACTTGCAACCTTCACTGTTGTTTGATTACAAGTCCAAAGTATCTCCAATCTAAGCCGGCCGCGGATATACGGAGTATATAATAGCTTATGTAGTCGATTAAACTTGAAAGGTAAATCACAATTAAGAGTCATTACCAGCTAGCTATTATATTTAGGAGTTATATATATTGAGAAAATGAAAGAGATTGAGGAGGCAAAGCGTCGTTAAAAGTCATCGCCAGCATGTGGCTTTCCATGCATTTCTCATCAATGATACGCTAGCTTTCATGTTTTCCCCCTCCGCCATTTTTTCAATCAGCCTGTGGTTAGGCTTATTCTCAGAGTGCATGCTCTTTTCGACCATCTCTACCTTATGTATTGCATTCGCTACAGGGATGTACTCCGTGCTTTTGTCTCACTCTCTTCATATTTCCCGCACCGTCCTCGTCCTCGCCCTCCTCTTCTTCCCGCTTTCCTTTATCCTTTTACCCCTTCTTCTTTGTGTCGGCTATTTTATCATACATTCATTAACTTCACAAGCTCTTATAGGAAACGATTTACATGAAAATCATCTTTGTCCGACATACTTTCATAAAAATATAAAATTTATACCTTTTATAAAATTATACATAGTACTAATCAAATTCATTGTCCAAAATTTATCACTAAAAACCCTTGGCCCACATGCTGATATCCCAAAAAGCTTTGCATTTTCATTCAAAGTAACAAAATTGCGGTTCATATTATTTCTCTTTCTACTCAAATTTCAACCACACAATTTTTACTTTATTATTCCATGCGCAAGTCAAGATTGGCCAAACCTTTATGGGAAGGGAGTAGTAAAACATTGATCTTATTTCATTTTATTTTACATATTCCAAGTTAAAACCAAACACAAGAAACCAATTCCTTTAAAACCAAATTTTATACTATATATACATATAGAGAATGAAATTTGGTTTTAAAGGAATTAGTTTCTTGTGTTTGGTTTTAACTTGGAATATGTAAAATAAATACAGGAAGGTGCTGGGGCAGTTGACTCACAAACATGGTACATAGATTCAGGCTGCTCCAGGCACATGACAGACAGCATGTGGCTCCTGTCAAACTATATGACAAAGGAAGGACTCAAAGTGACATTTGGGAATGTGGAAAAGCAAGGAGAAACCAAAGGAGCTGGAGATCTATCAATCAATGGACTTCCAAAACATATCTTATGTTAAAGGATTAAAGTTCAATCTCATAAGCACAAGCCAGCTTTGTGACAATGGTTATAATGTTACATTCTCCAAAGACATATGCTTGATTAGAGATGTCAAAAATGATAAAATTATGCTCTCTGGAAGAAGGAAGAAGGACATGTATGTCGTTGATTGGAACTCAGCTAAGGAAGGGATTTTCTTGGTGACAAAGGCAGATTCAAATCTAAGTTGGGAATGGCATAACAAGTGCAGCCATCTCAACTTCAAAACCATCAACAAACTATCCAGAAAATGATTGGTGAAAAGACTTCCAGAAATCAATTTCAAGAAGGATCATCTCTGTGATGCTTGCCAGAAAGGAAAACAAACCAAGGCATCATTCAAATCCAAAGAAGTAGAATTATCAACTAGACCTATGAGCCTACTACATCTTGACTTGTTTAGACCAGTTGAACCAACAAGCTTAAGTGGAAAAAGGCACACCGTTGTTGTAGTTGATGATTACTCTAGATTCACTTGGATCTTATTCCTCAAGAAGAAGAATGAGACAGAAAAGAAGCTCCCTGAATTGATGAAACTAATCCAGAATGAGAAAAGTCTCTCAATCCAGAAAATAAGGTCAGATAGAGGTACTGAATTCTTCAACTCTATAGTAATTCAGTACCGTGAAGAAAATGGAATCCATCACCAAACCTCTGCTGCCAGAACACCTCAACAAAATGGTGTTGCAAAGAGAAGGAACAGGACACTCAAGGAGGCTGGAAGAACAATTCTAGAAGCAACTGAATTGCCCAAAATATTTGGGGCAGAAACAATCAATACAGTTTGCTACACCCAGAATAGAAGTCTTATTCATAAGATTTACAAAAAGACACCTTATGAGCTATGGAAAGAAAGGAAGCTAAATGTTAGTCATTTCCATGTGTTTGGATCCAAATGTTTCATTCTAAACCATGGAAAGGACTATCTCAAGCCATTTGATCCCAAATCTGATGAAGGGACCTTTCTGGGCTACTCTGCAACAAGCAAGGCCTTCCGGATCCTCAACAAAAGAATTATGGTGGTAGAAGAATCAATCCATGTGGTTTTTGAAAACCACACCACTGCTCATGAAAAGAATGAAGGTGAGCCATCTAAATCAAAGAAGGATACTGGAGAGGCTCCAAGCTGCCTTCCCAATAATATTCAAAAAGATGATGAAATCTTGAAAGCAGCAGTTGACTCATATGGCAGCTCACTGCCAGCAGTTAACTCGTATGGCAGCCCACTGCCAGCAGTTGACTCAATCGGCAGCCTACTGCTAGCAGTTGCTTCCAGAAACAAGCCACTACCAGCAGGTGACTCACCAAGGAACAACTTTCCAGGCACTCATGAAATCCCTAATCATCCTATTCTACCAGATGATATTGAAGAAGAAGAAGAGGAGGATGACCAACAAATTGAAACCACAACAACCACATCTGACATTAGATGGTTGAACAAACATCCTCCTCACCAAATCATTGGAAACATCCATGAAGGGGTTCGAACCAGATCAGCAATTCAAAGAAAAACACTATTCTCATGCTTCATCTCACAAACTGAACTCAAGAAAATTGAAGAAGCCCTACTTGACTCTGACTGGATACAAGCCATGCAAGAAGAACTCAACCAATTTGAAAGAAACAATGTGTGGGAGCTTGTGTCCAGACCCTATCATCAACATGTGATAGGAACCAAATGAGTGTTCAGAAACAAGATGGATGAGGAAGACACAATTGTCAAGAACAAGGCAAGACTAGTAGCCAAAGGCTACTGTCAGGAAGAAGGTATAGATTTTGATGAAACCTTTGTTCCTGTTGCTAGAATTGAAGCTATAAGAATATTCTTATCCTATGCTGCCCATAAGCAATTCACTGTCTATCAAATGGACGTGAAAAGTGCCTTCCTAAACGATCAACTAGAAGAGGAGGTATATGTGGAGCAGCCTCCTGGATTTGAAGTCAACAAAGAGAAAGATCTAGTCTACAAACTACATAAAGCTCTTTATGGACTCAAACAAGCCCCAAGAGCATGGTATGACACTCTCTCTGAATATTTAGTGAATAATGGTTTCACTAAAGGCAAAATAGATAAGACACTATTCAAAATTGAAGGTCCCCACATTTTGATTGTTCAAATATATGTTGATGACATAATTTTTGGAAGCTCAAATCAAGCATTATGTGAGAAATTTTCAACTCTCATGCAAAACAAATTTGAAATGAGCATGATGGGAGAGTTGAACTATTTCTTGGGACTACAAGTGAAGCCGACTCCACAAGGTGTCTTCATCAACCAAGCCAAATATACTAGAGATCTCATGAAGAAATTCAAGGTTGAAAACAAGTCTACTGTGAAAATTCTCATGAATACATCCCAAGGTCTAAGTCAGGATGAAAATGACAAAGATGTTGATCCCACACTTTATAGAGGTTTTATTGGTTCCTTGCTATATCTTACCACTAGTAGGTCAAATATTTCCTATTCAGTTGGTGTGTGTGCAAGGTTTCAATCAAAGCCTAAAGAAAGTCATCTCCTAGCTGGAAAGAAAATACTGAGGTATCTAAAAGGTAATCCTAACTCTGGATTATGGTACCCAACAAATGGAGGTTTTGAACTCTATGGATACTCAGACTCTGACTTTGCTGGATGCAAAATTGATAGAAAAAGTACCTCAGGTACTTGTCAATTAATTGGTGGAAGACTTGTTTCATGGTTCAGCAAGAAACAAAACTCAATTGCTACAAGCATTGCCGAAGCTGAATACATAGCTGCAGGCAGCTGCTGTGCTCAAATACTCTGGATGAAACAACAATTGAAGGATTATGGAGAAGAAGCAAAGGAGATTAGCATCCTGTGTGATAACACAAGTACTATTGCAATCACTCACAATCTTGTGTTTCACTCAAGAACCAAGCACATTGAGATCAGACACCATTTTATTAGAGAACATGTTGAGAAGAAGACCATCAAGCTAGAGTACATCCCTACAGAGAAGCAGTTGGATAACATATTCAACAAGCCACTGAATGAAGCAAGATTCAATGCACTAAGGCAAGAGCTTGGTATTTTAAATAATCTTGATCAAGTGAAGGAATAACCATGCACCTATTCAGGGGGAACTTAACTCCAAAATCAAGGGGAATTCCTAGCCACATGCTGAGGGGGAACTCACAAGGGTAGTCACCTGCTAAAGGTAAGCTACTCAAAATCAACAAGGAATGAAACATTAAGGTCCAAGAAAATCTATTTCAGACTTTCAAAGAAAGAAGGAATCAAAATTCAAGCAGTGGACTCAGCAGGTGACTTCATTCTAGCAGCAGTGGACTCAACAGTTGACTATCATCTAGCCCACTGCTACTTGAGCAATGAGGGGAAATGGCACTAATACGCTCATAAAAAGGAAGGGAAAACGGACTAAAGAGAAAGAAGAAAGGCAAATGGAATCAAAAACACTGGTTCACAAATTCGAGCAGGTGCCTGTGTTGTGCTTATATTTTACACAGTTTTTAGGCTTAGTTTGTTGATAATTTTAGTTATTAAAGTTGTGTTTTTGTACATATTTATATTATTTGTTGTTAATTTGCATTAGTACGGTCCTATGTGTGTATTTTGTATTTTCAGGTACTTTTGATTTTATTTGGATACATTTAGCATGAAGAAAAGAAGAAAATAAAAGTTCAAATTGGAGGTTAATAAAAGTGGAATTTCATTCAAAACAAATAAAGAGTAAATTGAAGGAAAGAAGCAAAAGATCAAAAGGCGAAAGCAAAGCTTCCAACCCACAACCTCTGGCATCCCTATAGGCACTTCATCTGTTGGGCTACTACACACTATTGGAAAATTATTGCACTTTGTTGTACATAAACTCAACTGTTCCGTAAATTCCAGCAATTAATGATTAATCACCTTATCATTATATTGCCTTAATCCATTTCCTTCCACACATAAGTTCGAACCAACGTCTCTCTAAACATCTCAGAAACATTTCCACTCCCTTCTCTCTTCATTTCTCAACCCCAAATCATCAACCTATCTTCAACCACAATTAATCACTTTCTCATTCAAGATTAAGTCAAGATTAACATCAAAGCTCCAAGGATTGTCATCTACCACAAGTTTGATCTTTCTTATCTCATTAAATCTTGTACTTTAATCACGGATTCATCTATTTCTATGCTTCCCAACATGTATAGCTAAATAAATTTGGGGCTAGAAATTGGTTAATGAATTGTTCTTATCATGTTTTAATTTGTATTTATTTTAATTGTCAAGTTTGTTCTATTTAGATTGTTGTGTCCAGAAAATTAATTATGTTGTGTTTGTGATATATATTATGAGTACTCAATCATAAACATATTGTTTGTTAAATACACAAATGAACACTTTCTGAACACACCGTTAAACTTCTTTTACCTTGTTCCGGATTGAAGTTTTACGGGAGAATTTAATTATTTAATTATATTATTTACACCACGGGGTTGGGTAAATAATCTAGTTAATAATCAAGGTTGTCGTTGCACTTAAACAACTAGTCTCAATTTGGCCATCACCGAGAAATGTTGACTAGTTACTTATTTTAGATGACTTGTGTTGGGTCCTAAAATATTTATCTACAACTTCTCACAATCTATATAAGAATAAATTTAGCAATTATGTCTTTCAAATGAGCATTGAACAATTAGTTACCAATTTCTACCCCTATTTGCTATTGGTTGAACTTTGTGTTGATAAAAATCTCTTCTCTCAATCACTTTTATTTAATTACTTTTCCAAGCAAACAAAAATCAAAAGAAACGCATTCCCAACATTAATCCTTAGTTTGTGCTTAATTATTTTATTTCCCGCTTCTTTGTGGTTCGACAGCTTACTTCCTTGGGTAAAAAAAAAATAATTGTGTGCCCATTATATGCTACACACCAACTTGGCGCCGTTGCCGGGGAAGCGTTTTTGAAAAAAAATTGAAAGCATAAATTTTCGATTTTAGTTATTGTAAATTGTATGTATATTATTTTGTTGTTATCTTGTTTACTTTTGCAGGTTCAAAAAAAAACAAAAAAAAAGTGATTAATTAAAGTACAAAAAAAAATTGGACTGTGATTAGTTACCTTACCTGAGCATTGGAGTTGGACTTGTTGAATGAACATATCTCGACATTCGGACCATTGAACATATTGTTACATTTTAATTCAAAGGATAATCCGCCTATATGGCTGGACCGCTTACTTGTACATTATAATTCAAAGGATACTCTGCCTATATGGTCGGACCTTTTTTTCTTTTTATGGTGGTTCAAACCCCAACTTTTTAATTTCGGCACTTTAATTATTGCAATTGAATTTATGCACTTTAATTATCGCAATTTAATTTCCGCATTTTACTTTCAGCATTTTTTTTGCATCCCCATGCTTGTTGGCCGTGTCCACTTGTTGGTGGAGTGCAGTTTTTATTTTATTTTTTCTTAAATAATCCCCAGACTGTCGGCACAGCTGCATCTTGGTGGAGACTGTATTTATTACTGTAGCTATTTTTTTCCCTTCTCAAATCACCATATTTGTCGGCCGCCGCATCCTGGTGAATTACTGTATATATGCATATTGCTTTAAGGGCTCACTAGTCTTATTCGGTTTATACCAATTGACTACGTGCGAACCTTAATTAATTAATTAATTCCACAATTTTTCCTTTTCATCTCTCTCTCTCTCTCTCTCTCTCTCTTCCCAATCCCAATTCCCTTCTGCTTATGCTCACACGTTCACGTGGTGCGCATTGTGAATTATTATTCTGCTCTGACATCGAAAAGCACATACGTGAACAGAAAAAAATAAAAAAATGTCAAACGATGTTGTTGTTAATGAGCATGTACCCGATCAACAGATCGTGGATCAGGTTACGAGGACCAGGAAACCGCTGTATGATTATGTTACGCCTCCCGTGGATGAGCATGACAGTGTTATTCCACCGGAGGTTAACATGAATCACTTTGAAATCAAGCCTGCTATCATCCATATGGTTTCAAATGATCAATTTGGCGGAGCGCCAACGGAGGATCCAAATAATCACATCACAAAGTTCCTTCGAGCTTGCAACACCTTCAAAATCAATGGCGTGCGACCTGATGCTGTTAGATTACGTCTGTTCCCATTCTCTCTACGGGATCGAGCTCAGAGTTGGCTAGACTCTTTTCCGGACAATCACTTCTCCACTTGGGATCAACTTCATGGTGAATTTCTCAAAAGATTTTTCTCGCCATCTAAAACGGCAAAAATCCGGAGAATGATTCAAAATTTCAAACAAAATCCCAATGAGCCCCTCTACAAGGCTTGGGAAAGATTCAAAGATCTTCAGCGACAGTGTCCACATCATAACATCCAAAACTGGCACTTGATGACGACTTTCTATGAAGGCCTACACGAAAATTCTCGGATACTCGTGGACGCGTCAGCAAATGGATCATTCATGTGTCAGGAACTTGAAGAGGCAGAAGAATTGATGGAGCGTATTTCATCAAATGGATCAACATGGTATTCTGAGCGATCATCTGCTCCACCAAAAACCGGAGGCATGTATGAAGTTGATCAAATGTCGGCCATAACCACAAAGGTCGATAGCATGATGAATCTAATCCAAAAGATGTCACAAGTCTCTCTTGTGCAAAACTCTGCATCAACTCCAGCTCCCATTCCTATTCTTATGTGTGAATCTTGCGGTGGACAACACAATCAGTCCACTTGTCCATGGAAAGCAATGGAACAAGTTGACTATGTCAACTACAACAGGCAGCCCCAACAAAATCAATTTGGCAATTTCAATCATCAAGGTATTACCCTTCAAATCAATTTCCCGGAGCAATCAAAATGGAGCTTCTAATCCACAACAATCTTACTGGAGTGCACCACCTGGTTTCCAAAATCAACAACAGCAATTTAGAGGTGGTCAAGGTATTGTGAACCAGCAACAATATAAACCTACTCAAAATCTTCCATACCCTTCAAATCAACAACAAAAACCACTTCTGCCCACTCCTGAAACAGCCCAAACTCCCATCCTAGAAAACATTGTTGACCAACTTCTCAAGACCCAATTATCTCAAGCCGAAACTCTAAAACAAATCACTGAAGAACTTGGTCAACTCCGAGCTCACAACAGGATGCTTGAGAATCAAATTGCTAATCAAGCATCCACATCATCAATTAAAGTGACGGGTAAGCTTCCTGCTTGTCCCGAAAACCCGAGGGAGCAAATCAATGTCGTCACTACTCGGAGTGGGAAACAACATCAATCCTTGCCCCTTTCTAGTGATGAACAAGAACATGAAGTGTTGGAGGAAAGGGCCGAGCAACAACAGATAGATGGAAACAACAACAATGAACTTGATGACGGTACCATGCCAAAATCATCTGATGATCGTGAAGGGTCGAAGAAAGAAAGAGGCAGTTTGGTAAGGAAATACATTCCCCCAGTTCCTTATCCGAACAGATTGAAGAAAGCTAATATGGAGGAGCGGAGAACTAAATTTTTGAATGTTATCAAACAATTGGATATCTCAATTCCTTTGCTTGATGCCATTGCAGAAATTCCTTCATATGCTAAATTTCTCAAAGATATTCTCACAAAGAAGAAGGAGAATCCAGCCACTGTTGCAATGAGTCAAGAATGCAGTGCCATCATCTAAAATAAGATCACACCCAAGTTACGTGATCCTGGAAGCTTCTCAATTTCGTGTATCATTGGTGGATCTAAAGTTAATAAAGCTCTTTGTGATCTTGGTGCAAGTGTTAGCTTAATTCCCTATTCACTGTGTCAAAAGCTACACTTGGGGGATCCCAAACCAACAACAATGGCATTACAATTGCCTGACCGATCTGTCAAATATCCTATTGGCATTCTTGAAGACGTTCCTGTCAAAATTGACAAGTATTATATTCTAAGTGACTTTGTTGTCTTGGATATGGAAGAAGATGCCCGAGTTCCTGTTATTCTCGGAAGACATTTTCTAGCCACGACAGGAGCAATTATCAACGTTAAAAAGGGCACCCTTATCCTTGAGATTGGGGATGATAAGATTGAATTCAATGTACAAGAGTTGAGGAAGGATACACCTTGTGTCCTTGATGGTTACTATGTTGATGTTATAGACTCTTGTACCATAAAGACGTTTGATGAGTCTTATTGGCTTTCTAAAGATCCCATGGAGTACACCATACGAGAATCTTATGCAAATGAGCAAGCCAATGAAATGGTGAATTTATGCCTCAAAATGTTACAAAGCATATCTTTACCGATTCAGAAGAATGTTTTTTCCCGATTCGGAGTTCCACGATCTTTTATCACTGACAATGGTACTCATTTTTGCAACAAAGCATTGGAACGTGTCCTTTCCAAATATGGGATTCATCACCGACTCTCAACTCCATACCACCCGCAAACAAATGGCCAAGTGGAACTTTCAAACCGAGAAATCAAAACAATTCTCGAGAAAGTTGTTAATCTTTCCCGAAAGGATTGGGCCGAAAAGCTTGATGATGCACTATGGGCATATCGCACTGCTTATAAAAATCCCATCGGCACCTCACCATTCAATATGGTGTATGGGAAAGCATGCCACCTTCCTGTTGAGGTTGAACACAAAGCATATTGGGCAATCAAGACACTCAACATGGATCTTGCATTGGCGGGTGAGAAACGATTGTTGCAGCTAAATGAACTTGAAGAATTCAGACTTGCAGCTTATGATAGCTCAAAACTCTACAAGGAGAGAACAAAAGCTTTGCATGACCGGGTGATCAGCCGAAGAAAATTTGAACGGGGAGATAAAGTTCTTCTATTTAACTCACGTTACAAATTCTTTCCCGGAAAGCTAAAGACCCGATGGTTGGGTCCATTTGAAGTACTTGAAGCATTTCCATCTGGAGCAGTCCAGTTGTTAAACAAAAGCGGCCAAAATCTCATGGTAAATGGACAATGGTTGAAACTATACCATGATGGTGAGAGACAAGAGGCAACTTCTGTGTATTGCCTCACTGATCCGAAATATGAATGAAGAGGCATGGGTCAAGCTAATGACCTTAAACGAGCGCTTCTTGTGAGGCAACCCAAGTTTGTAAATTTCAAAAAAAAAAAAAAAGCAAAAAAAAAAAAAAAAAAAATAGTCTAGCTTTTTGTTTTTGGACTCTAAAGGGGCCACATCCGCTCGAAAGGACATCTCAACATCATCCGGCCGCACTTCAGGGAAGTTTTCTTTACACTCCTTTAATTTATTTTTCACTGAGGACAGTGCAAATTTCAAGTGTGGGGAGTGGGTAGTTCGACCTTGATTTCTTGTGTGATTTTTTTTTTCTTTTTCCTTGCTTGTTTGTGTGATTTTATTTTCTTTTATTTTTATTTTATGTGTTTGTTTGTGAATAAAGACCAGTCTTGTCCAAAATAAACAATAGACAAACAACACATTAGTTTACACTTTTTGTTACTAGTTGCCTTCATAACTTTTTAAATTATTCATTCACCTCTTTTGACGAAATGTGGTTTGAGTTTGAGAAGTGTCACTATAATTTTTTGAGAGTAACTTAGTATGAGCTTTGAACTTGATTCTTTTTAATACTTTAACATTAAACACCTTAGATTTTATTTTTCCAATTTATTGGTTAATAGTTGAATTAGTGAAAGTTTATGCAGTTTAAGATGTTCATACATTTATTCTCCTTGAAATTTTATTTGAACTTGACACATTTAGAAATGATTTAGGCCATCTTTGTTTACCCATGAATTCAAACATTATCCCTTTGTAAATAAATAACATTTTCCCTAGTAACCCCGTTTGAGCCTTTTCAGTGTACAAGTGTAAAATATCTTACTTCACTTGTTACTAAATCTTTTTTTTGTAACCTTGTAAATACATAACCTTCTGAAGCCCTATCCAAAGTTAATCTTTTCTAATCCTAGAGTAGATTGTCTTGTTACTTGAGAGTGAATAAATGGAGCTACTATTAAGTGTCATATGAGTGAAGTACATATTTGTTTGTAAATTTTGGGGTTAGTTTTTTATTGTAATGTTCAGTGTGTGCCCTATTTGAAAAAAAAAGAGAAAAAAAGAGAAGAAAAATTGAAAAAAAAAGAAAAAAAAAACAAAAAAAAAACAAAGAGACACATTAAATTCTTGTTGTAATTTCTTTTGTAAAACAATTTTTTTTTTACTTTTCATGTTTATATTTCTCATTGTTATGTATGCTCCAAGTTCTTGTAAATTTTTGTGATTATCCGCTCAGTATAAGTACAATCTAACTCTCTTTGTATATTCTTGCACCAAACTTTCCTTCCATCTAGACACACCTATTAACATTATCAAAACCCAAAAAAAAGTCCTAATTGATCTATTTGTGTCATTTTTTGAATTTAGCAGATTAGAGAAACTTGTTCTGCATAACCCGAATTAATTTAGATCTATAGGTGTTTGTGTTAAAAGTTTGATTTGAAAATATTAGTGATAGCTCAAATACTCTGGATGAAATAGCAATTGAAGGATTATGAAGAAGAAGCAAAGGAGATTAGCATCCTGTGTGATAACACAAGTGCTATTGCTATCACTCACAATCATGTGTTTCACTCAAGAACCAAACACATTGAGATCAGGCACCACTTTATTAGAGAACATGTTGAGAAGAAGACCATCAAGCTAGAGTACATCCCTACAGAGAAACAGTTGGCTAACATATTCACCAAGCCACTAAATGAAGCAAGATTCAATGCACTAAGACAAGAGCTTGGTATGTTAGATAATCTTGATCAAGTGAAGGAATAACCATGCACCTATTCAAGGGGAACTTAACTCCAAAATCAAGGGGGAATTCCTAGCCACCTGCTGAGGGGGAACTCACAAGGGTAGCCACCTGTTAAAGGTAAGCTACTCAAAATCAACAAGGAATGAAGCATTAAGGTCCAAGAAAGTCTATTTCAGACTCTCAAAGAAAGAAGGAATCAAAACTCTAGCAGTGGACTCAGCAGGTGAATGCATTCTAGCAGCAGTGGACTCAACAGTTGACTATCATCTAGCCCACCGCTACTTGAGCAATGAAGGGAAATGACACTAATACGTTCGTAAAAAGGAAGGGAAAATGAACTAAAGAGAAAGAAGAAAGGCAAATGGAATTAAAAACACTGGTTCACAAATTCAAGGAGGTGCCTGTGATGTGCTTATATTTTACACAGTTTTTAGGCTTAGTTTGTTGATAATTTTAGTTATTAAAGTTGTGTTTTTGTACATATTTATATTATTTGTCGTTAATTTATATTAGTGCGGTCCTATGCGTGTATTTTGTATTTTCAGGTACTTTTGATGTTATTTGGATACATTTAGCATGAAGAAAAGAAGAAAATAAAAGTTCGAGTTGGAGGTTAATAAAAGTGGAATTTCATTCAAAACAAATAAGGAGTAAATTGAAGGAAAGAAGCAAAAGATCAAAAGGTGAAGCCTGTAAATATCACTCAATGACTGGTATTTAATACCGAATCAAGTTGTATGATTTGAAGACAACACTTGACCGGTATTTAATACCGAATCAAGTACTAGGGGCCACATCATGGGATGCACACAAGGAAGATGCTTCAGCGGCCAAAATCATTGAAGAAAAAAGAACAGCCGCATTAAAAACTCTAGCATAAGAAGACGAATGTACAATTTGTCCTTGCCAGACCTTCAACGAACATGATTAATCCATCCTAACCAACGGATGAGATTAATCAACTGGAGTAGCCTATAAATATAGACTGAAATGAAAGTTTCTAACCAAGCTTGAGCATTCTAAGTAGAGAAATATTTCATTAAGCATTCACGAGATATCTAGCAAAAGAGAAAGTGTGAATCTATACTTTACTCTCTGCTTACACTCATGCTTCACTAAACTTCTTAGTTTCAAGTATTCATTGCTAAATCCTAGAAGTTTAGTTCCTAGTTGGAGGTTAGAACTTTCTTGTAATCAAATCACAAATTGTTGTAAACACTTAGGAGAATAGTTGTTCGGATCCTACAGTGTGATAGAGTACCTTTTGATCCCCACTTGATCATTTGAGAAAAGTCTAAGGACTGAGTAACTTTGAGTGGTGTTATACTCATTGTGAAAAACCTTCAATCTAGGCCTAAGTGTTGTAAAGGCTAGATTGGCACTAAGTGTATTAGGCTTAATACTTTAGTGGAAATCCATCTGAAAGAGGGTGAGACTGGACGTAGGAGGATTACACCACCTCTGAACTAGGATATATTGTGTGTTGATTAACCTTCATTCAACAAAGCACACACCCAACGCTTCTCACAAAAAGATTGGAGTTTGCCAGCAGCATCCTAAGCAGTAGTCTTAATTGACCCTACTGCTTATCCTACTGCTTAATTACTTACTTTCTTTGAGACGAGCTTTTCACAAAAACCTTGTAAACATCACTACTACAAGTGTGTCCTGTCAGATTTCCGATTCACAAATCTTAAGTGTATCAGTTGCCTCAGCAGTCCCCTGGTGACTACCCAACTGCTGAGCCCACTGCTCATATAAACTTAGTTCTCTTGAACATCTAAACTTCACCAGACCTTCACAACAATCTCACCAAGGAGTCTGTTTAAATTGATCTCTGAATCTTAAGTTGAAACCCAGCAGGTGCCTCAGCAGTTCCCTCAGTACCACCCAACTGCCGAGACCACTACTCCAACAAAACTCCCAGCTACTTGTACTAAAGCACATCTTCAGAAATCCCTCATCACCCTAAGCAATATTATATAATCAGTTTTCCCATATCTTCACTTTCACTTAAGCAGGTACCTCAGCAGTTCCCTGGTTACTACCCAACTGCTGAGACCTCTGCTCTCATAAAGATTGATTATCAACACATCTCAATACATCATCAGAAAGTCATTTTCATTCTGATAAAGATTCTGCTTACACTTTCATCATACACTCAATATTTCCTCAGCAGTTGCCTCAGCAGTTGCCTGCCATCCAGTCCAATGCCAAGCCAACTGCTCACTACATAAAGTCCAAACTTCACATAGAAAGTTGTTATACACTATTCATCTAAGAGGTTAAAGACTTCCGCTGTGCATCTACAAATCTCTCAAAAGATTATAGATCAACTCATCTAGAAGGGTAAAAATTTTAAAGTTGAAAAAGCTTTAAAAGTCTATTCACCCCCTCTAGACTTTTACCTCTATCCGAGACCATCAATATGTAAGGAGCCTCATTACCAATCCACCGAGATCATACATTAGGGCGCTCCAACGGGGAGATCCCCATGCAGTCACAGACGACGCCCTAGGAGAAAAGAAGCTGATAGACTATAAGTCTAGAGAGAAGTGAGAGCTAGAGAGAGAAATACTATATTTGATTTGTATTAATAAATTGTGAACCCCTACAACTACTCCCAGAGGTAGTATTTATAGGAAAAATTAGGGCTGAGCTCTCAAGTCTTGGGCTTGGGAGGCCCATTTACAATAGGACCACTATTGGGCCGGGTACAAGAGATGTAGAAATGATTAAGTATAAAATCCTATTCTGGGGGCCACTCGTGGCCGATGAGGGCATGGCCGACGAAGATCCGGCCGACGAGGTCATCCGGTTCTCCTGACTCCTGGACCGTATTCTGAGTAGACTTCTTTCTGACCGATGGAGGTCATCTGGCCGACGAGGGTCCCACCAGGTGATCGTGGTACCTTCTGTTCTTCCGAGTATGTGGGTCATGGGGTCTGGACCCATATACTCAATCAGAAGCTTTTGCAGAAGTGCTTGTACTCATCTCAAGTCCAGATTTGCTGGAGAAGACGTGCGAAAAAGCTGAAAACGAAATGTTCTTTTGTTTTTTTGGAGGGGAGTGTAAAAATAGATAGTCATTTCCTTTTATAGCAAGTGTTGTAGGCCTTTTTTGGAGGTAAATGTCCTCTTTACTATTCTAGAAGTAAATTGTGCGGCAATAGCAATTGGAGTGGGCCTTTAATGTACGCATGCATCATACGAACCTTCTCTTTCCTCATTCAACTTTTTGTTTTTTCTCTTTCATTTCCTCCTCCACAAATTTAATTACCTTTCTTAATCCACTTTTTACTATTTTTTTCATTTAAACACAACACACTACACTTTTAACTTTATCCCTACTATTTTTCTATTAAAACTTGTGCTCAAGACTAACGGGACAATTAATAAAGAAAGGAGAGAATATTTAATTTTTTACCAAGAAAAATATATATTAAAATTCATAAAATTTCAGACTGGATTGATAGTTTTCAATTATCTGATCCCTACATTAACACAATTTATATTTGAGATCCCGTATTGATAGTAAACTTATTTTTAATGACCCGTTTTAATAAAATTCCTTTATATTACTTCCTCCGTCCCTTAAAACTTTGTCAACTTTTCTTTTTTGGATGTCCCACTAACTTTGTCACTTTCTCTTTTAAGTAAAGAATTTGTTGTTCCGGTTAATTTTCTCTCCTCTGAACAAACCTCAACCACACAGTTTTTACTTTATTAATCCTCGTGTCGGTCAAACTTGGCAAAGTTTTAAGGGACGGAGGGAGTATCATTTATACGAAAATATAGTTAGGGAGATTTTCAAAAATAGGACTAAATATGGTTTGAAATTCCAAAATAAGACTGTTGTATTTTTCTTCCCGAATAGTTGCAGTACTATGCATTCAACATGACAGTATTTATTACTCCGTATAATTAATGATAGTATTTTTCAGTCATGTCAGTTTTTTTCAATCATGACAGTAACGAATCCTATTTCAAGAAGAAAAACATAGTAATCCTATTTTGGAATTCCCAAAGTTGTTTACTCCTATCTAAGGCAATTTCCCTATAAGTTATACAAAAACATTAACATTCAAGCACTTATATAACATTATTGGTACTGTGGTACAATAGAGTGTCAGTTTGGTAATACTGAAATCGACTGTATTGGCTAATAATGTTGAAATTTATGAAGTTCTAGCTCAAGTGGTTGGATTGCCTGATTCCGATGATTTATATTTTAATAAAATAAAATCGACTGTATTGGCTAAATTATATTTTTTTAATAAAATAAAGAAAAAATTATTTTAAAAAATAACTAAAATGATTCTCTACAGTAACTTTAGCCAATATAGCCAGAGAAGTAACTCCAACTATACATTTTCTTATTATTACACAATTCATTGTGCGAAATCAAAAATTATGTGTTTGATGAAAAAATGTCTGATAAGCCCAATAAACCGAAAAACAGGGTCACCAAAAGGGCACTACTCCCAGACTAAACAGGACCGCATTGCGGTTGCTTTAATTTGATGCACAAGTCGATTTTGGTGCCTCATGCATGTGAATGTTTTTAATTGGATCGAATTTTTTAATTTGATCTGATCTGATTGAACTAGTCTGATTTGGTACGATAAGTTTACCTCATCCTACTAGTATGCAGTTATGCATAAATGTGCAGGCCTCCAGGTAGTTGAGCCCGAATGGGTTTTGGGCGGGTTATCACCATTTAGAAATAATTTTATAACGACGTGTTATTTGACTTATTTCAGAATCATCGGTATTGAGAAACATCATCAACCCCGGGAATCGTACCCCCCATTCTGTTCTTACCGGTAGTGTTCGCCATCAAACGTCACTCACCATGTCCACAGCCATTCAACTGCGTCGACTTGGCGCTATCGCTGCCCTTTCTGGTGGCGCGTATACTCTCATCCGCGACCCCTCTTTCTCCTCCAACGACCACGGCGCCAACTCTGCTTTTGATGCCGTGCAGAGGAAGATCGCCGACCCTTTCGCTGTCTTGCCGCGCCGAGCCGATCAGGAGGCGGCTTTGATTGGAACCAGCGCTGCCAATCCTCTCGATATTCTCGTTGTTGGCGGTGGCGCCACAGGCAGCGGCGTCGCCCTGGATGCTTCCACCCGCGGTCTCCGAGTTGGCCTTGTTGAGCGTGAGGACTTCGCTTCTGGTACCTCCTCCAGGTCCACTAAACTAATTCATGGAGGTTAGCATCTCGATATGCGCATTTATACAAGCGATATCTATGATGAAAGCTGAAGGGAGAACAGGGAGAGGTTTTGATTTGATGTATGAATAATTTGATGCTAGAACTGAGTTATTTCTTTTTTATTTTGAAATGAATGAATCAGTTTTGGTGTCCGTGGAATTGGACATCTCTCATCATTACTTCACTGTATCAATTAATTTTCTAGAATTAGTGATATAAATTACGTATTCTGTTTTAGCTCCGTTTGCCGTTTCAGTGCGGTTTCTTGCTTGACCTTTTGGACGTATGATTTAGTGTATGATTAGCATACCGATTGGAATTCACAATGGCTACAAGTAGCAAATCATTAGGGAAAGACCTGCATGGCTGGTTAATTCTTGAATTGCATGTCCCCCTCAACATGTAGAAGTTAGGATTTTTGTAGTATTTCTTTAGGAATTGGGAGCATTAGTACTACACAATTGGAGCATCATTTTATATTTCTCCTTCAATACTACTAGGTTCAAAGATAACAGGCCGGTGCTAAACTTGTTATATTTGTGCCAAAAATCAGAGTAATGGAGGGAATTATATGGGTGTCGGATATTTCATCAATAACCGATAGCAAATCTTACCTCTCTATATCACACCGAGAGTTCATTGATGATCTAATTACACATTTAAGGTAGAACCAGATTAAATATTTCATTTGTTGTTGTGATTTATTGATCTATGTGGATTATTATGATTTTTCCCTTGCATATGTGCATCTCTATCAATTTGTTATATACTAATGATTAATTTACTACTTATACTTGAAATAACCCATTTTGGGGTTCCTTCAGGTTTTCTCCTAACCCCCTGGTTCTAACTTTTGATTTTATGCTATGATGCTATCTCAAGTTTAAACATTTTGTCCAGGAGTTCGCTATTTGGAGAAAGCTGTTTTTAACTTGGACTATGGGCAGCTGAAGCTTGTCTTCCATGCCCTTGAGGAACGTAAACAGCTTATTGACAATGCACCACACCTCTGCCATGCTTTGCCTTGCATGACACCATGTTTTGATTGGTTTGAGACGATCTACTACTGGGCGGGTTTGAAAATGTATGATCTGGTCGCAGGACGACGCTTGCTGCACTTGTCCAGATATTATTCAGCAAAAGAGTCTCTTGATTTGTTTCCTACACTTGCAAGAAATGTTAAAGATAGAACCTTAAAGGGAACAGTGGTATATTATGATGGACAGATGAACGACTCAAGGCTAAATGTTTCAATAGCACTGTCTGCTGCATTAGCTGGAGCTGCTGTTCTTAACCACGCTGAAGTAGTGTCCCTTCTCAAAGATCAGGATAGTGGGAGGATAATTGGTGCTCATATTCGGGACAATCTGTCAGGTGTGTTATGATTCATGTTGTTACTATATCTTGATTCTCGAGTAAATATTAATTTTTCTTTTCAATCCCTTTCATGGTTGCTGTGTTTAAGTTGATACCACATTTGACTATCAACTTTAAAAGTATTAGTTTGTGTGCACAAGTTTCATTATATGCATTAGTCAGTTGGTCCTTCCAAGCATATTTATATGGAAATCGTCCGTAGTTTTCCCGGAATTAGGAGTACTTTCTCCTTAAATGTGCTAGGAAGGACCATTAGTGACGAAACAAAAGAAACTTGTCTATCCAAACTAATAATCAATTTGATGATCAAAAGAGTGAATAGGGACACCAAAATTGTGGCAATCAGATTTGATATTTACTCTTTTATCTTTTGGTCATAAAAAGCAAAACATTGAGTTGTAGTTATACTTTTTCTCGTAATGTTTCATGAGTTATTTAACCATATATGTACTTCTACTGAGCCGGGGTGTAGTGAAGGAACCTTTTGATTGGCTAACAAAAAGTTCGTGCGAAAATAGTCAAACATGTGTGACTATTTATGTGGGATGGATGGAATTGTAGCAAACCAAACTAAATGGAAAGAAAATATGCAGGATAAAATCTTGGGATATATACTGGTTTTGTAGTTTAATCTTAAAAATTACTCAGTTGATTTGTTTGTATGTGTTTGTATGTGTTTGGTCACACTTGAATTAGTTAGCCACAGATCACGGATTCAGATTCTCTCGGATGCATTAAATCTGTCCAATTTTTAACCATATAGATACTTCTACCAAGCAGGGATGTAGTGAGGGAACAATTTTAATTGGCTAACAACAAGTTCGTGTGAAAATAGTCAAATATATGTGTGGCTTTTAAGGTGGGGTGGATGGAATGGTAGAAAGCCAATCTAAAAGGAAAGAAAATATCCAGGATAAATTCATGGGATACATACTAGTTTAACCTTAACAATTACTTAGTTGATTTGTTTGTATGTGTTTGGTCACACGTGAATTAGTTATCCACAGATCATGGATTCAGATTCTCTCGGATGCTTTTAGATCCGATCTGTCTAAGTTTTTAAAATAAACTCAGCTAGCGTAGTAGCTGGTTTAGCTCCCTTTTTAAAAGTTTTATGATCTTAAACAATCTTAAATGGAGTTGTTTAGCTATATTGCATAGGTTGCATAACAATAAACTACTCTGTATTAGTTTCATGTACAAAATGTGATTTTAGGTCACTTTAATTTGGAGTGAGTTGTTATATACACAACTATTGCTCATGGATTGCTTTGTATGCGGCTCTGTCATGTAGAGGTGATAATTTGGGTGTTGAAGAGGAAGGTTTTTTTTTAGCTAAGCAACTTGTTAATAGGAACTCCCATTAAATAAAAAATGAGCAATTGTTTCTTAATGGTATGTAGCATTATGAGACCCACCCAAAATTAGAGTTGGACGTCTGAATTTCTACTTTCTGAAATGGAATAGCCTCAGTATCATCAACCAACTATTTTCCAGTATAGTGCTGTTAGCTTACACTGCCGATATTCAGCAACCAGTATGACACTTATTGGCTGTATTGCATAAGCTACTTAGGTAACCAAGAAAGAAAGACCTTCTCTTGTTTGGTAAGTGAAGAAAGATAAAGTAGAACTGAGAAAAAGCATTCGCTCACTCATAATCTTGTCTTTTATCTGGTGCGAAGGGAGGAGTAAGGGCGCCAACTTTTTTCTCATCTTCTCACTGTTAAGTGTTAACCTTACGCGTGCTATTTTTTGTATTGAATAAAGGATATGTTAGTCATTTGAAAAATATAATAATCTGTTTCATGAAAACCTTTCTTTCTCTACACTTCCCTTCCTATTTCTATTATGCCAAACAATACTAATAATTCACCCTATTTTCACTAAGAATCCCACTCTCTTTCTCAATTCTTTATCTGTTCTTACCTTAACTCCCAATCCTTTATCACTGATAAACCATTATTGATTTGTAAACATATTTTGCTATTTTAGACTGTTATTTACAGCTTATGTTTCTTCTGTGTTCTGTTTGAATCTCACTTTATGTCAGTGCACAGGAAAGGAATTTGACACATATGCAAAAGTAGTCGTGAATGCGGCTGGGCCATTCTGTGATTTTGTGAGAAAGCTAGCCAATACTAATGCAAAACCTATGATTTGTCCAAGCAGTGGTGTTCATATTGTGCTTCCTGATTACTACTCACCAGAAGAAATGGGTTTGATTGTGCCCAAAACAAAAGATGGTCGCGTTGTTTTTATGCTTCCTTGGTTGGGGAGAACAGTTGCTGGCACCACTGATTCAAACACCAGTATCACATTATTGCCTGAGCCTCACGAAGATGAGATTCAATTCATATTGGACGCGATTTCTGATTATCTGAACGTTAAGGTATTTCAGAATTATGTTTTAGCATTTCTATTTCCTGTTTTCATCCACAATTATGACAGAACTGCATGACATTAACAATCCTCTGTGTGAATTATAATGTTTTCATTTTTAACTTATAACTACTTACTCATTTATTGTAACCAACAAAACAGTACTGAACTCTTTCTGAATCTTGACCATTTGATTGTTTGTTTTTTATGTTTCTTCTTGATTGAGTTCTTCTGTTATGTTTGTTTTGCCCTCTTTTCCCTTCCCATCTCTTTGCTCGTTTTGATAGGCCAAATTCTTTTTGTTGTGATGCTATCCAAACTCCAAAGACAGTTAACCTTTGTTCAGTTTTTGGCAAGAAATAAATAAGAGTGAAATGATTGACAAACATGGAGGGATTTTGTATAGCAGTCATTGAAAAAAACAGCATATTTGGTTTCTATGCAGCACTTTTTTTCAAAAATTTAATCTTGACATTAGGTGCGCCGAACAGATGTTCTTTCTGCCTGGAGTGGTATTCGCCCTTTAGCTGTGGATCCTAATACCAAGGATACAGCAAGCATATCCAGAGATCATGTTGTCACTGAAGATTTCCCTGGTTTAGTTACCATCACTGGTGGAAAGTGGACAACATATAGAAGGTAAATGCGACTGAATAAGATCCTAATTTCACATAAGCATGGTTGACACATCACTGTGATTTTTTAATGACGGGAAACCCACAGCTGTTATGTTTTGTGTGTGCTCACTGGGTAAACCCTCAGGCTGACGCTATAGCTTGCAAACCACATCAGCGGGGTGTGGTACATTATGCGAGCCTTGTGTGATAGGCTCAACCTAGTAGGTGTTAGCAGAGGAATTGAACTTGTAACGTCTCAGTCACTAGTTCACATACTCCACTAGCTCGGCCACTCTTTCGGTCACTATGATCTTGTGGCTATCTTAGGTGGTACCCCCTCAAAGCCATATTTAAAAAATGTATTGAAAAAGTTGTTATATCGAATGTATTTATTTTTTCTCTTTTAAAAGTGCCCTGAACAATTTAAGTATTTTAAATTTAGTTAAACCATCATATAAGTAGAACATACAGCTAAAATTGATTATTTCCAATAGTAGCACCATACTGAAATTAAAAAGTTGTACTTTGGTGAAACATGACTTTTTTCATGATCAAGGTAGCATGTTATTGGGTACTTTAATGGGGGTTTTAACAACTGATTGCTTGGTTGATCCATTCCAGTATGGCAGAAGATGCAGTTGATGCTGCTATAAAGTCTGGAAAGTTGGGGGTAAGCACTAAATGCTTAACATACAATCTACAACTGATAGGTGCAGCTGGATGGGATCCTGCATCTTTTACGGTCCTTGCCCAACAGTATGTGCGCTTAAAACAGTCACATGATGGGAAGGTCGTTCCGGGAGTAATGGACACATCTGCTGCCAAACATCTCTCTCATGCTTATGGTTCTCTTGCTGAACGAGTGGCTGCCATAGCTCAGGTTTTATTCATTTCTGGACTTTACTTTTAAATTTTATTCAACTTAGGTTCTCTTAGAGGCCGGGGCATGAGGAGGTCTGGAGGTGGTCTCTTGTTGAGACTGGCCAAAATGTAATACCTTAAAAGTTAAAAGTAATACTCCTCAAAAAACAGTTTTGTGAAAAGTGTTACTTTCATACTCCCTAGTCCCTCCATCCCCAAAAAGTCTTGCTTCATCAAGGTACAACTACTTGGTTTTGGCAAGGTACAGTTCTTGCAAGTTACTTACCGTACTTTTACTTTTAAGTTTGTTTGTTATCCTAAATTCAAAGCTGTGGTGCTGGCATCTGTTTTTGAAAAACTTCATGAGTAAATGAGAATTAGCTAGTTATGGTGCTGGCATGTATCTCTTGGGATAAAACACAAACTTTTTCTGGGAAGGGGGCGGGGGGACAGGTGGAGTATTCCATTTTAGCCCGATCTTACACAAGCTTTAGTCTTCATTTTACCGGCTGCTATACTTGATGGCTTTTTATATTGCAGTAATATTATGTTCAATGTTTACGGGTGCTGCTCCCGCTGTCCCTTTTCTTTACTTGTTTTACTTGACACAGTTTTTGATAAAGATGAAACTCTCTGGCTGAAAATTGTTTGGAGGAGAGAAAATCATTATCAACTACATCATCCTTTCCTTATAACGAAAGAAATGATAATTTAAGAATGTTTAAAAAAGGAAATAAAGATTAAACAGGGACAGAAGGACTATAATATCGACTTGTCTGTGTGTATTTTAAAGACATGAGGTCTCAGTGAATTATAGAGCAGTTCCATTTTTTGTTGACTTTGATTTCGTCACATTGCAGGATGAGAAGTTGGGTAAGCGGCTTGCACATGGATATCCTTTCTTAGAAGCTGAGGTTGCATATTGTGCTCGCCACGAGTACTGCGAATCTGCAGTGGATTTCGTTGCCAGACGGTGTCGTCTTGCATTCCTTGACACTGATGCTGCAAGCCGAGCTTTGCCACGCATAGTTGAGATATTGGCAGCGGAGCACCAGTGGGACAAATCTCGACAGAAACAAGAACTCGAAAAGGGGAAAGAGTTTCTTGAGACTTTCAAGTCATCCAAAAATGCGCAGTTCCATGACGGGAAACACACATAACCAAAGTACGTATGTAATGATCTACCTACTAAGGAACCCATGTGGGAACTCTCTAATACGCATACAAAAATGTCCAAATGAAGTCATGTGAGTCCCATTAAACATAACTCAATGGGATCGAATGGACTCCATGACTTTATTTTCATATTTGGTAATGTGGGGCGTATTGAAGTGTGTCTATTTAAATGTTCCTTGGATTTTTTTAATAAATCATTACCTCCTTCCTTCTTTAATTAGGAGTATGCCTCTAGACCTGTGGTCAAAGATTTTCAACTTTGACTAGTAACATATATTAATGAAATGTGATTCATAGTGTGAAAGTAATATGGAGTATAAAAAAGCTTTTCTGTTAAAAATGCTCTCATAATAGTACATATTTATACTCAAAAAATGCTCTCTGTGTCTACATTGCATTTATTGACTTTGACGAAGTATGTATTCTCATTCAGGTTGGGGACACGAGGCCGGCCTGAATTCGGGAGGCAGATGCATATGAAGATTATGCACCCTTGTCCCTTTTATATGACATTTACTTACATGTGTATTTTTTATTTTTTATTCACTTTATATGTATAGTCTCGTACATAATAGCATATATAATTTTCTGAAATCAGAAAAATAACACAATAATTCATAATAAAGGGTGAAGCAACATATTGTACTGGCTAAAGAGAGTGGTACATCATAAACTTAAGTGCTGATTTTGCTGAATGTGATTGTATTTTATGCAACTTGTATTGATAAGTCCCAATAAAGTTTCTTAACAAAGCTACACAAATTTAGTAAGAATGTTAGCTGATAAGTTGGAAATACACCAAACAGGCCCTTAATTCTATAAATCATTGTAAGAACTCGAATCCAGTTCAGGTCTCAACCACTTTCATCCACAAAGGATGAATTTCACACACTAGGATCAACAAGGGGAGAGAGGGGCGTCGGCCAGCAGCTATTTCCGGCCAGTTCGTAGGAGCACCCACAGAGAGGCGGTAATCAGAGAAGCAAGGGTTTCGGCCGGACCTAATTGCAGCGGGCAAGAGAGATTAAATAGGCTAAGCTCAAAACTCAAACATGGTAACTTACCATACAGGTTGAAACCGAAGGCTCTGGCGAAGCGGAAGAGAACGACGCACAAGGAAAGCGGTGCGGAAGAAAGAATAAAGACATGGGCCAAGGATAATCTCAAATGAACTGGGCTTAGGGAAAGAACCGGGCCAATACCTAACACATTCTCCACCTTATTGGACCATAGTGGTTTAGAGTCAAAGCTCTAACACAAATTTGAGACTCATCATCGCTGGATTGCCCGAATGATCACAAAGACACATTCAGGCAAAGGGGTAAGATCACCAGGCAACTTAACCGCAATCAATGTTTAACGTGCGCTTGCACGACAACAACTTTTCGACAGAGAGACATTTAGTCCCCATGTCAGCAGGATTAAATTCAGATGGAATTTTAATCAACTTGATATCACCTGCACTAACAATATCACGTATAAAATGAAATCTAACATCAATATGCTTAGTTCTATCATGAAAAACAGGGTTTTTGCACAGTTGAATAACAGATTGACTATCAGAAAACACACAAATATCCTGATTAAGACTACCAATCTCCGTTAGGAGACGTTTAAGCCAAATGGCTTCCTTGAAAGCTTCGGTAGCGGCCACATACTCAGACTCAGTAGTGGAAAGGGCAACTATGGGTTGAAGTTGAGACTTCCAACTAATGCAAGACCCGCAAAGGGTAAACACATAAGAGGTAGTGGATTTCCTATTGTCTCTATCGTTAGCAAAATTCGAGTCCACATACCCACTCAACTTAACACCCTCAGAACACCTAGTGAAAACCAACCCATGATTAACAGTAGATTTCAAGTACCTAAGCAACCACTTAAGAGCATTCCAATGAGGTAAACCAGGATTAGACATATACCTACTCAAACAACTGACAGCATAGGCAATGTCGGGTCTAGTACTCACCATGAGGTACATCACGGACCCAATAGCATTGGAATAACGCACAGATTTCATTTTAGCAATTTCAGGAGCAGTCTTGGGAGACTGATCCTTACTTAACACAAAGTGGGACGCCATTGGGATAGAGACGGTAGTAGCAGAATGCATGTTATATTTACTCAAAATCTTTTCAATGTATGAAATCTGATTGAGTACTAACACACGCTTACTCCAATCCCTAACAATGTTAATGCCTAGGATCCTCTTGGCATCACCTAGGTCTTTCATTGCAAAGTTGTCACTGAGACGCTTTTGCACACCTTTAATGGCGTCACCCGAAGGACTAACAATCAACATGTCATCCACATAAAGCAATAAAAATACAGGCACCGAAGAAGTATTTTTAAAGTATAGGCAATGGTCGCACTCGGACTTGTGAAATTTCAAAGATGACATGCACTGGTCAAATTTGATATTCCACTGCCTCGGGGACTGCTTCAGGCCGTACAAGGCCTTCCTAAGCAAACACACATGATTACTCTTCATGGGATCCACAAAGCCCTCAGGCTGGGTCATATATATTTTCTTGTCTAAATCACCATGCAAGAAAGCAGTGGTGACGTCCATTTGCTTCATTTCCCAATCATTATGAGCAACAAGAGCAAGCATCATTCTAATCGTAGTGAATTTAACAACAGGAGCAAAGATTTCAGCATAATCAACACCTTCCTTTTGAGTAAAACCCTTAGCTACTAACCTAGCCTTATATCTAATGTCGTTAGGCTCTTCCTTAACCTTAAATAGCCACTTACACTCAACTACGGAACTATTGGGCAGTCTAGGAACTAACGTCCAAGTCTTATTCGCTCTAAGTGACTCCATCTCACTCTCCATGGCGCAAAGCCATTTAGCGGACTCATTAGACTTAAGGGCCTCCCTATAGGTTTTAGGTTCGTTAAGCTCAAGGGTCTCAAACACAGAAAAGGCAAACATAGAAGTATCACATGCATGGAAAGCAAAATCAGGCATGCTATCAGCAGTTCTCCTAATTTCTCTCCTACTTCTATCTCTAACAAGTTGGTAATCATGCAAATCATTATCACTAGAATCAGCACTCTCATCATGCGATTCATTGTCATTTGAATGCACATGAGAATGCTCCACCTCACTCGAAGTGGTGGTATTATCATGCTCAGAAGAATCATGCAATTCAGAAGAATCATGCAAATTAGAAGAATCATGATTAGCAAACAAAGGACTAGCAGCATATGGTATGGACTCCACCTCAACAAGTGTACTAGTAGGGCTCGACTCAGAATCAGGAACTGACTTAACCAGACAAGGGAACTCGGATTCATTGAAAACAACGTTTCTACTTACCACAACCTTGAAACCTACCTGGTTTCTATCCCAAATCCTGTACCCCTTCACACCCTCAGGATAACCTAAGAAGACTCCTTTCTTAGACCTAGGATCCAATTTGTCACCTTGTTGGTGCACATACGCAGCACACCCAAACACTCTAAGATTAGACAAATCAAGGGGCTTGTTTGAAAAAACAGATTCAGGGCATTTCCCACCCAAGGGAACAGAAGGAGACCGGTTAATCAAGTAGACAGCAGTATTGACTGCTTCACCCTAAAACTTTTTAGACAAACCGGAGGTAGCAAGCATACTCCTAACCTTATCTAGAACAGTCCTATTCATTCTCTCGGCTATCCCATTTTGTTGGGGAGTATAGGGCACAGTTTTGTGCCTTCTAATCCCACAATCAACACAGAGTTGGTCCATATCCTTATTGCAAAACTCTAATCCATTATCGGTCCTAAGGGTTTTGACCATCTTACCGGTTTGATTTTCTACAAGGGTTTTCCACTCCCTAAATTTCACAAAGACATCGGACTTATGCTCAAGAAGACGGACCCACACCTTCCTAGAAAAATCATCGATAATGGACAGAAAATATCTCTTACCCCCGTGGGTAGAGACACTAGCAGGACCCCACACATCTGCATGAACATACTCTAACACAGAGGTACACTTAGTGGGATTAGGATAAGGGGAAGAGGGGAATGTAACCTTATGCTGCTTGCCTAACACACAAGATTCACAGAAAGGGATGGAGGACACAGAATCCTTACCAAAACAACCAGATTTATGCAAAATCTCTAAACCCTTATTACTCATGTGTCCTAATTTATTATGCCACAAAGCAGTTTTATCAGAACTAACAACATGAGCAGAATCACAGAAAGGCTGAGCATGGCACACATACAAATTATTCACCCTTTTTGCCTTAAACAAAACAAGGGAATTTTTCAAAACTTTCATGCACCCATTTCCCCATTTACCCTCAAGCCCACTACCCTCAAAAGCAGCGACAGAAAACAAGTTATGACGCAAATCAGGGACATGCCTCACATTTTTCATAGTAAACACAGTCCCATTATCAAACTTCAAGCATACATCACCCACCCCATGTATTTTGCATTTCTTATTATCAGCAAGAGACACAAAACCATCATTGCAAGAATCATAAGAAGCAAACAGAGATCTAAAAGGTGTCATATGATAAGTACAACCAGAGTCAATCAACCACTCATTTTCAGTCATGCTACTCAACACAGAATTTGCAAAATCACAGACCATAAAAACTTCTTCATGCAAGTTATTATCATCTACCACATTAGCATGTTCAGACTTCTTAGGATGGGGACAATCCTTAATGAAGTGACTAGAATTACCACAATTATAGCACACTCTCTTCTTAGACTTACCTCTCTTCTTCCGCGGGTCATTGTTATTGGTCTGGTTCTTATTGTTGTTACCCTTCTTATGGTTTCTAGATCTACTCTTAGACCTACCCTCACAAGCAACGCTTCACCAGAGTCCCTAGATTGACTGTTACTACCCCTCGAGTGTCTAAGGTCTAACTCCTTACTCCTTAACCCATTAACGACTATATCAAGTGTGATATCGTCTCTACCATACTTTATTGCAGATTTGACGTCATTGTAAGAGTCGGGGATGGCGTTAAGCAACACTATGGGTGTGTAGTCATCTATGTGTTTATCGCCGGCTTGCTTAATGTTCTGAATAAGCTTGTTAAACACATCTAGGTTCTCATCTATGTCCTTAGTCAGGTCAAGCCTAAACCTAAAGAACTTCTCAAGCAAAAACAATTTACCAGGCAAAGAAGTATCGGTATACAACTTATCTAACTTGTCCCACAACTCTTTTGCAGAATCTATGATACCCACCTTCCTGAGCACTGAATCAGAAAGGTTTAGGTAAATAGAGGAACAAGCAGTTTCATTCATTTCAACGCGCTTGGTAGCATCCTCAGAGTCTAAATAGAGACCGGTCACAGCTCTATAGACTTTCTGTTGGATCAACACGCATTTGATTTTCTGTTTCCAGATATCAAAATCTGTCTTTCCGTTAAATGGAAGCATGCCATATTGATTGACAGCCATATTAACCGGAAAGCAAGCACAGCACGCAAGAGAGTGAATAAAAAAAATTACCAGGCTGTCAACCGGTACGAAGCAACTAGCACGAACAAGTCGAGAAGACCAATGAACACAAAGCTCGAGTACAATCTCCTTGTTCTTTCGTATCGTATGAAGCAACTAGCACGAACAAGCCGAGAAGACCAATGAACACAAGGCTCGGGTACAATCTCCTTGTTCTTTCGTACAAGCACAGATAAAAAAAATTTATTTAATCAACAGACAGATAAATGATTAATTATAACCTATAGGGCTATCAATTGTACGAAGCAACTAGCACGAACAAGCCGAGAAGACCAATGAACACAAAGTTCGGGTACAATCTCCTTGTTCTTTCGTACAAGCGCAAATAGGCTAGAATTAAATCAACAAACAAAGAGACAGGATTTAAAACAAATCCGGACAGAAATATTTCCAACTTCGGACAACAAGTATCCAAACAAATATTCTTAACCGGAGAGTTTATCCACGAATCAATCAACAGAAAAAATCAAAATAAAAAATCCAACATGTGATTAAATTTAAACCGGAAGAAATATTCACAACTTTGGACAACGAGTATCCAAACAAAAATATTCTTCACCGAAAAAATTAATCACAAACCAACAAGTAATCACAATTCAAACAAACAAGTAATTGTAATTCAACTTGAAATTAAAATGAATGAACTACGAATAAAAATCACACAAAGGATTAGTAAACGTACCTGGGGCCGGACACAACCGGCATCCAAGACCACGCAGGTCAGCAGCGGGGAGCGGGGGGGGGGGGGGGGGGGGAATAAATCCGGTGGCACTCCGGTACACCAAGGGTGGTTATCGCCAATTTACCTGAGCGGGGCCCGAGGTTGGATTACCCGACTTACCGTAGGCAGCGTGGGCTGCTGTAGAGCGTGGCGGCAGAGCTCCCAAACTGGCGGCAGCAGGTCTGGACCGGCAGCGAACTGGACTGGTTTGGCTCCTGGCAGACGGCGGCAGCACCCCTGGACCTCCGGTGACTTCTGGACAGCAGCGGAGGGCGTCGACGTGGCGGCAGGCGGCGGCGTGGCGGCGGCAGACCTCTCCCGTCTCTGATACCACTGTAAGAACTCGAATCCAGCTCAGGTCTCAACCACTTTCATCCACAAAGGATGAATTTCACACACTAGGATCAACAAGGGGAGAGAGGGGCGTCGGCCAGCAGCTATTTCCGGCCAGTTCGTAGGAGCACCCACAGAGAGGCAGTAATCAGAGAAGCAAGGGTTTCGGCCGGACCTAATTGCAGCGGGCAAGAGAGATTAAATAAGCTAAGCTCAAAACTCAAACATGGTAACTTACCATACAGGTTGAAACCGAAGGCTCTGGCGAAGCGGAAGAGAACGACGCACAAGGAAAGCGGTGCGGAAGAAAGAATAAAGACATCGGCCAAGGATAATCTCAAATGAACTGGGCTTAGGGAAAGAACCGGACCAATACCTAACAATCTTGTCGTGTTTAATGTACTTCTCTTTTTCTAATACGACAATTTCAACAACAAATTAATGTGATAACAATATGATAAATTTTTAAATAAAAAATGTAATGTTCGTAATAATGCAATTATAGTAAAACTATCACTATATATTAGTGCAATATAACCAGTCACTTCTTTGTTGACATTAGTAGTGGACTCGGTTCGGGTCACCCGGCCCGGCCCGCTACTGTGCGGGCCCGGAACCGGTCTGGTCTGGCGGTCCGGGACCGGGTGTAGACCCGAACTGGGGGGCAGCGGGGGTCGGGCTCGGTTCTGGCAAAACGTGACCCGGCCGGGTCGGGTCCGGGTCACAACGTTTACATTTAAAAAAAATGTTTTGGGCCAAAAGAGCCGTTAGGCTTGGGTTGGGACTACCCAAACGGCTATATAGCCGTTGGATTAGTATTTCATGTTTTAATTTTTCCTTCAATTCTCAATTATAACTTGTAAACTTGTAGTTCATATTTCTAATAAATATACGTTCATTTTTTTATATGTAGTACTTCTCAAATTAATTAAATTTACATTATGTAATTTATTCAAAAATTTCAAACTAAAATAAACAAAAAAAAAATTGAAATCAAAGGCTCAAGCCTCAAGGCCCCAAACGGCTATATAGCCGTTGGTGGGGGTGGGGTGAGGGGTGGGGGTACAAAAATTTCTATAAATATTCCTATTTTCTAACATTTTTATACCCATCTTCTCCAATATCCAATCTCCATTCTTATCTCCATCTATTCTAGTATTATAGAATTATTATATCTATCATTTTTAAGATGGAAAGTCAATATGCCGTTATCACGTATAATTTTTATACGCAGAAGGACCCGAGGACCGGAATGTGGTACGCAATTTGCAAATGGTGTGGGAAAAGGTGTAGCTTGGGGGTTTCACGTGGATACGGGATGGCCAAGAAGCATATTAAGTCATGTGACAAAGCCAAAGGACCGGAAAATTCTGATTGATTACAAAATATATTTCATATTGTATTTTTTTCTCAATTGTCAAATGTAGTTCCTATTTCATTTCAAATAAATGCACTTGAAGTTTGTTTTTAATACTTGTATAAAACTATAAATTATAAATAAGTAAAAAAAATTGGATTTACCCGGTCCGACCTGGCCCGGCGGGTGGCCGGCCCCGTGACCCGAGCAGGTGGCCCGGCTCGAACCGTAACCGTCCTTACCTCGGGCCAGTCCCGGGCCCATCAATTACAAATCAGAGGCCCGGCCCGAGTCCACCACTAGTTGACATTATAACGTAAAGAACTATATAAGAATGCATGCAAATGACAGAGTAAGTAAAGAAAAAACAATAGAATGAAAGATAGGAATTTGTGAAAATAGAGTTATTAAACTTGTAAGAAGAAATGATGAAATGATAAGTATATATAGGAAATATATTATCCCCATCCCATATTCCCATTTGCTCTAATAGTCAATTAGTGACTACCATAGTACCATATAATGATATAAGGATGTATTTACTTGGATAGATTTTAATCCTAAATCAAATTTACACAGACCAAACATAAATAGCCTAGAGCCCTAGACCAAACAAGTCCTAACTTTGACACTTGTAAGATATACATAGACCAAATATATACCAAACCAAATTAAACCAATTCAAATCAGATCAAACTTAAACAAATCTTATCAGAAAATTTCAATCTAGTAAAACCATCTAAGTAGCCTAACACCGTCCGTCATCTAGTAAAAACAGCGTAAGTAGCCTAACACTGCCGTATGTAGAGCAGAATTATAATTGGAGCGGGGGTCAAGGGCACTAAATAAAAATTACAAACCGATCTTGTTTTAGAGGGAAATGACCATACTTGATATTTATTGGTTTACACGACCGCTAAGCTGAGAAAAAACAGGCCAGTAAGTCGTACTAGGAAGACCTTATTTTCTCAGGATATACAAAAAAAAAATTGTTAATAACTCTGACGTCATATCCATACCACGAGAAGGCCCGAATGTTTTCATGAGATTTTTTATAATACTTCTAGTCCCTTTCTCTCGAAGAAAGTCTCTGTCGTGGGAGTAGGGATGGACTCGGGTCCGGGCCGGGTCCGGGTCGGGCCTAGGCCCGGGTGGGCCGGCGGTTCAGAAGTGGTGGACCCGGGACCGGCCCGGGTAACCACCGGGTCCGAGCCGGGCCGGGCCCATTATCAATTTTTTTTTCCCTCTTCCTAATTAACCCCCCTCCCACCCTCAACTCCCCAAACCACCCCAAATGGCCCAAAATACCCAGCCCAACCCGAAAATTTTAAAAAAATTGAAAAAAATAGTTTTGGCCCGAACCGGGCCGGCCGGGTCGGGCCTTGTTTTGGGTGACCCGAGCCCGGACCGGAAAACCCACGGGCCGGGCCGGGCCTACCCGGACCGGTCACTGACCGGGCCACCGGGTCAGGCCGGGCCGGAACAGTGCCGGTTCCGGGTCGGGCCACCCGGCCCGAGTCCATCCATACGTGGGAGTAGTAGTGCAATTGCATCACGTGCAATTACATTAACAAAAGTTGCATTTTGGTAATGTAAAATTTTGGGAGCAAGCATCATATATTAATAGGGCATTCATTCAATCTAAAAAATAATAATGTCGATTGTCGATAAAAAACTTTGACAAATTAAACAATGAATAGGTGCAGTGTTTATTATTATTTCAATTCTCTAGAGCAATATGAAAAAGGGAAAAAATGAAAATTTGATGCTATATGGTCAACATGGAACTCCAACTCTTGGGTGCATCTGCCACAAGTATACAATATACCTGTACAACGAATAAAACTCTCTTCCTCCACAAACTTTGCACAATTGACAGGCTGAATTTTCCCTTTGGTTGGAATTTTATAGATGCAGTATCTCAGTTAGACGAGCCTCCGCATCAGCTGGAATATCTCTTCCTGGAACCTCTACCTTTAGAAGAAGTGAATATCTGTAAAGGTTAAAAGCCGTTCAGATTTCATTTTATGGATGATAGGTAATCAAATAGTAATATATTGATTAGGTAATCAAATAGTAATATATTGATTCGGAAATCTGGAGCACAGGATTACATGCACAGCAATGGCGGAAATGAAAAGAAAGAGAAGAAACAGATTGAGACTCTTCGAGAGGCCTCACTCTCTCAGACTAATTCCAACTGAATTCCAGTCTGCCCTCTCCCTTCTATTCCTTCTATTTATTCTTTTCCAATGAGGCTTCCCTCAATCTATCTAATTACTTGGCCCAGCCCACTAGACTATTACATTGTATTAAAATATTCAATATTATTTCTATTCTATCTCATGCCATAAGCCCATAAGTCCAGGTCTCTATCAATGGAAATAGGTAAGTAGGTATATAAGAATGTGTGTATATATGGACTATGTGGGTACGTTAGAAATGATATGCATGTATGTATTCAACGTTAACTCACTCTGCGGTTGTAAATAGGTCCTCGTGCTCATTTATGAATGCAAGTAGGGCCTATCAAAAAAGTGAAATTGTAAGAATTAAATATAATCACAATGACAGATGGGCATTTACAGTAAGAGTAGATTGAAGGATTTTTTAATCATCACCTCAAAGGGCATGTTTAGTAGTTCGTAATATGTTCTGACACGATCTAATCTCAACTGCACGGCTTCACTGTCAATTGAGGGGATTGCTGCAAGCGCCTTTTATATTTTTTTTATAAAAGATAAAAAAGAACTATTAGCCAAGAACTCAAAAAACAGGTTTTGGGTTTAAAATGCTAGAATTGTTTATAAGAGAAGAATAAGGGAAGGAAGGGAGGGGACCTGTTCGAGCGCAATCGAGTTGCGACATATCTGTTGAACTCCAAGCAGGTTGATAGATTTTATATCGGTCAAAGCCTATTAAGCAACCCAGTAAAGCACTACTACTCTTTAGTAAAGAGGAATATCAGGAAGTGAAACCCCTACAACAAACAAACAAACAAGCAAACAAATAAATCACTGTTAAGAATAAATACGTAAAGTGAAGACCTTTATTGAAGCATTTGCTGCAACACTGCATATTCCACCAAAAATGTACTTCCTCTTCAATCCATTGATGAAAGGTGCCATTTCTTCGTCACGGCGTGTTATCTATCGTAAAAATATAGGTATCATGCATTTCAGAAATGACATAATAACACAGCAAAATGTGAACCTCTAGTAAAACAAGAAAGAATGAGAATGAACAAGTAATATAATAGCAATCTCATAAAAGGTTTTAAAAAGGGATAACTATATAATAACATAAACTCAATAAATCGAAATATAATCTAAGATAAGAACTTCACTAACCAGGGATGTTAATGAAATTACGTAATCATCAGGTTCCTCTGCATCTTGGTCATCCAAATAGTCTTTACTTATCATTTCCTGTATACAGTATAACAACAACAACAACAACAACAACAATGACAACAACAACAATAAGAATAATAATAATAAATGGGATGAATATATAGGGTAAAGTTCAAATAAAACCGTTGTAAAATGTGCATGGGTGCACCTTTACACCGTTTGTAATGCACTTTGATGTTCAAAGTAATGCATATTTTGATGACAAAAATACACGGGTGCACTTTATCCGTCTCTAATGCATCTTCACTTTCAAAGCAATGCATATATGCGGTGACGGAAAATTTTGGTTAATTTACCAAAATATTACCGTGTTTTTTAGCTTTTAGATCTTAAATCCGATGCTCCGTATTCGTTTGCATTTTGCATGAAAGACAACTTTTTATTTGAACTAAAATACATATGTGTTTGTATGTGTGTGTGGGTAATGTACATAGGTATGTATGCCCAAGCATGGGCAAAATAAGTAACAGGAAGTGCCAAAACCTGCATGTGAAAAATAGTCTCCAGCTGCATTTCTATACGCAGAACTTTGAGGCAATCTATTGATAAACTTTTATATTCTTCAGCAAATGCAGCAAGATCCTTGGGAAGGGAACTTGTTGTCCTAGAATGTTTGTGCGTTTTCTTATTCACATCCTCCTCCACTTGATTAGTTGCTCGACCACTGGTCTTTGAAAGCCTTGTAATAATGTAATCAAACAAGAAACTTACTTGGTGCAAAAGTATGCATATAACATTTAAAGCATTATTTGGCACACACATAAAACTGTACTTCTCCTTCATCAGCAGATTTCAACTGATCACATCCAACCCTGTGAACACTAAATTTATGCAAAAAAAACGGTGGCAAAGTTTTACACTGCATGCCCTTCAAGTTTTTTGAGAAATTATTTTCTTCTTACAGAGGAATACTAAGATGAAACTTCAAAATTCTCATCATTATAGATTTTTCCACTTGAATGGAAAACATCATGAGATGACTATAAATTTAGATCATTAAAGTCATGTCTCATTACAAGATTTTACCTAAAACCAACATGCACATCATGGAACATAAACATACAAAGTACATTAGTCCACAAGCATATGCTTATTCAAGATTATACATCGATCTTGAAAAAAAAAGATTATACATCAATCAGGTAGATAAGAAAATGGTTGCATGAATAAATTTTTCCTCTGTTCCACAGAATACTTTTATAGCATAACTGCAAATAAATACATGTGTATAAACTATAAAACTATATTCCATTACTGTGATTGATAAAAAATAAAAGTATGCCTTCTGGGTTTTTAGAACTTACCTATCTATTGAATCTGCAACAAATTCTAATGAATCACTCAATGATGCCAACAGGACAAGCTTGTTGTCATCACGGATCAAGTTTTCCTGAAAAAAGAATATTGGAACGGATGATAGAACTTCATATTGACAACATTAAGATGGATCATCATCATTTTCATTTACCCCAGTGCCGCAAAGGCTCCCACCTACGGTGGGGTAAGGGGGGGTCGGATGTACGCAGTCTTACCCCTGTACTAAAGCACAGAGAGACTGTTTCCGAATGACCCACAGTGAAAATCGCGTCCAAGATTGCATGGACTGATTGCTGCTCCATAACAAAGAAGCGTAGACAATTTAGTGAGCCATTTTGCTTTATTCCATCATAATCTCAAACCAAAAAATAATGAATCTTTGGCTCCATTGCAAATGATGGAAAAGACAACATTAAGATGGATGCTACCCTTTTTTGTTTTTACACCCATGATTTTGGCTTCTTGTGGTTCACAGAAGGTGCACTTAAGGTCTAATACAAACTAGACCAAAAAAATGTTGGACGGTAGTTAATAGTCTAAGAGCACAGAAATACAAAAACAACAACATTATTACCCTAGTGCCACAAAGGCTCCCACCGACGGTGAGGTAAGGGGGTCAGATGTATGCAACCTTATCCCTATACTAAAGCACATAAAAACTGTTTCCGGATGACCTATGATCTAAGAGCACACATATGTGTTAATAAAATGTAAATCAAATATCAAATACCTGCTTGATCGGCCTCAACTTCAGTAATACATCACTTATTTCATTCTCAACCTCCGAATTCCCAGCACTAGAAGCATTATTTTCTGAGTTTGGGTAACCAAGAGAACTTGGTAAACACAAACTGGCTGGTTCAAGTCGCATTAGATGTTCAATGTCTTGTCTTCCTATGAGCATATAACTTTGCTTTTCAAGAACTGCCTGATAAAATGTAAGTTTTAGGAATAAAACTTCCTTGAATATTATTGAGCCATCCGGCAATGATATATATACAAGTTACAGATAAAGTCAAGTTGTTACAGATCCTAAAAAATAGGATCTATCTATTCTATCTATTCTGTGAGCTTATCTACTAATTAGAGAGTTCTATCTACTCTAATTCTTATCTACACAGTTCCGGATGTACAAGTAATTAAAATAACAAGAATATGTTACATTTTTCTACACTCCCCCTCAAGTTGGTAAGTATATATCATACATTCCCAACTTGCTTATAAGTAGCTCAAATATAGGTCTAAATAACCCTTTGGTGAAGATATCAGCTGTTTGATCTTTAGTGGATACAAATGGTGTGCAAATGATTCCAGCTTCAATCTTCTCCTTAATGAAATGTTTGTCCACTTCAATATGCTTAGTTCTATCATGTAGCACAGGGTTATGAGCAATGCTTATAGCAGCTTTATTATCACAATATAACTTCATAGGCAGCTCAATCTCCATCTTTAGTTCTGTGATTACTCGTTTGATCCAGAGTAACTCACATATTCCATTAGCCATAGCTCTGAATTCTGATTCTGCACTACTTCTAGCAATCACATTTTGTTTCTTACTTCTCCGGGTTACTAGATTTCCCCATACATAGGTGCAGTATCCAGAAGTAGATCTCCTATCAGATATTGAGCCAGCATAATCTGCATCAGTAAAAGCTTCAATTTTCCTATTGTTTCCCTTTTTGAAAAACAATCCTTTCCCTGGACAGCTCTTCAGGTATCTCAGAATCCTGTAAGTAGCATCAAGATGTTCTTGGAAAGGATGATGCATAAACTGACTTACCATGCTTACTGCAAATGCAATATCTGGTCTTGTGTGTGCCAGATATATTAATTTTCCTACCAATCTTTGATATTGGTGAATATCCACTGGATTTCCCTCCTTGATATCTCCCAATTTCTGACTTGGGTCAATTGGAGTGTCTGCTGGTTTGCAGGCACTCATTCCAGTTTCCTGTAGAAGATCTAAAACATATTTCCTTTGTGAGACAACAATACCCTTCTTTGATCTAGCTATCTCCATTCCTAGGAAAAAATTTAAATTTCCTAGGTCTTTAATCTCAAATTCATGAGCAAGTTTGTCTTTCAATCTTTTAGTCTCTGTGTGATAATTTCCTGTGAGGATAATATCATCTACATAGACAATTAAGATTGCAATCTCCCCCTTACCTGAAAACTTCATGAATAAAGTATGGTCAGCTTGAGCTTGATTAAATCCTTGCTTCTTTATGAACTTTGTGAATCTGTCAAACCAGGCTCTTGGAGACTGTTTAAGTCCATATAAAGCCTTCTCTAATCTGCAAACTTTTAACCCAAACTTATTTTCAAACCCAGGAGGAGGTTCCATGTACACTTCTTCTTCAAGTTTCCCATTTAAAAAAGCATTCTTTACATCCAGTTGTTGTAATGGCCGTCTAAATTGGCAGCAAGAGATAAAAGAATTCTTACAGTGTTCAACTTTGCAACTGGTGCAAAGGTTTCTTTGTAATCAATTCCATAGGTCTGTGTGTACCCCTTGGCAACTAGTCTTGCCTTATACCTCTCCAAACTTCCATCTGCCTTAAACTTGGGGTTGAAAATCCACCTGCAACCAACTGTAGGTTTATTTTTAGGTAACTCTACAAGCTTCCATGTCTGATTCTTTTCAAGAGCCTCCATCTCCTCCAAAACAGCTCTCTTCCACTCAGGTTTAGATAGGGCATCCTGTATGGTTGTAGGAATAGAAATAGAAGAGATATTGGAGGTAAAGGCTGCAAAGTCTGATGTCAATTTAGAATAAGAAACATAGTTTGAGATGGGGTATTTAACACATGTTCTTCTCTCTTTTCTGAGAGCAATAGGAAGGTCAAAGTTGCTAGAAGTGTTACCTTTTTCACTTCCTGACATTGAGGCAGAATCATGGACAGTTGTAGGTTCTTGGACTTCCTCTATTCTTTGATTTCTAACCCTTCTCTCATAAGTTTTTTCAAAGAACTGACTTGTCTGTTGATCCTTTTCAATTGGTTCAGTTGGATTTACTTCATTATTTTTAATTCCTTGATCATTTTCAGGTGTACTGATATTTCTAAAGAAATTATCATCCTGATTAATATCAACTTATCAAGAAAATTAAAATTTTCATGAATATTTGGCATTATAGGAACATCTTCACTTAATTTCTCCCCCTGAAGATGAGAATCAAAAAAAGGTTGTTCTTCCATAAAAATAATATCCATAGTAACAACCATTGTTTTGGTTGTAGGATCAAAACATTTATACCCTTTTTGAGTGGCAGAAACACCTAGAAAAACACATTTTTTTCCTCTAGGATCAAACTTACTTGCAGATCTATCTGGATTTTTGATAAACACTGTGCAACCAAAAATTTTTAAAGGTAGGGTGTTTACCAATCTATTTGTAGGAAAGGAGTGTTGTAGTAAACTAATAGGACTTTTAAATCCTAAAATTTTGGATGGCATGCGATTAATTAAATAAGTTGCATGTAACACTGCTTCTCCTCACAAATATTTTGGTATGTTTGTTGAAAACATGATTGCACGAGTGACTTCAAGCAAATGTCTATTTTTCCTTTCTGCAAGTCCATTTTGAGCTGGTGTATTGACACAAGAGCTTTGATGAATAATGCCTTTTTCAGTAAAAAAGTTGTTTAAAGTTTGAGAAAAATATTCACGGCCATTATCACTTCTTACCATTTTAATTTTGGTATTGAATTGAGTTTGGACCATAGCATAAAATGTTCTAAATATTTTCTCAACTTCAGATTTTTCTTTGATTAAAAATACCCATGTGACACGAGTATGATCATCAATAATAGTTACAAACCATCTCTTTCCCTTTAAAGTTGGTATTCTAGATGGACCCCAAATATCACTATGTACCAAGGTAAAAGGGCTAGTAGGTTTATAACTGTGGGGTAAATAAGTGTTTCTGTGATGTTTTGCAAGTGCAAACATATCACAATTAAACAAAGAAGCATCTTTATTCAGAAATAATTGAGGAAACATCTATTTTAAATAATAGAAACTAGGATGTCCTAGTCTATAATGAAGTAAATACAACTCTTTATTATTTGAAAAAGAAACAGTTTGCAAACAAGCATTTCTTAGACCTCTTTTATTAGATTGAGTTTCTCCATCAAAGATATAGAGTCCATCCTCCTCCTTAGCACTGCCAATCATCTTCCCCGATGCTAGGTCCTGAAAAATGCAATGAGAGGGATAAAAAATGACACAACATTGTAGATCTTTAGTTATTTTACTAACTGAAGTAAGATTGCAGGATAGATTAGGGACATGAAGGACTTTGGATAGATTCAGTGATGAGGAAATACTAATATTTCCCATCCCTGCAATGGTTGATAGAGAACCATCTCAACCTTAACCTTTTTATCTCCTGCACTAGGTTTATATGAAGAAAAAAGATTTGAAATAGAAGTCATGTGATCAGTAGCCCCTGAGTCAATAATCCAGGTATTTTTAGATTTCCCAGAACAAAAAAAATGATGAATAGGTACCATTTTGGGCATAAGAGCAAGAGGAAGATTCTGGTTTGGATTCTTTCTGGGAATTTTGGGTTTTCTGGGAATTAAGGAAGTTAAGAAGTTGCCCTATCTGCTCCTGAGTGAATGAAAATTGATTGAACTTGACTTGTGGTTCTTGTTGAGTCTCAGTCACAGTTGTTTGTAGGGCCTTCTCAGTTTTTTTCTTTCCTGCCCCTGGTGGTTTGCCATGAATTTTCCAACAAGTCTCCCTAGTGTGCCATAACTTCTTGCAATGATCACACCAGGGTTTTTTCTTGTCATCACTCCTAGCCACCATTGCTGAAGAGTCCCCAGATTCCTCATTATGTACTAGAATGCTGTACATAACCTTCTTCCTGCTATCCTCCATCCTGATTTTAGAAAATACCTCCCTGATAGAGGGTAGAGGTTTTTTTTCAAGTATCCTCCCCTTAACTTCATCTAGATCTCTATTAATTCCTGCTAGGAACATGTAAACCCTATCATTTTCCTCCCTTTTTTGTGTCTTGCTAGATCCTTGGCACTCTCCCACTTCTCATCATCATGGCACTGATCCAACTCTTGCCATAGGGATACCATCTCATTGTAGTAAGAGATGATATCTCTATTGCCTTGTTTGGACTGCCACAACTTTGTTTTTAATTCAAAAATCTGAGAAGAGTTCTCAAGATCCGAGTAAGTTTCCTTAATGGAATTCCATACCTCCTTTGTAGTTTTCATGAACATGTGAGGTTTGGCAATTGATGCATCCATTGAACTTAGAAGCCATGCTGTCACCAAGGAATTTTCTGACCTCCAGACACTGTAGCCATCATCACCAGTTTGTTTCTCCTCTATTTCACCAGTTATGTACCCTAGTTTGCCCCTTCCATCAATAGCCAACTTGACAGACTGTGACCACTCGAGATAATTTGTGCCATTCAATCTATGACCAGTAATGAGCATAGATGAATGGACTGAGTTCTGATAGTTTGTCATTGAGCTATTTGGAGAGTTAGGGTTATGGGTTTGTGAGTGGGAAGAAGAGTCAGATTGTTCGGTTTCCACCATTGTGGTGTTTAAACAACCTGCTCTGATACCATGTAAGTTTTAGGAATAAAACTTCCTTGAATATTATTGAGCCATCCGGCAATGATATATATACAGGTTATAGATAAAGTCAAGTTGTTACAGATCCTAAAAAATAGGATCTATCTATTCTATCTATTCTGTGAGCTTATCTACTAATTAGAGAGTTCTATCTACTCTAATTCTTATCTACACAGTTCCGGATGTACAAGTAATTAAAATAACAAGAATATGTTACATTTTTCTACATAAAACAACCGAGCAACATGAGATATCTATGGTTTTACAATTGTATAATGTATTGAACTGATAAAACGCTTGTAACCATGACTTAAATAGGTAGTGTTAACCAGATAAAGAAATCAAGAAACTCAAATAACTAATTTAACACTATTGACTTCTTCAAGGATTACAGCTTGAAAGGTGTTGATAGAAGGCAACAGAGGTGGCTAACTCTATTTTCAAGGATCATGTATATTTAACTGTGTGTTAGTGTCGAGGCCTGAGGGTGAAATTCAATGAGGATAAGAATCTGAGTCAAGAGGCTCTCTCCTAAATCAAGAAAAGGACATAGAGTAGATTAATAGAAAAACATTACTTCGAGAATTATTTAATGGAAGCCAAAGTTAGTGATCTTTGCAACAATTCCATCATAATAAGGAATAAGGATGTTAATAGAGACTGCATGCAAAGAACCAAAAAAATGGAAATTGAGAAAACATTCAGAATGATGAAGTTACTGATATTAATTGGCCCTCATGGAGTTTTCATCGACTTTTGGAAGTGTAAGGGACATTAATATGAATAATAATATTAATATTAATATTAATATTAATGGGATAACAGGATTTGGAAGACAAACATAATGCTAAAAAAGGAAACAATTTGGTGTCGATCTCTAAGAGCATAAAACAAGACGTCCAAACCTAAGCGAACTCAAGGGCCATAAAATCCATGAGTCACCACGATGTTATGGGAGATGATGGCAGATCACATATTAAGTTGGTATTGTAGAAAGTGATGAAGTACAGATTATGGTACACGGGTGACAATTGGAATTATTGAAAGTTATTATCCCCCAATAATGGGGGGAAGTTGGTTGTAATGTCCTAGCTCTATATTTTAATATCCATATGTGAGAAATATGCACATCATCAGAATGAGCTTACTCTATAATAGAATAAGAGAGAAAGAGAATGATGAATGTAATGTATTCTATCATAGAAATGAAGTGTACAGAGAGTTTATATAGAGGGCTACTGCTCAACTGAACTAACTAACTAACTGATCTCGAACTGACTTATATTAATTACAATACGTATAGTATATCTAACATTCCCTCCTCAAACTCAGGGTGATTGGGCTGGAAGAGCAATCACACTGAGTTTAGTTCTTAAGTTAATGAAGGATGAAGCAGACAAAGGTTTAGTTAGAACATCAGCCAATTGGTGTTGAGAAGGAATGTGAAACATTTGCAGTTGCTTCAGCTGGACTTTCTCTCGTACAAAAAACAGTGCTTAGTGTGAAACAAATTTTAAGTATTTACTTAAAATTGATCGCAAATAATAATATGTGAGAATATTGGGTACAATCTCTAAATATGAATCCTCTGATTATTCTTCACTTGCAATTTGAAATAAATATAATTAAAGAAATTAATTCAAAATTAAATCTTTAATTCTTCAAATATTCGAACGTTCGTCAGATCTTCAAATCTTCGAACCTTCGTTCTTCGTATCTTCAAACCTTCAAAGTTTTGTTCTTTGAATCTTCGAATCTTCAAATATTCTTGAATTAAGAATTCGGCTTCAAGGGCCTCCGATTTTCAAGTGGCTTGATCTTCAACAAAAGGGCCGTTTTATGGCTTGATCTTCTGTTTAGGGGCCTCCCGGGATATGTGGCTTGATCTTCAATTGAATCTTGATTCAATCTTAATATGAATATCTTCAAATCTTCAAAGTTTCGTTCTTCATATCTTCAAATCTTCAAAGTCTTGTTCTTCAGATCTTCGAATCTTCAAGCTTCGTTCTTCAGATCTTCGAACGTTCTTCAACTTTTGGATTTATTTCATTAAGAATCGACGAAATCACGAAGGATTATTCGTATATTCTTAACAAAAATCGTGGCTTGATCTATTCCTCTTCTTCGGAATCGTTCAGAGCCTTTCGGGAGTTCTTGAGAGCTTTTCTGCAACGTTTCTTCGTCTGAAAATTCTCCTCTTTTTCTCTCAATTGAGACCCCTATTTATAGGAGTGGAGGGGGTGAAAATATGTTTTAGGGTTGCAGAATTTCGTCCATACCTTATGGGCCTCAAATAAAATGGGTTTTGGGCTCTATTTGCTTGCATTTAATAGCCAGAAAAATCAGCACTTGTTCGATGTATCTGGACAGCCTTTTTAACGAGGTTCGCAGCCATTTTCCATGCATACGGATGGATTCCTTAACCATATTCATTGCTCTCTTTATCAATTGGATCATGACTCTTATTCATTGGGCTACTATTTAATAATGGGCTCAAAATAAAGAAATTAATAGGACCGGTCCATTCTTTTAAAGATTTAATTAAATTAATTGGATATTTAAATGATCCAAGTTAATTCAATTATTAAATTTTATCCGAATGGGTCCATATTAATATTTTTTATAAAACCCAACAACCATCACGAGCGGCCCAACATAATCCGACAGTGGCCCACTAGCAAATAATATAGCCCGGTAGCTTTTTAGAGCTCAATAGCTATCATAGTTGGCCCAGTAATTTTTATATGTTCACACTTAGATTATCACAATAGATTCTTGGAGTTGCAAAAGGAACTTGAAGTTCATGAAGAAGAAACTGAACCCATAGGAGTTCTGCTGCAGTATCAGCCATGCTTCTATACTCAGCTTCTGTTGAGGATCTGGCAACACGCAACTGTTTCTTGGACCACCAAGAAATGATGTTTGGACCAAGAAATGTGCAGGGCCCTGATGTCGATCTTCTATCAGTAGGATCAGAGGCCCAATCAGCATCACAGAATGCTGAAATGGGTAGTGACATAGTGGATAAAGGAATAGGTTTGATAATAATTCCATGTGTAATGGTGCCCGAGAGATAACATAGTATATGTTTAACTGCTTTCCAGTGATCTTGCAGAGGTGCAGCCATGAACTGACAGACCTTATTTACAGCATAGCTTATCTCAGGTCTTGTTAAGGTAGCATATTGTAAGATACCTACTATAGATCTGTATAGAGAAGGATCAGGTAGTGAGTCACTCCCTTCATGAGTGAGCTTGCAACTACTGACCATAGGTGTCTTAACTCCTTTAGAGTCTATCATGCCAACTTGATTTAGTAAATCTCTAACATACTTAGCTTGAGAGAGGTGTAGACTGCCATCTTGAAGTTTGTGAACTTGGATCCCTAAAAAGAAATCAATGTCTCCCAAGTGTTTAAGAGAGAATGAGGAATGCAACTTGTAAATGAGTTTGGAGATAGCTGCAGGATTATTTCCAATGACAAGGATATCATCAACATAGATTAGGATGTATATTTGAATACCAGAAGATGCAAAGAGAAGCAGGGAAGAATCACACTTTCTTTGCTTGAACCCAGCACTGTATAGGATTGCAGTCAGCTTGTGAAACCAGGACCTAGGGGCCTGTTTCAGGCCATATAGAGACTTATGAAATCTGCAAACTAAAGATGTGTCTTCTGCTTGAAATCCTGGAGGTTGTACCATATAAACTTCTTCACTAAGATCCCCATTAAGAAAAGTGAAGTTTTCTGTATATTTTTATTCTTCAATGATTCATTTACAAGTACAGACCAATATATACAGGCTTCGAGAGAGTCTATTCAGTACCCTAGGTGACTGTCTAAATGGAGTATCCCCCCTTTTTCCGAAGAAAATGGAGGCACCATTCTTTTTTAGCTTCTCAATCGTTATGGATTCTCGTGAATCTCCATTATGATTTGGAACCACGTTTTGCACCAACCGTTGAAAGAATCCGGCCATTTGTTGCATGAATGGGTCCGGCTGCTGATTTTCTTCATGTCGTCCGCTTACGTTTGCGGACCCATGTACAAAGTGTTCATTGGGTCTTCGGAAGACATTATAAAGCCTAGATTTTTTAAAAGTAAGTAATAACTTAATTATCTATGATACTTACCAAAAGTTGGGATGAGAGGCGGCCTAATATGCAATGCAACATATAATTATAAAAATATGCCCGAGTTGCAGTTTTCTGGAAAGTATTATTGTGTATTGCTTTGAGGAAATTTTGGTTGAGTTGAAAAGGATGAAGGCTGTGAAGGATGTGAATTAATTTGGTGAGAAGAAGATGGATTGGAAGCACCAGGCATAGAAGCAGTATAAGTAGGATTATATCGATGATAGCACACGAATGCAGTATGACCAGTTTTGCCACAGACTTGGCAAACTACTGTATTGCGACCTCCTCGACCTCGCCTCTGTAGGGAGCATTGTTATTTGAATTGGGAAACTGAGCTACATAAGCAGATGAGTTTTCTGTAGAGTTTTGAGATATAGAATCATCATTTTGAGTGGAGGTTTCCAAGCGAGCAACATTTGAAGAAAACAGATTTTGTTGTGAGGATTCACGTTGTTTTCTAGCTCGAAGCTCCTTGGCTAGCAATAATCCTTCAAGCTCAGAGAGAGTGACTGGATCAAGAATGCTTCTTGATGAAACTGATAATACAAGTGCTTCGTATTCTTCTGGAAGTCCTTCAAGGATCACATTAAAGTGATCCTTAGCAGAAATAGGTTCTCCTACAGCTGTAAGACTTTCGACAATGTTTTGAATACGCAGAAGATATTCAGTAATAGATCGATCACCTTTGTTGGTGTTATAGAGTTCGGATTTGAGTTGACGAGCTCGTGCGATAATATGCGACTTGAAGAACTTATGAATTTCATTCCAGAGTTGATATGAGTGACGACACTGAATTACACGAGCATGAAGCGATTCAGTGAGCGATGCGAGAAGCCAGAAAAATAACATCTGATCTTGTTTCTCCCAGATAGTATATTCTTCGTTCACTGTTCCAGTCTCACCATCATCGCCAGTGATGAATTGTTCAGGAATTTTAGGTTTTTCAACAAATTTCAGGAGTTTGTGCGCTCGCATAACAAATTCGACATCATGCTTCCAAAATAAAAAAAATATTGGAGTCAAGTTTGATCGGAAGAGGATGATTGAAGATTACTGGAAGAGTAGAGTTTCCAGTAGCTGAAGATGAAATGGATGAGGAACTCACCATGGTTGGACCGAGCAAAGCTCTGATACCATAATAGAATAAGAGAGAAAGAATGATGAATGTAATGTATTTATATCATAGAAATGAAGTATACAGAGAGTTTATACATTAAATATACCCCTGTAATATAGGTGTGGCAACAAATATACCCTTGTTCTATTTTTCGGAACAAAAATACCCTTGAAGTATATGTTGAAGTGCATATATACCCCTGAACTTTTAAAAAGTGCAAACATATCTGTTGAGATTTGATATGATTTCCTTCCTGATTTTAGTATTTACTGTACAGATTGTATCAAATCAGGAATTAATTACTGATTGATGTGCATATGATTCTTTCCTTGTAATTATTTGCCTTATAAATAAAGACTTGCTGAGAGTAGTTTCTCTTAAGCAATTTCATTCAAATCAGTAAATTCAAGTTGGTATCAGAGCCTGATCCTCACTTTCCCTAGTTGTCCCTGCAGCCAACCTTCATCGAGACTGGTCTGCCGGCACTAGGAATAGAAGTCCTAGTCATTCCAGATTGTTCCCAAGTCAGTATACGTCATGTCTCCTACAAGCAGCACGACTCCTGACTCTTCCAGGAGTCTTGTGTCCTTTGTCTTTTCTGGGAATCCCCAAATAACTTCTGAAAAACTTAACGGCAGAAACTACATGGATTGGCAAGTTTCTGTTGAAATGTGGTTCTTAGGCCAAGGTTTGTCCGAACATTTGACCAAAAGAGCCGATGAGATAACTGCATCTGAAAGGGAAAAATGGACTCAAGCCGACCATCAATTGGTTGCTATTTTGTGGCAGTCCATTGATCCCAAACTGTTGATCCACTTCCGCACATACAAGACGTGTTATGACATATGGAAGAAAGCTCGAAGTGTGTTTGCGAATGATGTCCAACGGATTTATGACGTTGTTCATAGCCTTGCAACACTCCAAATGTCCGACCATGACCTTCCATCATATGTGAATAAGGCACAATCCATTGTTGAAGAGGTTAAGGTGATGTTGAGCGAAACTGATCTCCCTAAAGTGTTTGATAAAATTGATAAAATGTGTATGGTGTTTGTTCTCCATGGACTTCATAGGGATTTTGATTCCGTGCGGAACCAGATCCTAACGAATCCAAACATTCCCATTGCTGAAGACCTTATCGGTCGACTGTTGAGAGTTCCTGCACCAAGTGGAATTGAAAGTGTTGGTCCTCACGTTGATTCAGAGTTCTCTGCTCTTGTCTCTCGTTCTAGCTATGGCGGTTGTGGTCGTGGTCGTGATAGAGGAGGACGTGGCACTGGTGGTCGACCTAAGTGTAGTCATTGTCAGCGCATGGGTCATACCAAAGATAAATGTTATGAAATTATTGGTTGGCCTGACAAGTTTGTTAATGTAATGCACTCCGAACCGGTGAAACCTGGGGCAGCAACTAAAAGTGCCCAGAATGTTCTATCAGATGATGAATATAAAGAGTATCTACAACTTAAGGCAGCTCAACACTCCCCCTCATCTTACTTGGCTACTCTAGAGTCCAAAAAGGGTACCGTTGTTATTCACCTTCTACTCATCGTTTCTATACTTCTGCAGATGTCAGTTTCTTTGAGGATCAACCGTATTTCACTTCACAAGTGGAAGTTGAATCTGTCTCTCAGGCCTTACCCATTCCTCATCTTACTCCATTGTCACCTCTCAGTCCTCCATTGTCCTCTGCCAAACTACTCATTACTTATCAGCGTCGACCGCGGTCTGCACCTAATGAGGATGTCCCTAATAGTGACCCTGCTGATTCACCTCCAGCTCCAGCTCCTTTACCTACTCCGGACCAACATGAGGCACCTGCTCAACCTGATCTTCCAATTGCAACCGGAAAAGGTATACGTTCCACTCGGAACCCGCATCCTATTTATAATTGTCTAAGTTATCATCGTCTATCTCCTTCCCATTATGCTTTTGTGTCTTCCATCTCTTCTGTTTCCATTCCTAAAACTGTCCAGGAAGCTCTTGCCCACCCAGGATGGCGCCGAGCTATGCTTGATGAGATGGCTGCGCTTGAAATCAATCGTACTTGGTCTCTTGTTCCCCTGCCCCATGGTAAATCTATTGTTGGTTGCCGATGGGTGTTTACAATCAAAGTTGGTCCTGATGGACAAGTTGACCGGCTGAAAGCACGTTTGGTTGCTAAGGGGTTTACTCAAGTGTTTGGCTTGGATTATGGTGACACTTTTTCTCCGGTTGCAAAGATGGCTTCTGTACGTTTGTTCTTATCTATGGCAGCTATGCGCAGTTGGCCCTTACATCAGTTGGACATAAAAAATGCATTTCTTCATGGTAATTTAAAAGAAGAAGTTTACATGGAGCAACCACCTGGGTTTGTTGCTCAGGGGGAGTGTAGATATGTGTGTCGGTTGCATAAGGCCTTGTATGGTCTTAAACAGTCCCCACGAGCGTGGTTTGGCAGATTCAGTACGGCTCTCAAACAGTTTGGGATGATTCAATGCAAAGCAGACCACACCGTGTTTTATAAAAGATCTTTATCTAATCAATCTACTTACCTTGTTGTTTATGGTTGATGATATTGTAATAACAGGGGATGATCATGATGGCATACAGAATCTTAAACTATACTTGTCCCAGCAATTTCAAACGAAAGATTTGGGACGACTTCGTTACTTTCTTGGAATTGAGGTAGCTCAATCCAAAACAGGCATTGCCATATCTCAAAGAAAATATGCTCTTGATATTTTGAAGGAAACCGGGATGACAGATTGTAAGCCGATCGATACTCCAATTGATCCAAATGTTCGACTTTTTCCAGATCAGGGAGAGCCTATCTCTAATCCTGAAAGATATTGACGACTTGTGGGGAAGTTAAATTATCTCACTATGACCAGACCAGACATCTCCTTTGCCGTGAGCGTGGTGAGTCAGTTCCTCAATACGCCATGTGATAGTCATTGGGATGCAGTTGTTCGAATCCTAAGATACATCAAAGGTTCACCTGGAAGAGGACTGGTTTATGCGAACCGGGGTTGTGACAATATTACTGCATATTCAGATGCGGATTGGGCCGGCTGTCCAAATGACAGGAGATCAACTTCAGGGTACTGTGTTCTCATTGGTGGAAACCTAATCTCTTGGAAGAGCAAGAAACAGAGTGTTGTCGCTAGATCAAGTGCCGAAGCAGAGTATCGAGCCATGGCTCTCACTACTTGCGAACTTATATGGCTGAAACAGTTATTGTCCGAGTTAAAGTTTTGCAAACTGAAACCTATGAAACTGATCTGTGATAATCAGGCAGCTTTATACATCGCTTCTAACCCTGTTTTTCATGAACGAACAAAACATATAGAAATCGATTGCCATTTTATTCGTGAAAAAGTCATTTCTGGAGAAATCTTCACATCCTTTGTCAAATCAAATGATCAGTTAGCTGATTTTCTCACTAAGTCACTTCGAGGTCCGAGGATAAGATATATTTGTGACAAGCTTGATGCATATGATATCTACGCACCAGCTTGAGGGGGAGTGTTGAGATTTGATATGATTTCCTTCCTGATTTTAGTATTTACTGTACAGATTGTATCAAATCAGGAATTAATTACTGATTGATGTGCATATGATTCTTTCCTTGTAATTATTTGCCTTATAAATAAAGACTTGCTGAGAGTAGTTTCTCTTAAGCAATTTCATTCAAATCAGTAAATTCAAGTATATCCATCATGTTCTTATAAAGGAGCAAATTTACCCTTATTGACTTTAAATAGATAAAATAAATTTCAAAAAACACAAAAAATTAAATTATAAATTCGAAATTTAAAAAAAAAAGATTTATTATTATGTTAAAATATTGACTGTTTAATTTTCAATTTCAAAATTAATACTTATCCGTTGTAAATGAAGACACTTCAAATTCATTAATTTTAATTTTAGTCTTGTTGCGAAGTTTTGAACACATTGTTACATTCTTTGATTTTGTTTAACCTTAATAAAATTAAATTCACTATTTTGTAATCTTGGACTATTTATCATCATACAAAATATGTAATTTTTATAGTGCAAAGAATGCAAAAAATTTAATTATTTTTTTTACATTGCAATAGTAAAGTAATGTTTTACAATATTAAATTGTAAAGTTTATATATTAAAATGTTTTACAAATAGTATTTTTTATACATTTATACAGTAAAGTTTTGAAATAATATTTTATATTAACAATATTAAACTGTGATATGCAAACAATAAAAGGGAGAATTGGACACAAGTACATTTTTAAAATTTTTAATTTCTTAATTTCGAATTGATAATTTATTTTTGGTATTTTTTGAAATTGGTTTTATCAATTTAAAGTCAATAAGGGTAAATTTGCTCTTTTATAAGAATATGAGGGGTATTTTTGCACCTTTTAAAATTCCAAGGGTATATATGCACTTCTGCATATACTTCACGGGTATATTTGTTCCGAAAAATAGAACAGGGGTATATTTGTTCTCAGTCATACTAGAGGGGTATATTTGTACCTTTTCCCTATATAAATATAGCTCCTATTTTGTGAGATACAGAATATCAATAAAACCTCTATCATTTGACAAGATGGATGTATAATACTCTATAATTAATAGACAGAAATAATCGAAGATAAAAATGAAGTAAATGGGATATCATGAAGTATTCTTGCCTCCATGTATGAAGTTCGGCATCTTTCATATGTCCTCTCAAGAAAGGTTTGTACATAGTTCACAAGATCAGCTGCAAATTTAGGCATTGCTTGAGCCCAGCCAAGAACCTGCATAAATGGCTAAACTTCAGTTCAAGAATTTGAAAGGGTTCACTTAAGCTTATAACCAGAAAGAATAAAAATAAGATTGTTATATAAGATTTGATTTATATAAGATTGAATTAGACACAGTTCAAGAACACATTAAAAATCAGACAGTTTTGATTTATATTTATATTAGATTTTTTCTTAGGTTTCCAATGTGAACATGAAATGGAAGATTCACTTTGGCCAGTTTTCACTTCCCAAGATTATAAGCAAAACAAGCTAAACCATATAACATCTTAAAAATCCATATAAATAATTAAAAAATACCTCTTTTGCTAAAAAGTCAATTGCTAAAAGTCCTTGCAAAACAGGCCGCCCTTTCTCAATTGAAGAAGTGTAAGAAGCAGCTGCTGGTGCTCGTGGTCGAAATGCAGCTGGGCCTGTAAATCAATGTTATAGATTATCAGACTTGTAGCAATCACTCTTGTGACACTTGCGACATCATGTTAAGTTAACAATATATATGTGGCAGATTTTCCATAGTAATAGATGATTGCATGACATTGGATGATTATACTAGCAATAAAAGTCATTTTAACATTGCATTCTTCGGACCTATTCATTAGGATTGCAATTTTCTAGTCTGGTATGATCTGAATTACTTCAGTTTTGTCTAGTCGTTCTAATCTGATTTAAACCTAGTTTCATAAAAAAACCAAGAAATCCTGTTTTAAAAAATACTAATTTCCATCAAGAAATCACAATAAAAAAAGGGGAACAAAGACGTGAGGTTTTGGAAATGCTATTAATTAGGTGAACTGGAACTAGGAGTTGAGAGGTTTGGCAGGGACTTGGAGTTGCACCCTTGCTAAGGGTTTTCGTTCCAGCTCCCTTGTAGGGCTATTTATTGGTACTTCGGCATTTCATTTCAGTAGGGTGTGAGAAATCTCCCACCTATTTGTAATTTATATCATTTTATATCAATCTAAATTTCTTTTCCTGTTAATAAAATAGGCGAACTGGTCTCCCAACATTTAATACGAAAATAGAAATTTGAAGTTTCCAGGATTTTAATACGGTTCTGAATTTCCAGAACTGTGAAACGTCACCTTCACCAGCTCCATGCCTCCATGTGCTTCTTAGTGAGGATCTGATTTAGATATTTAAGATTAACCAGGTTTGTACAGAAAATGCTAAATGGATAGGTTACCCAACCTGCTATCATCCTAGCAGTAAGTTTCACATAAAGTTGATGCATAAATTATACTGGTAGTTGGAGTACTATATCTTTCTTTTAATTCTTCAAAGATAAATGGAGAGTGAGTCATAGAGACTTGCTTGCTATGGCCTGCTGTACAGCTTTCCTGTAATCTACAAACATTGCTGGCAAAAAGTGATCCTTAACAAAGTTTTCTACGAATGCCAGCAACCCATCATTCCTGCAAATGCCAATTGCATTGAAACAATCAGCAGACTTATATTAGAATCAATGAGGCATAAAGGTGTTAACAATGAAGCATAGGCATGGGAAAAATGAAGCATGCCAACATTGTATCAATGTTAATTTTGGAGTTCAGAGAACTAAACTGGAACAACTAATGCTATAAAATACTTATATATATAATACCGCATAAAATGCTTTAAATGCAACATAAACTGCTCCAAACCATGCAATTTGTCAAGACATAATAAGTACGAGTTTCTGGGGAACCACTGGCAGAAAATGATGAAGGTACAATTGTTCAAAGAGTTAAACAAATAGATCGAGTGGAGTTGAACTTAATTACTAGAATCCTAGATTCATGAGTTTGAAAGATTATAAAACTGCATCAATTTATTGGCTGGAGTGCTTGGCAGGTTCTACTTAACAGAGAGCCTAATTCCTCAAAAGCTTGTCCATTTTAACCATCGCCCACCAAACATCCCTCCCATGCTGCGCTTCTATGTCCTAATCTATTTCTGTCTTTCACCTTTGATCTATGGAACTGCAATATTGTCATAAATGTAATTGTTACTCTGTAATTTGCTTTTAATGGCTTTCAATAATCCTTACCAAGCTTTCCTATTATTTTTTTAACCCGGTGTTAAACCAAAAACCATAAAGGCATTTGGGGTAGGGGCCAGGGAACACCCTACCTGTTTATTTGAGAAAAAGAAAGTACAATGGGTAGGAGGATCAAACCAAATTATAATATTGTACTGTTATTATGTATCATTATATTTATGTCTCCTTCGGGTCTATTAAAAGAAATACTTATGACAATGACAAAGTTATGATAAAGAATATCTAACTATCTATTTGCAAGGAAAAATCTTCCCCTGGCATTTGCTTCCAATACTTAAGTCCTAATTAAGCAAAATGAGTAGAAGGGTAGGGGATATATATCCAAGGAACAGCCTGCACGCACAAAAGGAAGCACGCATGAGACCCAGCTTACCCAAGTTGAGAGTACTTTTGGGGCAGCATTGAGGCAATTTTATCTGTAAACTGCCAAAAAATCAAGAAAATTTGGTTATGGAACTCCCTTGTCCTGAATTGTAAGGCTATGATATTCATTACCTGTAGAACAGGCCGATATACAGATGCTGCTAAATATATTCCCTGCTCAGGTAAAATTGAGGTAGTACCATAACCTTCATTGAGAACATTTGCTACCCTCCTGTTGTTCCACCCTTGTCGGATGAGGTCCACTCCTAAGAATCAATAGTCAAAGAACAATAATACTCCATATCAATATCGTAGGGATTGAAAAAGAGGCAAGCTTATCATAAAAGGAAATCCGAAATATTCCTTAATGAGACATATCATGGTGTTATTAAAACTCTTTTACATATTTACAGTCATTTATTTTCTTCAATGTCTCATGTAGCCATTTCAAATTCTATTTAAAAATTTCACCGGAGTATATTCTTTGACTGCTGGTAGACAGGAAATAAACCAACAAGACATGTATCAAGGTAAAAACAGATATATAGAAGACAACCACATGCAGACACGCTTAGTCGCTTACTTACCCTGATTAGGAATGGATGCAGTAGCATCTGTGAAGCGAAAAGCAAAAGTAAGACCATCTTCTGATACATCTCTGTAATCAATAAGAAATGAAGATGTCAAATTGTCAATGAATAATAAATCTGTTGTTGGGAGTACCAAATACAGGAGAAAGAAGAGAAAAGGGTCAAATGAGACCTTCTACTATTATGAAACCGTCACATAAAGCCATGTACTCAATAAAGTGTCATATAAATATGTCTACTTATAAAAAGCAATCGGATGAGTCCTAACGACCTGTTAACAACCTCATAATCCAGATTTTAGCGTACGTCTGTCTATCTTTTTTAAATTGATTATAAGGCTGACGAGAAATATTTGGTCAGAATTGGTTTAAATACAAGGCAAAAATAACGACATATAAGCTAAAATCGGGATTAGGAGGTTGTCAATGGGTCATTTTGACTCACCCGATTGCTTTTTATAAGTAGACGTATTTATATGACACTTAATCGAGTACATGACCATATGTGACGATTCGGTAATAGTTCAAGGCCTTATTTGACCCTTTTCCCGAGAAAGAATGCATCCGTAGTCCGTACACTTTGAAAGTACAAGAGAAATATATCCTTTTAGCTCTGGTTCCTCCCAGAATTTGTTTGGATGGGAAGAGCAGTTGAAAAATACAAGAAAAAAATTGTACACCCACTATCCATACGTGATCTTCACACTTTCCTCTAAGGATACATTATATGGTTCATCTTATGTCTCTTCTAAACAAACAATAAATCATACGATTGCATTTTCTAAAACATCGTGCCAAGTCAAAGTGGTGTTAAATTAGGGACGGAGAGAGTATATCTTTTCAAGTTCCCACAGGTAACATTATAGCTACTCCTCTCTCTCAAATTCTCATTTTGAATTATTTTACAGAGATTTGAGAAGTCCCCGATTCCTTGGGAATGAACAGGCCATGTGGTACATCACTAGTGCAAAGTGAAAAGTGGAAACTGAATTGTCCACAGAAAACAGCAAATAGCAGCAAGTCAGACACTAAAACATATCAGCACTGGCTTTTACCAAATGGATGCTCGTAAAAACCCAATGGTTACAATTCCAATCTACGATAATTATGTGACACAGTTGATGTATCTAGTTAAAGCATCAATGTTTTACAAATGCAAGCAATCAGGAATGCAGTTGAGGACTAGTAAAACTTCTCTTATACTTCAAACCACTCCCTCTAACCACTCCCGTGCTCAATCAATCAATTATTAAACAAATAATGAACAAATAAACAAAACAATCAAATACATAAATAAATTAATAGACCAGTTATCACACAACAATTTGCAACTAGTTCAGAAACATAAAGTTTTAACCGTGGAATAAATAAAAAATGGAAAAGGAAAAATACACTTGAAGATTACAGGAATAGCAGTTGACCATTCATTTACGTGCCTCTTATCCTTTGAATTTGTTTTGCTTGCAAGTCTAGCAGTTTGGACAGCAGCATCTGCTGAAGCAGCTTCTGGTGTCGCTCGTAAGATCTCACATATCAGTTGCTGGCATTCACTCTATTTACAAAGTTATAGAATGATGTTAAGATTAAAATGGATTATATTCAAGAATTTAGCATATGTATTGAATGAAATGAGAAAGTAAAAAAGCAAAGCAGAAGAATGCAACCTGTAAGACAGTTAATGAAAAGCCAAGATTATAGCCTCCAGTACCATTAGCTATGTCTGTGTCTAGGTTCCAGTTAGAATTTGTTGGCATAGACTTTGATGTGTTCAAGTCAAACTGTGGAGAGGATTTTGACTCAAAAAGCTCCCCAACAATAACATGGTTCTCTGAGATTTTGCACAAAAGCGGGTGAAGAAATTAAAGCAAAAACACAGTAGCACATAACTTTTTTGGCACAAATCGTTACAAAAAATGACAAAGAAATTCTGAAGATCATGTATCACTGACCAAATATATGACCAACAGCATCTAAAATTGAATCAAGAAGCTCCTTTGCAGCAACCTGTGCTGCTCCTGTAGGAGCCATTACTGATGAAACAGGACTGACGGCAAGAACCACTCCAGCCAAAGATAACCTATTTTGGGCCTTTTGTTTTGGCGGCTGATAACTCTCAAACTTTCCATTCAGATAGTATAGGCCTGTAATACCAGTATGTGCAGTTGGACCGATGTCATGCCTTGAACTATTAATGTTCTCTGCGTGAGATTTTATCTGGGTAGTAATTATCTCTTGAATGGTAGGCCTCAACCTCTGGCTGTTGGGGATACATAGAATATAAAATGGAGTCAAAGTTTCAGATGCAGATAGAGAGTATACACCAAGCATGATAGTTGATGCTAATTCAACCACAAAACTATATGAACCATTCCCATCATGACAATAAAACATGGTTGCAAATTTTTGTTGAGTAAAATATTCTCTGCTCCATTAATAAAATTATAAACAATGTAGACAATGGGTGCATGAATGCAAGCTTTCTCAGCTACCTGCTACAACATTTAAGTTTCAACTACAAACAAGGTATCTTATGTATAAATTGTGATAGAGGGCAAAAAGTTAAGTTGTACTCATAGCAATATCCAATTTACCTTCTGTTTCAACCTATTCTATACTGCAAATTCCTGCAAGGTCTTAATGAAATAGAGGAACTTTAAGGATAAATATGCAAAGCACAAAACTGCAACTCACCATATCATAGCACCAGCTGCAGCAATTTTTCCGAGCATACGAAGGCACTCAACCATGGTCTGCAGATACTTCACATGCAAAGGAGCTTCACTCTTCTTCATTGCTTCCTACATTTAACACAAAAGGTAATACATTGAGCCTCATGAAACAAACAAATATGAATTGAAAGATGACAATTGCAATTAAATTGTACAAGCATAAACATACGATAAATTCATCCGGAGTAGAATCAGATAGCCACATGGGAATATGTTGGGATATAATTTTGGCATTCTTTATAGCAATATCACCACCATTGGCTCTTATTGAATTGGCATCTTCTGATGTAGCATCACCATGCTCTAGAGTACCACGCGCATCATGGACATTAAATAATGAACTGAATTGTCGGAAGGGGAATGTGAAAATGCACAAGTGTCAATAACACTACCACATATTGTATCCAACTCTATTTAACAAAAAACTCATTGTTTATGCACATTAGCCGGTCCAAGAATATAAACCATTCAGCCCACATAATATCTTTAATAAAAAATAGACTCTTCTACAATTCAAATCCATCACATAAGTCATACTAAAAAAGTATTATATAAGTACACTCACTTTAAAAATACAATCAATGAAGCCATTTTGAAAAAAATTAAGGGGGTGTTTCGATCCGATTCTTAAAACTGATTCTGCTCCTTGAGGGAGCAGAAGCAGAAGTTGCAGTGTTTGGGTGAAAGTGCAGAAGTGATTCTGGTGCTCTAATTTACTCCTAGAATCAGTTTTTTTAGAAGCTGGGGTGACCAGCTTCTGAAAAATGATTCTGATTCTGCTTCTTCTTTAAAAAAGAAGTAGAAGCAGAATCAGTTCCAAACACCCCCTAAGACAAGTGATAAATCTTATAAAAATTCATATAAATTTGAAAACTAATGTAATAATAATATAAAAATAGTATAAATGCAAAAATAGATCAATAATTTAAAAACGTTGAAATAAAAATAAGTGAAAATGGAAAAATTAAAAAACAAGTGAAAATGTTAAATATAAAATTAAATATGTAAAAACCATTTAAACAGATTTAGAATATACAAATAATTCCTAAAATGCAAAAGTATTGACTTTGACATTCTTAAATTGTTCACAATTTTTATTTATATATCTTTGAATTTTAAAAAAATTTAAGAGTTATTTAATACTACCTCCGTTCTTAAATAAATGCAACACTTTGACTTTTACACTATTCAAATGTTCTACTTTGACTACGTTTTATTTATTCATGTAATAATATTATTTTATAAAAAAATATTGTTAAACTTGTCTCATTGTAAATTTTCATAATCTAATTTTTTTAATTATTTTACTAATACAAAATCATTTATATTAATGGTCAAAGTTGTGTCTCGGCAAGTGTGAAATGTTGACAGTTGCATTTATTTAAGAACGGAGGAAGTATAAAAAAAACTGCTATTACAGGTCAAAATGGATTAAATGGCCAGATTGATCAAGTTTTTAAAGTAAGCGTACTTATACAATACTTTTTTGATATGGGGGCTAAAGTGATGGATTGGGAATAATAGAAGGCTTCATTTCACCCTTTTCCCTATCTTTTTCATAATATATGAAGCTATCATTAGAAAATCAGTAGTGTGTACTGATGGAAACACAGTGAAAGGCAGAGTCAAATATTGCTCAGAGTAAATTACTGAAGAAAAAAGAGTCAAAGCAAAACACAATGTACTATAAAACATGACTTGAAGATAATGTTAGCAACTTAGCAGAAGATTGCGTCATTAGATATGAGCTTCGTCTTACCCCCCATCAACAGAACTAGGTATCTTAGATCCATCACAAACACCAAACGAACCAAACTGATTGTCGCCTTTTAATAATCTAGTTCTTCGGGATAGAGGCTGTAAGTTGTTAAGAGACATTGTAATAAATCTTCTAGTTAACACTTCATCATCCTTTTCACTAACACTTAATAGAGCTGGACTGCATTAGAACAATAAATATTCAGTTAATGTACCACTATATAAACAAATAGCATGAATAGATAAATAAGCAAATGAGCAAGATTACATAAGCTTAGCTGATATTGTAGACAAAATAATTTACAGAGCTGAGGAAACATGAAGCGAAAGAATGGAAAAATAGTAAAACCTAAAAGTTCATCTGATTTCTTTCTGATGGAGTCAATCATGTTTAGTGGTTCACAATATTATATTTTGGGGAGATGCACATTGCAAGTGTCTAACTCATCCAACCAATAGAACTATATACCTGTATTCACCCTTATTATAGAGATGTGAATGCAGATCCTCCAACACTTTGTAGAATAGATTTCCTCGCAGCTTAGTCAATTCGGATCTGACATCCTGTAGAGCACCAACCTGGGGAAGACAGCTATTAATCCTATTATGAACCCACTGTACCAACCTCTTAAAGTGGGCCATGGTTCCATGAAGCAATTATGAGAAAGAAGATATGAAGGTACATGTCAAAAACCTAAAGCTTACTTTTCATGAAATGAGAATGAAAAATAAGACTTTTATGCTAGAAGAAATAATAAATATATGAATCTGCATAGCCTCAGACAAATGAAATGCTTAGCAAACTAATAATCTCAAAATGGGAGCAATAGGAATATATTGATCTTTTGAAAATAACAAAATGTGCATGTCATGATATAAAATTGATGGCAGAATGAGTTACAATAAGATGCTTTCAAGAAGATACATTACAATGAACTGAATGAAGCCATTAAAACCTGAAATAATTAATGAATGAATAAGATTGACAAGGCTCAAGAGGACTAACTGTCTGAAGGCCCTCTCTTTCAAGCATCAGAGCTGATTGGACATGCAATTGCACTGCAGCATAAAACTTCTTTTCAGCAACAAGCTTCCCAATCTGAGCTGGAACCTGCATTGCAAAGAGATAAGATATGACTCAACAAGGCAGATGTAAATGTAATCTAGTTGAATCAATTGACCCCATAAACTTGCCAGTATCATAAAGAGAATGTTAACGAGTCCTAAGGTCCAGGGTTCTCTTTCAAAAGTGGACCGATTTTATTCAAAGCCAACTACTGGAAAAACTTGTGGGTTCAAGTCATGCTGATGTCTTGAATGAGAAACGGACACCTTGTTATTCAAAAATAGAAGCCTGAAGATTAGCTTGCGGTGTTTCCCAGATGATATATACAACCTTAGTTAATATTTTAAAACATCAAGCAATAACACGAAAAGTCATTGTACAATTAGATTTGTCCTCTTTTTGTATCCCTATATGGGGAAAACCAAATACCAGCTTTCAGAAAACTTTCTACTTAAATATGAAGTTCAAGAATTATTTGAGAAATACAAGTTCGGTTATTATTTATAAATAATCACAAATGTAAAGAACAAGAATTATTTGACAAACAATTTGATGGAGTATATTCCCATATACTCAAGGGGTATCATAATCAACAGACAAGGACTTCAGTTGTATCAACATTTAGTACGAAGTTTCAGCCAAGGCCGACCTCAGCACGAGGTCGGGTCACAACACAAGTCCGCAAATCGACAAAGTACGGAACCGCGGCCGAGGCCGACCTTGAGCCCCGAGGTCGGCGCAACATCAGGCTCCCGGATCACCAAGATAAGGCCAAATATGAGGCCGACCTCGAGCACACCGAGGTCGGTACTAGACCTGACCTCGGACACTGACTCAAGTTAGCAGGAGTCAATGGATAAGAAGAAATGACCGCCACCGGACAAAATGAAGACCAGGATCAAATCCTCTAGAATGAGCCCGCGATGCTCGAGTTCTGACCTCACGGAGCTCGGGGTCTCACTAATCAAATATGGACTTAGACATTCCAACAATCAAATACTCCCTCCGTCCCATTTAAAGGTTCTCATCCACTATTCACATGGTCAACTTCAATCATTCTTAACCTTTTGCTCTGTATATCAACTTTTTATGAAATTTACATTTTTTTATCAGGCTTTGTAGCGACTTTAATGTATTTTCTGGATATGTAAATTTTGTTTACTATAAATAATCGGAATGTGAATAGGGATCAAGTTGTTTTATCGTCAGTCAAGCATCGTAAACCGAATCGGGAACCTCTATATGGGACGGAGGGAGTATCACACAATTTACTGCCACGTCACCAACATTGTGCGGATGCCACGTCATTCCAGGCAGCTAGAGTCAAGAATGTTCTGGATGGCACACGTTTGGCGCAAGCGTGTGTTTTGGTGCAATTCTGTTATGCACAGTACCAATTAGCCAGTTGTCCCAGTTATCTCTCTAATCATCTTTACACGTGTCACCACTTCATTAGACTGGTACATTTATTCTGTTAGGCAGGTTCGCCACGTGTCTTCACCACAATAGAATAGCATCTTTTTACTTGTTGGTCAAGTATTTTTCTCCTAGTATAAATATCACCTTCCGGCTTGTGAAAAGGGATCCGAAATTCTATGTGCAAACTTGCTGTTACTCTTCCCAAATTTCTACCTGATCTCACTTAACACTTTTCCGTCTCTCATATTTCTCGGATTATGGCTACTCCCCAGGGTCGGCGATCCATCACAATTGTTTTAAATACTTGAACTACATGCACAATCCAGTCATGCTTTCCTTCAAACATCATCATTAAATTTTCCTTTCATAAATTACTCACATGCCTATTCTACATTAAACCAACCTCTTGATATAGCACAGGTTGAGTATATGCAATAGAAAATAAACAAAAGAAAAGAAAAGGATAGAAGTCATCTTTAACAAGTATAAACAAAGGTTTGTGCCTCTATCAAGTGCCAAGCACTGACATCAGACTCGGTATATAAATTGCCCTATTCATTGACAACCTTTTATATTTCTTTTAAAGTGAGCTTTCTTTAATAGATCACATAGCCCTACTACATATCTGAGTATTGCAAACCAGTATCTGATAATTGAAAAGGTGATAACTTTCTATGATGTTATACTTAGACATTCTATATGCAATCAATTTACATAGCATGATTGCAAAATGAGATAATTTTGTGGTGACATGCTGCATGCAACCAATTTACTTAAACATGCTATCTGCAACCAATTTACTTAAACATGCTATCTGCAACCAACTTACCAATTTAAAAAAGCACACTAGAGAAGTAGTAATGAATAACTGTATAGTATAAATAGAAAACAAAAGCAGTTGACCTTAGATATTCCCTCGATTTGATCTAAGAGGGAAATGATATGTCGCAGAGTAACTGATCGATACCATAACTGATGCAATTGCTTATTATGGGTGCCCAGAAGTTTCTTTGCATCAGACAAATCACCCTTTACGGCTGCAATGCTTTGAGCAGAGTCACTAAATAAGCGCAAGATCTGCATGGATGAAAATGGTGCCAAAATATACATAAACATTGACATACATTCTCTTGCGAGTTTCATGTAACATCTACCAAACATTCATTACCTTAACAAGTTACCAAAATGATTAAAAAGATCAAATACTACTTAGAAAATAGCCATTACAAAATACTAGCAGTATGTCAAAAACAAAACAAACATACATTTAGTTGAGGCTGGTACTTGGTCTATTTGCTTTTAGTGGAAGTACTTTCCGGTTTCCAATTTCTAGAAAGATTCTGAAAAAGTGAAAGCATCTGTGTTTTACCGAAGTGCAGAAATAAAACACTCTTGAACAAGTGATGAAATTATTAGGAAATGCATATATGATGAGAAAAGAAACTTTTAAGATGCATAATCAATCAGCCTCTTTCATAATCATAGCTACACGAGCTGAACCACAGTTATCAGGAACCTTAATGTATTAATTTGAGTTATGCATATCAAAAGCATTGCATCATGACCCCCATCCTCACCCCACCCCAAAACCAAGACCCCGTTAAACTTTTAGGGCTTTTGCTAATTATAAAAATTAACATATAAATATATAATGTTCCAAGGATTATCATATATTGTCCATAGTTTTTCTAAATAAATCACTAAAACAGTTTTCAATTTGTCTAAAAATAACCTTTTATATATGGAGTACTAGATAGACTCTATTTTCAAAATTTTAGGCTTCCAACATTAGCAGGGCAACCAGGGCCATTTCAATAGTATTCTTTGCACACCCTATTAGACCGACTTGCCCAAAACATGCACATATTTGTGGTTTAAGTCACTGGACGGATTAAGAAATGTGATACACAGTCAATATACATGAATTATATAGCAAAGGTGAACATGTCTTATAAGGAGATGCTCAGGAACGTGAATTTATAAAACACAAATCGAAGGGATGTACAGCAAAAAAGTATATAAGATAGAAATGAAGAATATTAAACACCTGGGAATAGTTTTGAATTGCTTTGTTGAAGCCATGATGATATGTGTGCACTACTTCATCCACAACATCCTCAACTATTTCACTCTGCTCCCTTAAGACCTGCAACTCCCCTTCACGGTTTTTTGAGGTTAAAATATGCACAACATGTGGTAGAGAATCAAAACGTGCAGCCGTCCAACTTTCATCTATCTTAGACAACTCTTCCCTTAAGTACTGCATTCACCATGAAGTGTGATCAGAATGCAAACTAGTACCAAAGAAATGGGTAAAACTGGCATATTCAATGTTACATAACGAACAACCACCAACAATGAGTCAATGCAATGCAGAAATAAACATGAAATTGCAACAGGTCACAATTGCAGGAACATCGGCCATACTTTGGGCTAGTTACTTCGAATCCAGAAACAGTCCGAAACTATGCAAGACAAAGCTACCAAGTGAAGTAAAATGGAAACTCACCAACTTGTCTTGAGGGATGGGGAGTCCATCAAAGTGTCCCATCTGAGTTCAGAAGGCTCAAACAAACACAAATCCCGCTGCAAGTCAACTCCACATTTACATAGAAGGAAATGACTCTAATTAGTCATAACTACAGGAAAGGAAGATGCAAACATAACCAAGGATATTGAACGAAGTACAGTTTAGGAAAACTACCAATTCAGATCTGTGAGACTCTGAGCTTGAGGAAAAAGATAGATAAAGTAAATTCTGAAAGATCCTGTCAAAGCTTGAGACCGGGAAAAAGTAGAGCCACGCAGAGCTTGATAAAGAAGATGATGACGTCAGAAACTAATAGTAGTACGTGGCACTGCTTGTTTTCTTCGAAAATCTACTGTGGCCGGCTGGAGAAGGCCAGATGAAACTGCTGCAGTTTGTGCAATTTGGGCAGGAGAAGAAACTGAGGTAGACAATGCAAGAAGTCTTGCGTTTCCGGTATGGAAGATGGCAGTTTTGTTGACCACATAGTCCACGTGTGAACTGTGAACATGTCAAATTTATGTCATTGGAACACTTTTTTTTGGATACCATTTTTGGGTCGTTCTCAAAAAAAAAAATCATTTACCATTTTCGGACAATTTGTGTGGTTCACAACTTCACATTCATTTCATCTTTTTCTTACACAACTACAACCACACATTTCCACTTTATTCCACTTTCTTAATCTATGTACCAAGTCAAAGTGGGAAGAATTTTCTGAGAAGGGAGTAATAACCAATTCATGGAATGTTTGGTTTACACATTTTAATGTAAACTCCTCTATCTCACACGCAACCAATTGATCATAATCCATCATAATATAAATAATATCTATTTTAACATTTACATTAAACAATAATAGATTGCGATGTAGTAGTATATTGATTTTTAATTGTTACTACGTAAATTTTCGTTAAAAAATTTCAGTCTATTTTGAAAAATATTATATTATATTTGCTTTAATTACATTTTATTATCAACTAGTAACATTTAAACAAAAATTGGTTTGAATTTTGTAACAAAAAACCACCGTTAATTTAGAAGGGTACATCCGAGATGAGGTGTTTACATTACATTTGATAAGTTCTTAATAACATCTCAAACACACGTATAATTCTCAATTTATATCGGCTAAAATACACGTATGTCGTATGATCACTAGCCTCATTTTTTTCAAATATAAAAGTGTTAAAAAAATTCGAAGTATGTATTAAAATTGCGTAGTATAATTTAAATGGTAAAACTCGATGAATTTGTGTAGCTATGCAACTAAATTGAGGAGGCTTTGATACGTGATCAATCCACTCACACAAATCTAACCACCAGAATGATGAGGGGAATTGTAAAATACCACCAGCGTGGCTTGTTCTAAATTTTGAAGAGTCGGTTATTTTTTAGACTGGACGAGCGGCTACAGGAGGCTTGTTTCGTGATTCTGAAGGTCGCTGCATAGCAGCGTGCTAGATGAACTTGGGGTTTTGCTCGATAACGGAAGTTGAATTGAGAGCCGTTGTGCAGGGGATACAATTTGCTTGAGAATTTAGATAATGTCATGTTCGAGTGCAGTTAGACTCACAAGCAGCAATCCAACTTTTGATGGCGGAAGGCGAGTGCGTGCACCATCACTCTTCAGATGTCGCACACTTTCACAAGTTGTCACGTTGAAAATGGACGATCAGAATTGAGTATATTTATCATTCTATTTGACTTATTTGAGTTTTTCGCAACATCATTTGATCATTAATGAATGAAAGATATGAGCTTTTGCTTCTATGGATTTATATAAAAAAATGCGACATGATGGTAAAAATAGCAATATATTTGAATTTTAAAAGAAAATGTTTGAATAAAGTTGGGCATGTTTACAAGATTGAGATAACTATTTGCAATAGCAATATTTTTTTTTTTTTTGCAAACAATAAACGTATGTCATACTCCCTCCATTCCTTATAACTTTGTCAACTTTCCTTTCTTGGTTGTCCCAAAAAACTTTGCAACTTTTCCTTTTAATCAATCAATTTGTGGCTCTTGTTGTTTCTCTCTCCTCTGCACAAATCTCTACCACACAATTTTTACTTTATTATTCTACGTGCCGGTCAAACTTGGCAATCTTTTTAGGAATGGGGTGTTGGAAAACAATAAAAGGGGTCTAATATGTAATTAATTAAAATGTGTTTACCATCAAATAAATAATACAGTGACTATTCAGAAATCTCTTTGGGTTTCTTTCATTAAAATAAGATACCCTAGAGGAGAGGATATGAGGCCTAAAACTTCTGATTCTAATGTTTGGAGAAGAATTTGTGAGATACATGAAGTAGCTACTAACCTTTGTTCAGAGAATTCTTCTGGATCATGGCAATGGGACCCTGGTATTCATGGTAACTTCTCTCTGGCATCTGCTTACAAGGAAATCAGAAACAAAAAATCAGTTACATTTACTGATAAACATATATGGCATAAGTATCAGTCTATGCAGATCAAAGTTTTTCTTTGGAAGCTTCTAAACTCATTTCTACCCATTGGTGACAATCTTAAGAGGTTTCATTTGACTGTCAACCCATCAAGGTGCCCCCTTTGTAGGAGGAATTTTGAAACTACTGACCATATCTTCTTTAATTGTTCACACACCAAGTTCATCTGGCAGTACTTTATGGGGAATTTTGATATCCTCATGCCTAACACAGCTTCAATTAGGCACGTTCTTATACTATGGTGGATTGAGGCTGGTTCAAAATCAATGGCAGATATTTTTAAGCACATTATGCCTGGCATTATTACATGGCACATTTGGAAGGTGTTTTCTTCATACACTTGGGGTTCGGGTTCTATACCAAGTCCAGATTACATTATTCTACAAATCAAGTTCTATACTCAGAAATGGGCTTCAACTTTAACAAAGATAAAACGAAGAAGGGTGGAAGAATTCTTGTACACTGAAAACTTTATTCCGTTAAGGTTTAAGTTTAATTACCCTATTATTCAGGTTGTCAAGTGGAAAAGGCCTAAACAAAACTACAAATTGAACTTAGATGCTTCGTTCAAACCTGGTTGTGCTTCAGGAGGAGCTATTCTTCGGAATCGGATGGGAGAACTGGTATGGGCTACGTCCTTCAGACTTCAAGCGGCGTCCAGTGAGGAGGCTGAGTTGCAATCGTTGATTTTCGCAGCAGAAATGATAATGGAAGCTGGTTTCGCAGATGTTCAGGTGGAGAGTGATGCGGCTAGGGCGATCTCCCTTATTTTGGATGATTCAGGCAACTGTGCTGATTTCAGGCGAAAGGCAACACTCAGAAGGTTTTCGTTCGGACATGTATTTCGAGAAGGGAACGGTCCGGCCCATCTGCTTGCAGGTAAGAATCTGGGCTCGGCCCAAATTATTTTATTTGATCAGGTAGGTAATTTGCCAAAAGATGTTAAAAATAGCTATTATGGAGACCTCTTTTGTATTCCAGCCTTGCGTTTTTAAATTCGTGTATTTTATTTTTTGGGTCAGGTCAAGCCCCCCCCCCCCCCCCCCCAAAAAAAAAAAAATTCTTATCTTTTAGTATTGAATCATGTACTTTTAGAGGTATGCCTCTAAGGAGAGGTTTTGGTTTGGTCCCCCTCTCTATTGTATTTTTTTCACATCTATTAATAAAATCTGGCAAACGTTCCCCGACGTTTGCCCCACTGATTTTGGTGGTTTACCTTCCGGGTTTAAAATAAAATACAGTGACTATTCATAAAATAATAAAAGTGTAGATACCAGGATAATATATTTCTTTTGGTGACGGGTCAAATTAAATATATTACACTAAAGTGATACAACGGTTATGACCCCCGGTGCATGTAAATAAAGAGATAATTGTAACGACATCGTAACGGAAAATGGTCTAATAAATTATTCTACTTAATATCATTATTGTAGTAATTAATGATGAAGGAATAATTATAAATTAATAAGGCCAAACCGTTACAAGTTACTCTAGTCCTATATATATCCCATCAATAGGTAGGACTAGAATAACATCTCATACGGTACATAGCACTGGAAGGTTAAGCCGATCAATCGCGTTGAATTCCTGGGTCTTCTTAAAGTGTTAATGCAAATGAATTCTCAAGGTACGATTCTAATTCTAATTATAGTTCATACATATTTGATTTCATGGATTTATATGGATTTAGCTATTATATATTTATATATATATTGCATACGGAGTTTTGTTGATATATACACATATATGAATATCCATCAATTGTTATCCATCAATTGTTATCAGAGCCTACCATAATAGATCCATGAAATTATTCTCCTTAATCGGCATATGTATATGTGTTCATGGACATACCTGGAGTTTTGTTTGATGATTCCCGAAGCTTTTATTTATTTAATTGTTAAATATGCATATTTTTTGGAATGGACCGTTAGATGTGTATACAATTATTGGTTCAGTGATGTTTTATACATCATAATTACATCTTAAAATTACTTTATGTCTTTTCACCGTTCGGAATTATATCTTGGCATGGATATAATACTTGTACAAAACAACTGTGGTGTTAAATCATATTCCGCTGCATGTTTATTTTTATTCATATGGATTCATGTCTCAAGCCAATAATTGGATATTCAGTGCTATGATATCTGATGAATTTTTGCTGCTTTGATAATACTACATATGTGGGTTTAAGTCAAGTCATGCATATATGAAAATAAAGACGTTAAACGCTAATTAAAAGTTTTTCTTCCACCAAGTGGAAACTGGTAGCTATTTTGGCACCGTTTTTGCCATTATTGTAATTCTCTAATGTTACTGATATGTCATGATTACATTAACATTTGTGCCTGGATAAAATTTTGATAATTTGAATCAAATTATACTCCGTTTGTGTATTAAGTTGATGCTTATCTATTGAATTTTCTTTTTGAACCGACTAGCAATTTGTTTATAAGTTTGATTAATTTCATGCTATTTTTATTATCAAACTTTGTGATTAAATTGATGTTGTTCATGTTCAAATCCATAAGATGTTAATTACCGCACATATTTTATTTAAAGTAGAAGCGTGGTAAAAAATTTTGAAGGGAAATTGTAAAATAAAAGTAGTTTTAAATGAGTTTTTTTAAAATGAGTATATTGAAACAATATGTCACCAAAGTGATCCTATTGTGTAAGTTGCTCATATAAAATATTAAACATGGTATATATAGTTAAAGTAAATATTAATCAGCCCAAAGGAAGATTAATATTTTATAAAGTTATTTATATATACATTTCGGTAATAATAAATATATAACAATTATAAGGTTACACTTTAAAAGAAAAAAAGTCAACTCAAAGGTGGATTTTTCTTTTATATGTATTATTGTTATATTTTATTATTACAACAAGAGTATCGCTAGCAATTAGTATTATTGTCCAAAGATGAAATACTAATGGTGCATTTGGTATCTTGTGATGAGTTAAATATCATTTTACAATTTCACTAAAATATATGTTTATTGTCTTGTTCTTTCTACAGTTAATTTTTCGAGCATATCTGCCAATCTCAACTCCATCCCTGTCCTAAATGGTACTAACTTTAAGGAATGGAAAGAAAATATTCTAATAACTTTGGGCTGCATGGATCTTGACTTAGCATTAAGGGTAGAGCAACCCGCTTCTCTTACGGATGCTAGTACCCAAGATGAAAAAAGGTACTATGAGAAGTGGGATCGCTCGAATCGCTTAAGTCTTATGATCATAAAGCGTGGCATTCCAGAATCCTTTAGGGGTGTTGTATCCGATGAGGTTACTAATGCAAAGGATTTCCTTTCTGAAATTGAGAAACGTTTTGTTAAAAGCGATTAGGCGGAAGATAAGCATGTTGTTAAAAGACTTTACTTCCAAAAGGTATTCAGGAAAAGGAAATATAAGGGAGTATATTATGGAAATGTCTTATATTGTTTCTAGGCTCAAGACACTTAAGATTGAGATATCGGAAGATGTTCTCGTACACATAGTCTTGAACTCTCTTCCTATTGCATTTGATCATTTTAAGGTTAGTTATAACTGTCACGCCCCGGACCGCATCCGAGCCACGTAGACAACCGCCGTACAACCCGATAAGAACAACAACAGTTCATCCCTATTGAGTTGTACAAGGCGTCCGATTGATTCTATTGCCAAACCGATTAGTAAACACATACAATCAACATCAATATCATAATAAAACAAATGCGGAAATAGTAAAATGTTTGATACTTAGCCACACGTGGCAAACACGGGCACGCAGGCCCCCAACTGTTTTAATGAAAATATTGTTCAAAAATCCATGAGCGGTTTATACATTTGAAATAAGAATGGAAGCACGAACCACGTCTTCCTTCTCGATCAGTCACCCTAGGCAAAGGTGCAGGTAGTAGGACTCTAGCCTCAACCCGAAAAATGTGAGAGCCCCCGGAGGGGTCAGTACTCCATAGAAGTACTAGTGACAAGCAGGCTATATGAAGAGTAACTAATGTTTCAGACACGAGACCCAAAAATAGGGTGATACATATATATATGTGACTCATTCATCCGATGATACATACTGTATATATATATGTAAAATACTCGACCCGTAGGTCATTTCATTCAAAGAGTCTTTTAGAGATAAAGTTCTTACCTGACCTTTCTCACCCTTTTCCCGAATGCCTAGCTCACCAGCTACATTCTACATTCATAATATCCTACCGAGTTTTGGGAGCATTTAGCATCCCGGGGATGCTCAACCCCAACCGAGTTTCAGGATCATTAAATGTTCCGGGGATGCTCAACCCCAACCGAGTTTCAGGATCATTTGTAGTCCCGGGGATGCTCAACCCCAACCGAGTTTCAGGATCATGTATGGTCCCGGTGATGCTCAACCCCAACCGAGTTTCAGAATCATTTAATGTCCCGGGGATGCTCAACCCCAACCGAGTTTCAGGATCATTTATAGTCCCGGGGATGCTCAACCCCAACCGAGTTTCAGGATCATCTAATGTCCCGGGGATACTCAACCCCAAACTAAATCCTTACCAAACCCTAACCTGGATATGGCTAACCTTTCGTTCCTTCAACTATGGACAATACCTAGCCCTATAGTCATATAACCATCCTTAGGAACCAATGTGGGCGGGTCCCACCTGAACGGCCCACATTAACCCGCTCAAAACTGCCCGTTTTGAGCATAAATCAACACTCGATCGAGTATCTACCCATACTCGGTCGAGTACAGGAGGCGGTAGCCCCCAAAGCTAATTTTCCATGTATACTCGATCGAGTATCTACCTATACTCGATCGGGTATAGGAGACAGTAGCCCCTGGGAAATTTTTCAGCAAATACCCGGTCGGGTATGTGTCAATACCCGGTCGGGTATGGCAGTTGACTTGGCGGTCAACGCCCCTTTTTACCCCCCAAACGGAGTCCGATTAACTTGAAATTTTATACACATATACTTCTTGATGTCCTTGATCCAAAAATACCATTTTGGATCCCTGGATCATCACACAAAATATATTATCACATTTTTAATCACCAGACCTACATAACATGCTTTTCAACTATGTTTTATGCAAAATCATGGCATAAGCAAATACTTGATTATCTTTAATCATTCCACAAAACATATCCTTGATTACTTTAGGTAATCTCATGCCTAACGCAAAAGTTATAAAGCATAAAGCCGTCTTCTCACCTTAATGAAGCTTATGAAGTTCTAGCCTTCCCGATTTAGCTCCGGCGAAACTCCAGCGAACTTCAACGAACTCCGGCAACCTTTTCAACTCCGTGAAAGTTCCTTGAATACCTTAGACAAGTTACTAACAAGGTTTTATCAACATAAAACCCATAGTAATATAAATAACCTTCAAAAGGTTATTTTCCGGCGAACCGGTCCTTTGGCTTCTAAGTCCGTTCTTGGACTTAGAACCACCTTCCAACCCCTCTTTCTACACATCCCAACGTGTAGAACAATCCTAGGGTGTGAAATATGATTGAATAATCATATAAGATGATTAAAGAAAACGAAATGGGGTTAATGGAGTCCTTACCTTGCTAAACACAAGTTTTCCTCTCTAAAACCAACTTTTCTTTTCTCTTTTCCCCTCCTTCTTCCTCCTTTGTTCTTGGTGCGTGAAAGGATGAGGAAATGGAGTATTTTCAGAGTTTCTCTCCCTTCCTTGGATGATTGAACCGAGCATATGGGGTGAGGGGTGATTGAGGATGCCATTTTGGCATTTCTCACCAAATCATATGGCAAAGGTCCCACCCTCATATTGATTGGTCTCCCGATCACTTCCCCAGCCAATTCTCAGCTCCATGATGCGGATCCCCTGGCTATTTTCCAGACCAAGGACGTGGGTTGGCCCCCACTCATGTGGGAGGTCAACCCTTTGCGTACCCGAGTGTACAATCGGTCCCGAAAGTTGTATTTTCCGGACTGTTTTAAGTATATTTTATTTTATCGGGTCAAATAAAATATAACACTTGTTCCCAATCCTTATTGGACCTTAGAATCAATATTATTCCCCAATTTTAATTTAGAAGTCTCCGGAATCCCTTTTTGGGCTGTTATCCGATAATTTGCCGATACCGATAATCTGGCCCCATTTGACCAACCGGTCATCTCTATGCCATTACCAGGCCCAATTAGGATATCCATCACCATATACATATTATCTAGTCCAAGATTAATATAATATGTGGTTCCGATAATATCGGGCGGCCCCACATCCGGTGTGGGCCCCACGTGAATTCTACTATTCACGTAATAGAAATGATAAAAATTTACAATCGCGTAAAAATGCTTTTATACATTTCTCAAGGTTCAATACATAATTTGGTACAGTACAAATACTCGGGGGCGGTGTTACAAGTTCTACCCCCCTTATTTGGGATTTCGTCCCCGAAATCCACGTGTCTAATCAAACAGAAATGGATATTGTTCCCTCATTAGGGTCTCCACTTCCCACGTTTGCTCCTCGACACGATCACTCTTCCAAAGTACTTTTACCATCGGCACCTCTTTGCTCCTTAGCTTCTTTACCTGTCGGTCTATGATCTTTACCGGTTGTACCGTATAATGTAGGTCTTCTCGGATTTCTACCGGTGGTTTCTCAAGAATATGTGACGGGTCCCGCACATACTTCTTGAGCATAGAAACATGAAATACATTGTGAATCTTTTCTAATTTTGGGGTCAACTGAAGTCGGTATGCTACAACCCCAATCCTTTCAAGGATTTTGAACGGACCTATGTAACGTGGGTTAAGCTTACCCCGACTGAGGAACCTGATGATCCCTTTCCAAGGTGATACCCTCAGAAATACCTCGTCACCAACCTCAAACTCCAACGTCCTCCGACGTTTATCAGCATAGCTCTTCTGCCGGTCTTGGGCAGCCTTGAGTGTAACACCCCGACCCAGTAGGCCCCGAGGTAGTTACTTCTGACCTCTAGTACTGTCCTCACAAACCGCCACTAGCCTTTTCCACGCACTTTGTCCTCACTCGTGCGCGCTCTGAGAAACTTCCCGAAGGGTCACCCATCCCAAGACTACTCCCGTGCAAGCACGCTTAACTTTGGAGTTCTTGGCTAATGAGCTCCCTTAAAAGGAGATGCATCATGTTGGTATGAGTAGTACTATTAATCCATTTAAATTAAATCTCAAATATTACAATCACCCTCACTTAGGAACGCAACGTCCTCGTTGCGCCCATAAACCAATCTCAATTATATCCCAGAATCTTTTCCCCTGCTAAGTGGCCGCCCGATATCCAACGGATCAGCACACTGTCGCATGGTTGCTCTGATACCATTTGTAACACACCGACCCAGTAGGCCCCGAGGTAGTTACTTCTGACCTCTAGTACTGTCCTCACAAACCGCCACTAGCCTTTTCCACGCACTTTGTCCTCACTCGTGCGCGCTCTGAGAAACTTCCCGAAGGGTCACCCATCCCAAGACTACTCACGTGCAAGCACGCTTAACTTTGGAGTTCTTGGCTAATGAGCTCCCTTAAAAGGAGATGCATCATGTTGGTATGAGTAGTACTATTAATCCATTTAAATTAAATCTCAAATATTACATTGAGTCTATCCTGTATGACTTTTATCTTCTCCTTAGTGATCTCAACTAACTCGGTGCCCTCGAGCTTAGCCTCGTCGACCTCATCCCAACACAATGGTGTCCGGCATTTCCTCCCATACAATGCCTCGTATGGGGGCATGCCTATACTTGCCTGATAACTGTTGTTATAGGCGAATTCCACTAAAGCCAACTGATTGTCCCAGCTCCCCTGGAACTCCAAGGCACATGCCCTTAACATGTCCTCCAAGATCTGAATCACCCGTTCAGATTGCCCATCCGTTTGAGGATGAAACGCGGTGCTAAACCTCAATTTCGTACCCATGGATTCCTGGAACTTAGGCCAAAACCGTGATGTGAACCGTGGGTCCCTATCCGATACTATAGTAACCGGAACCCCATGTAGTCTCACAATCTCATCTGTGTACAATTTGGCCAACCGCTCGAGCGTATAGGTAGTGTTGATAGGTAGGAAATGAGCGCTCTTGGTCAGCCTATCGACTACCACCCATACCGCGTCGTAGTTCCTAACCGTCCGTGGTAGACCCACCACGAAGTCCATGGTAACATGCTCCCACTTCCATTCTGGAATGGTAAGTGGTTGTAGTAACCCTGCCGGGTGTTGGTGCTCTGCCTTAACCTGTTGACAAGTAAGGCAACGGCTCACGTATTCTGCAATTTCTCTCTTCATCCCCGACCACCAGTAGCTTTCCTTCAAATCCCGGTACATCTTTGTACCGCCCGGGTGCATGGCATACGCAGATGAGTGAGCCTCCTCAAGGATAGATTTTCGGAGCTCCTCATCCGATGGTACACACACTCGTTCCTTGAATATTAGAAGTCCATCTTCTCTCTCACGGAAACCCTCGACGGGCCCCACAAGCATCCATTCCCGGATTTTCTGAAATTCCTCGTCATTGCCTTGACATGTTCTGATTTCATCTAATAAGGTGGGTCTCACCTCAAATCTGGCCAATAGCGCCCCATCCGTGGATACCTCCACGCGTGCCCTCAGTGCCCGTAAGCATGTGAGTAAAACCCCTGATGATGAGCTCTTCCTGCTCAGTGCATCAGCTACAACATTAGCCTTGCCTGGATGATAGTCAATGATCAAGTTGTAATCCTTAATCAACTCCATCCATCTCCTCTGTCTCATGTTCAACTCTTTCTGAGTGAACACATACTTCAAGCTCTTGTGGTCGGTGTAAATGTGACACAACTCCCCGTAGAGGTAGTGCCTCCAAATCTTCAATGCAAATACCACAGCACCTAGCTCCAGATCATGTGTGGGGTAGTTTACTTCATGCTTCCTCAACTGCCGAGAAGCATAAGCAATTACCTTCCCCGATTGCATTAGTACACATCCCAGTCCCTGAATGCTAGCATCGCTGTAGATGTCATACCCTAACCCTTGCACGGGCAAGGCAAGCACTGGTGCTTCGGTCAAACGTTTCTTTAGCTCAAGAAACCCCTTCTCACACTTGTCATCCCACACAAACTTAGCCCCCTTTTTAGTGAGCTTCGTGAGTGGAGATGCTATCACCGAGAATTTTTCCACGAATTTGCGGTAATACCCCGCTAAACCGAGAAAACTCCTTATCTCCTTCACGTTCTTGGGCCTCTCCCAATTAGTGACCGCCTCAATCTTTGAGTTATCAACTGAAATGCCCGAGCCCGATACCACATGCCCGAGAAAACCGATCTCCCAAGCCAAAATTCACATTTAGAGAATTTGGCAAAGAGTTGCTTCTCCCGCAGTGTTTCAAGCACAAGCCTTAGATGTTTTTCGTGTTCCTCTTCATTCATGGAGTATATCAAAATGTCATCAATGAACACTATGACGAACTGGTCTAAGTATTGGTGAAATACTCGGTTCATGAGGTCCATGAATACCGCGGGGGCGTTCGTAAGCCCAAACGACATTACTAGAAACTCATAGTGACCATACCTTGTACGAAATGCACTTTTGGGTATGTCACTCTCCTTGATCTTCAGTTGATGGTAGCCTGACCTCAAGTCAATCTTAGAGAACACCGTTGCCCCCCGTAGTTGATCAAACAAGTCATCGATCCTTGGCAAAGGATATTTGTTCTTTATCGTGACCTTGTTCAACTGACGGTAGTCGATACACATTCTGAGTGTACCATCCTTCTTCTTTACAAATAGTACCGGTGCTCCCCATGGTGAATGACTCGGCCTGATGAATCCGCTGTCCAGCAGTTCTTCCAATTGCACCTTCAACTCTTGAAGTTCAGCCGGTGCCATCCGATATGGAGGAATCGAGATGGGTTTTGTACCGGGTTCTACTTCAATGGTGAACTCGATTTCTCGATCTGGTGGGAGTCCCGGGAGTTCCTCAGGGAAAACTTCTGGGTACTCACTCACCACTCTCACCTCAGTGCGACTCTTTTCCTTGCCCTCCTTGCCTATGACATAGGCCAAGTATGCTTGACACCCTTTCCTCATCATACGCCTTGCTCTTATGGCCGATATGATACAAGGGTTGAATTTCCCTCTATCTCCCTCGAAGCATAGAGTGTTCCCTTCTCCATCCTTTAGTTCTAACACCTTGGTGTAGCAATCTACCTTCGCATGGTGTTTTTCGAGCCAATCCATGCCAAGTATAGCATCAAACTCGAGCATATCTAACGGCACAAAGTCACCCGTTAGACAATGCCCCCCTATCCCTACATTACACGAGGGATAGTTGTGTTTCCGCTCTACATCATCTCCCAATGGCGTAGAGACCAGCAAAGGTTGCATCATTGCTACCAAAGGCATGTTCAATCCCTTGGCAAACGCTTCGCTCACAAATGAACGTTGTGCCCCGGTATCGATGAGAATTCTCGCATCCCTATCGTTGATCTTTAGTGTTCCTACATATATAAGTCATGTAAGATACCCTATTCGTCATCCCGGCAGAAAAGGGCCGGACGAAAAAATTTCAGCCTAGAATTACCCCATACCCGGTCGGGTAGGGTCCTCTACCCGGTCGGGTATCACTCGAGTCCTTAAGGAGAAACCCCCCTGTTTTCCTTGCTCGGTCGAGTACCAGCCTCGAATTCGGGCAAAATGTCAATACCCGGTCGGGTATATACCTATACCCGGTCAGGTATCACTCAAAATCCACAAATAAAAGCTCCATGTCTTCTACGCTCGATCGAGTACACACTTCGAAGCTCAAAATCTACACATACCCGACCGGGTATATAGCCATACCCGATCGGGTATTGCTCGAAATGTCAAAAATAAAGCATCCTGCCTTGGCTGCCCGAACGGGTGCACACTTCAAACTCGAAGCATAGCTTATACCCGGTCGGGTCTATAGGAGTACCCGATCGGGTCCTTCATATTTTTGAAGATTTTTCAACCAATTACATGATCAAATACGTGTGAAATCAAGAGATTACCTGCAATGGAGTCCGGGTTGGCCCGAGCATCAGTTGAGTCCGGGTCTATAGGAGTACCCGATCGGGTCCTTAGAATTAATACACACTGATATTTGTGGGCCATTTCCTACTCCTTCATGGAATGGCCAACAATATTTTGTGTCATTCATAGACGATTACTCTAGATATGCTTACTTATTTCTTATACATGAAAAGTCTCAAGTCTTGGACGTGTTTAAATCTTACAAAGCGGAAGTTGAGAATCAACTCAACAAACGCATAAAGAAAGTCAAATCCGACCGTGGTGGTGAATACTATGGAAGGTATGACGGCTCAGGTGAACAACGTCCAGGGCCTTTTGCCAAATTTCTAGAGGAATGTGGGATTGTCCCTCAATACACCATGCCGGGTTCACCTAGCATGAATGGTGTAGCTGAAAGACGTAATAGAACCCTTAAAGAAATGGTAAGAAGTATGATTTCACATTCTATCTTACCGGAATCCCTTTGGGGTGAGGCATTAAAGACCGCAGCTTACATTCTTAATTGAGTGCCAACTAAAGCAACTACTAAAACACCTTATGAGCTTTGGATGGGTAAAAAGCCTAGTTTAAAGCATTTTCATATTTGGGGTTGTCCAGCTGAGGCAAAGCCGTATAGGTCACATGAAAAGAAACTGGAACCCAAAACAGTTAGTGGTTACTTTATTGGTTACTCGGAACGATCTAGGGGATATAACTTTTATAATCCTGAGGATAAAAATATTTTTGAAACGGGAACTGCCATATTTTTCTAGGATGTTGAGTTTGGGGGGAAGAATAAAGTTAGGGATATTGTCTTTGAGGAAGAATTGATTTCAATACCTGGACCAATTCATATGGATGTTTCTTTTGAAACTAATGAAGAACCTCAACAAGGCATTATTTCATCTTCTCCTATCCAAACCGAACAAATTGTTCAAAATGAACAAACTCAACTTCCTCTAGAACAAGTGCAACAAGAAAATGTGCCATTGCGGCGATCCACTAGAGAAAGGAGATATGCAATTCCAAGTGATTATGTTGTATGTTGGGATAAGAGGAGCCAGGCCCAGTGCCATCAGCCCGATATCCCCGAGCTTAGACCCAACTAGGCCCAGGATGCGGTCTCACGAGCGGGAATCGCCCCTTGCTCATTATTTATTTATTGGGCCGGTTCGCCCATTAGCTAGGGGGTGTATTATTAAGTTGGGCCAAGCCCACGTAGATTAGATTTTGGGCTTATGATGGATGCCTATAAATCGGCCATCCACCCCCCATGTATTCCCTACGTCACTTTTACTACATCGAAGTGCTGCCGCTTTCTCTCTCGAGCTATTTTCTACCAATATTGGTGCTTTCATTGAGAGCCGTCTCTCATTCTTTCGGTAGAAGCTTCGGAGAGGAAAATGGCAGGAGCATCAAGGCAAGAACGAGTTTCTATCCACACCGAGCACTCGGAGCAGCCCAACGACCATCGCGTGAGGAGCGCAGTGATGAGGTCGATGGGGGACTTGAGGAACAGCTTGTCGAGCCCCGGAGACTTGCGAGGTTTGTTGGGCCAGAATCGTGGGAGGCGATCTGTCCATGAACGTCTTGGAGGCGGGCGTAATACTGTTCCGCGTCGGAACCCGACGCCGCTCGATGCTGGAGTGCAGCCACTCCGGGAAGCCACTCGTGCTATTGAGGATTTGGCTCGGGGATTTCAGAGATTGGTGCCGCAAGAGACGGAGCATGGGCGTTCGAGTCACATCACCCCTACGGACTTGGAGGCGTCCTCCGGGTGGTATCGTGGGGGGCGCACCAGCACAGACGGATCCCGGGGGGAGTTGTCCCGGCAAGTTGAGCAGCCGCGGCGGCCCGGAAGGAGGCCTTCCCGGGAACGCTCGTTCCGAGAAGGAGGGGACATTTCGCATTACAACTCCCGTAAACCAAGCAGACGGGCTGGCCCCCCGGGCGGACGTAATGCTGGATTCGGCCCCCACATAGGCGAAAGGATCGCGGAGTCATCCGTGCGGGTTCAGCCCCGAGCTGGACGCGCACGAGCAGAACCGGAACCCGATGCGGTAGAAGATCTGAGGATAAGACTGGATGAGCTGAGGAGAAGGGTCATCGGGGGAGAGCCATACGTGGCCGACCTCCACATCCTGGAACCATTTACTCGTGCGGTCATGGAAGCGCCGCTACCAAGGGGATACAAACCTTGCAATGTGGAGACTTACAAGGGCGCTTCAGACCCGCAACACCATATATCACGATATCTATCGTATATGGTCATGATGGGGTATGACGACGCCATACGATGCCGGGGATTCACAGCCACGCTAGACGGCCCAGCTCGGGAATGGTATGACACACCACCTGACGGAAGCATCGGGAACTTCCGAGAGCTGGCCAGGCATTTCCTTCTAAGGTTCGTTGGTTCCCGGGACGTGAAGAAGAATTTCAGTCACCTGTTCAGCTTGAAGTAGGGAAAGAAGGAGGCGTTATCTGCTTTCTTGGCGAGATGGAGAGCGGAGTCAGTCAAGGTCCAGGGCCTTGACAACAGGACCGGAGTGGCCATGCTAACGAATTCCATCCGGTCAGGGGAGCTCTACAAGGATTTTGTCAGAAATCCACCATCTTTGTACGAGGAAGCCCTGAGGCGTGCAGACCGCCAGGCCGAGGCAGAAGACGTCGAGCAAAGGAAGAAGGATGAAGAAGAGGGAAGGAGAGGAGGCAAAGAGAAACGTGATGACCCGGAAGACGAGAACGCTGATGCGAAGGCTGGCGGTAAGGGCAGAAAGTTCAAAGGTAAGAAGAACAAAAGCAAGGGAAAGACTGATGTACCGAGCGGCCCACTCTTATCAACCAAACACCTGATGCCTTTAGCCCGGCCAGTCGGGACGATCCTGGACTATGCAGAGGAGCAGGTCCTGGTAGCCTTCCCTGAGGAGTGTGACGTGGTAACCGCCAAGCGGAACACTGACCAGTATTGCAGATTCCACAGAAATTTCGGGCATGACACAAACGATTGCATTGTCCTCCGAAGGCAGATCGAGGCACTCATCAAACAAGGGTACTTGGACCAGTTCGTAGGAAAGCAGGTAAACAACCAACAGAGGAAAACTCTGAAGTGGAAGCGACCCGACCAGGCTACCGCGTCCAAGGAGAAGCAGCCTGTGGACCAATCCTCGAAGAAGCGCGAGCTCGGAGCCTTGTCCGACGATGACGAGTATGACTTGGAAGGAGGACCCCATAAGCACCACATGTGTTCCTACATCATTGGCGGCCCTCAAGGAGGTGACACCTCGGGCGAGAGGAAGCAGTGGGCTCGATCCTTATACGTCAGGGAGATTACTCGGATGCCCGCGGAGAAGAGGATGAAGAGGGACCCAATCTATTTCACCGAAGCTGACTTACCACCTATGCTGCCGCCGCATAGGGATGCCCTGGTTATCAAGGTGGAAATTGATAATACTATCGTTCACCGAGTTTTGGTAGACAACGGAAGTTCAGTGAATGTGATGTATTATGACACGTTCCAGGGCCTTGGCTTAAGTAAAACTGTTTTGAGCCCCGTTAAAATGCCGCTCTCGGGATTTACCGGGGACTCAATCGAGTCAGAGGGCAGCGTGGGGCTTCCTGTAATGGTGGGCTCCGAGCCTTGCATAGCCAGGTTGAACGTCGAGTTCATAGTAGTACGTTTGACTTCCGCGCACAAGATCATCATGGGGAGGCCTGCGTTAGAGGATTTGAAGTTCATTATCTCCCAGGAACACCTATGCATGAAGTTCCCTACCCCGAACGGGGTTGGGGTAGCCCGGGGAGATCAAAGGATGGCACGGAGTTGTTATATGAAGGCATGCAAGCAGCTCGGGCAGAAGGACCTTAGGGTCCACACTATCAACAGTAAGGCTATGAAGTACGAGGAGGGTCAGCTCCGCGCTGAACCCACCTCCAAAGTTGAAGAGGTTCAAATCGATCCCAAACACCCGGACCGAAGAATAAAGATCGGTGCGGGGCTCCCAATCGAACTCAGAAAGAAGATCATCCAAGTTTTAATCACATCCAGTATGGTGTTTGCATGGGGACCTGAAGATATGCCGGGATTGGATAGGAGAGTGGCCGTCCACAGGCTAACAGTTGATCCGACAGTGAAGCCGGTCCAGCAGAAGAGGAGGCACCTCTGAATGGAACGAAGGGAGTTCGTTAAGAAGGAGATTGCTATGCTCTTAGCCATCAAACACATCAAGGAGGTATTGTACCCGGAGTGGCTGGCAAACGTGGTCCTTGCGCCAAAGCTGCCAACTTGGAGGATGTGTGTCGATTACACGGATCTCAATAAGGCGTGCCCAATGGACCCTTTTCCTCTACCTAACATTGACCAGCTAGCTGACGGGACGACCGGGTGCGAGCTCCTCAGCTTCATGGACGCGTTCTGGGGGTATCATCAGATACTCATGCATGAAGATGACGCGGAGAAGACCTCGTTCATTACCCCGGAAGGAGTCTTCTGCTATTTAGTCATGGCTTTTGGCCTAAAGAACTCCGGGGCAACGTATACAAGGATGGTCGCAAAGGTGTTCCGAACCGTGCTGGGAAGGAACATGGAAGCAATGTCGACGATATGATCGTCAAGAGCACTCGGGCGACGGACCACGCAGACGACCTGGAAGAAATATTCGGAATCATGAAGTCAGTCCAGCTGCGCATGAACCCGAAGAAATGTACATTTGCCGTCCAGGGAGGCACATTCCTGGGATACATGGTCACACGGAGGGGGATTGAGCCAAATCCCGAAAAGGTGAGAGCGATACTTGACATGGAGCCCCCGAGATCGGTGAAGGAAGTCCAGGTTCTCATCGGTCGGCTGGCAGCCCTCGGACGCTTCATGTCTAAGTCTGCCGAGAAATCTCTACCTTTCTTCCAGGTCTTGAAGAAACATAATGGCTTTGTGTGGACTGACGAGTGCCAAAGAGCCTTTGAAGATTTGAAGAAGTACATCCTCTCCGAACCTTTACTCAGCAAGCTGGAGAGGGGGGAGACACTGATCCTATACCTCGGAATTTCTCAAGGCGGGATCAGCTCCGTGCTGGTTCGCGAAGAGGATGGCGTTCAACGTCCAGTCTATTATGTGAGCAAGGCTCTCCAGAATGCTGAACCCCGGTACACTCCGCTTGAGAAGACAATCTATGCAGCCTATGTCACGACAGAAAAGTTGACTCATTATTTCCAGGCACATCCGGTCAGAGTCTTGTCAGAGCAACCTCTGGGCGCAGCACTAAGGACTCCTGGGACAACCTGGGTCGTCAAATGGTCGATGCTGCTCAATCAATACGAAGTAGACTTCCAACCCCGATCATCCATAAAAGGGCAGGCGCTCGCAGATTTCATCGTTGCGTGCACGACAAGAGAGGTGACAGAGAAGCAAAGGGACAGTGAAGAACAGTGGCGGACGCTAGCGACTGACGGGTCGTCCGAGAATAAAGGCCGTGGCGGTGGAGTTGTCCTCATTTCGCCGGAGGGATTCTGAGCCTACTATGCTTACCGGTACTTGTTCAAAGTATCAAATAACGAGGTAGAGTATGAAGCCCTATTGTCGGAGTTACGGCTAGCTGCGGCCATGCGGGCAGAGTGGATTACAGTGAAGTGTGATTCCCGACTAGTCATGTCCCGGGTCAAAGGGGATTTTGAAGCAAAAGAAGACAGGATGGCAAACTACAGGGATGCTGTCAGGGAACTGCTCAGGTTGTTCAAGAAAGCCGAGTTGGTTTGCATTCCGCGGAACCAGAATGCAGATGCTGACCTTCTATCTCGTTTGTCACAGGGATTACCCGAGCACATCTCCAAGATTGCTCAAGTTGAGGATATGATGACGTCGAGCATAACAGCTTCTCCGCCCATCTCCGGCCTACCTTTACATCAGGGAGCGTGGAGCTGGGTGGACGATTTGTTACACTACATAGCGGACGAGACCTTGCATAACCAGGAGGAAGAAGCGAAGCTTGTCCGGCGACGGGCTCCGAGCTACGTTGTCTTGGAGGGCAAGCTGTACAAGCGATCCTACAACGGAACGCTTCTCAGATGTCTAAGACCACACGAAGCAGACATGATCATTGCGGAGCTCCACAGTGGAGTGTGTTCGGCTCACCAGGTAGCATGCACGTTAGCCATGAAGGTTGTTCTGCAAGGATATTTTTGGCCTACGATCATGAAGGATTGTGCCGATTATGCAAGAACATGTGATACATGTCAGAAGTTTCAAAAGAGTCCGGGAAGGCCGGCAACGATGTATACGTCTATCAGCACTACTTTACCATTCACCCGTTGGGGGATTGACTTGGTTGGTCCCCTACCAAACGGTTCCAGGAGCAGGAAGTTCGTCATCGTAGCCGTGGATTACTTCACAAAGTGGGTTGAGGCCGAACCACTTGCGAGCATAACGCACCTCCGGTGCAAGAAGTTCGTTTGGAAGAACATTTTCTGCCGGTTCGGGGTTCCCTTGCAAAGCATCTCAGACAATGGAAAACAATTTGATTGCGAACCATTCAGACAATTCTGCTCAGAGTGGGGCGTGGAATCCAACCGGGCATCTGTTTGCTATCCCCAAGGCCCAAGGGAATGGACAAGCGGAGAACACCAATCACATAATTGTGGATAGTCTCCAGAAGAAGCTGGAAGCACTTGGAACTGCCTGGGTTGAGGAGCTGAACAACGTGTTGTGGACGTTCCGAATGACTCCCATGAAGGTGACGGGAGAGACTCCTTTTTCTTTATGTTATGGTTTCGAAGCAAGGGCACCCTTTGAAGCAGTGATCCCTAGTTGAAGGGTGGAAGAATTTGAGCCGGTCAGCAATGAGGAAAGACTCCGAGCCGAGCTCCACCTCATTGAGGAAAGGAGGGACCGAGCATTCATCAAAGCAGAGAACTACCGCAGACAAGTGAAGGCATATCAAGACAGTCAAGCGGTTCCCCGAAGCTTCGACGTAGGAGACTATGTGCTAACACGGAGGAAGGCAAGCAAACCAACTGAGGGGGGAAAGCTCTCCACCAAGTTGGAGGGCCCCTACGTTATTGAAGCCGTGGTCGGACCCGGGACGTACAAATTGAGGACCACAACAGGGAAGCTTGTTGATCGTGTTTGGAACGCGGAGCACCTTCTTAAGTTTTATCAGTAACGCTATGTAATATTTTAGTCCTTTGATTACCTTAATAAAACTTCGGTTATCATTTTCAATCTTGAATTTATGAGGTCCGACCTCACTTGGAAATAAATGGGCGGTGGCTAAAAAAAGAGTACATATATCATGCCCCGCCCTCGGTGTTTAGTCGACCGCGGCTCGGACCTCGGGCAAGGAAATAATCAAACTACTTTCTAAGTCCGGGGTTGGCCGCTCGGTCAGGGCAACTACAAGACCGGCTCCCGGGTCGAAAAGGTATGCGACAGGTCGGGCCCTAAGCCCCTCTCGTATAGACATGGCAATGGGTCGGGGCGGGGCGGGGTGGGTATTGCAAGACCCGGACCCGCCCTGTGACTTGGCGGGGTGGGTCCGCCCCGCTCCGTGACCTGCACGGGTCCAAATTTGTTGACCCATGACCCGCCCCGCCGTAACCTAATTAGCTAGTATGTTTTTTTGTGGGAAGTTGTTACCAATTGAATCTACATAATGTTTATCTCTAAATAATAATTAAAAATCAATATATTAAATCAAATTCATGATACGCTAAAAATTTCAAAAAATAAGGAAAAAATACTCAAACTTGAATAGTTAATCTTATTAGTTATATTAATAATTGAATATATGTATTAAAATTCTATATATAAAGAAGACATTGATAATCCGTCGTGCATCTCATTATAATATATACTCTGTATTCATATATTATAAGATCAAAGAATTTATGATTTATCGTAATATACACATGTATGTTGAAGTATATTTGTAGTACTATAATTTAAGAAAAAGTATGTATACTTATATATTCAGCGGGTCGGGTCGGGGCGGGTCAGGGCGGCATGGGTCAATTCTAATACCCGGACCCGCCCCATTGTACAGGCGGGGCGGACCCGCCCCATTTGCAAGATGGGGCGGGGCGGACCCGCCCCAAATGTCTCGGGCCAAGGCGGGTCATCGCGGGTCGGGTTTTTTTTTACATCCCTACTCTCGTACATCTGTTGTCCGAAGTTGCTGTCTAAACAGCTCACATGCACGTGCGACCCTATCAACGATGCGGCAACTATATGACCGGTCTCCGGACTGAAGGTATGCGGAAGGATGTGCTCCGAGCTCCTCCCGCACATCCGTTGTCTGACGTTGCTAGGATTAGCAGCCCGCATACGCGCTTGACAAGATCAACGGTGCGGGTCTGTTCTGGTCTGATCATGCAGGGCCTTGCCCTTACGTTTGGCCGACTTCAGTTCGACTTTCAGAAAGGGAACAACCAAAATATTTCCTAAGTATGAAACTAGTCGTACAAGTCAAGGTGGTGTAAGATCGACCTCCGGGTCGAAGGTATGCGAGAAGTCGCACCCCGAGCCCCTCTCGTATATCTGTTGTCCAATCACTGGCCAAACAGCTTGCACAACTCGTTAGTCCTAGACCGACAGTGTGCGGGTCAGCCCCGTCTTACCCAGCAGGGCACGGTCAAGGTCGGCCTTGCCGACCTTCCGCCCCTCACGGCCTAGGCGGGGAGCCAGATCCCCGATAAGTTATCCAAGCATTCTTGAATGAAAAACACCTAAGTAAATTACAAGGACAAACATTGCAAGCATACAAGCTCCAACATCAAAACAGCCCATGAATAAAGAATAGAGTTGAAAACATGAATCTCGAGAGCAAAGTAAGCGTCAACGTCAAACGGAAAAACAAAACAAGAGTAAAACTACGATCTATAATCTAGGGATTGAGCGGCTCCTCGGGAATACCCTGGAGAATGGTCTTGAAGTCAAAGCCATGAGTAACATCTTCCAGATCATGAGGAACTCCCGGGAACGTTTGAAGACTCCAATGTGTGTGGCCATTATCATCACCCGCCATGTCCTCCTCGTCAGGATCAGGTGGGAGCGCAGGTAGGCCAAGCTTCTCGGGCTCAAAGCCGGGAAGACATTCTATCAAGCTCTCATACAGCATCTTCTGCATGTCATACCGGCCACACCGGAAAGAGAACAAGTCCTGCTCCTCGCGCCAGTCACGCCCCTCCTTGCTCTGCAGCCAAGCTTGAATTTGCTCTACACGGGGGGCGACCTTCCTGGAAGCGACAAGCTTCGAAAACTCCTGGGACACTTTAAACGTCTCAACTGCTTGCTTCCCCGCATCCTCAGTCCGGGAAGCAATAAGCTCTGAGAACTCCTGGGAAGCCTTGAACGCCTCGATCGCTTGTCGCCCTGCATCTGCAAACGACGCCTCTAGCTGGTTATATTTAGACTCTATTTGGTCGCATTTTGATTGAAGGTTGGTCAAGGCTCTCTTATCTTCTTCATTGCGTGCTGCATGTATCCTCAGATCCGCCTCCACATCATCTGCTCGCTGTCGAGCCCGAGTAGCCTAGAGGTAGACTTCATCAGCCCGACGTTGGAGCTCCGCATGTTGATCTTTCATAATACGGAGCAATGCAGCCAGATCCATCAGTCCCTGCAGAGAAAAGAAAATCAATCATGAGACATCTATCGAGGTTTGCGAACCAGGACAACACCGAAGGTCGGGGTAAGGTAATCCACCTCAGTGTAAGCCCGAGTGGAACGCTCAACTTAGGGAAAGAGACCGATAGACGCCAAATACTCCCGGCCCTCAGAAGATATCAGGGAAGGAGCTAGACTGGCCGTTGGTTCCATCTCTGCGACTGGCGTGATACCGGGAAAAGGACCGGGACAAATGACAAGAGGGGCACTGGATGGGCCAGACTCCTTCCGGTTGGATTCTGCAACTCTACTCGGCACAATGGGCAGCTCCAGACGCTTACTCTTCTCGAGAGTTTGCCGTTCACACGGATGAGAAGGCCCGTGTTTCCCCTCATTGCTAGACGGACTTGGATCAGATGATAGAGAACGAGATCTAGCATCTTTCTTCGCGGCCAAAGCAGCAAGTTCGCTTCTCCGACCAGACACATTTGCAAAAAAAAAAGATAAAAAGGGTGAGCAGAGACCCTACCGGTGGGGACTTTTCCCCTAGTCATCCTAAGGAGAAGGGTGTACCTTTGCGTTTCTTAGTGGGTGGCCCCTCACCAGAAGGGGAAGACCTGCGCTTCTCCTTGGCACCACCAGAACCTGAGTGAGATGTCGGAGGGCGAGATTTGGCATCTTTCATTGCGGCCAAAGCAGCGAGTTCGCTTCTGCGACCTACTGCATCTGCAAGGAAATAAAAAAATTTATTATTATTATTAGCTGAGTACCCGTTAGCAGGGATATTCCGATTACCCGTCTTAAGAAGTGGCTCATACCTTTGCTCTTCCTGGCAAGTTTCTCAGCACGAGGCGGGGAAGCTGCACGCTTTTCTACGGCACTGGACGGTGCGGCCCCGCGCCTCTCCCCGGCATTGGACGGACCGGCACCAGATAAGCAGGGTTGAGGGTGAACTTCCCGCGCTATAGCTAGAGCGACAAGGGCGCCTCTCCTGCGTGTCATATCTGTGATAGGCAACAAATAAAGGTGAGCAGGAAGGGATAGCTTAGAGCAATAAGACATTTTCCGAGCATGAAACTCACCCATATATGAAGTGATCGGGAAAGGGCCCCCCTGAAACAAAACATCAATCTCTCTCTGGAGGTCGGGGGTAATGTCGACAGCTTCATACCTGCGCATCCAACTGTCCCAAATGAACGTGACGGGAGATGCGATAGGAGCGGACGCCCAAACCCATTTACTCAGCCACCTCTTGTTGTTGTCGGGGTGTGGACCGAACAACTTATGGGTGTGTGCTTGGTGGAGCGACATAATAGTTCCATCGTCTAGATCAGAGGTAGAGCGCCTATAGCGAAAACAGTATCGGAACAAAGGCAAAGACGGCTGGATGGGCGTGCTCCCACAGCGGGATATAAAGGCAGCTATGAACATGTGGGCAACGGGAGTCAACTGGCTCGGCGTTATCTTAAGATATGTAAGGACCTGTACCAGGAAGGGATGCAATGTGATTTGCATTCCCCGCTCCACAGACGCAACATGAGCTCCGAAGAATGCGCTTGAAGGAGGATTGGTGAGATTGCTGCTGCGCTCCGGAAGCACCAGGGTACAGTCACTACCGACTAAACGCTCCACCAACTTCAGGTCTTCTGCCGTACTGGTAGGGTGTAGGCGTCCTAGCATGTCGACATGCGGGAGACTCAAATAATTCGGGTCCCCAACGCTATCTGACTCTGTCAATCCATCGGCCACATGGGAAGCATTATCTTCATTGGACCGGGAAACCTCATCTATGGGGACAAGAAGGGGCGGCTGCCCAGGACTTCCCCGACAACCATCCGGAGCAAAGCGTAGATGTCCCTCAGAAATAACAATCCGCCTCGAAGGTCCACCTGCCCTGGAAGACGTAATGAGCTCCCGTCTATCGTCAGTGTTATTATTGGAGGAACCCTGGGTCCCGTCTATGGGTTTCCCAGACGCAAACGAATCCGCAGGCAAGCTCCTAACCTTAGCTCTGGGCTCGGGTTCCCCATGCATGCCGACAGGTCACGGCCCACCTCGCGTGTCATCAGCAAGCTGCACGTTCGTGATTGGCTGTAAAAAATCAGTCGCTAGTGCATCTTCAGTAGCAGGCCTGGCCGCACCTTTATTTGATCCAGTTCCATGGTCCATGCACTTCATAGGAACCTGCCCGTCAACCTGCACGCACGAACAGTCCACCTTGGAATGGATATGGCCTTCTTTCAGGAACAACTTGGTTAGCTTAGTTTTCCCGTCGCTGGAGTTTCGCCGACCGCCCTGCAGTTCATCTCCACCGCCAGTCGTATGGACCGACAGATTTCTCCTTTGGGATGGGGATTGACCGTCGGGATTGGAAGAGTTCCTACTATCATGACTCCCGGAGTTCCGCCCTCCATGAGCGCGACCACGCATAGGATCCATACAGTCAGGACGGACAGGTGGGGACGATGAAGGTTTGGCTTCCCGATCGCGCACAACCGGACCGAACGATCTCTGGTCACGAGGAGAACGGGGACCGGATCCGCGCGAACTTTTCTGGCGACGCAGTCCAGGAGTAGGCAGCACAGACCTGTTCGAAGTTTGGGCTCTCTTTGAAGGTGACTCTGGTGGCAAGATACTAGGTCTTCTTCTGCGGCTTGAAGTGGGCAGCAGTGACGGCGCCATGGACTAGAGCCTGGACGAGGGCTGGGCGTATATGTGGCGGCTGGGTGCTGTGAACAAGAACACGTGCTCAGTAGTTTCTTTCTAAATAAAGAAGATAAGCAGCTGATTCTAATTAGGAAGGAGGAATTAATTAGCTTACCAACTGGATTAGGAAAGATTCTGATATCTTAGAGCCTAAGAAGGATCGCAAAAGAGGGTTTGATTTTTCCATCCGGGAAGTATCGTGCCCGATCAAGGCCCGGGGAGACCCCCGTTCCTTTCACAAGCAGTAGGTATCAAAGTATATTGACCGATAAAGGCTCGGGGAGCTAACCTTCCTCTGTTTATTTTGAGGCACCGGTGTACTCTTTTCCCTTCACTAGGATTTTTTCCCACTGGTTTTTTTCCTAGTAAGGTTTTAACGAGGCATCCCTTATCAAAAATAGAGGAAGAGGTCTTCCCGGCTGGAGCAAAGAAGACCTCGGGCTGGTGATCAGATGACCATAAATCGGGCTGCCACCCATATAAGGAGGGTCTCATCCTTGCGCAGACCATGGGACCATAGTGGACAATTACATGTCTGACATTTCCGGGCACACTGCAAATCATCATTATCAACGCACATCTATGTAACTAGCTAGATATCTTGCCAACCGGCCCAATTTCAAAGCAACTCAAATACTCCCTTTTAGCCGAGTCTACTACTCAACTAAGGGAGTGGGGGACTCGTGTTGGGATAAGAGGAGCCAGGCCCAGTGCCATCGGCCTGATATCCCCGAGCTTAGTCCCAACTAGGCCCAGGACGCGGTCTCACGAGCGGGAATCGCCCCTTGCTCATTATTTATTTATTGGGCCGGTTCGCTCATTAGCTAGGGGATGTATTATTAAGTTGGGCCAAGCCCACATAGATTAGATTTTGGGCTTATGATGGATGCCTATAAATAGGCCATCCACCCCCCATGTATTCCCTACATAACTTTTACTACATCGAAGTGTTGCCGCTTTCTCTCTCGAGTTATTTTCTACCAACATTGTATATCTTCTAGAACATGTGTCAAGCACGGATACAGTGAATGATGTCCTTGTGTTTATTCAAGAACATGAGGAAGAAAATGGTGTTATGGAAGATGATCCAATCAACTTCCATCAAGCCATGAAAAGTTCAAATTCTCAAAAGTGGATTGTGGCAATGAATGAAGAGTATAAATCTATGCAAGACAATAAAGTTTGGGAACTCGTCCAATTACCTAAAGGTTGTAAACCCATTGGTTGTAAATGGATATTTAAAATCAAAAGGGATTCAAGGGGTAATGTGGAGAGATATAAAGCTCGTCTTGTAGCTAAAGGTTATACTCAAAAGGAAAGAATTGATTGTCAAGAGACATTTTCTTCGGTTTCATCAAAGGACTCTTTTAGAATCATTATGGCTTTAGTTGCACATTTTAATTTAGAGCTTCATCAGATGGATGTTAAGACAACGTTTCTCAATGGTGACATTGATGAAACTATTTATATGGTGCAACCAGAAAAATTTATGATAGGAGATCCAAAACAAATGGTTTGCAAATTAACAAAATCCATCTATGGGCTGAAACAGGCTTCTCGTCAATGGTATCACAAATTTAATCAAGTCATTTTATCCTTCGATTTTAAGATGAATGATGTAGATGATTGTGTATATCATAAATTCAATGGGAGTAAAATCTTTTTCCTGGTCTTATATGTTGATGACATTCTTCTTACCACTAACGACGTAGGCATGTTGCATGAAACCAAGAGATTTCTATCAAAACATTTTGAAATGAAAGATCTTGGTGAAGCCTCCTTTGTATTAGGAATTGAAATCCTTCGTGAGAGATCACAAGGAATCTTAAGGTTATCACAAAGGAACAATGTCGATAAAGTTCTTAAAAGATTTGGCATGGAAGATTGTAGACCGGGTGATACCCCTATCTCTAAAGGAGACAAGTTTAGTCTCGATCAGTGCCCTAAAACAAATCTGGAAATTCAAGAAATGAAAAAGATTCCCTACGCATCTGTTGTAGGAAGTCTTATGTATGCCCAAGTTTGTACGCGTCCGGATATTGCGTACATTGATGGGATGCTAGTCAGATATCTCAGTAATCCAGGAATGGCTTGTTGGTCCCGTTTGTAATAGAAACAGTCTAGAGTGGGGGGGGGGTGAATAGACTGTTTAGGAATTTAAACTTTTCTCCAAGTCAAGTCTGACTTTAACAGAGATGGTCCAAATCTGGTGACAGAGATGGTCAAGTTCTGATGGCAGAACTAGACCAGGCAGCGGATAGGTTTCTGTCCGGGTAGCCTCTAGAAGAAAGTTAAGGCAAAGTGCCTTTCTAATAACTCTGAAGGAAGATCTGCTGGACACAGATTCCAACCTTAAGAGTTAGACAGTAGAATCTTAAGTGCAGAAATTAAAAGCTTAAAGTAAATGACACCGGGGTTTTTATAGTGGTTCAAGGAACAACTTGTTCCTCTAGTCCACTGTTCCACTAAGCTTGCAAAAACACCAGTTTACAACGCCTTAGTCCCTAGAGCTTAAGAAACACTCCTCGTCTTCTTCAAGTCTAGTTGCCACCCGGGATGCAATCCTGCTTCCTGATGGCTGGTCTCGTTTCACTGAGTCTCTTGAAGTATCCCCACTTCACTTACTCCAGCTAGTTTGAGACGTCCCTTCTTTTTCAAGAAGTCTTTGATATAAAATCAGTTTTCTCCAACGTTGCTTCTTTACAAATGATAGGTATATGAAGCTTTCGAAGTGTTGAAGAACTGAGTAACTTTGCAGTTTGCTAGTTGGATAAAGGATAGGAAAGTATATCTTCCAACTGGAACCTTTTCTTATCTGAGAATGAAGTTTGAATCTCAAGAAGGTTGTTTACGCAAATCTATCTTGGCAAAGTTGTTACTCTTAGTTCTTCAGAGTGTATCTTTTATACTGGGAGCAGTCTTCCCGTTGGAGTGTAAAAGACAGCTTCATTAAATGCGTGTACTGTTGACTTGACCGTTTGGTCCTCCGACTTGCTATTTTGGGGGCGTAAAGATACTCGCATGGTCAATCATCAGCTTTAAATATCTCTTCGTACGTACAACATTAAATGTGCATTTAATGTGTGTACAGTGCCATGCTTCCGTTGAAAGGTTCGTAATCGTTAGGGGATTTCCCGTTAGTTTAACGACCGTTGGAAGGGCTTCCGGAATCTGGTGGCTTTAGCAGAGTCTGAAGAGGTTCTCTGGTCCAATCTCTGAAGTCCGTCTCTGTTGCCAACTCTGGTATCTTCCTGATAACCAGTTTCTGATGGCTTTTCTGGTGAGCAACTCTGGGAGCAACTCTGGTAGAGACAAGATGGAACTCTGGCAGACAGACTAAGCTAAAACTTACAAAAGAAATTCTAATACACAATTTCTAATGGGGTACTTTCAAATTCTAATAAACCTAGCATCATCAAAATCTAAATACATTTATTCCTTACAATTTCCCCCTTTTTGATGATGCCAAAACCCTTTAACTATTTCCAAAGAAGTGCCTTTCACCATAAAAAAAATTTAAAGTTAAAAACTTTTCATTAGAGTCTTGGTGGGCAACTTAGCATAGGAGAATAGTAAGAGTGCGATACAATCAGATAGCAATAATCAAATACGATAACACAAGAAAGTAAATAAGAACAGATAATTGAAAAAGCCAAGAAAAAAGAGAGGCAGAGTTGGTATCTTATTGATCTGATAGAAAAAGTAAAGCATTACAGAGTTAGATAAAGAGAGTTAGAGATCTTCTTCATCTACCTGTGGTCCTGCTCTATCAATCCTCTCTAGTTCAGCATTTACCTTTGCTCTGATTGAGGCTAAATCCCTCGGATTCTGATAATCAGCCCAATGAGGTGCAGGTTTGCAGTCCAAGTAGTTTCTGACAGCTTCTGCAGAATTCTTGCCATTTAGAATCTTCATACCATACCACATTTCAGCTTCTTGAATGGAACCACCATGGTTGATCTAGACCAGTCCATCACTATCCATGAACAGATTCTCTCTTTGAAGAGGAGTCATCAGTTTCCTCATCTGTTCAAATTGGACTCTGTCTGGTCTTGACATACCACTCTTCATCCAGTCATTAAGTGAAAAGGATGAAGTCTTTTTCTTGGAGCTTCTTGGACGAGGAGGTGGAGGTCTGGTGCCTGCAGCAGCTAGCCTTTTCTTTCTGGTAGCATCAAAATAAGGAGTAGGATCAACAGATGAAGGTTCTCTGATAGAAAGGGCTCTGGTGCTGGGTCCTTCTTCTTCTCTGGTATCTTCCCCCTTTTTGGCATCACAAAGATCACCAAGGAGAAGTTCAATTTTTTAGAACTCAGAAGCTTGAGCATCTCTGATTTCATCATGTGTCTCTGGCAGAATCTGGGTGACAGAGGCAAGTCCTTCAATCAAACTCTGTTGCTTGTCCACTGCAGATTGAAGGTCCCTTGTGCTGACTTCTAGGAGCACCGTCTTCTGGTATCTTTCCTTGTCAGATCTGAGTAGAGCCAGGCCTTGCTCTTGGTGTTCCTTGCAGAGAGAGTGTAAGATATTGAGCTTCTGGGAGGAGTTATCAGCATATTTTTGGAGATTGTTAACAGAATCTGAGATCTTGTTGATTGTCTGGTTCTGGGCAAGCAGAGCTTGAGAGTGCGAGTGAAGAACATAGTTGAGTCCACTCACATCTCTGGAAACAGAATCAATCCTTAAAGTAGAAGAATGCATGAAGTTGTGCAGATTTTCTGTCAGTGCAGCAACTTGGTCTGTCAGATGCTGAAATCCTATTGTGATTTGCAGATTTGTATGGGTGAGCTCTTCATGTTGCTTATCATTCAACTCTATTATCTTGCTCAGATCTTGAACCAGTATTCCACCAAAAGCTTCAGCAGATTTCACAAACTGGTTGAAGGGTATTTGGGGTTCTTCAGAAGTAAATCCAGGCATTTCCAATCCTCTGCCTTTAGGTAATGGAGGAACTCTGTTGGATGAAGGAGGGGAAGGAACTCTGGGAGGTGTCCTTCTCCTTTTGGAGGTTTCATCAGCAGCAATGGAGGATGTAAGAAATCCATCATTGTCACTGGAAGAAGAGGGGACCCGGAAGATAGGTTTCTTCTTAGGTGTGGAGGCTACTGAGTGCTGAGGGGATCTCTGAGGTGAGGCAGATTTGGATGGAGATAAGGATTTCTGAGGAGGTGAGTTCTGGGGAAATGGTATTAAGGGTTGAGGAGTAGGTTGATGTGATGGAGATGGTGGGGGTGAAGGTGATCGATTTCTGGTATAAGAGGGTTGTTTGCAGGGTGATGAGGGTCTGGAGTTGGGTTTCTGGTGAGATGGGGTTCTGGTGGAGGTTGAGGTTTTCTGGTTAAGTGAAGAGGTTTTCTGTTGAGGTGAGGGTGCTTTCTGGTGAGGTGGAGAAGAAGGTTTAGATGGAGATTTGGAAGGTGAAGGTTGAGGAATAGGAGATATGGGAGGGGAAGGAGGAGGTGAAGGGATTACCTCAAGCACAATCTCAGAGTACACAGATTCTCTCCACTCCTTGATCAGCTTCTCCATGGTAATAACAATGTCGTTTGCTGTTGATGGTTCTCCTTCCTCAAGAGCACTATGGCGGAATTTGATCATGGATTCCTTTCTTTTCTTTTCCATCAGCCAAGCATCAAATTCTTCCATTTCTTCTTCTTCCAAGGCTTTGACATGCCTTTCTGGAGATAGGTCAGATGTAGGAGTTTTACCTTGATATCTATCTTTCTTCTTCTGTAGGACAGAGATCGGGAAGGTCAGGTTAAAGCATTTTGACACATCATCTGTGCCTACCCAGTGAAGAACAGCAACTTCTTCTTCTTCATAAGAATCAAAGTACTGAATGATTTGTTGGAGAGGTCCCATTCTCCATCTTCTCCAGGCTATAACTCTGACAAACTGCTTCTGCAGAATGATGCTGAAGTCAGTTTCTTGGTCCATCTCTGGTGTGGCTTCACGCTCTGGTGAGAGAGCAGAGTTTGGCAACTCTGGTGCAGATTCTGGGTCAGCCTCTGGTAGAGTCCCAGATTCTGGTGCAGGTTCCCCCTGAACTGTTGATTCCTTGGCAGGTGAGATGACTTTAGTCTTCCTCTTCTTCTTCTGCCTTGGTTGAGTGCTTGAGTTGTCAGAGTCACCACTCTGCACAACCATTTTCCTTCTTCTCTTCTGCTTCTGCTTTCTGGCAGGAGATTTCCTGGTTGCCTTTGGGGAGGGCAACTCTGGTGCAACCTCTTCTGTTGCTTCCTTCTCTGGTAGTGACAGATTGTCACTCTTCTTCTTCTTCTGTCTGACTTCCCTTACAACCTGTGACTGCTCAGGTTGTTTGGGCTTCTTGGTAATCTTCTTAGAGACAGGTTTGGCCTTAGCAGCTTGTTCTTCTCTTTTCTTCTCCAGCCTTTCCTCTCTCTTAATCTCAGAGGAGATGGCAATGTTGAACTTTGGTGAGGCTGTGAGAAAGATAGTCTTGGAGTGATCAACTGGGATGGGATCCCTGAGTTGTACTCCTTTGGCAGCAAGAATAGCAGAGATGAGAAGGCCATGTCCCATCTTGGTTGAAAAAAGACCTGTTTCAGAGTCTTTCTTCTTGATGAACTCAGTTAGGGAGCCAAAGATTACCTCTCCCCAATTGATGTTCATGCCATGGTGTACTGCAAAGATTGCCTTTGCATTGTTCTTGTTCATCTCATCAGTTGAAGCAGTTTTGCACCACAAGCATCGGTGCAGAATGCTGACAAGCTTCTCAAAATCCTTCTTCAACAGGAATTTCTTCATGTACAGCTTGTCCAGTCCGACAGCCTCCGGACGGCAGTATGTCTGAACAAATCCTTCAGTGGAGACTTCCACTGAGTCAAGAGCAATGAGGTTGTTGGCTTCTGGGTCTTGGGAGTCAAGTTGAACTCCAAACAATTCATTGAGTGCATCTGCATTCAGAAAAATGCGTTGACCTTGTACTGAGGAGTGAACTCCGGTCTTGGAGATGGTGGCGTTGAGGTAGAACTCAGCCACATCCTTGATGCTGAAGTGCTCATAAGGATGAGCAACAACTTTTGAAAGTTGGGAGTCGATCATTCCTTGGATGATCTTGGTCATCCTTTTCTTGTTTTCTGCCAGTAGAGGTAGGGACGACATGTCAACCTTCATGCCGGATACAACGTTGGCAATAAGGATCTTAGCTTCTTCCTTAGACAGATCATTGATGTTGAGAAGTTCATTCTGAGTGACGGTTAAGAAAAAGTTCTGGGGATTGAGAAGGTTTGGGATCTGAGAGCTTTGAATGTAAAAGCAGTTTAAGAGAGATGAAGATGCAGTAGGGATTTGGGTCGAAGACGGTGGATATAAAGGTGTTAGGAATAGTGGACGTTTGGTATATTGGCAGTTTCGAGGCAGCATTTAATGAAATGCGGGCGGAAAACGTTTCCGTTAGAAGAGTAAGGATCAGGGGTATTTTGGTAAAAGACCGTTTCGGTTAATTAGGTCTTGCCCGTACCTCGAAATATTGCTAAGTCCACATCCGTATCTGTTGTCTTTCGGTTGAGGAACTCTGGTCAGAGAAGGGGAGGTTCTCTGATGTGAGATTCTGATGATCAGAGATAGAGGTTCTCTGATCCGAGTTTCTGGTGCAGAAGAAAGCAGTTCTGGTTCAGTGAATCTCTGGTTCAGGCATCTCTGGGAAGGTCATCCATCATTCCCAGTTCTTCCCTTAGCTTGTTAAACCTTGCCTCAGGTAAAGGCTTGGTTAGAATGTCTGCAAGCTGGTCCTCTGTAGGTACATGCTCCATACAGATATGTTTCTTCTCAACATGATCTCTGATGAAGTGATGTCTGATTTCAATGTGCTTCGTCCTGGAGTGAAGAACTGGATTCTGAGTGATAGCAATGGCACTAGTGTTGTCACACAACAGCTTGATCTCCTTTGCTTGAATTCCATAGTCCTTCAGTTGTTGCTTCATCCAGAGTAACTGAGCACAACAACTCCCAGCTGCAATGTACTCAGCTTCAGCTGTACTGGTTGAGATGGAGTTCTGCTTCTTGCTAAACCAGGAAACAAGTCTTCCTCCTAGCAATTGGCAGTGACCAGAGGTGCTCTTTCTGTCTAGTCTGCAACCTGCAAAATCTGAGTCAGAATAACCAATTAGTTCAAAGTTACCTCCTTTGGGATACCATAAGCCTGCATTTGGATTTCCTTTGATGTATCTGATGATTCTCTTTGCAGCACTTAGATGGCTTTCCTTGGGCTTTGATTGGTATCTGGCACAGATTCCAACAGAGAACGAGATGTCTGGTCTGCTTGCAGTTAGATACAACAGAGATCCTATGATCCCTCTGTATGTTGTTGCATCTACATCCTTTCCTTCATCATCTGGACCAATTCCTTGTGACGTGTTCATGGGAATCTTCACTGATGATTTGCCTTCCACTCCGAACTTCTTGATCAGATCTCTGGTGTACTTCCCTTGATTGATAAAGATCCCTTCTGGAACTTGTTTGACTTGGAGTCCTATGAAGTAACTGAGTTCTCCCATCATACTCATTTCAAATTGACTCTGCATCACTTGAGAAAATTTCTTGCACAGTTCTGAATTAGTACTACCAAAAATAATGTCATCAACATATATTTGTACTAACAGAATATGATTAGCAACAGAGATTTGAAATAGAGTTTTGTCAACCTTTCCTTTAGTAAACCCATGGTTCACCAGGAAAAGGGACAATGTGTCATACCAGGCTCTGGGAGCTTGCTTAAGACCATAGAGGGCCTTTTTAAGCTTATAGACACAAGAAGATTGAGTAGGAATGACAAAACCTGGTGGTTGTTCCACATAAACTTCCTCTTCAAGATCTCCATTCAAAAATGCACTCTTGACATCCATCTGGTAGACCTTGATGTTGTTGAAGGCAGCATAGGCTAGGAAGATTCTGATGGCTTCAAGTCTGGCAACTGGTGCAAAGGTCTCATCAAAATCTATTCCTTCTTCTTGGCAGTATCCCTTGGCTACCAGCCTAGCTTTATTCCTTACAATGTTACCGTCTTCATCTGCTTTGTTCTTGAATACCCATTTGGTTCCAATGACATTCTGGTGCTTTGGCCTAGGAACAAGTTCCCATACTTTGTTCCTTTCAAACTGAGTGAGCTCTTCTTGCATAGCATTGATCCAATCTGAGTCTGCAAGAGCTTCTTCAACTGTCATAGGTTCCATTTGAGATATGTAGCAGGTAAGCATTGCTTCTCTTCTAGATGTGGATCTGGTTTGAACTCCACTTCTGATTTGACCAATTACTTGATTAGGAGGATGATCTCTTAACCAAGTTAGATCAGGTTCAGATAGGGGTTGTCTTGGATTCTCTTGATCTTCTTCTGATTCTTCATCACTCTCTTTGCCTTGTAGAATGGGATTCTGATGGTGAATTGGTATGGCAGAGTTAGTTAGCAACTCTGGTGTATCCGTCTCTGGTGGATCCAGTTCAGGTGATTCTTCTAGATTTGTTTTCTCCAAGTTTTCAGTTATGCTTTCAACTGAGTTGAGGTCATCAAACTTGACATGAATAGATTCTTCAACAAGTAGAGTTCTTTTGTTGAGTATTCTATAGGCTTTACTGGTGCTAGAGTAGCCTAAGAATGTTCCTTCATCAGCTTTTTCTTGAAACACCTTGAGGTGATCCTTCCCATTGTTGAGTATATAGCATTTGCATCCAAATGCATGAAAGTAGATGATGTTGGGTTTTCGTCCTTTCCATAATTCATAAGGAGTTTTCTGACGAGTCTTGTGAATCATGTTCCTGTTCTGGGTGTAGCATGCAGTATTGATTGCTTCAGCCCAGTATCTGTAGGGTAGACCTGATTCAGCAATCATGGTCCTTGCAGCTTCCTTTAGGGTTCTATTTCTTCTTTCTGCAACTCCATTTTGTTGAGGGGTTCTGGCTGCAGAGAGTTGATGCTGTAAGGAATAAATGTATTTAGATTTTGATGATGCTAGGTTTATTAGAATTTGAAAGTACCCAATTAGAAATTGTGTATTAGAATTTCTTTTGTAAGTTTTAGCTTAGTCTGCCTGCCAGAGTTCCATCTTGCCTATACCAGAGTTGCTCCCAGAGTTGCTCACCAGAGAAGCCATTAGAAACTGGTTATCAGGAAGATACCAGAGTTGGCAACAGAGACGGACTTCAGAGATTGGACCAGAGAACCTCTTCAGACTCTGCTAAATCCACCAGATTCCGGAAGCCCTTCCAACGGTCGTTAAACTAACGGGAAATCCCCTAACGGTTACAAACCTTTCAACGGAAGCATGGCACTGTACACGCATTAAATGCACATTTAATGTTGTACGTACGAAGAGATATTTAAAGCTGATGATTGACCATGCGAGTATCTTTACGCCCCCAAAATAGCAAGTCGGAGGACCAAACGGTCAAGTCAACAGTACATGCATTTAATGAAGCTGTCTTCTACACTCCAACGGGAAGACTGCTCCCAGTATAAAAGATACACTCTGAAGAACTAAGAAAGAGAACTTTGCCAAGATAAATTTGCGTAAACAACCTTCTCGAGATTAAAACTTCATTCTCAGACAAGAAAAGGCTCCAGTTGGAAGATATACTTTCCTATCCTTTATCCAACTAGCAAACTGCAAAGTTACTCAGTTCTTCAACACTTCGAAAGCTTCATATACCTATCCTTTGTGAAGAAGCAACATTGGAGAAAACTGATTTTATATCAAAGACTTCTTGAAAAAGAAGGGACGTCTCAAACTAGCTGGAGTAAGTGAAGTGGGGATACTTCAAGAGACTCAGTGAAACGAGATCAGCCATCAGGAAGCAGGACTGCATCCCGGGTGGCAACTAGACTTGAAGAAGACGAGAAGTGCTTCTTAAGCTCTAGGGACTAAGGCGTTGTAAACTGTTGTTTTTACAAGCTTAGTGGAACAGTGGACTAGAGGAACAAGTTGTTCCTTGAACCACTATAAAAACCCCGGTGTCATTTACTTTAAGCTTTTAATTCCTGCACTTAAGATTCTACTGACTAACTCATAAGGTTGGACTCTGTGTCCAGCAGATCTTCCTTCAGAGTTATCAGAAAGGCACCTTGCCTTAGCTTTCTTCCAGAGGCTACCTGGACAGAAACTTATCCGCTGCCTGGTCTAGTTCTGCCATCAGAACTTGACCATCTCTGTCAACAGATTTGGACCATCTCTGTGAAGTCAGACTTGACTTGGAGAAAATTTTAAATTCCTAAAACAGTCTATTCACCCCCCCTTCTAGACTGTTTCCATTACAAGCGGGACCAACAAGTGGTATCAGAGCCTCCTTGTTCTTGTAATCTTTTAGGTTACCTACTAAACAAGAGATCCACTTGTTTTAGCCTCTTTAATCTCACATTATGGATAACACTCTTTCAAAGAATCTTATGTTCTCAGTAACAAAGTTCGATGACTGGAGGATCCGCATGAAAGCTCACCTCTGCGCACTCCAAGACGAAATGTGGGAAGTTCTTGATGCAGGACCTTTCACAGAGTTCACCAAGGTCAACCCTGAATACATCACTGGTAGTGGTCAACCCCAGATGATCATCAAGCTACGCCATGAATGGTCCAATGAAGAGAGGAGGAAGTACAACCTTGACAACATTGCCAAGGATATCCTCTACAAGGCCATTGATGACAAGTACTTCACAAGGATCAAGAAGTGCAAATCTGCCAAGGAAATCTGGGATACTCTTACCCTGATAGGAGCTGGAGATGAGCAAGAAAAGGATAACAAACTCACTATTGCCGTGAAGAAGTTTGAAGATTTCAAGCTTCTGCCCAAAGAATGCATCACTGAGATGTATGCACGCTTGCTCACCCTCACTGCTGAGATATCAGAACTTGGGAAGGAACTTACTCCCAAGGAGATCAACTTGAAGGTTCTCAGAGGTCTACCTTCACCATGGAAGATGAAGGTCACTGCCATGAGAGATAGCAAGGATCTCAGAACCTACAGCACTGAGAAACTCATCTCTGATCTCAAGCCTTATGAGTTTGAGATGAATGAAGAGGAGAAAGAAGAAGTTGAGGACAGAACAACTACTGCCCTCGCTGCCACCACCTCTCAGGTAAATAATTTTGACCCTTCTATTCTTTTAACTGACGAGTATATGGCGGCTTTTGCTAGGAAGTTCAGGAAATTCTTGAAGCCGAATGATAGCAGAAGTCCACACTCTAGCAGAAAGCCACACCAGAAGTCCAAACCATCAGAAAGTAGTGGAGAGCTTCTCTGCTACAACTGCAGACAACCAGGGCACTTCAAAGTCAACTGTCCACACCCCATAGTCTCCAAAAGGCAAGGCCATGAAGGAGAAAAGAAATATGAGCACCGAAGAAGGAAGGTGCTCATCACTGAACAACCAGAGAAGGACCCCCTCTCTTGTGATGCAATCGTCGGTGTTGTGCGACGAGTTCTTGTGAAACCGGCAGTATGTGCCGCCCTGCTGGATGGCGAGGACCTCCTCGGCCGGCCGAGGAGCCTGCTCGATGAGGCCATGCTTCTCGGCATAGTCGAGGATGATGTCGACCGGGTGAGTGAGGGCAACCCCCGGCCATTCCAACCTCGGTCGCCAGTGGCGATCTTTCTTACTCTGTCCACCAGAGCCGTGACGGCCCTGGGCACCCTGGCCGGCCGGGGACGGACCCGGGGCCGGCGAAGGATTTGTCTTCTTGGAGGGATGGCCCCCCTCTTTCTTGTGATTGTGGAGCTCGTCGGCGTCGGCGTACAAGCCTCCGCGCTGGAGCACCTTGGTGTACGACCTCGGAGGGTCGGTGATGAGGCTCCTAGCGTACGGGGAGCTGCGGAGGGCTCCCTGATACAAGGCGAGGAGGGTGCGCTCGTCGGCCCCCTCGACTTCTTCGGTCTCCCTCGTCCAACGATCAATGAATGAGCGGAGGGACTCATCATGCTGCTGCTTGACGGAGAGGAGGTGGGTGAAATACTTCTTCGCACGCTTCCTCCCGGCAAAGTGGGTGAGGAAGCGTTGGGCAAGATCCTGCCATGAGTCGATGCTCCCTTCTGAGCCAGGCTGGCGATGATGACCGACAGCGCGGCCTGGACCTGTGGATCCACGGACGGAGAGGCCGCGGCCATAGGTTGGGCCGGGGCGTGGTCCGTCTTCTCAGCTCGTTTCTTGTCCAAGCTGATGCGGGCATCAGGGGCTCCGCCGTTGAGTTGATTGCGGAGGTCTGCCGTGAGGTTGGAGGCCTCCTGGAAGACGTCCCCTCCGCCGACCTGGTCGGCCGTGGCGTCCTCATCGTGCTCCCTGGGCTCTTGGTCCTCAGGGATGGCCTTGCTGACGAGGTTGCGGTTTGACTTAGTTCTTCCCATGATCAGTGGTTAGCTGTGCTTGGTAGCGACGAAGGGTGCTAACTTGATTGTTCTGGCTCTCAACGAGAGCACCAAATGATAGAGTATATCTAGAGAGAAGTGAGAGCTAGCGAGAGAAGTGCAATATATGCTTCAATAGAATGAATTTGTAACCCCTATAACTACTCCCAAGGGGAGTATTTATAGAGAAAATACGGGCTGGGCTCCCAAGCCTTGGGCTTGGGAGGCCCATCTACAACTGGACCGCTACTGGGCCGAATACAAAGCCACTAATGGGCTGTACAAATAAGTAAGTGTAGAATCCGGTTCTGTGGAGTCTTCGTGGCCGACGAGGGCGTGGCCGACGAGGGCACGACCGACGAGGGCGCGGCCGACGAGGGCACCCGGGTTCCTTGGCTTCAGGACCATTGTTTTGCGACTAAAGTTTTGAAATTGAGGATTTAAAAAACCTTGAGCATAAACACGTCAAGCAAGATTTTCAAAAAAAAAAGGCAAACTTTCTTCAAATATTAATTCAGACATAGTAGTTAAATGTTTCGCATCATCATAAATGAAATTACCAATGAGTTGATTATGTGCAAACCACTATATCTGTGTTTGCATCCCCTTACCTATCAATTTCACGACACTCATGTGGTGTCGGCCGCCGGGCCTTCAAATGCCTATGAGCACTGTCGTATCCCATCGACACCCCCCAATCTCATTACTTGCTTACAATGTTTGCAAGTTGCAAATCAGTTGTTGTCGGTCGGGGTTTTGACCTTATTCAAAAAGAAGAGATTTGGATTTTTTATGAGGTTGGGATGACCGCCGTCTTCTTCCTCCTCGCCAGGGGTTTCCTTGCCACCTTGTTCCTCTTGGGCTGTCACTGGCTCCTCCTCCTCCTCGTCATCCCCGAGCTCTTCGTCAATCTTAGGAATGTCTTGTTGATGGTAAAACTGGTCATGTCCTTGGGCCAATAATTCAGCCAGTTGCTCATCGAACATCGCATCTCTCCGGTTGTAAATCATCTCAAAATCATTCTGGCTTTGAGAAGAAGACACGACATGTCTTTTACCTTTGTCTTGGGAAGAAGGATGTTCTTAAGCAATCTACTTCTTTTGGTTGTGTTTGAGGTTACCCAAATCTACAGAATATCTAGGTTGTGACATCTTAAAATGTAACAAATATTAAACTCTAACAAATATTTAAATGTGAGTACAATTAAAATTCGGTAGAATTCCTGAAATAGGAGTAAAAAAGTTTAAAAATAGGAGTAATTACTGTGAAGTTTAGAAAATACTGCCATGTTTAAAGTCTGGTACTGCCAAAACATGTCAGTAATTAAAATCCTATTTTGGGAATTAAAGCATGATAGTCCTATTTTGAAATATACAAACGTTTTTAGTCCTATTTATGATAATTTTCCTTAAACTGCAAGTAATATTAAATTGTCACTAATATCTAGTGGCTAATATTTTCAAAATGTAATAAATATTAAAATGTGAGTATATTAAATGCAACTACTATTAAAATATACGGAGTAACTAATATGAGAATAATGTATTATGACTTATGAGAATGTAAGAAATATTTAAATATGACTAATACTTAAAATGCAACTAATATTCAAATGTGACAAAATTTTATATCATAATGTGAGTATTATTAAATGTGGCTAATAGTTTTATGTATCAAGTTCTAAAATGTAAAAAAACAAACTAACAAATATGGCTAATATGATAATGTAACTAGTATAGTAACAAATATTAAAATGTGAGTATAGTAAATGCAATTAAAATGCAACTAATATTAAAATGTAACTAAAATGAGAATTATGTAAATGAGAACTCAAGAAATATTTAAATATGAATAACGTAAAATGAGAATATGGCTAAAATGAGAATAACGTTGTGTGTGTGTGTGTTGTATTAATTTATAATTTTCACAAATAAATGTATAAACTATAAGTATATACTATACTTAATAAATTAATGTAAGTATAATTAAAGTAACTAATATATAATATAATGTTAATATATTATAATATATAAGTATACTACTATAAGATGAGTAGTATACTTATATTTAATACTTTAATATATATGTTTACTATATAAGTGGATATAATAATGTTATTTTCAAAAATATTACCAAAATAAAACTTATTTACACAAATATGATTAATAGTCACTACAATCTAGTGTCATGATAAGTTAAGTTTAAAAATTGAATGTAAGTTACTATGGTTCCATTACTACTCTAGTTACTAGTCATATTTTTGTAAACAAACTTTATTTTAGTCATGTAATTATTTCTATAATTAATATATGTAAATATAAGTAGATAATAAGTATACAAGTACATATAATATATGTAAATATAAGTAGATATAATATATTTAAATATAAGCAGATATAAGTCTACAACAAGTATAAATAGATATAATATATTTAAATATAAGTAAATATAAGATTATATAATTGTGTAGAGAGAATCGGAGAGTATGAAGATGATTATTCGAGAGTAGGGAGAATTGGAGAATAAGTGTAGGAAAATGTTGAGAAATATGGGTGTTTATAGTTTTTACCCCCCCCCCCCCCCCCCCCCTTCCCCGACCTTCCGATATGCCCGCAACCCCCCTTAAACGGTCATATAGCCATTATATGGCCATTGCCAACGGCTATATGCCCCCCAACACCACCCTCCATTTAAAAAACTTTTCTAAAATATTGTTGTTGGGACCAGAATCGAGCCCGGGACCACCCGGTCCGGTCCCCATTTATGTAGCCCGAGTGGTCCAAGATCGTGATCGCCGGCCAGCCGATCCGGTTACTGGTCAGGTACCGGTTCGGCCCGGTCTAGTCCAATCTACCCGGACCCAGTCCATGCCCAGGGGCCAGTAAATGGGTGTAGTTGGATGCATTTGGGTCGCTCGTGTGCTCTAGGGTGTGTGGTATGTGAACCTTAGCCAAACTTTATCACATGGCTTGGCGTATCACATGATACCAATGTTATATGTATGGGATTTTTCCATGAATATTATGAAATGTAATTGAAAAGATAAAAATATGACTTAATTTAAATTTTTCCAAAAAAGTTACATATTTAGTGACTATTTCCTAGTGACTTAATATGATGACTCTTGTACAGTTATTCGTACAAAGTGACTAGTCATATTTTTGTCTAGAAAACATAATTAGTTGTATTTCTATTCGGAGAAATTTTGTTAGTAATATACACATCATTTTTTCTATAAGTATTCACCACCGATACTTCAAAACAAAAGTTGACTAAGATATAAATCTTACAATAAACTTGATGAAAGATAATATGAACATGAAGGTGACACTTCCTTTAATTTTAGCTGATAATTGGGGTTTTGTTTAATCAATATTTTGATAAGTTAAAACTAATAAAAAGGGAAATTTTATATTGATCGGATCTCGTACAAGAACACTAAGAAAGATGACAAGAACAACAAGAAAGATGTCAAGTGAGCAAAATAGAATGTAATTTAGTGTGTAATTCGACTCAGGAGCCTACCCTTACAATAATAAAGCTCAGTTCTACTTATAAAAGAGATAATTAATCCCCTTTTATCCGTTATTGACGATTTCGATCGTTATGATGACATTCAAAGTCGTCATTAAGTCAGCATTAACATCAGTCAACTCATTTGAGTAATTCATGCCTTATTTACATAAATAGCCGCAATAATCCATGCAAAACAATTATCATAACTAGCTAGCATTAAGCCTAATAAATGTGTCATTAATTGTCGCGGTCAAGTCTCTTAAATATAGAATAAGCTGTCAAATTATTGCTCCAACAATTGTCCCCTTTTCAAGAAGTTGAGGCGAATGATGCATATGTCGACCTATTCAACAACAACTTGTCGAAAAATTGAAAGAGCTTACACTTCACATCTTGATTCATTGTGTCAATCGACTCATCAATGACTTGGATATGAATCGGTTTAGCGCCGCAACCCATCATGTCAACCTCTGTACATCTTTGACATATTTGAGTGATTCAATGTCAAGAATGGTCTGACCTGTCCTGGACTTGCTTCGATCCCTCTTTCGCCGATGATATAGCCCAAGAATTCACCGGATGATACACCAAATGTACACCTTGCTGGGTTAAGCTTCAGGTTGAGTTCTCCCATCTTTTTGAATGACTCCGTCAGATGACTAATATGATCCGCCGCTAGGGCTGGATTCGGTTTGGGACCCAAACCGATTTACCTCATATGCAAACTGAACCGATATATCAGTTTGCCAAATTTCCAAAACCAAAACTGAATTGTTCTTTGAATGGGTACCGATTTTTGGTACCCGCTTATTCGGTTCGGTAGAAATAAATAAATTTGAACTATTATTCAATGAAATGAAGCCCATAGGATGCCAATTACCCAGTCCATGAAGCCCGTCACTGCCCAACGCGGTCCACCCACCCCTGCACCACCCCTGCTTACACACCCCAACCACCGCCTGTAACCCTACCTGTCACCCAATCAACCCTGCGAACTCAAGGCTCCACAATCAGATCCAACTAGCGTCGCATAGATCCCACAGCCCAATCAACCCTCCCAATCCCTAGCCTCACGCCCTCACCCCGCCGGCTGCAGCGATCCCAAATCGTCGCCAATTGGAAGTCGCAACGATTTTGTTCGCATACGGTCCTCTTCGTTGCCACCCGCTTCGCCTTACATCAAACATAAATGAAGAAGAGGAATAATAGGAGCATCAAGTGGCGACATGAAGGCGGAGGCGGTGGTGACGACAAGTGCATGGCGGAAGGCGTCAGCAGACGGTCACAATGGGTGTTGCGGCTGAAACACACAAGAGATGTGATGGAGCAGAACAGCTGAATCACGAGGATAGGGCCTATCTGAAGAGGCTCGGCCACGATGTGCTGGCCCAGTCCATGCCGGCCAAAGATAGGGCCTATCTGAAGAGGCTCGGGGACGTGAAGGTATACGAAGGCGGGATGGACCTCCTCGTCCAAGTAAGTTTCCTTCCTTTTTATTTGTCGTCTTTCTCGTCGTCCGGGTGGAATCGTTTGCCTGAGTTTTGTTTGTCTTTTTTGTGCAGGGTGCCTTCATGCTCATGGAGAGCCACAAGAGGCAGCACCGGGAGATTGCTCGCCTGAGGGAGCTTGAGCAGAAGGCTGCCTCGGCCGATGAGGTGGTAGCCTGCTTGGATCGGCTCCGGGAGGATGCCAAGGCCTTGCAACAGAGGACCGACGAGGCCGCTGCAGCCAGGGACGATGCCCTGGCCAAACTCGAGGAGAGCCAGAGGGCGCTTGAGGCCGAACGGCGCAAAAACGATGAAGCCGTGAAGGCAAAAGCTGAGGACGAGGCTGCCGCTGTGAAGGCCGCTGATGAGGCCGTTAAGCAGTTCTTGGCCGAGGGGTGGAAGGTCGATGAGCGGCTCTCCTGGTGTTATGAGGTAGTGGCCGCTAAACTTGAAGATTGGGGAATGAACTCCCCCGCCGGCCAGGAGTATTTCAGTAGGGAGATGGCCGTGTACTATAACATGGGCCAAGAGCGGATGTAGAGGCTCCTGTGTCGGTGGCTGTCGCGTGCCCTCAAAGCCATGAATTATACCTCCGGGTGGGCTAGGCGGAACTTGAAGCTTCCAAAGCTGATGAAAGATCCCGAGGAGCAGGCCAAGCTTCCTCTTGCAGAGCGGGAGTCCCCAATCGAGAGTTCCGGCCTCGGCGAGCCGGATTACACGGAGTTTGACTTCCTGGACGATGCCACCAGTTCTGCGGCTGCCGCTGACCAGGAGATTGAGGCCGAGGAGGGAGCCGGAGATGTCGAAGAGCCAGCCGAGGATGGAGGCGCCCAAGAGGCTTGATCGGCTACTCCCCGCTCCCTTGTAATTAGTTTTCTATTTTTGCCCAATTGATGTAATGGCCGAAGCGCCCACCATTGTACTGAATTGCTTATGAATGAAAATTTTGCCGTCCTGCTCGGCTTTGAATTTCTTGTGTGTTTATTGCCTTTTGCCATTTCAATTCTGAAATTTGTCTAAGTGTAAAAGTTACAACTTAGGTCACCCGCGAGTGTCTGCTACGTCCGTGAGGTAGGGCATTCAGTCTGGTGGTCTGGTCGGTCTTTCTTCGCTGTTGTAACACTTGGGATTTATTCAAAAATTTCCCAAGTGTTTTAGATCCACTTAGCTAGGGTTTGTCCTAGTGTCTTTCTTTTCGTTCTGACTGAGGCGGGCAAGACGAGGTGTCCGCTGCGTCCTGGCGTTGTCCCATTCTTCTTCTTTTTGTTAGAATTTTTCTAAGTGTCTAACTTCAAGTGGATGGGTGTTCTCACCGTCCTGGTACTGAATCTCTCTCAGTGTTGACCAATGATTTGGGAAATTCCCTAAGTGTTGAACCAATGTCATTGTGGTCGGCCCAGTGTTTTTCATGGCCGTCATGTTCCTTCGTTCCTGATCTGATCAGGAAGGTCGGCCTGGATCCTTGTGATGTGGCCGATAAGGGTACTTTTGAATTTAGCTTTTTTTTTTGAACTTGGAATTTTTTCTAAGTACACATGCAAGGCGTAGGTAGCTAACGGCCTTCGAGTATACAGGTACCCGCTTCGTCTAGAGTTTCTCCCTTTAAGTACTTAGAGATTTTTTCTAAGTATAAATGCAAGGCATAGTTTCTTCTTTGTGGTACCGCTGCCGGCTAAGAGGTGGCCCTACCTTCATCGGCCAAGGTCTGGCTTTGTGGCCGATGAGGGTGCCCCTTGCTTTCCCAGAGAGATGGCCCTACCTTCATCGGCTAGGACATAGTTCCTTCTTGAAGAACCTTGTTCCTCAGAATTTTCTCTAAGTGTTTGGTAAACATTTGAACAAATCCCCAAAGAACTTTCGCTTGACCAACAGCCTGGGTCTCAGTGCCTGTATCGGCCATCCGGGATGCTGTGGCCAGTAGGGATTGTTCCTTGATTACTTGATTCTTACGCGGATGTGATACTGCCCGCTTCGTCCTGGTCATCTTTCAGGATTGTAATTCTTTTTCTCTTTTTTCTTTTTTACCAAGTGTTGATGCTTCGAAAGCTGTGGCCGATGAAAGTTGCCACTCGCGTGTCACCCAACCACTGGTTAGGGTTTTATAGGCGTGTGCTTCGTCCTTGACGATGCCCTTGTTTGTGGTGGACGTGTGGCTGTATCGTCCATGTCACCTGTTAGTGGTACTACATTTGTGTTCAACTGATATGTACTTAGCCAAGTTTGGCCGGGGTTGTGGGGATTTTATTTTTCCATTGCTCGAGGCCGGCAAGGGCGCGCGGTCCTCGGCTTCCCTCTTTTTTTTGTTCCCTATTTCAGGGGAGTATCCTTCTTTCAGGCTTCGGCCAGAGGGTGTGCTCGTCCTTCGGTCGGTTCGGACTTCGTTTATAACGTCCGTGGTCTCAGGGCGGGTCCCGTCGCCTATTTATGACGTGGGCTAGACTTTTGGTCGGTTTCCAACGGCTGTCGTTGCCCATCCCTGAGTTTTGGGATTTTGTCACATCGGCCATGATTTCAGGCCTGTCGTCCTACGATCTGGCGAGTGGACGACGCGGTGAGCTTCCCGTTTCAAGACGCGGGCCGTTTGCGGGCCCCTCGTCCTGGGGACATCGTCGGCCATACCTGAGCGTTTCACTTCTAGGCTTTCGGGGCCAGGACGATGTGCTCTCTCAGCTAGGCCTGAGCCCTTCGCTGATACAAAATACAATGGAGCGCCTGATCTTGTCGATCGTAGGCTGCAAATGCAAGGTGCCACGTCGGCCATGCCTGAGCCTTTCGCTCTAAGGTGGCCGACGAGGGCACCTGCTAATTTTTTACGCTAAATTCCAGAGAAAAATCAGGAGGAACGTGATTTTATTCATAAGTGGCTCGGGGCCGAGGGTGGCGTTCAATCAGTAATCCGTTAAGGGGTGAGGGCTTCGTCGTCTGCACCTCCTTCGGATGACTGATAAAACTTCACCAGATGGTGTACATTCCACGTTCGTGGTACATTGGACCCATTCGGGCGTTTAAGTTTGTAGGTGCCGAGTTTGACCACGACACTGACGATGTAGGGCCCTTCGTACTTCAATGCTAGCTTGCCACCCTCTGTCGGCTGGCTTGCTTCCCTTCGACAGAGGACGTAGTCCCCTACTTGAAATTCCCGGGAACGTACCTTGGCGTCATAGTATGACTTCACTTGACGCCGGTAGTTCTCTGCTCGGACATAAGCTTGCTCACGCCTCTCGTCGACCAGGTGTAGGTCAATCTTCATGTTTTCCTCGTTGGCGTCAGGCTCGTATTGTTCCACCCGTCGGCTGGGGATGGCAACTTCCGTGGGTGCCTTTGCCTCAAAGCCGCGCCGTAGCACAGGGCGAAAGGCGTTTCACCCGTCGCCCTCCTCGGTGTGGTTCTGTAGCACCACAGGATGTTGGGGAGCTCGTCGACCCAACTACCTCATGCGGCATGGAGTTTCTTCTTCAGCCCCTCCATGATGGTCCTGTTGGCGTTCTCGACCTGCCCGTTGCCCTGAGGGTAGGCAACGGAGGAGAAACGATGCTTCACCCTGAACTCCCGGAGGAGCTCCTGGAAAGGGGCTGCCTCAAATTGGGTGTTGTTGTCTGATATAACCTCCTGGGGGACGCCGAAGCGTGTGATGATGTTCTTGTAAACGAATTTTTGGCATCTGGCCCCCGTGATGCTGGCCAGGGGTTCCGCCTCGACCCACTTGGTGAAGTAGTCGACGGCGACGATGATGTAGCGGTTGTTCCCGGCGGCTCTGGGCAGAGGGCCGACCAGGTCAATCCCCCATCTAGAGAATGGAATTGCGGTGCTGACGGGGGCGTAGTTGACGGCTGGCCGACCAGGGGCCTTCTGGAGCACCTGGCACGTGGTACACTTCCTGGCCAGGTCCGCACAGTCTCGCGCCATCGTCGGCCAGAAGAAGCCCTGGACGACGAGACGTCGGGACATGCTGAAGGGGCCCTGGTGCGAGGAGCAGACGCCACAATGAACCTCTTCCATGGCCATGTCGGCCTCATCCTGGTGCAGGCATCGGAGGAGAGTGCCATTATAGGATCATTTGTAGAGTTTGTCATCTTCAATGGTGTAGCTTGGGGCCCTGAGTTTGGCAAGTTTGGCCCTCTCCTCGTCCGGGGGCAGCTCCCCCGTCGTGATGAAAGTGACGATGTCGGAGATCCAGTCCTCCGGTCGCTGTTGGACGCACAAGACGGGGCTGGCATGGATGCTGGACATGCTCAACTCCTCGATCTTGGCCAGCCGGGAGATGTGCTCCGGGGTGTCTGAGCTGAGTTTGGAGAGGATGTCGGCCTCGGCGTTCTCGGCCCTTGGGATCTGTGTGATCTCGTGGGTTTCAAACGCTTTCAGTAACTCCTCTGCTGCCTGTTTGTATTGTCGCATCCGTCCCTCCTTTGCTTCGTACGATCCCTCCACCTGGTCCACTACCAGTTTGGAGTCGCACTTGATTTTGAGGTGCTTGGCTTTGAGGACGGCGGCGAGTCTGAGACCGCTGAGGAGGGCCTCATACTCGGCTTTGTTGTTGGATACCCTGAAGTTGAAGCGGATGGCATAGTAAGCTCTGAATCCTTCAGGGGATATGAGGACGACGCCGCCACCGCATGATTTCGCGGCCGATGAGCCGTCAGTGAATAGGATCCATGTATCGTCCGGCTCCGGCCCGGGGTTGGCAACGGCCGTCTCCCTTGTTGTGCATTCAGTGACGAAGTCGGCCAAGGCTTGCCCTTTGATAGATGGCCTTGGCTTGATCTCAATTTGAAATTGGCTGAGGAAGATTGCCCATTTCACCATCCTAGAGGAGCTGGTGGGGCTCCTCATGAGTGCACCAAGAGGCTGCTGGGTCAGCACATGGACGGTGTGGGCCTGGAAATAGTGCCCCAGCTTCTTCACCGTGTGGACGATGGCTAGCACCGTCTTCTCAATGGGGGAGTACCTGAGCTCGGCCTCCCTGAGTGTCTTGATGATGTAAAAAATGGCTTTCTGCACCCCTTCGTCCTCACGGATGAGCACGGAGCTGATGGCCGACGTGCTCACCCCTAAGTACAAGAAGAGGGTTTCACCGGCTTTGGGCTTGGAGAGTACGGGCGGGGACGATAGGTACCTCTTCAATTCTTCGAATGCTTCCTGGCACTCCGTCGTCCACTTGAAGCTATTTGCCTTACGCATGATCTGAAAGAAGGGGAGTGCCCTTTCGGCTGACCTGGAGAGAAAACGGTTCAGGGCCGCCAGGCGCCCCGTCAGTCGCTGTACTTCCTTGACGTTGCGGGGTGGCTCCATGTTGATGATAGCCTGTGTCTTCTCCGGGTTTATCTCGATGCCTCTCCGGCTGACCATGTAGCCGAGGAACTTGCCGCCCTGGACGCCGAAGGCGCACTTCTTGGGGTTGAGGCGGAGCCTGAACTCCTTCATTATTTCAAAGATTTCCCGGAGGTCGTCGGCGTGGGAGGAGGCCTGCCTACTCTTGACGATCATGTCGTCGACGTATGCCTCCATCGTCCGGCCAAGGACCGCTCTAAAGATCTTGGCCACCATCCTAGTATAGGTGGCGCCGGAGTTTTTTAGTCCGAAGGCCATGACGAGGTAGCAAAAGATTCCCTCTGGGGTCATGAATGTCGTGTTCTCAGCGTCGTCTTCATGCATGGAGATCTGGTGGTAGCCTCTGAAAGCGTCAAGGAATGACATCAACTCGCACCCCTCCGTCTCGTCCACAAGTTGATCAATGTTGGGGAGAGGGAACGGGTCCATGGGGCACGCCTTGTTCAGGTCAGTGTAATTAACACACATTCTGAACGTCGGCGGTTTCTGGGCGAGGACGACGTTGGCCAACCATGTCGGGTACTTCACCTCTTTAATGTGTTTGATTGAGAGGAGCATGGCGACCTCCCCTTTGACGAAGTCCCGCCTGTCGGCGGACAAGTAGCGCCGCTTCTGTTTGACAGGCGCGGAGGCCGGATCGACGGTCAGCCGGTGAGTGATCACCTGGCGGCTGATGCCTGGCATATCGTCCGGGCCCCACGCGAAGACAACGGCGTATGACCGTAGGACGAGGAGGATGGCGTCTCGTTGGTCCTGGGGGAGCTGCTTCTCGATCCTGAGGACCCGCTCCGGCCGGGAGGTATTCAGAGGGACCTCCTCGACCTCCTCGGCCGGCTCAGCATGTGGCCTCTCCTCGTCCTTGGCAACGGTTGCCGTGATGGTGTCTATCCTCTGACCTTCCCTCTCGGCCGGCCTCGTCAGTTTGAGGTAGCATGCCCTGGCTATCCTCTGGTTTCCTCTGGCGTAGCCGATGCCGTCATTGGTGGGGAACTTCAGACACAAGTGCTTCATGGAGATGATGGCCTCCAAGTCCTCCAGCGCTGGCCGCCCCAAGATCAGGTTGTGGGGGCACCGGAGGTTGACCACCGTGAACTCCATGTCAATCATGGCACGGTGGGGGCCGTAACCGACCTCTACGGGGAGGACTATCATGCCCTCGGCGTCGATAGAGTCCCCGGTGAAGCCGGATAACGGTGTCTTGATCGGCTTCAGCAGAGCTCTGTTCAGCTTCAGCTCCCTGAAGGTATCCAAGTACATCACGTTGCCGGAGCTCCCCGTATCGATGTAAGTGCGGTGGATGATGGAGTCACCGATCTCACACCGGATGACGAGGGCGTCCCTGTGTGATTCCGTACCCGGAGGCAAATCCTTGTCGGTGAAGGTGATCGCCTCCGTTCGCTGCTTCTTCGGCTGAGGGGGAACGTGGGACACCTCCCCAATGTAGAGGGATTGGGCCCATTTCTTTCTTTGGGTGGCGGAGTCCCCCCCCCCCGTGTTCCCACCGACGATGAGGTGAATGTGATTCTTCTTTGGCGGGGACTCCTCGAAGTCCTCGTCGTCGCTGAGCCTACCAATCTCCCGCTTCTTCGCAGAGGGTTCGCCCCCATGTTTGCTGGTGTTTACCCATGTGTTTTTGCGTGGGCCACCTTTAACAAACTGGGAGAGTTCCCCCTGGCGAATAAGACGCTCGATGGCCTTCTTCAGTGTGATGCAATCGTCGGTGTTGTGCGACGAGTTCTTGTGAAACCGGCAGTATGTGCCGCCCTGCTGGATGGCGAGGACCTCCTCGGCCGGCCGAGGAGCCTGCTCGATGAGGCCATGCTTCTCGGCATAGTCGAGGATGATGTCGACCGGGTGAGTGAGGGCAACCCCCGGCCGTTCCAACCTCGGTCGCCAGTGGCGATCTTTCTTACTCTGTCCACCAGAGCCGTGACGGCCCTGGGCACCCTGGCCGGCCGGGGACGGATCCGGGGCCGGCGAAGGATTTGTCTTCTTGGAGGGATGGCCCCCCTCTTTCTTGTGATTGTGGAGCTCGTCGGCGTCGGCGTACAAGCCTCCGCGCTGGAGCGCCTTGGTGTACGACCTCGGAGGGTCGGTGATGAGGCTCCTAGCGTACGGGGAGCTGCGGAGGGCTCCCTGATACAAGGCGAGGAGGGTGCGCTCGTCGGCCCCCTCGACTTCTTCGGTCTCCCTCGTCCAACGATCAATGAATGAGCGGAGGGACTCATCATGTTGCTGCTTGACGGAGAGGAGGTGGGTGAAATACTTCTTCGCACGCTTCCTCCCGGCAAAGTGGGTGAGGAAGCGTTGGGCAAGATCCTGCCATGAGTCGATGCTCCCTTCGGGGAGCGCGTTGAACCACTCGTACGCTGGCCCCTCGAGAGTAGAGAGGAACCAACGGCAGAGATATTCATCTGACGCGTTCACCATCAGCATGTTGTTCTAATAGCGACTGAAGTGCTCCTGGGGGTCTGATCGGCCGTCGTAGGACTTGATGGCGTTTCCCATGTACTTCTCCGGGATGGGGGCCGAGAGGACCCTGTTGGTGAAGGGGATCCTGGTCCTGACCTGGATGATAGGGTCACCTCGCCCCTCGGCCAACTCCCTCTCCAGGGCGCTGACTTTGTTCATGAGCGCGTTGAGGCCGGGGTTATTGGAGGCGCCGGTCGTAGGGATATTGGCCGACTGCTTGGCCTCCATCTGTGCCAACCTCCTTTCCAGCTGGGCGATGACCTCGTCCCGGGGGTCCCTGGTGGCCGCAGCGGCGCCCGGCTGGTTCCTCATGCGCTCGTCGTGAGCCGCATTGATCTGGTGGCGCACGTCGTCTTCGTGCAGCTTCCCATTGCCCTTGTCCGGGCGGGGCTGGTCCGCTGTCCGGGACACAGACCCCAAGCTTTCCCTTGGCGAGCCAGGCCAACGCTCGCCAATCCGTCCCGCCATCCTCTCCGAAACCGGACGACGGCGCGTGTCACCTAGCCTGTTGAAGGCAGAGGCTTTTCCACGCGCTGGGGTCTGCCCAGGCCGAAGAGGGGAAGCAGGGTGGGAGTGGGACGACGCTGTGTCCTGGGCCACCACCCCCTCATCGTTGCCTATCTGGACGGCCAACGGTTGGGGCTGAGGAGGTTGAGTGACGTTCCCCCCCCGGTCCTTGGCAAGAGTGCGCTGAGGACGGTGGGGTTCTGAGCCAGGCTGGCGATGATGACCGACAGCGCGGCCTGGACCTGTGGATCCACGGACGGAGAGGCCGCGGCCATAGGTTGGGCCGGGGCGTGGTCCGTCTTCTCAACTCGTTTCTTGTCCAAGCCGATGCGGGCATCAGGGGCTCCGCCGTTGAGTTGATTGCGGAGGTCTGCCGTGAGGTTGGAGGCCTCCTGGAAGACGTCCCCTCCGCCGACCTGGTCGGCCGTGGCGTCCTCATCGTGCTCCCTGGGCTCTTGGTCCTCAGGGATGGCCTTGCTGACGAGGTTGCGGTTTGACTTAGTTCTTCCCATGATCAGTGGTTAGCTGTGCTTGGTAGCGACGAAGGGTGCTAACTTGATTGTTCTGGCTCTCAACGAGAGCACCAAATGATAGAGTATATCTAGAGAGAAGTGAGAGCTAGCGAGAGAAGTGCAATATATGCTTCAATAGAATGAATTTGTAACCCCTATAACTACTCCCAAGGGGAGTATTTATAGAGAAAATACGGGCTGGGCTCCCAAGCCTTGGGCTTGGGAGGCCCATCTACAACTGGACCGCTACTGGGCCGAATACAAAGCCACTAATGGGCTGTACAAATAAGTAAGTGTAGAATCCGGTTCTGTGGAGTCTTCGTGGCCGACGAGGGCGTGGCCGACGAGGGCACGACCGACGAGGGCGCGGCCGACGAGGGCACCCGGGTTCCTTGGCTTCAGGACCATAATCTGAGTTGGCACCTTCTCGGCCGACGGGGGTCCCTTGGCCGACGTGGGCGCCACTCGGTATCTTGTGCTTGCTGCTCTTCTGAGTATGTGGGTCCTGGGGCTCAGACCCATATACTCCATCACATACGGTCCTCTTCGTTGCCACCCGCTTCGCTTTACATCAAACATAAATGAAGAAGAGGAATAATAGGAGCATCAAGTGGCGACATGAAGGCGGAGGCGGTGGCGACGACAAGTGCATGGCGGAAGACGTCAGCAGACGGTCACAATGGGTGTTGCGGCTGAAACACACAAGAGATGTGATGGAGCAGAACAGCTGAATCACGAGGATAGGCTTAGGATTTGATAAGGGGCATTCTGGTCATTTCAATATTATCTGGTCACTTTATTGTCCATACGAAAATCTAGTCATTTATTTGTCTAACGAAAGTTGAGAAGTAATATTTGTGTCTTTATTTCCTAATAATTTGGCTATTGCATTAAAAAAATGTTGTTTAGTGAAACAACCGAAAGGTGAGCTGAAAAATCTGGTGGACCGGACTAAGAATTTCCTTTCCTGGACCATTATCAATTACTCCGTAATAAGGTTAGAGGTTGGGAGAGTCAAATTTCCTTTCCTTGACAATTATCAGTCAATACATTACAGGTTGGGATGGAGTAATGAATTGATCTCAAATGGCAATGAACCATACAATTTACTAAACACTTTCAAGTAGTGCTAAAAAAATCCCACTTCATTATCAACTATTGACAATCAAAAGTTCAAACAGGAAGTTAGATTAGATGTGTGTGCGTTATATATGTGCTCTATCATCACAATTAGTTAGGAGAAGGGTGGCACCATCACTTCTATGGTCCCGAAAAAATATCTTCAAGAGTGGAGCTTGGAGGAGTTGAGGTACTAGTTTTGTTGCTTGCTTCTGAATCCACTTTGATAATATTTGAACCACCAATGCAAGAATTCAATGAAGGGGTAAGGATAGAATCATAATTAATACTTCCTGGTCTATACACCATTTTAGCATTTTGGTCGCCAAGTGAGCTTGAAATCTGACTAGAGCTAGGGACGTTGCTTCCTAGTCTTGCAGTGTTGGTGATATTGGTCACCACTAGTTTAGGGCCAGAATTAGACTGAAGTGCACAAACTGTTTTCATCCGGGTAGCATCTCCGTTGGGTGCATTGGCTTCATTGGCTCCATTGCCTCTGCGTATTATTTTAGCCTTTCTGGAAAAAAAATATGGAAATACGGAAATTTGAGTGTGTATATAATCAAGGCCTCCTTCAGGAATTTACTCGTTCCCGAGAATGGGATGTGATGCTCGAGTTTGGATTACAAAAACTATCCAGAATTTGGCGAGTTCCATTTCACCAAATTTTATATAATCTAGGCTATATTTGGTAGCCTTTTTATACTTATTCTGTTGAATAATTAGGATAAGCCAGAGAAAAACAGGCCTTGATTTTCATGGTGAAACTGATATTTCCAAGAACCTAGGCCTATTCGAAAACATGGCACATTAGGCCATTTCAGCCAATAGCTCTTACCAAACGGCCCCCCTAAGGTTCCGATTATCCAACTTTGACCGCCAAATGAATCCAAACATGGGCGTATAAAATGAAAAAAAAAATACTCATGCAGCTGAAGCACAACATATACCTGATTACTCTCTTCTTTGATACGACAACTCTCAAATTTGGCCCACCTATGGAGAGCAGGTAGCAAATGAAGAATATCAGCAGCACAAATTTGATAAATGTTCATAAATATGTGCATAAATATCTGCGGCCCATTTGGAAAATAGGGGGATGAAATAAAATGCTTAGGAAAAGACTCCATAAATCAATTTTAGGTATTTTTAAACTCAATTTTTTTACATATTTCTATCATATAAAGAATAAAAACTCTAAGCAAAAACCAGACAGAAAAACTATTTTCCTTGCGCTACCATTTTAAGAGTTCCAAATATTGCCTTAGTGAAGCAGATAAAAAGAAAACAAATCAGATAACCCACCAGATTTTAGAGGATTGGGACCGGGTTTGTGTTTTCCCCTCTCAGCCTTGATGGAAGCTATTATAGAATCTGCGGATGGCCCCAGACCCTTCCTCCCAACCAGCTTCACCCCAAATTTCTCACAAAGGCAATTCAACCTCGCCTCATCACCCCCTCTCACCTCTCTCAACTCCATTGCTTGTTCCTTAGATATCAATGTGTAAACATGCAGTTCTTGCTGCTGATTAAAGTGAGACTGAAGCTGCTGAAAGAGCAACCCATCATGGCTTTTCTTCCTCGGCCCGCTAAACGTCACCCTTACTACCGCTGCTGATTTTACATCAATGACTTTTCTAGCAAAGATCACAGAAAAGCTACCAAATTCCAAATCCGGCTGCCTGAATAGATCAGTAAGAAGAGATGCACAAGAATGAGCATTCTTCCAAGGGTTTTTTTCAACTTTTGTACTCAATGTTCTAACTTTGGCATAATGAGCGATGTTGGAAGCTTCTCTAAGCCCAGTGAGAAAAGCTCCATGCATGGTTGCTGGATACCGTCTTGTGGTGGCCTCACCCGCAAAGAAAAGCCTGCCATCTCCCACATTTTCAGCTAGAATATCATAGTCGTCCCCAGATGCACCCACAGCAACATTGGAGTATGAACCTAAGCTGAAGGGGTCACTGCCCCATCTTGTACAAACTGTTTGGATGGGTTCAGGCACTTCAATTCCTTGTGGTTCATATATACCTGGTTACAGTAGGTTTACTTTGAGCAATCATATTTATGAGAGCTTGAGAGGTAACTGAATAAGCAATTGCAATTATGTAACTTCACTTGTCTCAAACCAAATATATATTCCACTAGTATATTCCAAAGATACTTTATACTCCATCTGTCCATAAAAATCTTGTTTCAAGAGCTCTTGTTGTCTCAATAAAAGAGCATAGTTTTGAAATCCAACTTGAGTTTAACTGTTTAAGTAAAACTCCTGTAAAGCCAAGTGACAAATGATTTTGGCTAATTACTCCAAGCAATCTTGGAAGACTGGAAGTAAGTTTTTTAGGGCAAAAGTGAGCGTTTTATATCTCTAAAAGCTAGTACCCTCATTCTGCAGTCCAAAAATAAAATGATGTACCTTACTCAAAATAACTCTTTTTTAAAGTGGAGAGTCTAAATAGCCACAAAGGGATTTGATTGTCATTTGTTACACTAGTTTGGCAGACATTGTGGCCTATAAAGGCAAGCATTTATTAATAGGGGTAAAACACCCCCCCCCCCCCAGGCTTGTGTGTTTTACTCCTCAACTCGCAATTGGTGGGCACTTCAAATAAATATCACAGAAAACTCTTCTACATTATCTCACCAACCTGTTTTCTAGAGCTGATAATATTCTTTTCTCAGAAGAACAGTCCCATTATGTGCCAATTCACACATCACAAATTCACAAAGAATATACACTTAGGAGAAGGGGTTTCAAAAAAAAAGTGCAACACCCATGAATGTGGCTTTTTACCTTTGAGAATCTGGAGAACACGCGTCACCGCATCAGTGGGAGGCATGGTCTCGAATTTGTGAGCAGCTTCTCCAGCCACTAGAGCTATCAATAGGGGTCCACCAGCAACAGGAGCGTAGCTATAGAACAGAAAAAACTCTCCACGATGACTAGGATCCTCAGCCAAATGCCCAAACGTATCAAGATCAGTACCCCAGAAAACATGCGAGAAAAGCATTGCAACCTTATTCAACAAACCAAATCCCAATCTCTTTATCCCATCAAGCTTCCTCTGGGGCAACTCCGGTATGAACTTAATAGACCCATTCTTGAGAACCCCAAGCGAAACGGTGCAAAGTGCCATGTCACCATCAAATACCTGTGACCCAGCAACAACCTGGATGCCATCACTACCATAACGGATCGTGTTGATGGTTTTCTCATAAAGAATAGGAACGTTCTCAGCCAAAGCCTGAACGAGCCTTCCGTTTCCTCCGGGCAAGAAACAATGGTCCCCTCCCATATCATAGGGATCATCTTGGTCCCAAAACGCCAGTGAGAGTTTTGAAAGCAAACCTGCATTTGCATACTCAAGATTTGCAAGATGCCAGTTAAATAAACTCAATTCCTCTGTATTTACCTCATTTCCATTAATCTGGAGGAAAGTTTCCAACGCAGCCCCTAGAGATACATCCTGAGAAACATCCCCCATAGATTGTCTGAGTTTGCTTGCTTGGTCTAAAAGTGTGTTGAAATCCGTTTCCACCTTCTTATCCAAATTTGGATCGACCGGTTTCCCGTCTGGTCTGTAGAGGGGGCACTTATCCCTTACCTTGTGAAGTGTATAAGAGAGTTGCCTTGCAATAATTCCAAGTGGATTTCCCAACGTGCCTGTCAATACACTACCTCCTAAATCTGCAGATGCTGCCCGGTTCCCACCTTCCATCTTCTTTGTATACACCCTCCCTCCTGCCCGCTTCCTTCCCTCCAAAACAGTCACTTTAAAACCGAATGAGAGCAATTGTCTTGCTGCAGCCAAGCCTGCCATTCCTGCCCCAATCACGATCACTCTAGGCTTATCAGGGTCTGTATCCATCCTCTCCTTGATCGCAGGTGTCACCCCAAAGTTGATAAACCCACGCGAGACCAAATAGTTATATGCCGAATCCAACAGAGTAGTACATTGCTTCGGGATAATATCTGTAAACATTTCCTTCGTCAGCCAAGTAGACACATTTTCCCGCCATTTTGCTATGATATGGTTCCTGATGAGGATGTAATTTACCTGCTCAATCCCACCGACCCCGACATTAGAAACAACTCCGGCATCTATCTCCTCATCAGTAAGCGAGTCGGCAGGAAACCCAGCAGTTAGAGCAATCAACGCCTCGGAAGTGGCCTCTTTGTTGATCACTATGATCTCATCCGAAACATCAGCAGAACTTTGTCTTTTCTCGGCTGCAGCGGTACCATTACCAGGGTCGCCGTTGAGTCTCGACAAATTGGAATTTTCTGACAGATGTCCTATAAATTGTATGTCATTGTAGGCCTGGTTCGAAGCTGTCGTACTACGGGGACGGCCTTGCCTCCGCTTCCGAGGAATGGAGAGAGATGCCAACTGTTGATTGATTGAGGAAGGCTTGGAACTATGATTATGGTCATAAATAGGAATTGGACTGAAACTTGGGTTAGGGTTTGGATGGGCATTAGATTGCGGCAAATGGATTGTGAAGTGCAGCGGATTGTTACTGGTAATGTACGGGTTGTTCTGGTTAGGGGCATGGTGCGGTGGATCCATATATTTGTCGTCCTCCTCTGAGAGCTTCGCACTTCACAACTAAGCTTGAGAACGGTGAGGAAGAGGAATAAACCCGTGTCCGAATTGAATAAAACGGGTGGAAAAAACTGGTATTATTGGTTCGGGTTCGGGTGTTTTGCGCGAACCGTAGCAGAAACTAGAAAACCAGAAGAAATAAAAGGGAAAATGATCAATAAACACCCGAATCATATATTCATATACCGAGTATACGAACACATTATTTAGTCCATGGCTAGGAAATTGCTCTACGAAAGAGGCGGAGTCCTTTGGGATTAGGGAGGCTTTGAGCTGGTTAAAAGAAAGTAGAATGAGATCAAAGCTATTCAAATCGAATGAAATTTTTCTCAGTTCAGGTTAATCGTGGAAGACATTAAAACCTTATTGTAAGAATTTAATGATATTTCTATTAAGTTTATTAAGAGATCAGCGAATCGTGCTGCTCACGAGCTTGCTCGAGTAGCCGTTTCTTTGTCTGACAGCAAAATTTTGATATCTTCTCCTCCTAGTTGTATCCTTGTAGCTTTAAACCATGATTTGATTAATATTCCCCCATGATGGATATTCATATATATATATATATATATATATATATATATATATATATATATATATATATATATCAACAAAACTCCGTATACAATATATATAAATATATAATAGCTAAATCCATGAAATCAAATATGTATGAACTATAATTAGAACTAGAATCGTACCTTGAGAATTCATTTGCATTAACACTTTAAGAAGACCCAGGAATTCAACGCGATTGATCGGCTTAACCTTCCAGTGCTATGTACCGTATGAGATGTTATTCTAGTCCTACCTATTGATGGGATATATTTAGGACTAGAGTAACTTGTAACGGTTTGGCCTTATTAATTTATAATTATTCCTTCATCATTAATTACTACAATAATGATATTAAGTAGAATAATTTATTAGACCATTTTTCGTTACGATGTTGTTACAATTATCTCTTTATTTACATGCACCGGGGGTCATAACCGTTGTATCACTTTAGTGTAATATATTTAATTTGACCCGTCACCAAAAGAAATATATTATCCTGGTATCTACACTTTTATTATTTTATGAATAGCCATTGTATTATTTATTTGATGGTAAACACATTTTAATTAATTACATATTAGGCCCCTTGTATTGTTTTCCAACATTCTCCCACTGGGCCTTATATGTAATTCTTAACAAAATGTGTTATCTTTATGAGCTCAAAAATACCATCATATAAAATAACATCCTTAAACAATCGTGTCCATCAGGCATACTAATATAGAACCATTGCATCATTTTGTCGTGTTAAACATAACTATACCACCAATGATTACTTATATCAATATTACATAATGACATAGATCAATCATGAAATGTGTAGCATGAAAATTACATGAAATGTGGCATGTACATGTAAATTTTCAACTGACCCTTCTTTAATAAACTTTAAACTTTAATAACTTAATTGTTCAGAACACACCAAATGTCTAACTTTATTCTGATCAGAAAACAAATACATAACTTATAAACTCCCACTAAACTCGATGTTCCTTAAAATCAATGACTCCCAAGTGAGCAGTGTGCTCATGAAAAACTTTTGGTGGGAGACCCTTGGTTAAAGGATCCGCTAGCATGAAGTTTGTACTTATATGTTCAATAGCGACCCTTTTATTCTGAACCCTTTCTTTAATAGCTCGATATTTCACTTCAATGTGTTTTGTCTTACTCGAGCTCTTGTTGTTGTTAGAGTAAAGCATCGTAGAATTGTTGTCACAAAATATCTTGATAGGCTTTGGTAGTTCATTTAGTATTTTTAGCCCATCAATAAAATTGCGCATCCATATTCCGTGGTTTGAAGCTTCAAAACAGGCCAACAAATCTGCCTCCATAGTTGAGGTAGCTATCATATCTTGCTTAACACTTTTCCAAGATACAGCACCACATGCTAGTAGATAAACATAGCCTGAAGTAGATTTACTAGTGTCTTTGCAACCGGCAAAATCAGAATTGGAGTATCCAACGACCTCCAAATGATCTGATTTTCTATATGTGAGCATATAGTCTCTTGTTCTCTTCAAGTATCTCATAACTCTTTTGGCCGCCACCCAATGAGCCATGTAAGGAATAAATGTATTTAGATTTTGATGATGCTAGGTTTATTAGAATTTGAAAGTACCCCATTAGAAATTGTGTATTAGAATTTCTTTTGTAAGTTTTAGCTTAGTCTGTCTGCCAGAGTTCCATCTTGTCTCTACCAGAGTTGCTCCCAGAGTTGCTCACCAGAAAAGCCATCAGAAACTGGTTATCAGGAAGATACCAGAGTTGGCAACAGAGATGGACTTCAGAGATTGGACCAGAGAACCTCTTCAGACTCTGCTAAAGCCACCAGATTCCGGAAGCCCTTCCAACGGTCGTTAAACTAACGGGAAATCCCTTAACGGTTACGAACCTTTCAACGGAAGCATGGCACTGTACACGCATTAAATGCACATTTAATGCTGTACGTACGAAGAGATATTTAAAGCTGATGATTGACCATGCGAGTATCTTTACGCCCCCAAAATAGCAAGTCGGAGGACCAAACGGTCAAGTCAACAGTACACGCATTTAATGAAGCTGTCTTCTACACTCCAACGGGAAGACTGCTCCCAGTATAAAAGATACACTCTGAAGAACTAAGAAAGAGAACTTTGCCAAGATAAATTTGCGTAAACAACCTTCTCGAGATTAAAACTTCATTCTCAGACAAGAAAAGGCTCCAGTTGGAAGATATACTTTCCTATCCTTTATCCAACTAGCAAACTGCAAAGTTACTCAGTTCTTCAACACTTCGAAAGCTTCATATACCTATCCTTTGTGAAGAAGCAACGTTGGAGAAAACTGATTTTATATCAAAGACTTCTTGAAAAAGAAGGGACGTCTCAAACTAGCTGGAGTAAGTGAAGTGGGGATACTTCAAGAGACTCAGTGAAACGAGATCAGCCATCAGGAAGCAGGACTGCATCCCGGGTGGCAACTAGACTTGAAGAAGACGAGGAGTGCTTCTTAAGCTCTAGGGACTAAGGCGTTGTAAACTGTTGTTTTTACAAGCTTAGTGGAACAGTGGACTAGAGGAACAAGTTGTTCCTTGAACCACTATAAAAACCCCGGTGTCATTTACTTTAAGCTTTTAATTCCTGCACTTAAGATTCTACTGACTAACTCATAAGGTTGGACTCTGTGTCCAGCAGATCTTCCTTCAGAGTTATCAGAAAGGCACCTTGCCTTAGCTTTCTTCCAGAGGCTACCTGGACAGAAACTTATCCGCTGCCTGGTCTAGTTCTGCCATCAGAACTTGACCATCTCTGTCACCAGATTTGGACCATCTCTGTGAAGTCAGACTTGACTTGGAGAAAATTTTAAATTCCTAAAACAGTCTATTCACCCCCCCTTCTAGACTGTTTCCATTACAAGCGGGACCAACAAGTGGTATCAGAGCCTCCTTGTTCTTGTAATCTTTTAGGTTACCTACTAAACAAGAGATCCACTTGTTTTAGCCTCTTTAATCTCACATTATGGATAACACTCTTTCAAAGAATCTTATGTTCTCAGTAACAAAGTTCGATGACTGGAGGATCCGCATGAAAGCTCACCTCTGCGCACTCCAAGACGAAATGTGGGAAGTTCTTGATGCAGGACCTTTCACAGAGTTCACCAAGGTCAACCCTGAATACATCACTGGTAGTGGTCAACCCCAGATGATCATCAAGCTACGCCATGAATGGTCCAATGAAGAGAGGAGGAAGTACAACCTTGACAACATTGCCAAGGATATCCTCTACAAGGCCATTGATGACAAGTACTTCACAAGGATCAAGAAGTGCAAATCTGCCAAGGAAATCTGGGATACTCTTACCCTGATAGGAGCTGGAGATGAGCAAGAAAAGGATAACAAACTCACTATTGCCGTGAATAAGTTTGAAGATTTCAAGCTTCTGCCCAAAGAATGCATCACTGAGATGTATGCACGCTTGCTCACCCTCACTGCTGAGATATCAGAACTTGGGAAGGAACTTACTCCCAAGGAGATCAACTTGAAGGTTCTCAGAGGTCTACCTTCACCATGGAAGATGAAGGTCACTGCCATGAGAGATAGCAAGGATCTCAGAACCTACAGCACTGAGAAACTCATCTCTGATCTCAAGCCTTATGAGTTTGAGATGAATGAAGAGGAGAAAGAAGAAGTTGAGGACAGAACAACTACTGCCCTCGCTGCCACCACCTCTCAGGTAAATAATTTTGACCCTTCTATTCTTTTAACTGACGAGTATATGGCGGCTTTTGCTAGGAAGTTCAGGAAATTCTTGAAGCCGAATGATAGCAGAAGTCCACACTCTAGCAGAAAGCCACACCAGAAGTCCAAACCATCAGAAAGTAGTGGAGAGCTTCTCTGCTACAACTGCAGACAACCAGGGCACTTCAAAGTCAACTGTCCACACCCCATAGTCTCCAAAAGGCAAGGCCATGAAGGAGAAAAGAAATATGAGCACCGAAGAAGGAAGGCGCTCATCACTGAACAACCAGAGAAGGACCCCCTCTCTGAGACAGAGTCCAGCTCGGAATCAGAATCTGATGAAGCATTCTGTTGCCTGGACACAGAAACTGAAGACCTATGCCTTATGGGTCAATCTGATGATGAGGTATCTTCTACTTCCAACTCCAGTTTTTCTTCGGTAGGCAGAGCCTTTGATTCTGATTCAATGTCAGAATTTTGGGAAGAGTTTCAAGCCATTCAAACCACTTATTCTTCTGTTAAAGAAGAAAACAGTAAGCTTAAGGTTGAAATTCTTGACTTAAGAAAGGAGGTTGAGATCAAAATCAATCTTCTAATTAAGGAGAGAGATCAGCTGGAAGCTGAAAATGTTTCTCTTCTAAAGAGAATAAGAGAGATAGAGCCTCTTGAGATTAAGTACAAAGCTTACCAGAAGGCCTAGTCTTCCATGGAAAAGATTGTACTTGACCAACAAATTGGCACTGGTTTTGGTCTTGGTTATGGCTCAACAGAATCAGGTGAGCCTTCTGTAATGCCTAGCACCAGAGTTGCTAAGGCAGACAAGGTCATAGTGCCACTGATTTCTAGCCCCATTTGTCAGGCTGGTGTATCTGGCACCAAGGTTATTCATGAGAATGTCAGACCAGAAAAGGAAAAGATAAAGGTTCAACAGAAACCCATTTTAAAAGTTAATGAACCTGGCAGAAGACCTAACAACAGGAAAGGTTTTCAGAATACCAAAAATCAAAGACAAACCCATAACAGACAAACTCATGATAATCATGTCAGAAATGAACACCAGAAAGGCAGATATCAAGAGAAAGTTAACTTTAGGCAGAAAAGGTTGGCTGGTCAACTTAAGAAGCCCAAAGTTAATCGTCCCTCTGATCTTGATAGTATATGGGACTTCTACCCAACTAAAAAGGCTATGCAGAAGTATGTAAACCGGAAGCATGATCCTCACAAGCATCTGCCCAAAGTGAATCACACTTCCGTTTACTATGACTACCAGGTGGACAATGGGTACCACCCACCAAGGTTTCACTTGATGAGACCAAAGTGGTACCGGCTGTCAAGACTGCATAACCCCCTAGGACCCAACATTGCTTGGGTACCTAAATCTTCCTTTTAATTTTGTAGGAATTGTGTGCTGGAGCCATCTCTAAGCAAGATTGGTACATTGATAGTGGATGCTCCAGGCACATGACAGGTGACAAGAGTTGCCTAACAGAGTTCCAGAAAGTCAAAGGGCCTAGAGTTACCTTTGGAGGTAATGATAAAGATGGTCAGACAAAAGGAAGAGGGAAGCTGATAAAGAACCAGATAATCATAGATGATGTCTCCTATGTCAAAGGACTGAAATTCAACTTGCTGAGTGCTAGCCAATTCTGTGACAAAGGCTACACAGTTGAATTCTCCAAAGAAGGATGTTCTGTCAAGCATGAGACAACTAAAGAAGTGGTTCTAACAGCAACAAGGAAGAAAAACATCTATGTAGTTGATTGGTCAACCGCAAAAGATGGAATTTGCCTGATAGCCAAAGGAGATTCTTTTATACTGGGAGCAGTCTTCCCGTTGGAGTGTAAAAGACAGCTTCATTAAATGCGTGTACTGTTGACTTGACCGTTTGGTCCTCCGACTTGCTATTTTGGGGGCGTAAAGATACTTGCATGGTCAATCATCACCTTTAAATATCTCTTCGTACGTACAACATTAAATGTGCATTTAATGCGTGTACAGTGCCATGCTTCCGTTGAAAGGTTTGTAACCGTTAGGGAATTTCTCGTTAGTTTAACGACCGTTGGAAGGGCTTCCGGAATCTGGTGGATTTAGCAGAGTCTGAAGAGGTTCTCTGGTCCAATCTCTGAAGTCCGTCTCTGTTGCCAACTCTGGTATCTTCCTGATAACCAGTTTCTGATGGCTTCTCTGGTGAGCAACTCTGGGAGCAACTCTGGTATAGGCAAGATGGAACTCTGGCAGGCAGACTAAGCTAAAACTTACAAAAGAAATTCTAATACACAATTTCTAATTGGGTACTTTCAAATTCTAATAAACCTAACATCATCAAAATCTAAATACATTTATTCCTTACAATTTCCCCCTTTTTGATGATGCCAAAACCCTTTAACTATTTCCAGAGAAGTGCCTTTCACCATAAAAAAAATAAAGTTAAAAACTTTTCATTAAAATCTTGGTGGGCAACTTAGCATAGGAAGATAGTAAGAGTACGCGGTACAATCAGATAGCAATGATCAAGTACGATAACAGAATATACACAAGAAAGTAAATAAGAACAGATATTTGAAAAGAGCCAAGCAAAAAGAGAGGCAGAGTTGGTATCTTATTGATCTGATGGGAAAAGTAACGCATTACAGAGTTAGATAAAGAGAGTTAGAGATCTTCTTCATCTACCTGTGGTCCTGCTCTGTCAATCCTCTCTAGTTCAGCATTTACCTTTGCTCTGATTGAGGCTAAATCCCTCGGATTCTGATAATCAGCTCAATGAGGTGCAAGTTTGCAGTCCAAGTAGTTTCTGACAGCTTCTGCAGAATTCTTGCCATTGAGAATCTTCATACCATACCACATTTCAGCTTCTTGAATGGAACCACCATGGTTGATCTGGACCAGTCCATCACTATCCATGAACAGATTCTCTCTTTGAAGAGGAGTCACCAGTTTCCTCATCTGTTCAAATTGGACTCTGTCTGGTCGTGACATACCACTCTTCATCCAGTCATTAAATGAAAAGGATAAAGTCTTTTTCTTGGAGCTTCTTGGAGGAGGGGGTGGAGGTCTGGTGCCTGCAACCGCTAGCCTTTTCTTTCTGGTAGCATCAAAGTAAGGAGTAGGATCAACAGAGGAGGGTTCTCCGATAGAGAGAGCTCTGGTGCTGGGTCCTTCTTCTTCTCTGGTCTCTTCCCCCTTTTTGGCATCACAAAGATCACCAAGGAGAAGTTCAATTTTTGAGAACTCAGAGGCTTGAGCATCTCTGATTTCATCCAGTGTCTCTGGCAGAGTCTGGGTGACAGAGGCAAGTCCTTCAATCAAACTCTATTGCTTGTCCACTGCAGATTGAAGATCCCTTGTGCTGACTTCTAGGAGCACCATATTCTGGTATCTTTCCTTGTCAGTTCTGAGGAGAGCCAGGCCTTGCTCTTGGTGTTCCTTGCAGAGAGAGTGTAAGATATTGAGCTTCTGGGAGGAGTTATCAGCAGATTTTTGGAGATTGTGAACAGAATCTGATATCTTGTTGATTGTCTGGTTCTGGGCAAGCAGAGCTTGAGCGTGCGAGTGAAGAACAGAGTTGAGTCCGCTCACATCTCTGGAAACAGAATCAATCCTTGAAGTAGAAGAATGCATGAAGTTGTGCAGATTTTCTGTCAGTGCAGCAACTTTGTCTGTCAGATGCTGAAATCCTATTGTGATTTGCAGATTTGTATGGGTGAGCTCTTCATGTTGCTTATCATTCAACTCTATTATCTTGCTCAGATCTTGAACCAGTATTCCACCAAAAGCTTCAGCAGATTTCACAAACTGGTTGAAAGGTATTTGGGATTCATCAGAATTAAATCCAGGCATTTCCAATCATCTGCCTTTAGGTAATGGAGGAACTCTGTTGGATGGAGGAGGGGAAGGAACTCTGGGAGGTGTCCTTCTCCTTTTGGAGGTTTCATCAGCAGCAATGGAGGATGTAAGAAATCCATCATTGTCACTGGAAGAAGAGGGGACCCTGAAGATAGGTTTCTTCTTAGGTGTGGAGGCTGCAGAGTGCTGAGGGGATCTCTGAGGTGAGGCAGATTTGGATGGAGATAAGGATTTCTGAGGAGGTGAGTTCTGGGGAAAAGGTATTAAGGGTTGAGTAGTAGGTTGACGTGAGGGAGATGGTGGGGGTGAAGGTGATCGATTTCTGGTATAAGAGGGTTGTTTGCAGGGTGATGAGGGTCTGGAGTTGGGTTTCTGGTGAGATGGGGTTCTGGTGGAGGTTGTGGTTTTCTGGTTAGGTGAAGGTGTTTTCTGGTGAGATGGGGGTGTTTTCTGTTGAGGTGGGGGTGTTTTCTCGTGAGGTGGGGAAGAAGGTTTGGATGGAGATTTAGAAGGTGAAGGCTGAGGAATAGGAGATTTGGGAGGGGAAGGAGGAGGTGAAGGAATTACCTCAAGAACAATCTCAGAGTACACAGATTCTCTCCACTCCTTGATCAGCTTCTCCATGGTAATAGCAATGTCGTTTGCTGTTGATGGTTCTCCTTCCTCAAGAGCACTATGGCGGAATTTGATCATGGATTCCTTTCTTTTCTTCTCCATCAGCCAAGCATCAAATTCTTTCATTTCTTCTTCTTCCAAGGCTTTGACATGCCTTTCTGGAGATAGGTCAGATGTAGGAGATTTACCTTGATATCTGTCTTTCTTCTTCTGTAGGACAGAGATCAGGAAGGTAAGGTTGAAGCATTTTGACATATCATCTGTGCCTACCCAGTGAAGAACAGCAGCTTCTTCTTCTTCATAAGAATCAAAATACTGAATGATTTGTTGGAGAGGTCCCATTCTCCATCTTCTCCAGGCTATGACTCTGTCAAACTGCTTCTGCGGAATGATGCTGAAGTCAGTTTCTTGGTCCATCTCTGATGTGGCTTCATGCTCTAGTGAGAGAGCAGAGTTTGGTAATTCTGGTGCAGATTCTGGTTCATCCTCTAGTAGAGTCCCAGATTCTGGTACAGGTTCCCCCTGAAGTGTTGAGTCCTTGGCAGGTGAGATGACCTTAGTCTTCCTCTTCTTCTGCCTAGGTTGAGTGCTTGAGTTGTCAGAGTCCCCACTCTGCACAACCAACTTTCTTCTTCTCTTCTGCTTCTGTTTTCTGGCAGCAGATTTCCTGGTTGCCTTTGGGGAGGGCAACTCTAGTGCAACCTCTTCTGCTGTTTCCTTCTCTGGTAGTGACAGATTGTCACTCTTCTTCTTCTGTCTGACTTCCCTTACAACCTGTGACTGCTCAGGTTGTTTGGGCTTTTTGGTAATTTTCTTGGAAGCAGGTTTGGCCTTAGCAGCCTGTTCTTCCCTTTTCTTCTCCAGCCTTTCCTCTCTCTTAAGCTCAGAAGAGATGGCAATGTTGAACTTTGGTGAGGCTGTAAGAAAGATAGTCTTGGAGTGATCAACTGGGATGGGATCCCTGAGTTGAACTCCTTTGGCAGCGAGAATGGCAGAGATGAGAAGGCCATGTCCCATCTTGGTTGAGAAAAGACCTGTTTCAGAGTCTTTCTTCTTGATGAACTCAGTTAGGGAGCCAAAGATTACATCTCCCCAATTGATGTTCATGCCATGGTGAACTGCAAAGATTGCCTTTGCATTGTTCTTGTTCATCTCATCAGTTGAGGCAGTTTTGCACCACAAGCATCGGTGCAGAATGCTGACAAGCTTCTCAAAGTCCTTCTTCAACAGGAACTTCTTCATGTACAGCTTGTCCAGTCCGGCAGCCTCCGGACGGCAGTATGTCTTAACAAATCCTTCAGTGGAGACTTCCACTGAGTCAAGAGCAATGAGGTTGATGGCTTCTGGGTCTTGGGAGTCAAGTTGAACTCCAAAGAATTCATTGAGTGTATCTGCATTCAGAAAAATGTGTTGACCTTGCACTGAGAAGTGAACTCCGGTCTTGGAGATGGTGGCGTTGAGGTAGAACTCAGCCACATCCTTGATGCTGAAGTGCTCATAAGGATGAGCAACAACTTTTGAAAGTTGGGAGTCAGTCATTCCTTGGATGATCTTGGTCATCCTTTTCTGGTTTTCTGCCAGTAGAGGTAAGGACGACATGTCAACCTTCATGCCGGATACAACGTTGGCAATAAGGGTCTTAGCTTCTTCCTTAGACAGATCATTGATGTTGAGGAAGTTCATTCTGAGTGACGGTTAAGAAAAAGTTCTGGGGATTGAAAGGTTTGGGATCTGAGAGCTTTGAATGCAAAAGCAGTTTTGAGAGAGGTGAAGATGCAGTATGGATTTGGGTCGAAGACGGTGGATATAAAGGGGTTAGGAATAGTGGACGTTTGGTATATTGGCAGTTTCGAGGCAGCATTTAATGAAATGCGGGCGGAAAACGTTTCCGTTAGAATAGTAACGATCAGGGGTATTTTGGTAAAAGACCGTTTCAGTTAATTAGGTCTTGCCCGTACCTCGAAATATTGCTAAGTCCACATCCGTATCTGTTGTCTTTCAGTTGAGGAACTCTGGTCAGAGAAGGGGAAGTTCTCTGATGTGAGATTCTGATGATCAGAGATAGAGGTTCTCTGATCCGAGTTTCTAGTGCAGAAGAAAGTAGTTCTGGTTCAGTGAATCTCTGGTTCAGGCATCTCTGGGAAGGTCATCCATCATTCCCAGTTCTTCCCTTAGCTTGTTAAACCTTGCCTCAGGTAAAGGCTTGGTTAGAATGTCTGCAAGTTGATCCTCTGTAGGTACATGCTCCATACAGATATGCTTCTTCTCAACATGATCTCTGATGAAGTGATGTCTGATCTCAATGTGCTTTGTCCTGGAGTGAAGAACTGGATTCTGAGTGATAGCAATGGCACTAGTGTTGTCACACAACAGCTTGATCTCCTTGGCTTGAATTCCATAGTCCTTCAGTTGTTGCTTCATCCAGAGTAACTGAGCACGGCAACTCCCAGCTGCAATGTACTCAGCTTCAGCTGTACTGGTTGAGATGGAGTTCTTCTTCTTGCTAAACCAGGAAACAAGCCTTCCTCCTAGCAATTGGCAGTGACCAGAGGTGCTCTTTCTGTCTAGTCTGCAACCTGCAAAATCTGAGTCAGAATAACCAATTAGTTCAAAGTTACCTCCTTTGGGATACCATAAGCCTGCATTTGGATTTCCTTTGATGTATCTGATGATTCTCTTTGCAGCACTTAGATGGCTTTCCTTGGGCTTTGATTGGTATCTGGCACAGATTCCAACAGAGAACGAGATGTCTGGTCTGCTTGCAGTTAGATACAACAGAGATCCTATGATCCCTCTGTATGTTGTTGCATCTACATCCTTTCCTTCATCATCTGGACCAATTCCTTGTGACGTGTTCATGGGAATCTTCACTGATGATTTGCCTTCCACTCCAAACTTCTTGATCAGATCTCTGGTGTACTTCCCTTGGTTGATAAAGATCCCTTCTGGAACTTGTTTGACTTGGAGTCCTAGGAAGTAACTGAGTTCTCCCATCATACTCATTTCAAATTGACTCTGCATCACTTGAGAAAATTTCTTGCACAGTTCTGAATTAGTACTACCAAAAATAATGTCATCAACATATATTTGTACTAACAGAATATGATTAGCAACAGAGATTTGAAATAGAGTTTTGTCAACCTTTCCTTTAGTAAATCCATGGTTCACCAGGAAAAGGGACAATGTGTCATACCAGGCTCTGGGAGCTTGTTTAAGACCATAGAGGGCCTTTTTAAGCTTATAGACACAGGAAGATTGAGTAGGAATGACAAAACCTGGTGGTTGTTCCACATAAACTTCCTCTTCAAGATCTCCATTCAAAAATGCACTCTTGACATCCATCTGGTAGACCTTGATGTTGTTGAAGGCAGCATAGGCTAGGAAGATTTGGATGGCTTCAAGTCTGGCAACTGGTGCAAAGGTCTCATCAAAATCTATTCCTTCTTCTTGGCAGTATCCCTTGGCTACCAGCCTAGCTTTATTCCTTACAATGTTACCGTCTTCATCTGCTTTGTTCTTGAATACCCATTTGGTTCCAATGACATTCTGGTGCTTTGGCCTAGGAACAAGTTCCCATACTTTATTCCTTTCAAACTGAGTAAGCTCTTCTTGCATTGCATTGATCCAGTCTGAGTCTGCAAGAGCTTCTTCAACTGTCATAGGTTCCATCTGAGATATGTAGCAGGTAAGCATTGCTTCTCTTCTAGATGTGGATCTGGTTTGAACTCCACTTCTGATTTGACCAATTACTTGATTAGGAGGATGATCTCTTAACCAAGTTAGATCAGGTTCAGATAGGGGTTGTCTTGGATTCTCTTGATCTTCTTCTGATTCTTCATCACTCTCTTTGCCTTGTAGAATGGGATTCTGATGGTGAATTGGTATGGCAGAGTTAGTTAGCAACTCTGGTGTATCCGTCTCTGGTGGATCCAGTTCAGGTGATTCTTCTAGATTTGCTTTCTCCAAGTTTTCAGTTATGCTTTCAACTGAGTTGAGGTCATCAAACTTGACATGAATAGATTCTTCAACAAGTAGAGTTCTTTTGTTGAGTATTCTATAGGCTTTACTGGTGCTAGAGTAGCCTAAGAATGTTCCTTCATCAGCTTTTTCTTGAAACACCTTGAGGTGATCCTTCCCATTGTTGAGTATATAGCATTTGCATCCAAATGCATGAAAGTAGCTGATGTTGGGTTTTCGTCCTTTCCATAATTCATAAGGAGTTTTCTGATGAGTCTTGTGAATCATGCTCCTGTTCTGGGTGTAGCATGCAGTATTGATTGCTTCAGCCCAGTATCTGTAGGGTAGACCTGATTCAGCAATCATGGTCCTTGCAGCTTCCTTTAAGGTTCTATTTCTTCTTTCTGCAACTCCATTTTGTTGAGGGGTTCTGGCTGCAGAGAGTTGATGCATTGTACCATTCTGGTCACAGAAGTCCTGTATGACCTTGTTGACGAACTCTGTTCCTCTGTCTGATCTGATGGATTTGACTTTCTGATTTTGCTCATTCTGTAATAGCTTTAGCAGAGATGGCAGTTTCTGCAGAGTTTCATTTTTCTTGGTCAGAAAGATAGTCCATGTGAATCTGGAGTAGTCATCCACCATGACTAAGGTGTATCTTTTGCCACCAACACTTGGAGTTTCCACTGGTCCAAATAAATCCATGTGGATTAGATTCAGAGGACCAGTAGATAGGTTTCCAGCAATGGGTCTGAATGAGTTCTTCACTTGTTTTCCTTTCTGGCATGCACTGCACAAGTTCTCCTTTTTGTATACAAGGTTGGGTAGACCTTCAACAATGTGATCCCTTGCCAGTTTGTTGATTGTTTTGAAATTCAAGTGGCTCGGTTTCTTGTGCCATTCCCAACTGAGTTTTGAATCTCCTTTGGCTATCAGGCAAATTCCATCTTTTGCGGTTGACCAATCAACTACATAGATGTTTTTGTTCCTTGTTGCTGTTAGAACCACTTCTTTAGTTGTCTCATGCTTGACAGAGCATCCTTCTTTGGAGAATTCAACTGTGTAGCCTTTGTCACAGAATTGGCTAGCACTCAGCAAGTTGAATTTCAGTCCTTTGACATAGGAGACATCATCTATGATTATCTGGTTCTTTATCAGCTTCCCTCTTCCTTTTGTCTGGCCATCTTTATCATTACCTCCAAAGGTAACTCTAGGCCCTTTGACTTTCTGGAACTCTGTTAGGCAACTCTTGTCACCTGTCATGTGCCTGGAGCATCCACTATCAATGTACCAATCTTGCTCAGAGATGGCTCCAGCACACAGTTCCTACAAAATTAAAAGGAAGATTTAGGTACCCAAGCAATGTTGGGTCCTAGGGGGTTATGCAGTCATGGCAGCCGGTACCACTTTGGTCTCATCAAGTGAAACCTTGGTGGGTGGTACCCATTGTCCACCTGGTAGTCATAGTAAACGGAAGTGTGATTTACTTTGGGCAGATGCTTGTGAGGATCATGCTTCCGGTTTACATACTTCTGCATAGCCTTTATAGTTGGGTAGAAGTCCTATATACTATCAAGATCAGAGGGGCGATTACCTTTGGGCTTCTTAAGTTGACCAGCCAACCTTTTGTGCCTAAAGTTAACTTTCTCTTGATATCTGCCTTTCTGGTGATCATTTCTGACATGATTATCATGAGTTTGTCTGTTATGGTTTTGTCTTTGATTTTTGGTATTCTGAAAATCTTTCTTGTTGTTAGGTCTTCTGCCAGGTTCATTAACTTTTAAAATGGGTTTCTGTTGAACCTTTATCTTTTCCTTTTCTGGTCTGACATTCTCATGAATAACCTTGGTGCCAGATACACCAGCCTGACAAATGGGGCTAGAAATCAGTGGCACTATGACCTTGTCTGCCTTAGCAACTCTGGTGCTAGGCATTACAGAAAGCTCACCTGATTCTGTTGAGCCATAACCAAGACCAAAACCAGTGCCAATTTGTTGGTCAAGTACAATCTTTTCCATGGAAGACTGGGCCTTCTGGTAAGCGTTGTACTTAATCTCAAGAGGCTCTATCTCTCTTATTCTCTTTAGAAGAGAAACATTTTCAGCTTCCAGCTGATCTCTTTCCTTAATTAGAAGATTGATTTTGATCTCAACTGTAAGGAATAATTGTATTTAGATTTTGATGATGCTATATTAATTAAGACTTTAGAGTACCCCTTTTAGAAATTATGTATTAGAATTTTCCCTTGTAAAGTTCTTAGCATAATCGACTACCAGAAGGCCTCTCTACCAGAAGTCCTCCAGACAGAAGATTTTGGTTGTCTGTCTGGAAACAGAAAACCTCAGGGTCTCTGTTACCCTTTAGCTTGACAGAAACCCTATTGGTCCTCTGTAACCTACTTTCAACAGAAGTGCTCAAGATCTTCTCTGAATCAGTTCTCTGCCAATGACACGAGAAGGTCTTACACTTGGAAGAAATCCACAAAGCCGGGAAGTCAACTTAAAGATTCCTTCAACGGCTAGGAGTATGAAACGGAAAAGCTACAGTGCTCGCATTAAATGCTCATTTAATGCTCCCCATGCTCCGTGGAGTAATTGCAGATGATTGGCCGCAATGTCAGGATTACTTTATCCCAAAATAGTAACCCGCCATCTTTACCGGGTCCTACAGGTCAAGTCAACTGCTCACGCATTAAATGCAGTTGTCCTCCTACTCCTCCAACGGGAAGACAACCTCAGTATAAAAAGATACACTACGAAGAACAACCATATATATATAACTTTGCTATAACTTTGCCAAGATCACATTGCTACAAGCAAGATATTCAAACTTTGAAAAACAAAAAGCCTCCTTGAGATTCAAACTCATTATCTTCTACAAGAGAAGGCAGAAGTTGGAAAAATACTATTTCCAACTCAAGCAAAGTTCCAAGTGTTCTTCAACTCTTCAAGCTCATCACATACAAATCTTTTGTAACGAAGCTAGTTGGAGGAACCCCAGTTTCAACAGATACTCTTCTTGCTACAAGAAGGACGTCCAAATAACTGGAGTAGTGAAGTGGTGATACTTCAAGGAAACTCAGTGAAAGGACCGGTGTTAAAGGAAGCCAGGCAGTGCATCCCAGGACACATCTAGGCTTGAAGAAGACGTGGAGTGCTTCTTAAGTGCTAGGACTAAGGCTTTGTAAACGGCAGTTTTTACAGCTTAGTGGAACAGTGGATTAGAGGAACGAGTTGTTCCTTGAACCACTATAAAAATCCCTGGTGTCGTTTACTTACTGCGTTTAATACTTGCACTTAGTTAGAACTGTATAACTCCTTGGACTTGGTATCTGTGTTCAGCAGAACTTGTTCTACGAGTTAACAGAAGGCCTACTGCCTATTGCTTCTCTGAGGCTAACAGAACTCCCTACCAGAATCCCATCCGCTGCCAGTCTGTTCTTTCAACAGAACAGTCTATTCTGTAAATCTGTTACTTAGCTTAAAAAGTTAAAAACCAATACAGTCTATTCACCCCCCCTCTAGACTGTATCCAGTATAACCGGGACCAACATCAACCTCCTTTCTTAAGTCAAGGATTTCAACCTTAAGCTTACTGTTTTCTTCTTTAACAGAAGAATAAGTGGTTTGTATGGCTTGAAACTCTTCCCAAAATTCTAACATTGAATCAGAATCAAAGGCTCTGCCTACCGAAGAAAAACTAGAGTTGGAAGTAGAAGATACCTCATCATCAGATCGACCCATAAGGCATAGGTCTTCAGTTTATGTGTCCAGGCAACAGAATGCTTCATCAGATTCTGATTCCGAGCTGGACTCTGTCTCAGAGAGGGGGTCCTTCTCTGGTTGTTCAGTGATGAGTGCTTTCCTTCTTCGGTGCTCGTATTTCTTTTCTCCTTCCTGGCCTTGCCTTTTGGAGACTATGGGGTGTGGACAATTGACTTTGAAGTGCCCTGGTTGTCTGCAGTTGTAGCAGAGAAGCTCTCCACTACTTTCTGATGGTTTGGACTTCTGGTGTGGCTTTCTGCTAGAGTGTGGACTTATGCTATCCTTCGGCTTTAAGAATTTCCTGAACTTCCTAGCTGTTGGGCCGCGGGTATGCGGTGCCAGCAACAGCCAGCCTGCCGGTGCAATCGGACCGCGTGGCGCTTCGCTTGTGCTATAAAGGGGGAGGAGCGTGCTTCACTATCAGCGATTGCTTTTAGTGTAGCGGTAAGCGCAACGATCCACAAGTGGTATCAGAGCCAAGGTCACGGGTTCGACCCCCGGCAACAGCATGCTGCGCAGTTGTAGGCTGGCAGGTGCTGGGGGGAGATTGGTTGGCCGCGGGTATGCGGTGCCACCAACAGCCAGCCTGCCGGTGCAATCGGACCGCGTGGCGCTTCACTTGTGCTATAAAGGGGAGGAGCGTGCTTCACTATCAGCGATTGCTTTTAGTGTAGCGGTAAGCGCAACGATCCACACTAGCAAAAGCCGCCATATACTCGTCAGTTAAAAGAATAGAAGGGTCAAAATTATTTACCTGAGAGGTGCTGGCAGTGAGGGCAGTAGTTGTTCTGTCCTCAACTTCTTCTTTCTCCTCTTCATTCATCTCAAACTCATAGGATTTGAGATCAGAGATGAGTTTCTCAGTGCTGTAGGTTCTGAGATCCTTGCTATCTCTCATGGCAGTGACCTTCATCTTCCATGGTGAAGGTAGACCTCTGAGAACCTTCAAGTTGATCTCTTTGGGAGTAAGTTCTTTCCCAAGTTCTGATATCTCAGCAGTGAGGGTGAGCAAGCGTGCATACATCTCAGTTATGCATTCTTTAGGTAGAAGTTTGAAGTCTTCAAACTTCTTCATGGCAATAGTGAGTTTGTTGTCCTTTTCTTGCTCATCTCCAGCTCCTATCAGGGTGAGAGTATCCCAGATTTCCTTGGCAGATTTGCACTTCTTGATCCTTGTGAAGTACTTGTCATCAATGGCCTTGTAGAGGATATCCTTGGCAATGTTGTCAAGGTTGTACTTCCTCCTTTCTTCATTAGACCATTCATGGCGCAGTTTGGTGATCATATGGGGTTGACCACTACCAGTGATGTATTCAGGGTTGACTTTGGTGAATTCTGTGAAAGGTCCTGCATCAAGAACTTCCCACATTTCGTCATGGAGTGCGCAGAGGTGAGCTTTCATGCGGATCCTCCAGTCATCAAACTTTTTTACTGAGAACATAAGATTCTTTGAAAGAGTGTTATCCATAATATGAGATTAAAGAGGCTAAAACAAGTGGATCTCTTGTTTAGTAAGTAACTTAAAAGATTACAAGAACAAGGAGGCTCTGATACCACTTGTTGGTCCCGCTTGTAATGGAAACAGTCTAGAAGGGGGGGTGAATAGACTGTTTTAGGAATTTAAAATTTTCTCCAAGTCAAGTCTGACTTCACAGAGATGGTCCAAATCTGGTGACAGAGATGGTCAAGTTCTGATGGCAGAACTAGACCAGGCAGCGGATAAGTTTCTGTCCAGGTAGCCTCTGGAAGAAAGCTAAGGCAAGGTGCCTTTCTGATAACTCTGAAGGAAGATCTGCTGGACACAGAGTCCAACCTTATGAGTTAGTCAGTAGAATCTTAAGTGCAGGAATTAAAAGCTTAAAGTAAATGACACCGGGGTTTTTATAGTGGTTCAAGGAACAACTTGTTCCTCTAGTCCACTGTTCCACTAAGCTTGTAAAAACAACAGTTTACAACGCCTTAGTCCCTAGAGCTTAAGAACCACTCCTCGTCTTCTTCAAGTCTAGTTGCCACCCGGGATGCAGTCCTGCTTCCTGATGGCTGATCTCGTTTCACTGAGTCTCTTGAAGTATCCCCACTTCACTTACTCCAGCTAGTTTGAGACGTCCCTTCTTTTTCAAGAAGTCTTTGATATAAAATCAGTTTTCTCCAACGTTGCTTCTTCACAAAGGATAGGTATATGAAGCTTTCGAAGTGTTGAAGAACTGAGTAACTTTGCAGTTTGCTAGTTGGATAAAGGATAGGAAAGTATATCTTCCAACTGGAGCCTTTTCTTGTCTGAGAATGAAGTTTTAATCTCGAGAAGGTTGTTTACGCAAATTTATCTTGGCAAAGTTCTCTTTCTTAGTTCTTCAGAGTGTATCTTTTATACTGGGAGCAGTCTTCCCGTTGGAGTGTAGAAGACAGCTTCATTAAATGCGTGTACTGTTGACTTGACCGTTTGGTCCTCCGACTTGCTATTTTGGGGGCGTAAAGATACTCGCATGGTCAATCATCAGCTTTAAATATCTCTTCGTACGTACAGCATTAAATGTGCATTTAATGCGTGTACAGTGCCATGCTTCCGTTGAAAGGTTCGTAACCGTTAAGGGATTTCCCGTTAGTTTAACGACCGTTGGAAGGGCTTCCGGAATCTGGTGGCTTTAGCAGAGTCTGAAGAGGTTCTCTGGTCCAATCTCTGAAGTCCATCTCTGTTGCCAACTCTGGTATCTTCCTGATAACCAGTTTCTGATGGCTTTTCTGGTGAGCAACTCTGGGAGCAACTCTGGTAGAGACAAGATGGAACTCTGGCAGACAGACTAAGCTAAAACTTACAAAAGAAATTCTAATACACAATTTCTAATGGGGTACTTTCAAATTCTAATAAACCTAGCATCATCAAAATCTAAATACATTTATTCCTTACATGGCTCATTGGGTGGCGGCCAAAAGAGTTATGAGATACTTGAAGAGAACAAGAGACTATATGCTCACATATAGAAAATCAGATCATTTGGAGGTCGTTGGATACTCCAATTCTGATTTTGCCGGTTGCAAAGACACTAGTAAATCTACTTCAGGCTATGTTTATCTACTAGCATGTGGTGCTGTATCTTGGAAAAGTGTTAAGCAAGATATGATAGCTACCTCAACTATGGAGGCAGATTTGTTGGCCTGTTTTGAAGCTTCAAACCACGGAATATGGATGCGCAATTTTATTGATGGGCTAAAAATACTAAATGAACTACCAAAGCCTATCAAGATATTTTGTGACAACAATTCTACGATGCTTTACTCTAACAACAACAAGAGCTCGAGTAAGACAAAACACATTGAAGTGAAATATCGAGCTATTAAAGAAAGGGTTCAGAATAAAAGGGTCGCTATTGAACATATAAGTACAAACTTCATGCTAGCGGATCCTTTAACCAAGGGTCTCCCACCAAAAGTTTTTCATGAGCACACTGCTCACTTGGGAGTCATTGATTTTAAGGAACATCGAGTTTAGTGGGAGTTTATAAGTTATGTATTTGTTTTCTGATCAGAATAAAGTTAGACATTTGGTGTGTTCTGAACAATTAAGTTATTAAAGTTTAAAGTTTATTAAAGAAGGGTCAGTTGAAAATTTACATGTACATGCCACATTTCATGTAATTTTCATGCTACACATTTCATGATTGATCTATGTCATTATGTAATATTGATATAAGTAATCATTGGTGGTATAGTTATGTTTAACACGACAAAATGATGCAATGGTTCTATATTAGTATGCCTGATGGACACGATTGTTTAAGGATGTTATTTTATATGATGGTATTTTTGAGCTCATAAAGATAACACATTTTGTTAAGAATTACATATAAGGCCCAGTGGGAGAATGTTGGAAAACAATACAAGGGGCCTAATATGTAATTAATTAAAATGTGTTTACCATCAAATAAATAATACAATGGCTATTCATAAAATAATAAAAGTGTAGATACCAGGATAATATATTTCTTTTGGTGACGGGTCAAATTAAATATATTACACTAAAGTGATACAACGGTTATGACCCCCGGTGCATGTAAATAAAGAGATAATTGTAACAACATCGTAACGAAAAATGGTCTAATAAATTATTCTACTTAATATCATTATTGTAGTAATTAATGATGAAGGAATAATTATAAATTAATAAGGCCAAACCGTTACAAGTTACTCTAGTCCTAAATATATCCCATCAATAGGTAGGACTAGAATAACATCTCATACGGTACATAGCACTGGAAGGTTAAGCCGATCAATCGCGTTGAATTCCTGGGTCTTCTTAAAGTGTTAATGCAAATGAATTCTCAAGGTACGATTCTAGTTCTAATTATAGTTCATACATATTTGATTTCATGGATTTAGCTATTATATATTTATATATATTGTATACGGAGTTTTGTTGATATATATATATATATATATATATATATATATATATATATATATATATATATATATATATATGAATATCCATCATGGGGGAATATTAATCAAATCATGGTTTAAAGCTACAAGGATACAACTAGGAGGAGAAGATATCAAAATTTTGCTGTCAGACAAAGAAACGGCTACTCGAGCAAGCTCGTGAGCAGCACGATTCGCTGATCTCTTAATAAACTTAATAGAAATATCATTAAATTCTTACAATAAGGTTTTAATGTCTTCCACGATTAACCTGAACTGAGAAAAATTTCATTCGATTTGAATAGCTTTGATCTCATTCTACTTTCTTTTAACCAGCTCAAAGCCTCCCTAATCCCAAAGGACTCCGCCTCTTTCGTAGAGCAATTTCCTAGCCATGGACTAAATAATGTGTTCGTATACTCGGTATATGAATATATGATTCGGGTGTTTATTGATCATTTTCCCTTTTATTTCTTCTGGTTTTCTAGTTTCTGCTACGGTTCGCGCAAAACACCCGAACCCGAACCAATAATACCAGTTTTTTCCACCCGTTTTATTCAATTCGGACACGGGTTTATTCCTCTTCCTCACCGTTCTCAAGCTTAGTTGTGAAGTGCGAAGCTCTCAGAGGAGGACGACAAATATATGGATCCACCGCACCATGCCCCTAACCAGAACAACCCGTACATTACCAGTAACAATCCGCTGCACTTCACAATCCATTTGCCGCAATCTAATGCCCATCCAAACCCTAACCCAAGTTTCAGTCCAATTCCTATTTATGACCATAATCATAGTTCCAAGCCTTCCTCAATCAATCAACAGTTGGCATCTCTCTCCATTCCTCGGAAGCGGAGGCAAGGCCGTCCCCGTAGTACGACAGCTTCGAACCAGGCCTACAATGACATACAATTTATAGGACATCTGTCAGAAAATTCCAATTTGTCGAGACTCAACGGCGACCCTGGTAATGGTACCGCTGCAGCCGAGAAAAGACAAAGTTCTGCTGATGTTTCGGATGAGATCATAGTGATCAACAAAGAGGCCACTTCCGAGGCGTTGATTGCTCTAACTGCTGGGTTTCCTGCCGACTCGCTTACTGATGAGGAGATAGATGCCGGAGTTGTTTCTAATGTCGGGGTCGGTGGGATTGAGCAGGTAAATTACATCCTCATCAGGAACCATATCATAGCAAAATGGCGGGAAAATGTGTCTACTTGGCTGACGAAGGAAATGTTTACAGATATTATCCCGAAGCAATGTACTACTCTGTTGGATTCGGCATATAACTATTTGGTCTCGCGTGGGTTTATCAACTTTGGGGTGACACCTGCGATCAAGGAGAGGATGGATACAGACCCTGATAAGCCTAGAGTGATCGTGATTGGGGCAGGAATGGCAGGCTTGGCTGCAGCAAGACAATTGCTCTCATTCGGTTTTAAAGTGACTGTTTTGGAGGGAAGGAAGCGGGCAGGAGGGAGGGTGTATACAAAGAAGATGGAAGGTGGGAACCGGGCAGCATCTGCAGATTTAGGAGGTAGTGTATTGACAGGCACGTTGGGAAATCCACTTGGAATTATTGCAAGGCAACTCTCTTATACACTTCACAAGGTAAGGGATAAGTGCCCCCTCTACAGACCAGACGGGAAACCGGTCGATCCAAATTTGGATAAGAAGGTGGAAACGGATTTCAACACACTTTTAGACCAAGCAAGCAAACTCAGACAATCTATGGGGGATGTTTCTCAGGATGTATCTCTAGGGGCTGCGTTGGAAACTTTCCTCCAGATTAATGGAAATGAGGTAAATACAGAGGAATTGAGTTTATTTAACTGGCATCTTGCAAATCTTGAGTATGCAAATGCAGGTTTGCTTTCAAAACTCTCACTGGCGTTTTGGGACCAAGATGATCCCTATGATATGGGAGGGGACCATTGTTTCTTGCCCGGAGGAAACGGAAGGCTCGTTCAGGCTTTGGCTGAGAACGTTCCTATTCTTTATGAGAAAACCATCAACACGATCCGTTATGGTAGTGATGGCATCCAGGTTGTTGCTGGGTCACAGGTATTTGATGGTGACATGGCACTTTGCACCGTTTCGCTTGGGGTTCTCAAGAATGGGTCTATTAAGTTCATACCGGAGTTGCCCCAGAGGAAGCTTGATGGGATAAAGAGATTGGGATTTGGTTTGTTGAATAAGGTTGCAATGCTTTTCTCCCATGTTTTCTGGGGTACTGATCTTGATACGTTTGGGCATTTGGCTGAGGATCCTAGTCATCGTGGAGAGTTTTTTCTGTTCTATAGCTACGCTCCTGTTGCTGGTGGACCCCTATTGATAGCTCTAGTGGCTGGAGAAGCTGCTCACAAATTCGAGACCATGCCTCCCACTGATGCGGTGACGCGTGTTCTCCAGATTCTCAAAGGTAAAAAGCCACATTCATGGGTGTTGCACTTTTTTTTTGAAACCCCTTCTCCTAAGTGTATATTCTTTGTGAATTTGTGATGTGTGAATTGGCACATAATGGGACTGTTCTTCTGAGAAAAGAATATTATCAGCTCTAGAAAACAGGTTGGTGAGATAATGTAGAAGAGTTTTCTGTGATATTTATTTGAAGTGCCCACCAATTGCGAGTTGAGGAGTAAAACACACAAGCCTGGGGGGGGGGGGGGGGGGGTGTTTTACCCCTATTAATAAATGCTTGCCTTTATAGGCCACAATGTCTGCCAAACTAGTGTAACAAATGACAATCAAATCCCTTTGTGGCTATTTAGACTCTCCACTTTAAAAAAGAGTTATTTTGAGTAAGGTACATCATTTTATTTTTGGACTGCAGAATGAGGGTACTAGCTTTTAGAGATATAAAACGCTCACTTTTGCCCTAAAAAACTTACTTCCAGTCTTCCAAGATTGCTTGGAGTAATTAGCCAAAATCATTTGTCACTTGGCTTTACAGGAGTTTTACTTAAACAGTTAAACTCAAGTTGGATTTCAAAACTATGCTCTTTTATTGAGACAACAAGAGCTCTTGAAACAAGATTTTTATGGACAGATGGAGTATAAAGTATCTTTGGAATATACTAGTGGAATATATATTTGGTTTGAGACAAGTGAAGTTACATAATTGCAATTGCTTATTCAGTTACCTCTCAAGCTCTCATAAATATGATTGCTCAAAGTAAACCTACTGTAACCAGGTATATATGAACCACAAGGAATTGAAGTGCCTGAACCCATCCAAACAGTTTGTACAAGATGGGGCAGTGACCCCTTCAGCTTAGGTTCATACTCCAATGTTGCTGTGGGTGCATCTGGGGACGACTATGATATTCTAGCTGAAAATGTGGGAGATGGCAGGCTTTTCTTTGCGGGTGAGGCCACCACAAGACGGTATCCAGCAACCATGCATGGAGCTTTTCTCACTGGGCTTAGAGAAGCTTCCAACATCGCTCATTATGCCAAAGTTAGAACATTGAGTACAAAAGTTGAAAAAAACCCTTGGAAGAATGCTCATTCTTGTGCATCTCTTCTTACTGATCTATTCAGGCAGCCGGATTTGGAATTTGGTAGCTTTTCTGTGATCTTTGCTAGAAAAGTCATTGATGTAAAATCAGCAGCGGTAGTAAGGGTGACGTTTAGCGGGCCGAGGAAGAAAAGCCATGATGGGTTGCTCTTTCAGCAGCTTCAGTCTCACTTTAATCAGCAGCAAGAACTGCATGTTTACACATTGATATCTAAGGAACAAGCAATGGAGTTGAGAGAGGTGAGAGGGGGTGATGAGGCGAGGTTGAATTGCCTTTGTGAGAAATTTGGGGTGAAGCTGGTTGGGAGGAAGGGTCTGGGGCCATCCGCAGATTCTATAATAGCTTCCATCAAGGCTGAGAGGGGAAAACACAAACCCGGTCCCAATCCTCTAAAATCTGGTGGGTTATCTGATTTGTTTTCTTTTTATCTGCTTCACTAAGGCAATATTTGGAACTCTTAAAATGGTAGCGCAAGGAAAATAGTTTTTCTGTCTGGTTTTTGCTTAGAGTTTTTATTCTTTATATGATAGAAATATGTAAAAAAATTGAGTTTAAAAATACCTAAAATTGATTTATGGAGTCTTTTCCTAAGCATTTTATTTCATCCCCCTATTTTCCAAATGGGCCGCAGATATTTATGCACATATTTATGAACATTTATCAAATTTGTGCTGCTGATATTCTTCATTTGCTACCTGCTCTCCATAGGTGGGCCAAATTTGAGAGTTGTCGTATCAAAGAAGAGAGTAATCAGGTATATGTTGTGCTTCAGCTGCATGAGTATTTTTTTTTTCATTTTATACGCCCATGTTTGGATTCATTTGGCGGTCAAAGTTGGATAATCGGAACCTTAGGGGGGCCGTTTGGTAAGAGCTATTGGCTGAAATGGCCTAATGTGCCATGTTTTCGAATAGGCCTAGGTTCTTGGAAATATCAGTTTCACCATGAAAATCAAGGCCTGTTTTTCTCTGGCTTATCCTAATTATTCAACAGAATAAGTATAAAAAGGCTACCAAATATAGCCTAGATTATATAAAATTTGGTGAAATGGAACTCGCCAAATTCTGGATAGTTTTTGTAATCCAAACTCGAGCATCACATCCCATTCTCGGGAACGAGTAAATTCCTGAAGGAGGCCTTGATTATATACACACTCAAATTTCCGTATTTCCATATTTTTTTTCCAGAAAGGCTAAAATAATACGCAGAGGCAATGGAGCCAATGAAGCCAATGCACCCAACGGAGATGCTACCCGGATGAAAACAGTTTGTGCACTTCAGTCTAATTCTGGCCCTAAACTAGTGGTGACCAATATCACCAACACTGCAAGACTAGGAAGCAACGTCCCTAGCTCTAGTCAGATTTCAAGCTCACTTGGCGACCAAAATGCTAAAATGGTGTATAGACCAGGAAGTATTAATTATGATTCTATCCTTACCCCTTCATTGAATTCTTGCATTGGTGGTTCAAATATTATCAAAGTGGATTCAGAAGCAAGCAACAAAACTAGTACCTCAACTCCTCCAAGCTCCACTCTTGAAGATATTTTTTCGGGACCATAGAAGTGATGGTGCCACCCTTCTCCTAACTAATTGTGATGATAGAGCACATATATAACGCACACACATCTAATCTAACTTCCTGTTTGAACTTTTGATTGTCAATAGTTGATAATGAAGTGGGATTTTTTTAGCACTACTTGAAAGTGTTTAGTAAATTGTATGGTTCATTGCCATTTGAGATCAATTCATTACTCCATCCCAACCTGTAATGTATTGACTGATAATTGTCAAGGAAAGGAAATTTGACTCTCCCAACCTCTAACCTTATTACGGAGTAATTGATAATGGTCCAGGAAAGGAAATTCTTAGTCCGGTCCACCAGATTTTTCAGCTCACCTTTCGGTTGTTTCACTAAACAACATTTTTTTAATGCAATAGCCAAATTATTAGGAAATAAAGACACAAATATTACTTCTCAACTTTCGTTAGACAAATAAATGACTAGATTTTCGTATGGACAATAAAGTGACCAGATAATATTGAAATGACCAGAATGCCCCTTATCAAATCCTAAGCCTATCCTCGTGATTCAGCTGTTCTGCTCCATCACATCTCTTGTGTGTTTCAGCCGCAACACCCATTGTGACCGTCTGCTGACGTCTTCCGCCATGCACTTGTCGTCGCCACCGCCTCCGCCTTCATGTCGCCACTTGATGCTCCTATTATTCCTCTTCTTCATTTATGTTTGATGTAAGGCGAAGCGGGTGGCAACGAAGAGGACCGTATGTGATGGAGTATATGGGTCTGAGCCCCAGGACCCACATACTCAGAAGAGCAGCAAGCACAAGATACCGAGTGGCGCCCACGTCGGCCAAGGGACCCCCGTCGGCCGAGAAGGTGCCAACTCAGATTATGGTCCTGAAGCCAAGGAACCCGGGTGCCCTCGTCGGCCGCGCCCTCGTCGGTCGTGCCCTCGTCGGCCACGCCCTCGTCGGCCACGAAGACTCCACAGAACCGGATTCTACACTTACTTATTTGTACAGCCCATTAGTGGCTTTGTATTCGGCCCAGTAGCGGTCCAGTTGTAGATGGGCCTCCCAAGCCCAAGGCTTGGGAGCCCAGCCCGTATTTTCTCTATAAATACTCCCCTTGGGAGTAGTTATAGGGGTTACAAATTCATTCTATTGAAGCATATATTGCACTTCTCTCGCTAGCTCTCACTTCTCTCTAGATATACTCTATCATTTGGTGCTCTCGTTGAGAGCCAGAACAATCAAGTTAGCACCCTTCGTCGCTACCAAGCACAGCTAACCACTGATCATGGGAAGAACTAAGTCAAACCGCAACCTCGTCAGCAAGGCCATCCCTGAGGACCAAGAGCCCAGGGAGCACGATGAGGACGCCACGGCCGACCAGGTCGGCGGAGGGGACGTCTTCCAGGAGGCCTCCAACCTCACGGCAGACCTCCGCAATCAACTCAACGGCGGAGCCCCTGATGCCCGCATCGGCTTGGACAAGAAACGAGTTGAGAAGACGGACCACGCCCCGGCCCAACCTATGGCCGCGGCCTCTCCGTCCGTGGATCCACAGGTCCAGGCCGCGCTGTCGGTCATCATCGCCAGCCTGGCTCAGAACCCCACCGTCCTCAGCGCACTCTTGCCAAGGACCGGGGGGGAACGTCACTCAACCTCCTCAGCCCCAACCGTTGGCCGTCCAGATAGGCAACGATGAGGGGGTGGTGGCCCAGGACACAGCGTCGTCCCACTCCCACCCTGCTTCCCCTCTTCGGCCTGGGCAGACCCCAGCGCGTGGAAAAGCCTCTGCCTTCAACAGGCTAGGTGACACGCGCCGTCGTCCGGTTTCGGAGAGGATGGCGGGACGGATTGGCGAGCGTTGGCCTGGCTCGCCAAGGGAAAGCTTGGGGTCTGTGTCCCGGACAGCGGACCAGCCCCGCCCGGACAAGGGCAATGGGAAGCTGCACGAAGACGACGTGCGCCACCAGATCAATGCGGCTCACGACGAGCGCATGAGGAACCAGCCGGGCGCCGCTGCGGCCACCAGGGACCCCCGGGACGAGGTCATCGCCCAGCTGGAAAGGAGGTTGGCACAGATGGAGGCCAAGCAGTCGGCCAATATCCCTACGACCGGCGCCTCCAATAACCCCGGCCTCAACGCGCTCATGAACAAAGTCAGCGCCCTGGAGAGGGAGTTGGCCGAGGGGCGAGGTGACCCTATCATCCAGGTCAGGACCAGGATCCCCTTCACCAACAGGGTCCTCTCGGCCCCCATCCCGGAGAAGTACATGGGAAACGCCATCAAGTCCTACGACGGCCGATCAGACCCCCAGGAGCACTTCAGTCGCTATTAGAACAACATGCTGATGGTGAACGCGTCAGATGAATATCTCTGCCGTTGGTTCCTCTCTACTCTCGAGGGGCCAGCGTACGAGTGGTTCAACGCGCTCCCCGAAGGGAGCATCGACTCATGGCAGGATCTTGCCCAACGCTTCCTCACCCACTTTGCCGGGAGGAAGCGTGCGAAGAAGTATTTCACCCACCTCCTCTCCGTCAAGCAGCAACATGATGAGTCCCTCCGCTCATTCATTGATCGTTGGACGAGGGAGACCGAAGAAGTCGAGGGGGCCGACGAGCGCACCCTCCTCGCCTTGTATCAGGGAGCCCTCCGCAGCTCCCCGTACGCTAGGAGCCTCATCACCGACCCTCCGAGGTCGTACACCAAGGCGCTCCAGCGCGGAGGCTTGTACGCCGACGCCGACGAGCTCCACAATCACAAGAAAGAGGGGGGCCATCCCTCCAAGAAGACAAATCCTTCGCCGGCCCCGTATCCGTCCCCGGCCGGCCAGGGTGCCCAGGGCCGTCACGGCTCTGGTGGACAGAGTAAGAAAGATCGCCACTGGCGACCGAGGTTGGAACGGCCGGGGGTTGCCCTCACTCACCCGGTCGACATCATCCTCGACTATGCCGAGAAGCATGGCCTCATCGAGCAGGCTCCTCGGCCGGCCGAGGAGGTCCTCGCCATCCAGCAGGGCGGCACATACTGCCGGTTTCACAAGAACTCGTCGCACAACACCGACGATTGCATCACACTGAAGAAGGCCATCGAGCGTCTTATTCGCCAGGGGGAACTCTCCCAGTTTGTTAAAGGTGGCCCACGCAAAAACACATGGGTAAACACCAGCAAACATGGGGGCGAACCCTCTGCGAAGAAGCGGGAGATTGGTAGGCTCAGCGACGACGAGGACTTCGAGGAGTCCCCGCCAAAGAAGAATCACATTCACCTCATCGTCGGTGGGAACACGGGGGGGGGGGGGGGGACTCCGCCACCCAAAGAAAGAAATGGGCCCAATCCCTCTACATTGGGGAGGTGTCCCACGTTCCCCCTCAGCCGAAGAAGCAGCGAACGGAGGCGATCACCTTCACCGACAAGGATTTGCCTCCGGGTACGGAATCACACAGGGACGCCCTCGTCATCCGGTGTGAGATCGGTGACTCCATCATCCACCGCACTTACATCGATACGGGGAGCTCCGGCAACGTGATGTACTTGGATACCTTCAGGGAGCTGAAGCTGAACAGAGCTCTGCTGAAGCCGATCAAGACACCGTTATCCGGCTTCACCGGGGACTCTATCGACGCCGAGGGCATGATAGTCCTCCCCGTAGAGGTCGGTTACGGCCCCCACCGTGCCATGATTGACATGGAGTTCACGGTGGTCAACCTCCGGTGCCCCCACAACCTGATCTTGGGGCGGCCAGCGCTGGAGGACTTGGAGGCCATCATCTCCATGAAGCACTTGTGTCTGAAGTTCCCCACCAATGACGGCATCGGCTACGCCAGAGGAAACCAGAGGATAGCCAGGGCATGCTACCTCAAACTGACGAGGCCGGCCGAGAGGGAAGGTCAGAGGATAGACACCATCACGGCAACCGTTGCCAAGGACGAGGAGAGGCCACATGCTGAGCCGGCCGAGGAGGTCGAGGAGGTCCCTCTGAATACCTCCCGGCCGGAGCGGGTCCTCAGGATCGAGAAGCAGCTCCCCCAGGACCAACGAGACGCCATCCTCCTCGTCCTACGGTCATACGCCGTTGTCTTCGCGTGGGGCCCGGACGATATGCCAGGCATCAGCCGCCAGGTGATCACTCACCGGCTGACCGTCGATCCGGCCTCCGCGCCTGTCAAACAGAAGCGGCGCTACTTGTCCGCCGACAGGCGGGACTTCGTCAAAGGGGAGGTCGCCATGCTCCTCTCAATCAAACACATTAAAGAGGTGAAGTACCCGACATGGTTGGCCAACGTCGTCCTCGCCCAGAAACCGCCGACGTTCAGAATGTGTGTTAATTACACTGACCTGAACAAGGCGTGCCCCATGGACCCGTTCCCTCTCCCCAACATTGATCAACTTGTGGACGAGACGGAGGGGTGCGAGTTGATGTCATTCCTTGACGCTTTCAGAGGCTACCACCAGATCTCCATGCATGAAGACGACGCTGAGAACACGACATTCATGACCCCAGAGGGAATCTTTTGCTACCTCGTCATGGCCTTCGGACTAAAAAACTCCGGCGCCACCTATACTAGGATGGTGGCCAAGATCTTTAGAGCGGTCCTTGGCCGGACGATGGAGGCATACGTCGACGACATGATCGTCAAGAGTAGGCAGGCCTCCTCCCACGCCGACGACCTCCGGGAAATCTTTGAAATAATGAAGGAGTTCAGGCTCCGCCTCAACCCCAAGAAGTGCGCCTTCGGCGTCCAGGGCGGCAAGTTCCTCGGCTACATGGTCAGCCGGAGAGGCATCGAGATAAACCCGGAGAAGACACAGGCTATCATCAACATGGAGCCACCCCGCAACGTCAAGGAAGTACAGCGACTGACGGGGCGCCTGGCGGCCCTGAACCGTTTTCTCTCCAGGTCAGCCGAAAGGGCACTCCCCTTCTTTCAGATCATGCGTAAGGCAAATAGCTTCAAGTGGACGACGGAGTGCCAGGAAGCATTCGAAGAATTGAAGAGGTACCTATCGTCCCCGCCCGTACTCTCCAAGCCCAAAGCCGGTGAAACCCTCTTCTTGTACTTAGGGGTGAGCACGTCGGCCATCAGCTCCGTGCTCATCCGTGAGGACGAAGGGGTGCAGAAAGCCATTTTTTACATCATCAAGACACTCAGGGAGGCCGAGCTCAGGTACTCCCCCATTGAGAAGACGGTGCTAGCCATCGTCCACACGGTGAAGAAGCTGGGGCACTATTTCCAGGCCCACACCGTCCATGTGCTGACCCAGCAGCCTCTTGGTGCACTCATGAGGAGCCCCACCAGCTCCTCTAGGATGGTGAAATGGGCAATCTTCCTCAGCCAATTTCAAATTGAGATCAAGCCAAGGCCATCTATCAAAGGGCAAGCCTTGGCCGACTTCGTCACTGAATGCACAACAAGGGAGACGGCCGTTGCCAACCCCGGGCCGGAGCCGGACGATACATGGATCCTATTCACTGACGGCTCATCGGCCGCGAAATCATGCGGTGGCGGCGTCGTCCTCATATCCCCTGAAGGATTCAGAGCTTACTATGCCATCCGCTTCAACTTCAGGGTATCCAACAACAAAGCCGAGTATGAGGCCCTCCTCAGCGGTCTCAGACTCGCCGCCGTCCTCAAAGCCAAGCACCTCAAAATCAAGTGCGACTCCAAACTGGTAGTGGACCAGGTGGAGGGATCGTACGAAGCAAAGGAGGGACGGATGCGACAATACAAACAGGCAGCAGAGGAGTTACTGAAAGCGTTTGAAACCCACGAGATCACACAGATCCCAAGGGCCGAGAACGCCGAGGCCGACATCCTCTCCAAACTCAGCTCAGACACCCCGGAGCACATCTCCCGGCTGGCCAAGATCGAGGAGTTGAGCATGTCCAGCATCCATGCCAGCCCCGTCTTGTGCGTCCAACAGCGACCGGAGGACTGGATCTCCGACATCGTCACTTTCATCACGACGGGGGAGCTGCCCCCGGACGAGGAGAGGGCCAAACTTGCCAAACTCAGGGCCCCAAGCTACACCATTGAAGATGACAAACTCTACAAATGATCCTATAATGGCACTCTCCTCCGATGCCTGCACCAGGATGAGGCCGACATGGCCATGGAAGAGGTTCATTGTGGCGTCTGCTCCTCGCACCAGGGCCCCTTCAGCATGTCCCGACGTCTCGTCGTCCAGGGCTTCTTCTGGCCGACGATGGCGCGAGACTGTGCGGACCTGGCCAGGAAGTGTACCACGTGCCAGGTGCTCCAGAAGGCCCCTGGTCGGCCAGCCGTCAACTACGCCCCCGTCAGCACCGCAATTCCATTCTCTAGATGGGGGATTGACCTGGTCGGCCCTCTGCCCAGAGCCGCCGGGAACAACCGCTACATCATCGTCGCCGTCGACTACTTCACCAAGTGGGTCGAGGCGGAACCCCTGGCCAGCATCACGGGGGCCAGATGCCAAAAATTCGTTTACAAGAACATCATCACACGCTTCGGCGTCCCCCAGGAGGTTATATCAGACAACAACACCCAATTTGAGGCAGCCCCTTTCCAGGAGCTCCTCCGGGAGTTCAGGGTGAAGCATCGTTTCTCCTCCGTTGCCTACCCTCAGGGCAACGGGCAGGTCGAGAACGCCAACAGGACCATCATGGAGGGGCTGAAGAAGAAACTCCATGCCGCATGAGGTAGTTGGGTCGACGAGCTCCCCAACATCCTGTGGTGCTACAGAACCACACCGAGGAGGGCGACGGGTGAAACGCCTTTCGCCCTGTGCTACGGCGCGGCTTTGAGGCAAAGGCACCCACGGAAGTTGCCATCCCCAGCCGACGGGTGGAACAATACGAGCCTGACGCCAACGAGGAAAACATGAAGATTGACCTACACCTGGTCGACGAGAGGCGTGAGCAAGCTTATGTCCGAGCAGAGAACTACCGGCGTCAAGTGAAGTCATACTATGACGCCAAGGTACGTTCCCGGGAATTTCAAGTAGGGGACTACGTCCTCTGTCGAAGGGAAGCAAGCCAGCCGACAGAGGGTGGCAAGCTAGCATTGAAGTACGAAGGGCCCTACATCGTCAGTGTCGTGGTCAAACTCGGCACCTACAAACTTAAACGCCCGAATGGGTCCAATGTACCACGAACGTGGAATGTACACCATCTGGTGAAGTTTTATCAGTCATCCGAAGGAGGTGCAGACGACGAAGCCCTCACCCCTTAACGGATTACTGATTGAACGCCACCCTCGGCCCCGAGCCACTTATGAATAAAATCACGTTCCTCCTGATTTTTCTCTGGAATTTAGCGTAAAAAATTAGCAGGTGCCCTCGTCGGCCACCTTAGAGCGAAAGGCTCAGGCATGGCCGACGTGGCACCTTGCATTTGCAGCCTACGATCGACAAGATCAGGCGCTCCATTGTATTTTGTATCAGCGAAGGGCTCAGGCCTAGCTGAGAGAGCACATCGTCCTGGCCCCGAAAGCCTAGAAGTGAAACGCTCAGGTATGGCCGACGATGTCCCCAGGACGAGGGGCCCGCAAACGGCCCGCGTCTTGAAACGGGAAGCTCACCGCGTCGTCCACTCGCCAGATCGTAGGACGACAGGCCTGAAATCATGGCCGATGTGACAAAATCCCAAAACTCAGGGATGGGCAACGACAGCCGTTGGAAACCGACCAAAAGTCTAGCCCACGTCATAAATAGGCGACGGGACCCGCCCTGAGACCACGGACGTTATAAACGAAGTCCGAACCGACCGAAGGACGAGCACACCCTCTGGCCGAAGCCTGAAAGAAGGATACTCCCCTGAAATAGGGAACAAAAAAAAGAGGGAAGCCGAGGACCGCGCGCCCTTGCCGGCCTCGAGCAATGGAAAAATAAAATCCCCACAACCCCGGCCAAACTTGGCTAAGTACATATCAGTTGAACACAAATGTAGTACCACTAACAGGTGACATGGACGATACAGCCACACGTCCACCACAAACAAGGGCATCGTCAAGGACGAAGCACACGCCTATAAAACCCTAACCAGTGGTTGGGTGACACGCGAGTGGCAACTTTCATCGGCCACAGCTTTCGAAGCATCAACACTTGGTAAAAAAGAAAAAAGAGAAAAAGAATTACAATCCTGAAAGATGACCAGGACGAAGCGGGCAGTATCACATCCGCGTAAGAATCAAGTAATCAAGGAACAATCCCTACTGGCCACAGCATCCCGGATGGCCGATACAGGCACTGAGACCCAGGCTGTTGGTCAAGCGAAAGTTCTTTGGGGATTTGTTCAAATGTTTACCAAACACTTAGAGAAAATTCTGAGGAACAAGGTTCTTCAAGAAGGAACTATGTCCTAGCCGATGAAGGTAGGGCCATCTCTCTGGGAAAGCAAGGGGCACCCTCATCGGCCACAAAGCCAGACCTTGGCCGATGAAGGTAGGGCCACCTCTTAGCCGGCAGCGGTACCACAAAGAAGAAACTATGCCTTGCATTTATACTTAGAAAAAATCTCTAAGTACTTAAAGGGAGAAACTCTAGACGAAGCGGGTACCTGTATACTCGAAGGCCGTTAGCTACCTACGCCTTGCATGTGTACTTAGAAAAAATTCCAAGTTCAAAAAAAAAAGCTAAATTCAAAAGTACCCTTATCGGCCACATCACAAGGATCCAGGCCGACCTTCCTGATCAGATCAGGAACGAAGGAACATGACGGCCATGAAAAACACTGGGCCGACCACAATGACATTGGTTCAACACTTAGGGAATTTCCCAAATCATTGGTCAACACTGAGAGAGATTCAGTACCAGGACGGTGAGAACACCCATCCACTTGAAGTTAGACACTTAGAAAAATTCTAACAAAAAGAAGAAGAATGGGACAACGCCAGGACGCAGCGGACACCTCGTCTTGCCCGCCTCAGTCAGAACGAAAAGAAAGACACTAGGACAAACCCTAGCTAAGTGGATCTAAAACACTTGGGAAATTTTTGAATAAATCCCAAGTGTTACAACAGCGAAGAAAGACCGACCAGACCACCAGACTGAATGCCCTACCTCACGGACGTAGCAGACACTCGCGGGTGACCTAAGTTGTAACTTTTACACTTAGACAAATTTCAGAATTGAAATGGCAAAAGGCAATAAACACACAAGAAATTCAAAGCCGAGCAGGACGGCAAAATTTTCATTCATAAGCAATTCAGTACAATGGTGGGCGCTTCGGCCATTACATCAATTGGGCAAAAATAGAAAACTAATTACAAGGGAGCGGGGAGTAGCCGATCAAGCCTCTTGGGCGCCTCCATCCTCGGCTGGCTCTTCGACATCTCCGGCTCCCTCCTCGGCCTCAATCTCCTGGTCAGCGGCAGCCGCAGAACTGGTGGCATCGTCCAGGAAGTCAAACTCCGTGTAATCCGGCTCGCCGAGGCCGGAACTCTCGATTGGGGACTCCCGCTCTGCAAGAGGAAGCTTGGCCTGCTCCTCGGGATCTTTCATCAGCTTTGGAAGCTTCAAGTTCCGCCTAGCCCACCCGGAGGTATAATTCATGGCTTTGAGGGCACGCGACAGCCACCGACACAGGAGCCTCTACATCCGCTCTTGGCCCATGTTATAGTACACGGCCATCTCCCTACTGAAATACTCCTGGCCGGCGGGGGAGTTCATTCCCCAATCTTCAAGTTTAGCGGCCACTACCTCATAACACCAGGAGAGCCGCTCATCGGCCTTCCACCCCTCGGCCAAGAACTGCTTAACGGCCTCATCAGCGGCCTTCACAGCGGCAGCCTCGTCCTCAGCTTTTGCCTTCACGGCTTCATCGTTTTTGCGCCGTTCGGCCTCAAGCGCCCTCTGGCTCTCCTCGAGTTTGGCCAGGGCATCGTCCCTGGCTGCAGCGGCCTCGTCGGTCCTCTGTTGCAAGGCCTTGGCATCCTCCCGGAGCCGATCCAAGCAGGCTACCACCTCATCGGCCGAGGCAGCCTTCTGCTCAAGCTCCCTCAGGCGAGCAATCTCCCGGTGCTGCCTCTTGTGGCTCTCCATGAGCATGAAGGCACCCTGCACAAAAAAGACAAACAAAACTCAGGCAAACGATTCCACCCGGACGACGAGAAAGACGACAAATAAAAAGGAAGGAAACTTACTTGGACGAGGAGGTCCATCCCGCCTTCGTATACCTTCACGTCCCCGAGCCTCTTCAGATAGGCCCTATCTTTGGCCGGCATGGACTGGGCCAGCACATCGTGGCCGAGCCTCTTCAGATAGGCCCTATCCTCGTGATTCAGCTGTTCTGCTCCATCACATCTCTTGTGTGTTTCAGCCGCAACACCCATTGTGACCGTCTGCTGACGCCTTCCGCCATGCACTTGTCGTCACCACCGCCTCCGCCTTCATGTCGCCACTTGATGCTCCTATTATTCCTCTTCTTCATTTATGTTTGATGTAAGGCGAAGCGGGTGGCAACGAAGAGGACCGTATGCGAACAAAATCGTTGCGACTTCCAATTGGCGACGATTTGGGATCGCTGCAGCCGGCGGGGTGAGGGCGTGAGGCTAGGGATTGGGAGGGTTGATTGGGCTGTGGGATCTATGCGACGCTAGTTGGATCTGATTGTGGAGCCTTGAGTTCGCAGGGTTGATTGGGTGACAGGTAGGGTTACAGGCGGTGGTTGGGGTGTGTAAGCAGGGGTGGTGCAGGGGTGGGTGGACCGCGTTGGGCAGTGACGGGCTTCATGGACTGGGTAATTGGCATCCTATGGGCTTCATTTCATTGAATAATAGTTCAAATTTATTTATTTCTACCGAACCGAATAAGCGGGTACCAAAAATCGGTACCCATTCAAAGAACAATTCAGTTTTGGTTTTGGAAATTTGGCAAACTGATATATCGGTTCAGTTTGCATATGAGGTAAATCGGTTTGGGTCCCAAACCGAATCCAGCCCTAGCGGCGGATCATATTAGTCATCTGACGGAGTCATTCAAAAAGATGGGAGAACTCAACCTGAAGCTTAACCCAGCAAGGTGTACATTTGGTGTATCATCCGGTGAATTCTTGGGCTATATCATCGGCGAAAGAGGGATCGAAGCAAGTCCAGGACAGGTCAGACCATTCTTGACATTGAATCACTCAAATATGTCAAAGATGTACAGAGGTTGACATGATGGGTTGCGGCGCTAAACCGATTCATATCCAAGTCATTGATGAGTCGATTGACACAATGAATCAAGATGTGAAGTGTAAGCTCTTTCAATTTTTCGACAAGTTGTTGTTGAATAGGTCGACATATGCATCATTCGCCTCAACTTCTTGAAAAGGGGACAATTGTTGGAGCAATAATTTGACAGCTTATTCTATATTTAAGAGACTTGACCGCGACAATTAATGACACATTTATTAGGCTTAATGCTAGCTAGTTATGATAATTGTTTTGCATGGATTATTGCGGCTATTTATGTAAATAAGGCATGAATTACTCAAATGAGTTGACTGATGTTAATGCTGACTTAATGACGACTTTGAATGTCATCATAACGATCGAAATCGTCAATAACGGATAAAAGGGGATTAATTATCTCTTTTATAAGTAGAACTGAGCTTTATTATTGTAAGGGTAGGCTCCTGAGTCGAATTACACACTAAATTACATTCTATTTTGCTCACTTGACATCTTTCTTGTTGTTCTTGTCATCTTTCTTAGTGTTCTTGTACGAGATCCGATCAATATAAAATTTCCCTTTTTATTAGTTTTAACTTATCAAAATATTGATTAAACAAAACCCCAATTATCAGCTAAAATTAAAGGAAGTGTCACCTTCATGTTCATATTATCTTTCATCAAGTTTATTGTAAGATTTATATCTTAGTCAACTTTTGTTTTGAAGTATCGGTGGTGAATACTTATAGAAAAAATGATGTGTATATTACTAACAAAATTTCTCCGAATAGAAATACAACTAATTATGTTTTCTAGACAAAAATATGACTAGTCACTTTGTACGAATAACTGTACAAGAGTCATCATATTAAGTCACTAGGAAATAGTCACTAAATATGTAACTTTTTTGGAAAAATTTAAATTAAGTCATATTTTTATCTTTTCAATTACATTTCATAATATTCATGGAAAAATCCCATACATATAACATTGGTATCATGTGATACGCCAAGCCATGTGATAAAGTTTGGCTAAGGTTCACATACCACACACCCTAGAGCACACGAGCGACCCAAATGCATCCAACTACACCCATTTACTGGCCCCTGGGCATGGACTGGGTCCGGGTAGATTGGACTAGACCGGGCCGAACCGGTACCTGACCAGTAACCGGATCGGCTGGCCGGCGATCACGATCTTGGACCACTCGGGCTACATAAATGGGGACCGGGCCGGGTGGTCCCGGGCTCGATTCTGGTCCCAACAACAATATTTTAGAAAAGTTTTTTAAATGGAGGGTGGTGTTGGGGGGCATATAGCCGTTGGCAATGGCCATATAATGGCTATATGACCGTTTAAGGGGGGTTGCGGGCATATCGGAAGGTCGGGGAAGGGGGGGGGGGGGGGGGGGGGGGGGGTAAAAACTATAAACACCCATATTTCTCAACATTTTCCTACACTTATTCTCCAATTCTCCCTACTCTCGAATAATCATCTTCATACTCTCCGATTCTCTCTACACAATTATATAATCTTATATTTACTTATATTTAAATATATTATATCTATTTATACTTGTTGTAGACTTATATCTGCTTATATTTAAATATATTATATCTACTTATATTTACATATATTATATGTACTTGTATACTTATTATCTACTTATATTTACATATATTAATTATAGAAATAATTACATGACTAAAATAAAGTTTGTTTACAAAAATATGACTAGTAACTAGAGTAGTAATGGAACCATAGTAACTTACATTCAATTTTTAAACTTAACTTATCATGACACTAGATTGTAGTGACTATTAATCATATTTGTGTAAATAAGTTTTATTTTGGTAATATTTTTGAAAATAACATTATTATATCCACTTATATAGTAAACATATATATTAAAGTATTAAATATAAGTATACTACTCATCTTATAGTAGTATACTTATATATTATAATATATTAACATTATATTATATATTAGTTACTTTAATTATACTTACATTAATTTATTAAGTATAGTATATACTTATAGTTTATACATTTATTTGTGAAAATTATAAATTAATACAACACACACACACACAACGTTATTCTCATTTTAGCCATATTCTCATTTTACGTTATTCATATTTAAATATTTCTTGAGTTCTCATTTACATAATTCTCATTTTAGTTACATTTTAATATTAGTTGCATTTTAATTGCATTTACTATACTCACATTTTAATATTTGTTACTATACTAGTTACATTATCATATTAGCCATATTTGTTAGTTTGTTTTTTTACATTTTAGAACTTGATACATAAAACTATTAGCCACATTTAATAATACTCACATTATGATATAAAATTTTGTCACATTTGAATATTAGTTGCATTTTAAGTATTAGTCATATTTAAATATTTCTTACATTCTCATAAGTCATAATACATTATTCTCATATTAGTTACTCCGTATATTTTAATAGTAGTTGCATTTAATATACTCACATTTTAATATTTATTACATTTTGAAAATATTAGCCACTAGATATTAGTGACAATTTAATATTACTTGCAGTTTAAGGAAAATTATCATAAATAGGACTAAAAACGTTTGTATATTTCAAAATAGGACTATCATGCTTTAATTCCCAAAATAGGATTTTAATTACTGACATGTTTTGGCAGTACCAGACTTTAAACATGGCAGTATTTTCTAAACTTCACAGTAATTACTCCTATTTTTAAACTTTTTTACTCCTATTTCAGGAATTCTACCGAATTTTAATTGTACTCACATTTAAATATTTGTTAGAGTTTAATATTTGTTACATTTTAAGATGTCACAACCTAGATATTCTGTAGATTTGGGTAACCTCAAACACAACCAAAAGAAGTAGATTGCTTAAGAACATCCTTCTTCCCAAGACAAAGGTAAAAGACATGTCGTGTCTTCTTCTCAAAGCCAGAATGATTTTGAGATGATTTACAACCGGAGAGATGCGATGTTCGATGAGCAACTGGCTGAATTATTGGCCCAAGGACATGACCAGTTTTACCATCAACAAGACATTCCTAAGATTGACGAAGAGCTCGGGGATGACGAGGAGGAGGAGGAGCCAGTGACAGCCCAAGAGGAACAAGGTGGCAAGGAAACCCCTGGCGAGGAGGAAGAAGACGGCGGTCATCCCAACCTCATAAAAAATCCAAATCTCTTCTTTTTGAATAAGGTCAAAACCCCGACCGACAACAACTGATTTGCAACTTGCAAACATTGTAAGCAAGTAATGAGATTGGGGGGTGTCGATGGGATACGACAGTGCTCATAGGCATTTGAAGGCCCGGCGGCCGACACCACATGAGTGTCGTGAAATTGATAGGTAAGGGGATGCAAACACAGATATAGTGGTTTGCACATAATCAACTCATTGGTAATTTCATTTATGATGATGCGAAACATTTAACTACTATGTCTGAATTAATATTTGAAGAAAGTTTGCCTTTTTTTTTTGAAAATCTTGCTTGACGTGTTTATGCTCAAGGTTTTTTAAATCCTCAATTTCAAAACTTTAGTCGCAAAACAATTAAAAAAGAAGTTACTAGTAGAAAGCAATATTTTTTGGAAAATGATAAAATAAAAACATTTTTCGCAAACTTTTATGAACGTGTTAGTATTTGTAGTGATATATGAGAGGATACGTATCATCATTTGTATTATTTGGATGTGACTACACATTTTATTGATGATAATTGACAAATGCATAAACGTGTTATCATTATTCGAGAGTTTAATGACCGACACACCAGTGATAATAAAATATTATCATTAAGTGTATTAAAAGAATATAATTTGATTGATGATGTGTTTGCTATTGATTTTGATAATGCTAGTAATAATACTGCTGCTATAACTAGATTGCATGAATTGTGTGGTTAATTTATGCGTAAAAGATGATAATTTATGCTGCTATAACTAAATTATTGAGTATTAATTTAGGGTAATACTCAACTTAAACTACAACGACGTGATTAATTGAAAGCTAAACGTGTTAGATATTGTGTTTTTCCTAAAGATTTGTCTATTCGCTAGAATAATTATAAATTAATGTATATACTTCTTATATTTAAGGACCATTTTTCTGCTTTTTTAAAAGCAACTTATGACTATATTATAGAACCGATTGAGATTGACACTATGGAAAAAATTTGAACCGTTTTGGTTCATTTTCATAAAGCAACTCAAACCTTTTCTCATGTTTATACACCTACGGCAAACCTATTTTTTGTTGAAATTGACGTTGCTTTTAAAGAATTTTCCGAAACCCCTTACGTTCATTATTTTTTGTGATTTCATGAAAGAAAAGTTTTTAAAATATTATGCCTTCATTCTGCTCATATATGGTATTGTCTTTGTTCTTAGGATATTTTTACTTGGACTGTTTTCAGTCACGGACCAGACTAGACCAGACTTGGACAAATATAAAATACACAAAGACTAGACGTTTATCAGATCAGATCAGACCATACAAGAAAATTTCAGTCCAAGTAAAAACATCCTTGATCCTCGTTTCAAAGTTGCTAGTCATCAAACATGTTTAGAGTACTAATATACTTGTTTCTACGATCAATTTCCTATGTGCGAAGATAAGCACATAGATCATCAAACGCAATTCAACGAGGTTAGTAACTTATTTCATTATGTATTTAATCAGTTTAATGCTCATTATAGTAACGTACCCCCCCCCCCCCCCCCCCCCCCCCCCCCCCGAAACCAACTTCATCTTAACTCTTAAGGAAAACCACTTTTTAATCTAAAACTGGTAATCTTTTGAAAAAATTAAATCAACTCCTCTTGGCCAAAGCTCGATTAACGAGTTTTGTTTATATCTAACGTTTTCTTGTGAGGTATGAAGAATGTGAAGAGTTCAAGAGTTTGACGTTCTCAAATGGTGGAGGGAGAAAGAAGGAATGTTCCCGATTTTATCGAAGATCCGAAGCAAGTGTTTTCAACAATAACTGTGAAACAAGAATTAAGTGAAACCGACAACGTCCTAACGGATTATAGAACGAGATTGAAAGCACAATCTCTTGAGGAACTCATTTACTTCCACGATTGGTTGAACTGTTGAAGGTCTGACATAGAACTCAAGAACTTTGAATCACCCTACCACCACGGAGCACCACCACTTCTAGGAAGAAATGACAATTATAACAATGGCAGGGATTCCGATGATTAGCAAATTTATATCATGTTTTATGTTATTCTCAAACCTCAATTGTAATTCATATTTAAAATAAATCTACATTTTCTTTTCAATGTCTACTTTTCTTATATAAATTAGGCAACTAAAAAAATACCCAAACCCGACTTGACCCAGACCACCCCGAGAACCACCGGGTACCCGGGACCAGAATTAGGACCTTACCAAACCGAGTCAATACCGAGCTCCAATATTTAAGGATCAGGACAGGCCAGTCCGACCCGAGTCCACCACTGACTGGCTCCCTGGCCAAATGAGGACACACGAATAAAGCAACCAACATCGAACAAGGCTACACAAAATACTAGGTCAACACCGCCATCCATAGAAGTCCCCTCGATTAGTGACACCTCATCCAATACGACGTCCATATCCAAGACAAAATCTCACTCAATGCAAGGAAATAGTGAGGACGAAGACCACAAGCACCTCGAATGTCATAAAGTTAGTTATCGAACGCCACATATCGATCTTTGTAGCAGAGCAAAGCTCTCACCCATAGATTAGTTTACACATGTACATGCATTTAATGCATCTAGTATTGCTTACTAGTATAAATACCCCAAGGTAGATGTAAACGGTTCTGAAATCATTAATATCAGATATATTTCTCTAATTCTCTCTAACGCTTAGTTCTCCTTTTTTTCTACAATACCAACATCGTTTGCCAGTTAGATGTCACCATCATTCACCCTCCATTGGAGGGGGTATGGCGGGGTCTAGTTAATACAAAAACAAGGAAAAAGAAAAATGCAAGCCTCTGATTTATCTAATAGGCAAGAAACCATGCTGAGAAATAAAGATCTCAAAAGCTTGCATCCTTTCACCTCTTGCCAAACCATTACAATCATAAGAAGAAATCTCATTAATGTTAAGATCAATGCAAGCCTTTACAAGCTCTTCACCAACGCGTTTGGCTGCTTCCTGGCATTAAATGAGGTCACACATTGCAAGTTACTTAACACAGCAAAGACAAAGCAAGTCAGAACATGATAAAAAACTGAGAAACTAATAGTTAACTTTTGGGATGAATCGTAAACATAAAAACCTCAATGTGGCTCTTTTGACTGTGCCAAGATTTGTTTGTTCTTGAGTATTAATCGGATCGTTTACTCAATTTAGATTTTTACTGATCCAAATGTAGGATGAATCATAACAAAAATATGCCAAAAGAGTTTGACCTGACACAAAGGATACTTACTATGGTGCTGCAAGGGGGGTCGCCACGAATTGATTTTTGCAGAGTGCTTCTGTAGAACAAACATTTCTGGTTTTGATCATCTACCAGCATAGCATACAGCTGCTTATGTGAACAGAACACTGAGAGCCTTGGTTTTGCCGGGGTACCATTGTACTAAACAAGAAATATTGTGAGCCATCGGAGATACATATATTTACGCTAAAAGTCCTCTATTTTCGCTGAAAACGCTAAATCGTAGAGATAAGGCTAAGTATTTGTGACACTCATATCTTGCTGTGTGTTTATCCGTTTGGAGCGTATTATATCTCCTTGAAAAGATAGATCGGAGCTCTAAAGCTATTGTTCCAACTTTATTTACAATGCATTAATTAAAAGTTACAGATTAATTAGGAGCCAAAGATTCATTATTTTTTGGCTTGAGATTATGATGGAATAAAGCAAAATGACTCACTAAACTGTCTGCGCTTCTTTGTTATGAAGCAACAGTCAGTCTATGCAATTTTGGACGAGGTTTTCACTATGGGTCATCCGAAAACAGTCTCTCTGTGCTTTAGTACAGGGGTAAGACTGCGTACATCCGACCCCCCCTTACCTCACCGTAGGTGGGAGCCTTTTGGCACTGGGGTAAATGAAAATGAATGATATATATAGGCTAGAGATCAAATAAAAAGAGGTTCCCCGTGCAAAGTGAAAACACTTGCACTTTTTACTCACCGCGTTGCACTTCTGCGTATTTCTGTTGCACTTTTTCGCGGTGGCAAAAAATTTCGTTTTAATTACGAAATTGTCGCCGCGTTTTTGATCAAATTTATTTCACTGTTGGCTCATTTTGAGCCATTAGATCTGAAAATGAATGCACGAGATTAATTCTCACTTTGCATGATAAGACCTTTTTATATATATATAGTAGCGATCGTGTCAGGTCGGCCTGACAGGACTCGTCATCCGGCCGAGGCCATCAAAAGCACTTCCTCGTGGAATTTTCGATGAAATTTTTTGAGCATGTTCTACATCAAGGCTAGTTTATCTATACCAAATTTCAGCTAAAAATTCAATCAAGAAGGCAGTCAAATAAATTGTTGAAACAAACTGCGCTATATATATATATATATATATATATATATATATATATATATATATATATATATATATATATATATATATACAACGCAGTTTTTGTAAAAAATTTATTTGAATGCATTTCCGGTTGAATTTTTAGCTGAAGTTTGGTATGAATAAACTAGACTTGATGAAGAACATGCTCAAAAAAATTCATCAAAAAATTCCATCGGGAAGGACCCCAAATGGCCTCGGCCTGACGGAACCTCCCTCAGGCCGGCCTGATATGACCTGTCTTCTCTCTATATAGAGAGAGAAATATTCCTCTCCGGAGTTCTGAACAGGAATCGTCGTCCGGACGGCGGCGTTTCGGCCTCTTCCGGTTGATTTTTTTGTTGAAATTTTTATGGCATGTTCTTCATAAAGTCTAGTTTATCCACAAAAAACTTCAGTTAAAAATTCAATCGGGAAGGCTGCAAATAGTTTTTGGAAATTAAATGCGTTTTATATGAATATTTTGGGCGCAGTTATCTTCGAAAAATCATTTGACGGTCTTCCCTATTGAATTTTTAGCTGATTTTTTTTGAGGATAAACTAGACTCGATGAAGAACATGTCATAAAAAATTTCATCAAAAACTTCCATCGGGAAGGGCCCCAAATGCCTCCATCAGGAAGGCCTGACCGGAAGATTACTCTCTCTATATATATGTGAAGTAATCATCACCTCAGGTAATTCTGACGTGAAGCCCCATCCGAACTTACGTATTAGAGGGCCTTCCCGGTGGAATATTTTGATGGAATTGTTTGAGCGTGTTCTTCATCAAGTCTAGTTTATCCACAGATCATTTAAGCTAAAAATTCAATCGGGAAGGCAGTCAAATAATTTTTGGAAGATAACTGCGCCAAAATATACATATAAAAACGCAGTTATCTTCCAAAAATTATTTGATTGCCTTCCCAATTGAATTTTAAGCTGAAATTTGGTGCGCATAAACTAGACTTGATTAGTAACATGCCCAAAAAATTTCATCAAAAAATTCCACCAAGAAGGTCCTCTGATAGGCATGTTCGGACGGAGCTTCTTGTCAGAACTACCTGAGGTGATCTTTTTCCTGTATGTGTGTGTGTGTGTAGAGAAGTGATCTGGTCTGGCGCGTCTGACCAGAGGTGTCGTGCGGACTTGCCCATTTGAGAGCCTTCCCATTGGAATTTTTTGATGAACTTTTTTTTGCATGTTTCTCATCAACACTCGTTTATGCATACCAAATTTCAGATCAAAATTCAATCGGGCAGGCAGTATGTTTCAAGAATTTATTCGACTACCTTCCCGATTGAATTTTGAGCTGAATTTTGATATGGATAAACTAGACTTGATTAGGAAAATGCTCAAAAAATTTCATCAAAAAATTCCATCAAGAAGGTCCTCAAACGGGCAAGTCCGCACGGCAGCACGGCGCATCCTGTATGTATGTATGTATATATTTATGTATGTATGTATTTATGTATGTATTTATGTGTATATATTCAAGAAGGTCATTCCTCTATGTATGTATGTATTTATGTATGTCTTTATGTGTATATATGTGTATAATTGTTTATGGCAATGGATCCAACGAAATATCTAGCCATTGTCTGGGTGACAAAGTGAAGTATTTAAAGATATCAAACTCTTAAAGTTTGGCAAGTGTTAAAACCAGTCAGGTAATTTGGATTGTTTTTACCAGTAAATTAATAAAATCTTAGTATCAAAATCTTTTCAAGCGTAAAAAAAAGTTAAGGTTTGATGTTAGAGAAATCTTAGCTAGCTTCTACAGTTCCAAAGGAGTGTCACTTGGTGGAGTTCTCTTCACCTTGTTAATTTGTTTATCATTAATTTTATTCTGATAACATTATAAAGATTTAGATGGACCATCAAACCAGACCAAAAAGATTCAAACACTACAACAGATGATACTCTTGTTGTCTGTTAATTAGCTTTGCCTTTTCACGATTTTAACGCGCACATTTTGATCATTAATATATTCAAATACATATCTTCAAATATGTATTGCTAAAATTATGAAAAGTTATGTTAAAAGTACATCTTTATACAAATCTAACAAGATCCCACATATAATTTCTTAATATAACCATACTGACTTATGGATGCAGGTCTGAAGTTGGAAAATTATTTGCTGAAGTGAAAAACTAATGTTTCTAGCTTTTGATTCGAAACTTTTCACCCTAGATTTCTTGAACCAAACCTATCCTTGACCAATTTATTCATAAAATCCATTGCACTTCAAAACAGTGCCTCATACCCTTTAACCGAAGTCTACATTTTTCATTCTGTTAGCTTTTAAGGTTCAGTAGCCAGTCTTACGGTCATCAATCCAAACACTATCCTTCAGTTTCATCTTGTTATGCCAAAATAACCTAATTCATGATTGATCTTTAATTACGTTTCCACATAGAAAGACAGAAAAAAAGGGAGGATAAGAAGCAACCGATTCTCACCTTTTTTCTTAATCTTATGTTCCGAACCTTTGAATTTTCTGTCCGAGTATTGGCCCTTGATGTGGCTTTTACAACCAATTTATCCAAGACTAAGTCTGCAAAATGTGCTTCAAAGGGAAGATGGAATGAACAAATAGAGCCATAAACTAATTAGATGAATCTGGTAAATCAAAGATGCTGAGACTCACTTCTGCTTTGCATGGAAAGGACATGGGAGAAATTCATACATGTTCCGAAGTGTGGACTAGTTCTGAATATGAGTGATTTGACTCCAGCAGTGACAAATGTCACAGATTCAACCACCATTTCCAGAAGATTCTTTGTTGCATGTGAATTGTGAAATAACTGCTAACAAATGAAAACATTATCTTTCAAGAATTTAATCAAACATCTAGCATGCCTGATTTATTGAGAGGATGATAAGGAAGTGTAAGTTTCTTGCATGTGTTTCCCTTTAGTGGAGATTCGTCTTCTTTGACAAAAAAAACATAGAATGCAGGGGAGTACTCCGAACTTTTTGCAAATGAGCAATTATTCAACAGATTTTTTTCCCAGTTATTCCCAATTCTGGATACTCCAGGTTGCCACGGGTTTAAGAAATGCAGCAGAAACAGAAAAGGCAGTTGAGTAGATAAAAAAGCATTCATTCTAGCGGTAGAACAATTATCATACTACCAGGAACTAGCAAGATCAGATGAAAACAACAAATAGGCAAGGCAGAAGGCGAATGTCTACGCTAAGGGTGACTGGTTAGAACCAATTGTCCCAAGCTAAATTTCAGATTTCTAAAACACAAAACACTAGTTCAATGTATCTTCGGTAATTTTCTTTTTGTATATTTGGAAGAATTAGATGAGCTTCTAAATATAAAACCACAAATTTTGTACAAAATATCAAAATAAATGGACTTCTTTCGCAATTTCATTCCACTCCGATCCTCCAGACTTGATCTGAAATAATACATAAAAGTAAACAAATATGTACACCATCAGAGATCAAGATTGCATGACTCTCCTACAAAAGCCCCTACACCATCCACCAGGTAACCGCTGCTTAATGCCTTTTTTGAGGGGGGGCTTAAACAGTAAACACATGCAAGTATGCAACCAATGCAAAGCTCTCATAGTGGGAAGCGAGTTATCATCTAATCAGCACAATTGTTCGGCCCCCAAAATTCTAGCATCTTTTCATCATCCTTTAAAATGTATCCTTTAGCCCCCGGGGTTTACTCTGCAACAAAAGTTCAAGAAAGCAATGTTCATACGTTGCATCTGCATTCGCATGTCACTCTTTTTTATTATCAACCAATAATGCGTAGTAACTATAAATTAACTGGGGACAATTTGCAGCCAAAATATCAATTGCCCATTTAGCAAACCAACAAAATAAAACTGCACTGAATAAGTTGCTCTCACGTGTTCCTTTCACTTCTGTTTGTTCCTTCTTAAACTTCCTTCATCCCAAAGTGCTTGGTGCTTAGCAATAAAAAATTGTCCAATGAAAATAATTTTAGGAATGACAGAATGAGATGCAATTTTTCCCTTACTGCCTTTCAAATTTGCTCATATTAACTTTACCAACATTAAATGCTTTTGTACTTCAATAAGAAATAAAATGCATTTAATGTTACACATGAATAAGAATAAGAATAAGAATAAGAAGGTCATTTTATAAGGTTTCTTTTCTTAATACAAGTGGGTATTTTTTCCAGAAACCTCTGTGTTTAGGAACTGAAGTGGTAGAAAGAAACTAATTATCACTTAAGGGGCACACTTCTCAATTTCTGAAATCTCTACTGTTTATAAGGAGCATACTAGTCTTTTTTTACATGATCAATTATCACTTAATTTGTGCTACTTCCAAAATAAGGCTCATGGTCTGTATTATGAGCCGTTAAATATGCTTGAACTTAGAAGAACGAAATATTATGAACGATACAGTTCTTCAATTAAAACTTAAAAGGAAGCAAGAAAGTTCATTTAGAAAGAAATATTATGAGCCACAAAATTCTTTCCTTAAAAGGAAAGAACCTTACATTGGGACAAACAAAAAAAGTAAGAGCCATGTCTTGGGAGAGAGAATACAATCTAATTTTCTCTTAATGAACACTTAATTAATTAAGAATGTTGAGTATGTGTCATTACCTTACTGGTCGCATCTTCCACCTTCCAACCACTCTTCCAATTCCGCTTCCCTGGTTGCCCTAAACTCCTCAAACTTACTTGAAAAGGACAGCAACTGATCAGTACTAGCCTTTGCAAAAGTTGGTGAAGACGGCACTTTGGTTTCAAGTTGAGCCCACTTGAAGCTACTAGCTTTTCGCCTGGCTGATTTCAATACACTAGACAGATAACTGCTGTTGTTATCACTGCCATCCAAATTGCTGTTTGTGCTAACACTCCCAATCCCAAAACTGCCCCTGGGGATAGTTATATTTAATAATCCTTTTTTTGGTTGGCTTGCTGTCATGACAGAAAGGGAGTATTTGATGTCTTTGTTCATCTCTTCAGCAATCGAAAAGCCAAACGCTTTCATTGATCTCATTACTGTTATAGAATCCTCTAAATCTTCCATATGTAAAATCACCTCATGAGATTTCTCCACCACATTCTTGTTAAGGTTGACCAGGTTGGGGATTGCGTTGTGGGTATGTTGTTGGATGTAGAAAAGCCCCACCGATGGTTCATTTGCCAGATATTTTATCATGTCTCCCAAGTTATTAGTTATATCCACAAAACCATCCACCATACAAAGCTCATGCATCCTTTTAAGGCCAAAGGCTCATCATCACTGGCAAATTCAATGACAGAAAGTGAGAGCCAAAAGTTTCCAACCTGCAGCTATGTGATGGTGTAACCTAAGGTTCTGTTTCGTGACGTTTTTGTTTTTGTTTATTTTTGTTTCACTTCTCTCAAAACAGGGAACCCGAATATGTGTTTGTCAATCGTATTAAAAGAAAATTTAACAAAACATTTTTCCAATTCTGCTGCAGTTGCAAAACATTGAGAATTGTTACAAAAATCATACTAGTATATGTTTGCTATAAATAAAATAAATGACATATCCAGTCCGAATCTGCTACAAAAGAGAGTTGAAAATAGAAAATATAAAGCACAAAGTATGATATATTATTAACAAAAATAAGAATAATAAACAAACTATACATTTTCCGAGGAAGCTTATTAGACTATCTGTTAGTGCTTAAACCTCTCTTACCTCCTACTACAAATTGCCTCCACCAGAATGATTGTTCACCATTATGACATTTTATTTATTATTCATATATTTTTTAACCCTGATCTTTGTCAAGTTTAGATAATTTTCTAATTAAAAAACTGTCTATAATATCTATGTGAATAGTGAGTAGATATGAATGAATCTATCTACCTATTAACTGATTTCTTTTGTGGATACGATACAGCCGAATAACTGTGAGAGTTAAAAAGGGGAAAAGATAGTCAAGTAGCTGTAGAAGCAGAAAATTAGCTGTGATATCAAAGATTCTTGGCTGTACGAATTAAAGGATGGCAATTAGATACTACGCTTTTTAGCTATTAGTTATGGATTATTAGATACAGGAACAACTATTTCTACATTTTAATCATTAATTAATCACAACATTTTTTGGGAGAATTTTTAATAAGTAAAAATTGAAAATAGTACTTCATAGTTCATAACAGTAATAATGTACGTGGTAACAGAAATAGGGAGTTGTAAATTTCAAGTTATGTGACACGCATAAATCTTTGCTAGGAGTCTCAAGCATCAATGAACTGAAGTAGGGTGCTTTGCTTAAGTATAATGCTTCAAGCATCCTTCACAGCCAGTGATATGGAAGTACAGGACCTTTGACATCTCTCTCTCTCTACATGTGTGTGTGTGCAATTACATCATGAAACCTGACCAAACACATCGCTGTAATATTACCTTACAAAAATGTATTGCAGTATAAGTAACCAGCGTAACATTGAAATAAGGAGGATCTCTTTTATTTGAAGTAAAAACTAACAAAAGCCATTCAAATACCGAAAAAAGTTACGAAGACAAAAAGAAGCCTATTATTCTGTGCTAAGAAAGCCTTCTGAATTTGGTAAAACAAGTTCTAAGCATGTAAATCCCAAAAGTTCATATTTTATTACGCTAAACGCAGAAGTGAGTCATTTTCAGAAAGGGCACCGTTACAGGAGTAGAATGTGAACATTTTTTTGCTCAAGATGGATATTTCTCTAATTCTGAAAATGTCATATAAACATCATTTTGGACATTCTTAACCTCCATAAGCCAGTCAGTAATACATACATACCCTTCCTAGCCAAAAAAACAATGGCTAAGTTCTAGCCAAAAATGACAACATTCTTCAACAATAATGACATAACTATTAGAGACAACACAGTCCTAATTCTAGGAAACCAGAGCTGAAAGGAATACCACCACAAAATCAGTGTTCTAACCACCCTAAAAGTAAATATCATTTCTAATGTTCATAAGCAGCACAGCGCAGCACTACTGCAGCAGTATAACACAACATAAGGTATAATATAAAGATGGTTGGATGGTTAGAACACACACCGCACTCTCATATTCTACAGGAGCTTAGATGCAGGGCAGGTCCCAAGAAAATGCAGACCTTGTGCAATAAAAAAATTGGGCCTTCATGTCCCAAGAAAATGCAGACCTTGTGCAATAAAAAAATTGGGCCTTCATGTCCCAAACAAATAAATAAAGCAAAAAATAAAGATGAAAATAGTGATGAGTTACCCAAAACTTATGTCAAAATACAAGGTACTGACGAACTATTAATCGTAAACCCAAAAAAAACTTATAGTTGTACCAATTTGTTAAATACAATTAGTTCCATTACTTAATCAAATAAATAGCAACCTCTTTGTTAAATTGGATTATAAATTATTCAGGCCTAATAAATAACTAAGACAAGAAACTCAATTACATAATAAGCAACAAGATTAACAATACATGAGAAGTTTAAAGATTAATAATTTATAATTTAAGAGAGAAAACTTTACCTGGTTCAGCGAGTCTGCGAGAGCCGAGCGGAACCCCCGATTCAACAGACTGGAGGCATACGGTAATCCTCCTCGACTTGTCCGGCCGTGGTGGCGGCCTTCCTTTGTCACTTGCAGAGCCAATTGCCGATTGGGGGATTAAGGAAAGGTATCGATAAACCAATTGAATTCTAAGGCCTTCCTTTGTCCTTTGTCCATAACAATTTTATTTGTTGGGAAAACTATCAAATAGTTACCTGTACTCTGATATATCGGCTCATATATCCTACACCCGGGCGTATGTACACCCGACACAACTGAGGAAGAGAGTCCAATAACTAATAAAGGCTAAAAAAAATTCGGTGTCATTTTTGTAATTTAGGCGAAAAATCATGACTTTCGCTAAATGGGCAATATTGTAACTTTAGTGAGCATTCAACCTATTTTATTGAGTATTAGGAGGCTAACAATGAGTATCACGATCTCTACTTATCTTCTAATTTTTGTTCTTTTTCTTATTTTTTATTTTATAAAAACTTATTAAATTATATTTATAACTCACTCCTATTAATTTGAATATACGAATCCAATGTAATATGATACTTTTGAAATATGCATTGATATGACATTTTATAAATGAGCATAATATAAATACCAAATGAGCATACATAATTTACAAAGTGCACATTGATATGAAAATCGTAAGGTTTGTTAGATTAACATCATGACATTTGAATTGAGCATCAAACCTCACCTATTGAGATGAAAATCACGGGTTTTGTTAAATGAGCATTAATGTACTTTTAATGAGCATCAAACATATTCTGTTGAGTATTAGAATTCCAATATTAAGCATTGTGAATTTTGCTTCATAACTTCTGATTCACTCTTTGTTTGTTATTTTATCTTTTATAAAAACTTATTAAATTATATCTATAATCAAGTCTTATGAATTTCAATATGCGAATCTAATATAATGTAATAATGTCATTTTAAAATGAGCATACAACCAAAACCGAATGAGTATACACAATTTACAAAATGAGCATCGAAAATTTCAAAAACTCATTTCAAATCTCCAATGAGCTCAAATGTTCATTAATGTTAAATAAATGCACATTTACTTTAAATGGTATACTCAATATCGTATAACACACAATTCATTTTAAAAACCTCCATGAGTACTCATAACTCATTTTAGAACATTATATCAATACACATTTCATGTAAACATTATACTCATTTGAGTATAAGATAAAACTCATCCAAAAGTATTATTTGCAAATACCCTTAATATGATTAATTCTTTTACTCAATTATGAGTATATTTTATAATGAGAAATATTAAGAAAATTTATTTATAATAAGTAGTTTTTATACAAAAACATTAAACAATGATATAATTCATAATTCATCATGATAAGAATGAACATTCACTTTGGAAATTTATAAGGGAGATGAGAATATCCTCATGGGGTAAATTTGAGCTAGCTATTTCCTGTTTCTCAAACATGACGGTAGTGCTGCAAATTTTTTGGATCAAAAACCTTGCTCACCAAAAACCCTGGTTCAGGCACAGCTTCTGGTATTTTTCTTTTAATTTTTTGGATATTTTTGAAAATCGGAGTTACTATTAATCGTCTTTCTCAGATGTTTTCAACGGCGTGCCCCTCTTGTGATACGAAATTCAAACACATGAACCACTTCGATAAAAAATGAAACACATGACCCTATCTGAAAACGGGCTCAACAACAAGTATATTTTTTGTACTTTTCCCTAGAAAAAATATTGGTACCTGAAGTATTTTATAATGCACAATTTAAAGAAATATTTTACTTATAAAAGAAGGTTAATTTTGTTTATTGAACGGAAGGAAGGTTGATTTGAAAAAGGGAAAAAATAATGGAAAAGGTCTTTAAGACAAAAGGCAAAAAAAAAATCAAAAGAATCTACGTATGAAGGAGAAAAGGAAGGAAAGAAATATGGCAAGGCTGGGAAAAGAGAGATGGTGTGCCGCAAAGAAGAATACGGACCAAGTAATAGTCTGATAATTATTTACACCCGGGTGTACCATATAAATTGCCCTAATATACTACCTCCGTCCCTTAAAACTTTGCAAAAGTTGACCGACACGGAAAATAATAAAGTAAAAGTTGTGTGGTTGAGGTTTGTGCAGAGGAGAGAGAAATAATAGAAACCACAAAATAATTGATTAAATGGGAAAGTGATAAAGTCTTTTGGGACGTCCCAAAAAGGAAAGATGACAAAGTTTTAAGGGACGGAGAGAGTACTACACAAAAAATGAATTGAATTCTCATACTATTAAATCATTCAATCAAATCCATCAACTATTAAAAGAAATCAATTAGACATTTTATCGGACTGATTGAAATTTTTGCCAGTAACTATTGACCTGAATGCCAACATTTGTTTTTTTCTCTTTTTTTGAAAGAAAAAGACTTACTTAATAATGAGAGTAACAGGAGACAAAACAATACAATAGCTCAAGACTACACCGGTGTGAGACATAGAATTGACTAGTCTTTGAGAACCTGTCAAATTCGCTAGTCTCACATCATGATAGTTTAATCTAACAGCATCATTGAACTTGCAGCTAAAATGTGAGATAACAAAACAAGAACTCTCTTAAAATAAAAATAACAAAATAATCCAAGCGTCCCAGTTTTACCCCCCACCAAGAAGGAAAAAGAGGTTTGTGCTTCCACCTCCAAAGGAAGCATTATGATTTTACCAGCTTTGGGAAGATGATTCATGAAGATTCCTTGGAGACTTGCATTATGCTAGGATGCAATGCAAAAGAAGAAAACCATGAACTTCTTGAAGAAGTTATTTACTTGCAAGCCAGAGCTCCTTTCAAACATTTTCGACAAAAATTTGAAGATCTTGGAACAAGTAAGTCCACATTAAAATCATCTATTGATGTTCCACCGAAACCATCTCTAAAAACTCTACCGGGGCATCTCAAAATATGCATTTATTGGAGATAACTCAACTTTCCCGGTAGTTATTTCTTCTTCACTCACATCTTTACAAGAAGAAAAATTACTACGGGTATTGAGGGAGCACAAAACATCTATTGAATGGTCCTTGGCGGATATTAAGGGTATTAGCCCTTTTTGAATGCACCGGATTTGACCAGTCACCTCCAAAGAAATCATCTCGTTTATGGGTCTTATCTGTATTTTAGGCGGTGTTGTTCTGTGAGCATCGCCTCCTTGCCGTTTTATATCCCTTGCAATCAACTTTCATTGACATTCTTTCATTAGCCTGATTTAAGCTCTCCATTAATGGCCAACAAAATGAACGTCAAGTCCGAGATAGAGAAAAAAGAGCAGTAGAATTCAAGGAACAAAAGCACAAACACGTTCACAATTGGACGGACCAAACCCTCTGCCAGAGAAAACTCAGCTGGATGAAACAAAAATGAGCAGAAAATCAGCCGAAAAGCAATCCCAAGCGATGAGAGGACCTTAATTACCGTAGCACAGGATTAGAGCCTTGCCGAGCTGCTGATGTGTCGTCGCGCCTGACAAGACCATGAAGATGCGTTGCTGCGCGGCTGGTGGGAGTCAATCATTCTCAATTTTCTCTCTCTTTTGTTTTCCCTTTTTGCTTTCTTTCCTTTTTCTCTCTTCTACTCTACCCAAACGCGAACAACTTTCCTTCTTTTCTTACTTTATTGCTTTCTTCTTTCTTTCCTTTCTTTATGTCGTTTCCTTCTTTGTTTCGGCTCCCTATTACCCGGCGAATTCGGCCGCCGTCTCCGACGAGTTCGTACGCTGCATCCGTCTCCGACGAGTTTGTCAGCTGTCTCAAGCGAGTTATAGCCTTTATAGGTGAACCTTTGTCTCTGGCAGTCATCTTTAACTGACTTTAGCGGTCTCCGTATCATACATACAGATGCATTCTCACTTCTTACGATAAACACTCTTCTCATTTGTTTCTTATTCTATATATATAGGGGAGAGTTCCTGTGAGAATGGAGTCTCAGGAGAGAAGTGAGAATACATCTCACACGTTAATTTTGAGTATCTAACGGCACCAAGTTAACTGGTCCACAGATTATACGATGCACTTAATTACATTATAATATGTTCCTACAAAATTGAGTGCACGTGTAACAATTAAGGAGGACATAACTGTAAGTCTAAACTTATGCCTGCGGCATCACAATAGCTAAGAATCCTAGGAATTAATAAGGAGTAACGTACTCTCTTATTCTAACAAATACTTCCTTTTATTTAATTTTATTTTCCAAATTTAGTATTCTCTCACATATGATTATTAGGACAACTAATTTATTTATAAATCTTTATTCGAATAATTGCATTTTTTTGTGTAATCGACTTTTCAAAAAAATGTTTCATTCATCTAGTTTTGTCTATTTGCACATCAATGTTAAATAATTGCATTTTTATTTGAAATATAATGCAATATCAGTTTAATTAAATATTTGAATATTTTTTCACTAATCTCAAGAGAAATGAGGTTTTTATGGAGTTAACTTGTGTGTAACGAACTGCACTTTTATTTTATTAATTTAGACTTTTTATAATATTAACCTACACTTTACACATGAAGTTGTTCACATCCATACATATTTTAAATACAAATTAAAATTGAATGTATATATACAAGGGTGTAAATTATCAACTATCACGTGCATTTTATTTATATAGAAAAGTGCACCATTTTATTAAGTTTCCTGAAGTTTTACATTGACACTCTTTTACAAAATAATATGCACTTTATTGTTTGCATTTCAAATATATACAAAAGTGCACTATCATATATGTCACTTTCTAAAATTTTACATTAGCACTTTTTACAAAATGAAATACACTTTTCTTACAAAAGCATCGTATTTGTTCAATTATGATGGCGTCTTCTGATGTCACCTGTATCCGCAAACAAAAGTAAATTAAAAAAACTAATGAAAAGTGCATGAGTAAAGTATGATAAGTGCATCATAAGTGTAACATAAAATATATCAGTATTATCCTAAACTTAGGTAGATAGCTATGATGCAAGTGTTCCATATTAAACACGTAAATGCATAACATGACAATGTAGGTGCACTAATTATTAGTGCAAATTTAGAAATCTAAATATTATATGAGTGCAAATCCACAAATCTATAAATTGTGCAACAAATACGCCCGAAAGTGCAAGAACAAACATTTAGTATTGCATCCAATTGAATATCCAATATTTATATGAAAGCATGGAATACAAATGTGTGATTGCAATATTAAAATTTGCCTTTGGTGCAGATTAAATAACATCATAGTGCATCAAATAATACATGCTAGTGCACTATTGACACAACATCGCACCTGCAAAAAAGGAAAAAAATTAAAACAAACAAAAGTGAAAACCCAAGTATGATAAGTGCAGGAATAGTTAATTAGAATTAATTAATTATTAAGATAACTAAAAAGATGGATTCAGTGTATGATCAATTCAACGTATGTATACTAAAGTATACTCTCAATATAGTAAAAATCAACATATCCAACACTTCTCAAAAGTCTTTCATAGTAGATAAGGGTGCTGAAGAGACAAAAACAGAGCCTCCTCTATCATCTAGTTTGGGAAGCTTTGATTCTGGGGAGGAAATCTCAGAGGTTGATATATATGCTTCCTGCGCAGGGTGGAGGGGGTAGGAGGAGACGTAGAGGAGAGGTAGGAGGAGATGGAGACGGTTAAGGAAATTGAGAAAGAAAATAAGGGAAGAATTAATTTTTAGATCCTAAACAATCGTGTATGGTTCTAATTTGGAAGAAGAATATGAGAGAATGACCTACTTACCCTTACACGTATGATCAAATTAGAAGGAACACTCTTTGAATCCAATGGTCTTGATTAGTTCTTATTTCTCTCCTAAGATTGTTTTGATTTAGTTCTGATTTATTCTTATTTCTCTCATAAGATAATTTTCTCATTTGAACACACACACACACACACACACACACACACATATATATATATATATATATATATATGTTCAAATGAGAAAATTATCTTATGAGAGAAATAAGAATAAATCATAGCCGTTAGATTAACACATTTTTTCAAACTACCGTGAACATATGCAAAAGGCCTTTTTGTCATTTCATCTATGCATTAGTTGGCTTCAAAACTAAGCTCCTTAATTGTTTTGGCACTACTTTGACCAATTGATAGTACATTAATTATTTCTTTCTTATTTTATGGGTTTTCTCCTTTTATTTTTTGACGTGTTACCATTCTAGTATTATTTTTTATTCTTCTTCAATGCTATGAAACCACTCTCTTTTTGTGTGATGGTATGCTCTTTAGTAAGTAGTAGTTTTTTAAAGTATAATGTTTTACTTTGTGACAATATATATTTTTTAAATAATTTTTATCTTCAACTCTTTAATTATCTTTTGCTCTCTAATTTGTTTCCAATGTTGATGATATAAGACGTAATTAGTTTTGCACTTTTGATATTTTTAGTGCATGAATTGTGATATATTTTAAAGACTCTTATATATCAATTTACCTAACACATGAGAGTATTTATTACATGTCACATATCTTGAATTAGATCTTTATCAATTTTTATTGTTCAAAATATGCACTTTTGAGAACATAATTAAGAAGCAAATATCATGACTTTGTCCAACATGTTTGGGAATATACAATAATTATCAAACTATTACTCTATATTTATTAAAACATTCATAAATTAAAGTATAGTGCATACTATATGTGAAAAGTGCATGGTGCACTCAAGTAATGTTTGCAATGCAAATGAATAAAAGTGCATAATTGACTATAGTAAAAAAATATAAGTGCACTTAATTGAAGAATAAAGTGCACGGTATTGAGTTTTCGAGTGCATGACAATGAATGATTTTGTGATGCACCTTTAAAGTGTAAAATGTGCATAGTGTATCATTTTTATTAAATTGTGTATAAAGTTTAATTATGCAACTTAAAAGTTAAAAAATGTAACATTGCATATAAAGTGCATATGATTTAAGTAAAATTCCTTCGAATTAATAAATTAAATATTATAGTGGTATAAAGTTCATTTTTAATTATTGAACTTGTAAGTGCATAACAAGTTAACTAAAAGTGCAAACACCTAAAAAAATAATTACATGTATATCTATATTGCACACATACTGCACATAATTCAAACCTATAAACTAAACCTTCCAACTAAATGTAATTTAATAAAGGAAACCAATCATTGAAGATATACGCACCAATAAGCTTTTCAATTAAGAGCATGGCTCTTTTACAAAAATCTCCTTGACGGTAGTTCTAATTAGAATTTTATTACTCATCATTAAATGTTTCCCATTAATGACACTAATAATGACTTATAGGTGTTGGTTGTTGGCTGATAGCAATTTCTGTTAGCTGATTGATGACAGCTGGTTTAGTTGGTTGTTTTGATCAACTGATAGTATTAGCGGTTTGTAAAATGATGTTTGGTTAAATGGCTGTTTAAATTCAGCTGAAAATTCATAAAATGACTTTTATGGACATATTTTTTTTATTGGTTGCATAGCACGTTATACTTTTTAAATATGAGGATACAAAATTACAAATATTATAAATATTTAAATTATATTTTTAACGCGTATTGTCATTGATGTTATTATAATGTACGACTACTTAGACCATTATTATTTACTATTTTCTCCGTTGCAAATTGAATTGCAAATCTGACTTTTTTATCAAACAGTGTCATTTTATTCACTTAATTAGAATATCAATTCTTAATTAATTTTTAATTTGAATTTTGCAACTTTATAGAGACTGCAATGTAGTTTATAAATATGTAAATTTTAATTATTAAAATTAAACTAATTATTAATTGGCAGGATATAGAGTTAACAATGGTTGACCAAAAAATGTTGACTTTGCCAAACAAATTGGGATAGAGGTATTACATATTAAGAAAATGATAATTGCAAATAACAATTCTTTCACATTTTTCATGTTTTTCTAAATTTATTAATAAATAGTTATATTAACTTAAGTTATGTTAAGAATTGTTGTCTAACAAAAAACAATCATGTTAACCTCAATGTGTCATTAGCCTAATGGCCTAGTACGTAAGAAAATAATGTAAACAGGAAAGGCAAAGGACTACTGAGTATTTTACGGGAAGAAAAATAAATGGGTTGATCAGGAATATTGTGGAAAGGCCAAACCTAAAACCTATATTTCATAGCTTTTTCAATTTTAGCTGTTTGGGATAAAAAGCCAAATGAAAAGGCTATTTAACCAAACACACTATTAGCTGATGAATATAGTCAAAAAGCCAAATCATGGTCAAAACCACCAAAAATTGGATGATCCGCCACCAACCAAACACCCCCTTTAAGTTCATCCGATTGATTATGTGAATGGCTAGATTTTATTCTTATTTCTCTCTTTAGACTCCTTTCTCACATGAACCAATCCCTATATATATGTATCGGTTTTGGTTCAAATAAGAACATGATCTTAGGAGAGAAATGAGAACGAATCTGGACCGTTAGATTTGCTATAAGTGAAATTCAATGTGCATTAGGTGAAATTGAAATGTGCAACACAAAGCGTATGATACAATGTCATTAAGTGAAGCTAAATTGTGCATTAGGTGAAATTGAAATGTGCACTAGGTGAAACTGAAATGTGCAGAATAAAAGTTACGATGTGATGTTATTTTTGTATATTTTATTCTACACATTTCAGTTTCACCAAATGCACAATTGAGTTTAAATTTTTATTCTGCACATTTCAGTATCATGTAATACACATTTCAGTTTCATCAAATGCACAATTCCATTCCACATAATACAATCCAACGGTCCAGATTCATTCTTATTTCTCTCCTGGGAGTCCGTTCTCACCGGAACCACTCCATATATATATACATATATATATATATATATATGTGTGTGTGTGTGTGTGTGTGTGTGTGTGTGTGTGTGGAGCGGTTCCGGTGAAAGGATTCCCATAAGAGAAATGAGAATAAAATCTGACCATCCAATATATGAAATCAAAGATCAAGATCAAGTATAAGTAATGGTGGTAGCTTGGTAATTAAATGGAACTTCAAATGGCAATTCTAATAAGAGTAGTAGCGATTGTAATAATAAGGACAAAATTGTAAAAACCATTACCAATTAATTACGTTGGTTAATGCACTGCAGCCTAACATTTTGGACAACTACGTGATGTTTTCCATGAATAGTGGATTTATTTGAACTTTCATAGATTTTCATAATTAAACATACCATAAATATCAACTTAAATCAGTAAATTGTGTAGTTGCACTTCTATTCCAATCAATTTGCACTTTGAAAGCATGAAGGGTGCACTTGTCCTCAATAAAAGAATTCAAAAATGGTGACTTGCACTACCAATAATGCACATTTGATACAGAATCTATGCAATAATATACGTGTTTTCCGAATTTCTTTAGAAATTTATTAAATGTGCATAATTGAATAAGTACAGGTGCACTTTACTGAAAAGCATAGTAATTAATCTAAAATAATTTATAGATGCACTTTTATTCAAAATCTGAGCATCAATAGTTCCATTCTTTGTTCACACATATTTTATTTTCAAAAATTAAAAGTACATCATAGTTATAACCATTCTTTTATAAATGATTCAATCAATTTTTACACTATAGAGTCAATTAAGTATGCACTTTTCAGTTTTTATATTTAACGATGCACTTATTATTTTATTAGATGCACTTTTATGTGAGAATCAAGGTATGTACATAACTAGTGCATTGGGAATCATATAGTTGTGAAAATAACATCTATGTGCAACTATTATATATCAAAGGTACACAATCATAATATTAAAGTATTAACATATTAATGATATTAACTAATAAAAATATGAACAATAGAGTACCAACATATTTAGGATATTAATCCATAATAATATGAAAAACTCATGGAAGTGGAAGATTCAGTAGTATATATGCTGAGTTGAAGAAAATCTCATCAAATAAAGAATTGAATTGAAAATGAGGAGTATAAGTATAATGATAAAAAGTCAATGCACATGTAAGAATAAGGAAAGAAATCACGCGGCCAATTTGTGCGTGCAAATATTAAATGAAATTGAAATAGATGAATGGCTGCTTTGCCCATGATGCTTTAAACGTGAATAATAATTCAAATGATGAATCTAATGGCTGAGATGTATTCTCATTTCTCACCTAAGATAGGATTCTCATTTGAACCAAAGTATATATGTATGTATATATATATATATATATATATATATATATATATATATATATATATATATATATATATATATATATATATATATATATTCAAATGAGAACAACCCTTAATGTGAGAAGTGAGAACAAATTCTAGCCCTAAAAAATAAGTGATGATCTGCAATCAAATAAATGGTAGTAGAGGGCATTTACGTCTTCCTTTTGTTGGCAATTTAATTGGCCGATTTTTCAGTTCATGTGCTCCGCATGTTCAGTAATGGAAAGAAATAAATTGCATAGTATTATACTAATTGTTTACTTTAGTCTGACGTGTCATTTAATGAGATCCCAATGTTTAAGATTTTCTATTGTTTGGCAATATTTTTGTAAATACGTGGGTTTTCAATTTGGGAAAAGAAAACTAAATTCCATATCATTTAAAATATTGAAATTTATTTTTTACCTTAATTCTCCTCTCCATTTATCCTTAGAATCTTGATCACAAAAAATAAACTTCCCACCTTATTTAAATGCACATTTAAACTTGTTTCTTTCACTTTGGTCCTCTATATTAATTATCTAAAAAGACATCATCACTTTAACTACTACATTATACCTTACTGCACATAGCTATGAACAATCAAATCCTTAATCTCAAAATAATCTAAGGATTTACTAATGCACAATTATAATCCAATGATTTTCAGATGTTCAACATACTTTAAGTCTTAACATATGCACATTTCGCCACTCATATGCATTCGTATAATTCCCTACCACACTATTGCATCACTCAAATGCACCATTCCGAGTTATGTGCCAGATATCGATTCTTGTGCATGATGTATTTGTTGTGATTCTCTATGTCCATACTATGTGCTAGATACGAGTTCTATTATTAACGTATATATATGTATTGTGTTGTAGATAATAGTTGATGTGTATTGTATAATAGTTTAAATGATATGAAATCCTTATGTGTTTGATATTGGTTCTTAATTGTTGTGCGTTAGAAACTATTTTTTTGTGATCGAGATACTTGCCCCGGTGCTTTATATACAAACAATTTGTGAGATACTCCTTTTCGTGTGCATTAGATATTTGTTGTTGTGCATTAGATACAAGTTCTTGTGTGTGTGATAATTGAAGATTCTAGTTGTGGTTTATTTTATACATATAGTACTTATTTTTTTTAAAAAAATATATACATACAATATTGGTATCATTTGAAAAATAAAAAAAGTTGTTTAATTTGATATAATTTTTGATAAAATTGGATTATAATTCAAAAAGTTAAATCACTTTTAAACTAAAAATATTTATATGATTTGAAGATTTTATCTTTACCTACTTTTTTGGAAAGTGGAATCTATAATCGTTCCAACATTAAATGGATTTTATAGAATTACTCTAATACCCTTTATTAGTTGTACGTTACTACTTTCATTTGTAGGAGAAAGGTTACATGTGATGAAGTGCATCTTTATATTGTGAGTCAATAACTTAATGACCATTCATTTAAAGTTTTTTTCCACTTTCAGTCCTCCGACTATTATGTCATTGACACTTTTGATACTCGACTTTGATTTTTTCCGTTTTTAGTCCTTGACTATTGCGCTAGAGACACTCTTGGTATCCGTCTTTGAAAATTTCCATATTTAGTCCTTCAACTTTCATAAAAGTGTCACTTTTGATCCTTCAACTATTATAATAGTGACATTTTTAGTCCTCAACTTATTGTGTCAAAATCATAATGGGAGGACTAAAAGTGTCGATTTGACAATACTTAGGGACTAAATGTGGGAAATCTTGAAGTCGGAGACTAAAAGTGTCTCTAGCACTACAGTCGAGGACTAAAAATGGAAAAATTAGAAGTCTAGTACCAAAAGTGTCATTGACATAATAGTTGGGGGACCAAAAATGGAAAAAACTCATTCATTTAATGAGATGGTGGGTTAGGATGTGTTCTCATTTCTCACGATAAGGTGTGTTCTCATTATAACCACTTCATATATATATATATAGACACACACACACACACACACAGTTACACACACACACACAAAAGTTCAGGTCCGGAATTCCGAACCAGAACCGCCATCCGGCCGACAGCTTTTGGGACCCTTTCCGGTGGCTTTTTTTTGATATTTTTATGGCATGTTTCTCGTCAAGTCTAGTTTATGCACACCAAAATTCAGCTAAAAACTCAATCCGGAAAGTCGTCAAATGAGAACACTTAGGATGTGTTCTCATTTCTCACGATAAGGTGTGTTCTCATTATAACCACTTCATATATATATATATATATATATATATATATATATATATATATATATATATATATATATATATATATATATATATATATATATATATATATATATATATATATATGAGAATACCATTTTAGGAGAGAAATGAGAATGATTCTGGAGCGTTGGATTTAAGCATTGTGCATCATGTAAAACAGAAACGTGCATATAAAAAATTGGAAAATGTGCATTTCGTGTGTGCAAAATTTAAAACGTAAACGTGCACATTAGAATTTTGCATTACTTTAACTATAAATGTGTAGTTTTGTGAAGGATAAAGTGCATCGTTTTGGAGTGTTCTCATTTCTCACATTAAGGAGTGTTCTCACCGGAACCACACCCTATATATATATATATATATATATATATATATATATATATATATATATATATATATATATATATATATATATGGGATGGTTCAAATAAAAAGAGGTCTTAACGTGCAAAGTGAAAAGTTTACACTTTTTCATGTTTCGCTTGCACTTTTTCTTGCTTTCGTTGCACTTTTTCGCGATAGCTCAAAAAAATCGGTTTATTTACAAAACTGCCACCGTCATTTTGGCCGAATTTGGCCAAAATCAAAATAGCCAAAAAGTGCAATGCGAACAACAAAAAGTGCAAGCGAAACATGAAAATGTGAAAACTTTGCACTTTGCACGGGAAGACCACTTTTCATTTGAACTCTTCCCTATATATATATATATATATATATATATATATATATATATAGGAGAGGGTTCCGGTGAGAATAAAGTCCCAGGAGAGAAATAAGAATGATATTCAACCATTGATATCGTTCATCTAATGATCGTTAAAAAAGAGATCAAGGTTCTATTTTCGGCCATCTTGATTTTATTTAAAAGGAAGGTTTCTATAGCATTAACTTTGAGGGGTATTCATGTAAAATAATAAGGAAATGGTTGCACGTGTGGAATCTTTATCCTAAGCCATCATAAAAAATAATAGGAAGGTTTCTAATGATCATTTATATCATTAAATACTTCTTTAATTATCTTTATGAATTCTAATTTGTACGTTACTATTCAAGTTCATTTTATTTTTTCAGATTGAGTCATATATTTCCTGATAAATTAATTTGGTCTATTTGCACTATAAAGTTGATTAAATGCACTTTTATTTTAAATTTCATGCACCCTATATCGATCAATACTCAACCGTGCCTTGCTTTCCAAAATAAATAATACTTCATAGTTGGAATCACTTTTTTATGTTTTAAATTCACGAGACACTGATAAATAAGACTTCGTATATATCTGGAATACTTTACTAAAATACCATTACTTATATTTGTGCACTCTATACATTATAATGTGCAATAACTCAAGTATGTGTTATTGTTATAAGGTTAATGTGCCCTTTGCGGCTACATATAATTGATGTGCACTATACCTATATGAGTCATAAAATGCACTTCTATATGAATAACTATGCATTCCTTAAACACTTGAAACCACATGACATTATATTTTTGTATATTGCACTTTAATGTGTGATTAAATGCATTTTTCTCTTAAAATAGAAAAGTGCAAATTACAAACTATATATAAAGTGTGGATGTTTAGAAGTGTTGAAGATGCATCGTTTATTATAAAAGTGTATCATAACATAATTAAATGTCAATGTTCATATAGTATGCACGGTTAGTGCAAACGTTTACTATGCATCAAAAGTATAATGTCACGATGTTAATTATGCAGTAAAGCATTTTTTGAAATATAATGCAATGAATATAGTTAAATAAGCATCCACAATTTTCGCATTGAGTATTTTTTTTAATTCAGTTCCTTAAAAAAATACAAACTTACTCTATTCCAAATTTATTTCAAATTTTCATTTGCACTGCACGTCCAATTGTAAGAGGTGTACAAATAATGAGTGTATTTTAAATGCATAAAAGAGTGCACTTTCACTCATAACTTGATGCAAAACCGAATTTATATTTGTGTATAAATTGGAGTGCATTTGTTTCATCACCTAAGTGCATCATTAGCAGCCTATGATAATTAATATACGTATCGATGTACTCCATTTGATGTAAGTCATCTTGCCTCAGAAATTTTCATAACTTCTTACCAAAAGATAAAATTACACATACAGAATATATAGTTTAACAATATTTATTTAAATATGCAGTTATTTATAATGAAAAAAATTACAATAATAGATCAGGAAAAAAATTAGTTCATGAAATAAGAAATGAGAAAAAGACATAATAACATCAAAGCTTGGTAACAACCTTTTTTTTCTTTTTCTTTTTAATTTTTTTTCCGCATTAACATGAAGTTTAAAAAGTATGTAACTTACAAAAAAAAATTGAAAAGGTGATTACTGGAATCCATAGGAAGAAGATTATTATCCCAAATCTCCAAGAAGAAAGAGAAACGAGTGTAGCCATGTATATTTGTCAACAATAATAATATTGACCGGAAAGGAACGGTATAGTAGTGAAACATCAAGGAAAGAAATTGATGTTTCCAAATTATTAATAAATTAGCAATCTCATGAATATGGAAGTTAACGAGGCAGGAGATCAAAATGACTGAAAGGGGTTCCGTGACACAATGATAATAGGGAAAATCTAACGGTTCTAATGTAGTGTTCTTATTTCTCTCCTAAGATGATTTTCTCACTTGAACCTAAATCTATATATATATATACACACACACACACACACACACACACACAATTACACACACACACACACAAAAGTTCAGGTCCGGAATTCCGAACCAGAACCACCATCCGACCGACAGCTTTTGGGACCCTTTCCGGTGGCTTTTTTTTGATATTTTTATGGCATGTTCCTCATCAAGTCTAGTTTATGCACACCAAATTTCTGCTAAAAACTCAATCCGGAAGGTCGTCAAATGATTTTTGGAAGTTAACTGCGTTTTATATGTATTTTTTAGCGCTGTTAACTTCACAAAATCATTTGACGACCTCCCGGATTGAGTTTTTAGCTGATTTTTTTGTGGATAAACTAGATTTGATGAAGAACATGACATAAAAATTTCATCAAAAAAATCACCGAGAAGGGCCCCAAAAGCCGTCGACCGGACGGCGGTTCCGGTCAGGAAGGCCTGACCGGAATACTACTCTCTCTCTCTCCCTCCCCCCCCTCTCTCTCTCTCTCTCTATATATATATATATATATATATATAATAGTTTGTATGAAAAAGGAAAATTTAGGATCTTTGTAGTTCACTAGTTTGTAAGTTTGATTATAAATGTCGTAACTCTCTCATTGAGAATTTGAGACCTCCGTGGTCATACTCAGAACTTTTTTTGTAGCATATTGTCCAAGAAATGTTTTACGGATCCAAGCTTCTTGATTCCAAAGGAAGCGTTGGTCACGTAGATGAAGTTTGACTCCCATTCTTACTTGATCATTCCAAATTATATATTTGTCTCTCTTTTTTGTAATGTGTAGTTTTTATAAAATTAGAGATCACTTATATTGACAGGGAAAGTTCCAAATAATGAAATATATGATTTTAGATAATCAAATATAAGTACAATATACATCTAAACAACTTTAATTGACTCCATTTATTAAACAATAATGGACTCCATTTATTCACTTAATCAAAACAAAAATTGGCCACAAATATAAAGACCGTAGTCTCGATTATATATCTAATAATTTACCTTGCGATTTCAGTTTATTCTCGTCTTTTTAAATTTTTATGACTTATGAGTTGTAACAAACCTCCGGAGTTTTCAATTTTCTACCTTGCGATTTAGTCTACGTACACATGCACTAAACAAACCTCAGATAGGGTTTACTTTATGATTAGTTTTGATGGTACTCCCTTAATTCTTGAAACATCTTTCCTTCTTGGGATGTCTCAAAAAACATTGTCACTTTCTCTTTTTTGTATAAATTTCAACCATACAATTTTTACTTTATTATTTTCTGTCCCGATCAATCATGCAAAATTTTAAGGGATGAAAGAAATATTGTACATAGTTGACTTTTTTTAAATCAGTGCGATTAAATTATCACAACATTTGTTTGAATTCATAAAGTAAAAGGTGGATAGTAGTGAGCTACACAATAAGAGTTTTTTTCATAGATTACAAACATATGTGCGGTAGGTTGTGCACTGTCATATTTGTCACTTTTAAACCATTGAGTTCTTGACCATTAATTACAATATTGTTGTGACGACATTGTTTTAGAAGAGGAATTACTATTCACTTGAAGCAAATATAGCCATATAGGTGTTCCACTGTATTCTAAATATACTTAAGTTTTAAAATACTTGAAGAAACTAAAATGGTACAGATAGAATAGGGATATAATTGACATTTTTTTCACAAAAAAAATGTAGGATAGGGAAAATATAATTTGATTCAAATATCTACCAAAAATTTGGTTCGGCTTATTCCAAAACTAAAGATGGGTAAAAAAAAAAGAAGCGTTTCAATTTTTTATTTCCACTTTCTATCAATTTCACGTTTGACGATACACAACTTTAACCATTAATATATTTAATTCTCTATTTGTAGTTTTTTTTAAATCGCATTTTGAAAATTTCAAATGAGAATATTTTAATAGGGAGTACTACTTTTAATAAATTCAAATTTTAATGCATTACTAGATAAAATGTAGTCAAAATAGATCACACGAATAATGTCAAATTTCTAGTATTGCAACTATTTAAGAACGGAGGTTGTGCAATTTTTCAAAATTATTAAAAATACTACTTCCATTGCTCAGGGTTGTGAATTTGTGATACATACTTTAGTGTTCAAGTTTTATTTTGTGTTAAATCTATATTGTGGAGGTATTGGCCCCACGGGCCAAGGCAGCCCTCTCCTCTTGTATTGGGCCTGTGTCGTACCTCTGCCCTGGCCATGTTGTTCTGCCGCTAGCCCTTCTTCTGGAACCCTCTTTTAGGGCTTCCCCTATTTGCCCGGGTACTTAAACTCCTCTACGCCTTTTGGTTGAGGCATAGGTCTTCGGTTAGAGAGAGAGTGAGGTTAACAGAGATTGAGAGAGAGAGAGACTTCCGTCTCTTCTCTATTCCGGTCCCTCTGTGGTATTCTCTCTGTGCCTCCCCTTTTCTGACCTTTGGCGTGCGTTGAGATGGCTGGGCTGGTCTGAGTGTTCTTGTCCCTTCCGGTGGTGCTTTGGTGTGTGTGCTGTATGAGTGTGGTCTGAGCTGGAGAGGTGAAAACCTGACAGTGGTATCAGAGCCGGAACTCCTGTCTTCCTCGCCTACAGCCCGGGAGCTCCTCCGCCGCCATCCGCCGCAGATCTCTGTCTCAGTGGTAAGTCGAGAAGCCCATCCTCGGGTTCTCACTCAGGTAAATTGGCGATAAACACCCTAGGTTGCCGGGTGTCTCCGGTTTTATGTGATTCTTTGGTGTTTTACTTGATTCATCCCCTTTCCCCGCTTTGCTCTTGCTGCTGACCATGTTGGTCTGGCTGTCAGTTTGTAACTGACATTCCCCAGGTGCGTTCTCTTTACCTTCGTGTGTGAAGTGGTCTGCATGAGTGTTTTGTGTTTGCGGGATTGAGTTGTTTGATCTGGTATTCTGCTTTTCTGTCGCATTTACGTTTTTATCTCTACTTTACTGTTTTTGTGCCTTCTTGGTATCCTTGTGAACTGGGTTTTTTGCCTCTGTGACTCGGCACCTGAGGTTAGGACTGACAGGTTCCCTGCCAGTCACTCAAGTGGCCTTCGGATCTGTGTGGCCTGTCAGCCCGTAGCCGGGTACACTGGTGAACCCTAGCTCCTTGGTTCTCTGTCTCTTTGTTTGCTATCTTTCATTTACCTTGTCTTCTGCCACTGATTCTTCAGTGTTATCCTTTTTTGTGTTCCTTATCATGTCTGCCAATATGTATGGTATGTTACCTTTTAATGGAAAAACTGATTTTGACATTTGGAAACAAAAGATCAAATGTGTTTTAATCCAGCAAAAGGTTTTCAGAGCTGTAAGTGAACTATATTTGGATTCTGATGATAGTGCTAAGATAGCTGAAATGAATGAAACTGCCTGCTCTACTATATATCTTAACCTATCTGACTCTGTGCTTAGAAAGGTTGGAATTTTGGATTCTGCTAAAAAGCTGTGGGATAAGTTAGATGATCTTTATACTGATACTTCTCTGCCTGGTAAACTGTTTTTGCTTGAAAAATTCTTTCGGTTTAGGCTAGACCTAACCAAAGACATTGATGAAAACTTGGATATTTTTAATAAGTTGATCCAGAACATTAAACAATCTGGTGATAAACATATTGATGATTATACTGCTGTTGTGTTGCTTAATGCTATTCCTGATTCATATAATGATGTTAAATCTGCTATTAAATATGGTAGAGATGATGTCACTCTTGATATTGTTGTGAATGGTCTTAAGAGTAAGGAACTTGACCTTAAACATAATAGGAGTATCTCTAGTCAACCCAAGGATTCTGGTGAGGCTATGTTTGTGAGGGGTAGATCTAAGAGTATGTCTAAGAATCAGAAACAGGATGCCCAAGCTAAAAATAGTAACCCGAATGGTAAGAAGAGGAATAAGTCTAGAAAGCGTGTGTGCTACAACTGTGGCAATTCTAGCCACTTTATAAAGGACTGTCCCCATCCTAAGAAACCTGAGCAGGCTAGTGTAGCTATAGAGAGAGATGACCTTGGTGAGGTTCTCATGGTGTGTGACCATGTTAATTCTGTTCGTAATACCTTGACTGAGCATGAATGGCTAATTGATTCTGGTTGTACCTATCATATGACTCCTTTTAGGGATTTGTTTTCTAAGTATGAGAATTGTGATATGGGTTATGTTTCCTTGGCTGATAATAAGAGATGCAATGTTTTGGGTGTTGGTGATATATGTCTCAAATTTTCTTGTGGCTCTGTGTTTACTCTTAAGAATGTGAGGCATGTCCCTGATTTGTGTCATAACTTACTATCTGTTGCTGCCTTGGAGGGTAGTGGTCTAGAGGGAAAGTGGGGGAATGGGAGTATGAAAATTTTGAAAAATTCTCTGGTGTTGTTTAAAGCTGAAAAGGTGAACAACCTTTATGTGTGTCATGCTAAACCTTATATTGACTCTGTGAATGCTGTGAATGTTGTGCATACTGATAAAACCTTGTTGTGGCATAATAGACTAGGGCATATGAGTAATAAAGGTTTAGGGATCATGCACAAACATGGTTACCTTGGTAAAGACTCTGTGAACTCTTTGACTTTCTGTGAATCATGTGTGCTTGGTAAACAACATAGAGTCCAGTTCCCTCTATCCTCTTACCCTAATATGACTAAGTGCTCCTCTGTGCTTGAATATGTGCATGCTGATGTTTGGGGCCCTGCTAGTATTCCTACACATGGGGGGAAACAGTATTTCTTGTCCTTAATTGATGATTTCTCTAGGAAAGTGTGAGTTTATCTTCTAGAACATAAGTCTGATGTTTGTGAGAAGTTTAAAGCCTGGAAGTTACTTGTAGAAAATCACACTGGACAGAATGTTAAGACCCTTAGGACTGATAATGGCCTAGAGTTCTGTAACCAAGAGCTTGACCAACTGTGTGCCACTTCAGGCATTAGGAGACATAAGATTGTGCCCTACACACCCCAACAGAATGGGGTGGCTGAAAGGATGAATAGAACCCTTCTTGACAAGGTTAGAAGTATGTTGTCTACCTCAGGTTTACCTAAGAAGTTTTGGGGTGAAGCAGTCACCACTGCCACCTATCTGATTAATAGATCTCCCTTTGTTCCCATAGGGGGTCAATGCCCTGAAGTTAAGTTTACTGGTGGGCCTCTTGACCTAACAAACCTTAGGGTCTTTGGGTGTGCTGCCTATGTTCACCAGAAAACTGATAAGTTAGATCCTAGATCCAAAAAGTGTGTGTTCTTGGGTTATCCTGATGGGGTAAAGGGATATAGGTTGTGGGATAGAAGTGTGCCTGGTTTTAAGGTGGTTATAAGTAGGGATGTAATTTTTAATGAATTTGATTTCCCTTTCTTGCTTAAACCTGTTTCTGAGCATGAGCCTGAGAGGATACCTGTTGAGGTGGAGCCTCAGACTCCTTCTGTACCTATTATTCCTGTTGTTATGTATGACACTCCTCCTGTTGTTCCTGTCATCCCTTCTGATGTGCATGTTAATACTTCTTCTGATACTGCTACCTCCGGTGAGGTGGAGTTCAACACTCAAGATGACCATGTGCAAAATGATTCTCTGTTTGGTGAGACTAATGTGTTTGATGATTCTGCTGAGAATGATAATGTTGATTTGCATGACTACCAACTTGTTAGGGATAGGGGTAGGAGAACCATTAAGAGAAAATCTGATACTTTGTCTGATTATGCTTTTACTGCGTGTGATATATCTGATTTTGCTTTTACTGTGTTTGAGACCCTAGACCTAAATGAACCTAAGACCTATAGTGAAGCTATAAGGTCCAGAGAGGCTCAGAAATGGCTTGAGGCCATGAAAAGTGAGATGGACTCTCTAAGAGTGAACCAGACTTGGACCCTTGTTCCTAGACCTAATGCCAGTTCAGTGGTTGAGTGCAAATGGCTGTTTAAGGTCAAGGAAGAATCGGGTAATAACATTAGGTATAAGACCAGGTTAGTTGCCAAGGGGTTTACTCAAAAAGAGGGGGTAGATTATGCAGAAATCTTTGCTCCTGTAGTTAAGTTTACTACTGTTAGAATCATGTTGGCATTGGTTGCTCACCATGACTGGGAGATGAAACAAATGGATGTCACCACTGCATTTCTGCATGGTGAATTGGATAAGAAAATTTACATGACTCAACCTGAGGGCTTTGTGGATCCCAAGAGGAGTGACCATGTCTGTCTGCTTAGGAAGGCCTTGTATGGCCTGAAGCAATCCCCTAGGCAGTGGAATATTAGGTTTGACAAGTGTATGCAGTCTATGAAATTTGTGAAATCTGCCTGTGATCATTGTCTTTATTTCAAGAATACTAATTCTGTACCTGTGTTCTTGTTAATCTATGTGGATGACATGTTGATTATTAGCCCTTGTCTTAAATCTATTATGTCTGTTCAAAAATGTCTTTGTGAGAACTTTGCGATGAAAGATCTTGGTGATGCCAAGAGGATACTTGGGATTAACATTATTAGGGACAGGAGCAAGCATACTCTTGTTCTAAATCAGATTTCGTATGTTGAGAAGGTTTTGAGTAAGTTTAATATGTCTTCTGCTGCACCTGTGCATGTTCCTCTTGCCTCTCATTTTGTGCTAAGTAAGAATCAGTCTCCTAAGACTGATTCTGAAATTGAGCTTATGAAGTCTATTCCTTACTCCAATGCTATAGGTTCTGTGATGTATCTGATGGTTAGTTCTAGACCTGATATTGCCTATGCTGTGAGTTGTTTGAGTAGGTTTATGTCTAATCCTGGTATGCCTCATTGGAATGCTTTGAAATGGCTTTTGAGATACTTGAAATTTTCTGCTAATCATGGTTTGATTTTTACTAAGTGTACTGAAGGTGTGAAACTGAGTGGTTATGTTGACTCTAACTATGCTAATGATAAAGACAATAGGAAATCTACCACTTCCTATGTATTCACTTTGTGTGGGTCGTGTATTAGTTGGAAATCTCAGTTACAACCAATTGTTGCCTTATCAACCACTGAAGCTGAGTATGTTGCAGCTACAGAAGCTTTCAAGGAAGCCATCTGGTTAAGTCGTCTTGTTGCCGAAATAGGTTTTCTCAAACAGGATGTTACTGTGTTTTCTGATAGCCAGTCTGCTATCCAGCTTTGCAAAAACCCTATTTTTCATGACAGGACCAAACACATTGATGTGAGGTTCCATTTTATTCGTGATGTTTTAGATGCAGGTAAAGTGAAGCTGTGCAAGATACCCTCAGAGTTCAACCCTGCAGATATGGGGACGAAGTGTCTATCTGCTGAAAAACTTTTGTCTTGTAAACGAATTTTAAATTTGGACTGCGGTTAACTCTGTTTGCAGGTTTTGGGTATGTTGGAGGGTAGATTCTTGAAAGCGTAGTGCTTGAGAGAATCTACTCTCACGGTTAGGGAGAGTACTTTGGGTACTTCTCCAATTTCCTTTTGGGAGTATTTTGTGTATCTCCAATTTGTTTGCCAGTTATGTCTTTAGGATATCACTGGTGACCCAGCGATGATGAACCACTTGCTCATGTTACTTTGTGATACCATGCACCACCAATGATGGCCAATAAGGTGAAGAGTGTGGAGGTATTGGCCACACGGGCCAAGGCAGCCCTCTCCTCTTGTATTGGGCCTGTTTCGTACCTCTGCCCTGGCCCATGTTGTTCTGCCGCTAGCCCTTCTTCTGGAACCCTCTTTTAGGGCTTCCCCTATTTGCCCGGGTACTTAAACTCCTCTACGCCTTTTGGTTGAGGCATAGGTCTTCGGTTAGAGAGAGAGAGTGAGGTTAAGAGAGATTGAGAGAGAGAGAGACTTCCGTCTCTTCTCTATTCCGGTCCCTCTGTGGTATTCTCTCTGTGCCTCCCCTTTTCTGACCTTTGGCGTGCGTTGAGATGGCTGGGTTGGTCTGAGTGTTCTTGTCCCTTCCGGTGGTGCTTTGGTGTGTGTGCTGTATGAGTGTGGTCTGAGCTGGAGAGGTGAAAACCTGACATATATTATCAATAGAAAATAGGGAAAATAGAATCTAATAATCCAACCTTTTAGCGGTCTTCTTACAATAGTCCCACCTTTTGATTATTCATGAATAATCCAACCTTTGCACCCCATCTTCATTCACGGGTCCCTGACCGATTTATGATCTGTTATTCCAAGTTATTTTCTTATCTTTGTAAAACATTATACCATAATTCCCGCCTTATGATCACATAATGTTTTTCAAAGATAAGAAAATACTCCGTAACTTGGAATAACAGGTCATAAATCGGTCAGGGACCAGTGAATGAAGATGGAGTACAAAGGTTGTATTATTCATGAATAATCAAAAGGTGAGACTATTATGAGAAGAACGCTAAAAGGTTGGATTATTAGTTTCCATTTCCTCTTAGAAAATAAAGAAAAGGCGAGGGTTATACTTGATATTTTTCTTTAACCTGTTAAAAGTATTATTCATGAAATGTTATTTTTTGTTTAAAGAAGTTATGAGTAGTAGTGTTTTCAAAGATATGCTTTTTGTTAATGTACTTCATAAAAGTATGAAATGAACAAAATCGGGTAACCAAAATATATAGGATAAATTATAAGTAGTCATCGAACAATCACAAAACTGATTATTTTAAGATGCCGAAAGAAATCTACCATATGGGATTAACAACTTACAAAACTGATAGCCGTTATATTTACTTGTGTTTAACATAAGTATTTATAAGTATTTGTTGAAGAAAAGAAGAGAAATTGGGTAAATATCTTGAGAATGAGAGTTAGAGCATAAACCATTGTGATGAAGAACTTTTTGGACCAAGAGGATGACGTTCTGCCCATAATTCGAGTATAACTTATTGTATAGAATTCAAAATCACTCGATTCGAATTTCATGTGAATGTTAACTCAATAAGGTACAAATGTTATGAAGATGTTATGGCCAGAATATGAAAGGAACAAGACTCAATCAACAAATAAAGTCATATGTTGCTGGTGGGATTTCAGGATGCATACCTCTCAGTGTTTTATTCATAAAGTTTGATTAGATGACTAAAAAAACGTCATTCAAGTTTTGGTGGATAGAAGACTTCATTATCTACAACTTTGGTGAAGGAATCATGTGATTCATATCCAAATTCATAGCGGAACATCCCCAAAATCCCGGTACAAAAACCGACACATTTGGATCCATTTCGGAGGAAGAGAAATGAAGTACATTTTTGGGCGCAGCAACCGGCGCCGGTCAGTCTTGATGTAACACCCCCAAATTTCCCGCCCAAAAACAATGATATATTTAAAAGAAATACTTTATTCATTCATCAAAGAGTTAAAGAAATACAGCGGAAGTCTAAAATAGGGAAATGGGTGTTACCGCCACATCCGGTCATCTCTCAACCGGATGCACAGGCAACTAGAACATCACAACTAATTTAATAAAAGTAAAGTGTTTGAAAAGTAAATGTTTATTTCATGACTAGTATAACTAAGGCGACTTCTAACTCGCTCTCGGGCCATGCAAGCAATCATCACTCGACAACATCATCCTCACCTGCACAAATAAAGTGCAGAAACAAAACAAGGAAAAGAAAACAAAAATTAGCTTTAGAGCTAAGTAAGTACTACCCAACCCCGTAAAATAATCATGTTTGACTAAAATAGATTTTTATATAATAATATATAAAAATACTCACACCATCGAAATTCTTTTCACTTTGATTTTTATCAAGACTACTTCTTTACAAAAATCCTCAACTTCTCTATAAAACTTCATAATAACTCTTCTCTTTGATTTCCTCAAAAATCACTTCTTCTCTAACTTCCTAGTAATTTAGAAGGGCGGTGCTCAACCTTTCGGTAGAGCCCGGTGGACCGTGGTTACAGACGGCCACCCCGAACAAATGCCGGTACCACAACTGCTCTGTTGGAAACGAAACGACTACCTTAAGTGTGCACACCCCCTAAAAGGGATTCCAAGCCCCCCGAGTAGTAAGTCGTAACGAGTAGTCGGGACTCAGTCTACCAACTACCCCTGAATAAGATATTTTGAATTATTAGGGATTACTACTACCATAACTTCTTCTTAAAAGGGATCATCGATCCAAATATCACTTTAAACTCAAACTGTACTTCTTAGTAGTAGCAAACCTAATCACCCTTCACATTTATCCGGATGTGGAAAACCGACACCCCGGATCACTCCCGAGATGCTCACTTCTTATAAAAATGTAAATTTTATCTTCGCTTAACAATACTTCAAAAATACCTCTTAATTTCTCTAAAAAAATCTTGAAGGTATTTAAAAAATGTTTAATACCCCAAAAGTACTTAACTTATATTTCTCAACAACCATATACATAATATCTCTTCACAATTCTCATACACAAAATTCAACAATTCACACTTATTCACATAATGCATAATAAGCATATAATACGAGGAAACAATTTTAGATTGGCAGAGAAACTTACCTCTAGTCCGGGTGCTCCTAATTCTCTTCTTCTACTCCGGTCTCTAAATAATCACCTTTTTAATTAAGATGATATAATTAGTAACTTACTCTTTAATAATTATTTTACTCGATTTTTACCTTTTATTTTATTTTTCGAATTCACTAATTCAATTATTTTATTATCCGCGTTAATCACTTCTTATTAATTAAATTACCTTATTAATTCCGTCGTTAATTAAAATACTTAAATTCTAAAACATACGAATATAATTAATTACAATATCAAATTTCTAATTTAATAATCATCTTTTTATTTACTCAACTCCTAAAGCATTTGGTATGTCTTAATATTATATCCGAATTATTTTTAATCTAACTAATCAAATATCGAAATTAGTTTATATTAACATTATTAGCCTTAATAAATCCGAATTAACTAATATATTCTGATTTTATTGATTACTTAAACATTTAATATTTTAAAGTCCGAAATTATGCAAATTTTATATGGGGTTTTGACGTGAATTTTATTTTAAAAAAGGTAATGGACAAAAAAGAGACCTCTTTTTTTAACTTCCAAAAATATGACTAATAAATTCTTACTTTCCTAATTTGCCCTTCCCGTCCAATCGTCAACATTGCAACTCAATAATTCATACTTGGTAACATTGCAATCTTGCATTACCAGCCCACTAGGGGTCTTAATGGTGGGCCTAACTCCTAACCTCCTAACCTCCGCATACTCATATCATCCGCATACTTTTTATTTTTTAACTTCACGAACATTTGCTCTTGCACACTCAACCTTTAATTTTTCTTTTGATTTTAATATTATATAATATTGCACTAAAAATTGTAAAAAAAATCATTTTAGTTACCGGTGCTTTAGTGACTATCGTCCCAATTACTATCATTTCAGTGACTAACATCTTAGTTATTATCGCTTCACTTATTACCGCTCCAATGACCAACATCCCAGTTACTACAGCTCAAGTGACTACGTCCCAGTTACTATCGTTGCAGTGATCACCGTCTCAGTGAGTACCGTTTCGGTCACTATCACTCCAGTGATCACCGTGTCAGTTACTACCACTTCAGTGGACACCGTCTTAGTTACTACCGCTCCAGTGATCATCGTCTCAGTTACGCCATAGTGACCAACTGACCATCGTCCAACCCAAGACTGCTACCTCGCTGCTTTGACACTAAAGTGATCAAGAACAATGGGCTTGACACTCCAGTAATATAGTTGCAGGGTTGCAACATAGTAACACCCCTCGATGACAAATCACCACCCTTCAATTTGTATCACTCTAACCCAATCCTTCCCCTGCCTCACTCTACCACCAGAAAATGTCACTACCCAAGCTTGACATGGTGACACCATCAACTGCTATGAACCAACGGCCAAACCCAATGCTAGATCCTTCCTAACTCATATCACTGCCCGAACAACAACAAAACTCACCACCAATAATCGAAATCAATTTAATAGTCAGCCTAACTCCTAACCTCCAAAGCAGGATGAAAAAATCACCCAAAAGCGAGACTCAATTTGCATAATAGAGAAGAAGAATAAAAATAGTAGAAGAAGCTGATGTGGGCGGGGTTGGGGAAGAAGACATACCCTAGTCGTTGGAATGGGTTGCGTCACCGGAATCGAAGTCCGGTAGAAGACTTGATGTCCATCCTTGAAAACCTCTGGTTTCGCCGTCGCAGATATGGGTTCCCTTGGACCCTTCGCCGTCGCCGGAATCGAGCCGGGTTGGAGTCGATCGAAGGCTTGCAAGTCCTGCACACATGAAACGACCTGGAGTAAATATCGGGGTAGTTTAGATATTTCATGTCTACGTAGGTCACATATTCGTCCAAAAGAGAAACTTGTCTCATTTTTGTCGATAGAGAAGTTGTAGCTATTATTCCCGTCATTTTTTCATTTTATATTACTCTACCTTAATTAGTCCAATAATTAGTGAAAACAAAATCTACCAATTTATTTAATCTAATTATGATACTAAGTCGAAATAATTATTTTAATATAATATTTTTTAATGAATATTAAACTATAAATTAATTTTATCGATAATAAAATTTTTATTATTTAACTAATTAGCTTTATATGGTCCAATTTAATAAAATAGCCAAGAGTCGACTTTATAAATTAATAACCGTCCATAACTATATTTTGGTTCTACATTTGGCTTAGGTTGTCCAAATATTTATTTTATAATTCATTTTCCTTAATTATTCATTTATTTTCGTATATCAAATAACCGGTCCATTTACAATTAAATATACTAATATTAATTTTTATTATTTATAAATGGTCCATAATGTCTTATTTAGTCTTATATTTATCCTAGTTTGCTCCAATATTTATTTCATAATTAATTTCGCCATTTACTTATTTATTTACTAATTGTGTACAAATTGACCCAATTACCATTAAATCAATTAAAAATAGCTAAAAATATTATTTTTCAACTCTGGTTGGTCCGAACATGTATAATTACACCAGGTATTTAATTTATATTTTTCCAGATTTTATTTATTTCATTTACTATTTTATTTTTAATTTTTATTGCAACTGGGCCGAACTGGCCCAAATTTAATTTTTCTGGCCCAAAGATCAGGCCCAAGACAGACCCTTGGCTGGGTTGTCTTCTCCAGCAGCTCGCCGGAAAAACGGGGAAGAGAAGAAGAAAATAGGGAAGAGGTTTTACCTCGTCGGAAACGGCCAACGGGGTAGCGGTGCACTCCTCTCGGGACGGCGAAGGTCGGTGAAGGGTTGGCGGCGGCGGCGGCGGCTCCTGCTCCTCCGTTTTCTGTCGGGAAAGTTTTCCGGCGAAAACTCCGGCGAGAGTTTTCTCCCTCGTTTCACGACCGTTTTCAATGATTCTTCCTCCGTTGGATTCCTCTCACGAAGGGGAAGGTCTGGGAAGCGTTTTCAGGGCTCGGTTTTGAGTCTAGCGATGGGTTGAAAAAAACCAGATATATATATATATATATATATGCGTTTTCCGACGGGAAGTTTTGGGATGAAAGGCCAGGCAACTATTCTGCTATTTATAGAGATGGCTGGGTGTAAAGCTTCTGATTTAGATCCTAAAATCCTGCTCCTATAATTTTTTTTTTCTTTTTGAACGTTACTTACGTTAAAGGATCTTCTTCATATTTTTTTTTTTAAATTTTTTCTTAACTGATCTGGTTAGTAACGTATAGTATAATACGAATGTATATTTTATATACTTAGGAGTAAGAATGGAAATTGGGTTTTGTAAAAAAAATGGCTTTTACTTCTTATGTCATATGTATAATTGGTATAAAATATTACTTCTTTTATCGGACCATTTTTATCTAAAAATGTCACAATTGTAAATTTTCTGTCTGGTTCACTTGTTTCATAAAATGTTGTTCCTATTACTGAAATATTTTTATCTGACTAAGACGTCATAAATCATAAATTTTTATCTGATTAATTTATGATTTATCTGGCTAAAAATTATTTTTATTTTTTATTTAAATTTTTGGAGTGTCACATTCTACCCTCCTTAAAAGATGTTTCGTCACGAAACATTACTATATCTAAACAATCAAATTCTTAAGTGTTTGTTACACTTGAACCGGCGCCGGTCGGAACGTTTTTTCTCGCACAAATGAGCCTGTTTTCAACCGAGGCCAGTCCTCTGACCAACCGGCGCCGGTTGGGTCGATTTTCTGCTAAAACACAACGACGTGCAAGCTTATTCTTGATGGGAAAACTCCATCTTCCTTAATGTTAATCAAATATTGCTTTCATACTTGATTGTTGGGTTCAAATAGACTAAAAGATGTCATTCTTTAGCCTATATAAAGCCCTCAAATCATCAAACAAATACATTCCATTCCATAAATTAATTCCTAGTTTTTATATTTGTTCCTGCTATTGTTCTTCAAATTCTTTTGAGAAGGAGCCATTTTTCTCTTCTACAATTGGTTCTAGATAATTTTTCTTGTATGTTATTTTATTTCCTTGTTCTTAGTTACACTTTTGTAATTAATATGAGCATTAGTAGCTAAATTCTTAGCTAAGGCTAGGGATGAACTTCTATGCCCACTAGGTGTTTGATAAAAGTTCTAAACCAATAAATTGTGATTTATCCTTTATATATTGATTGTTTGTGACTATGGTGTACAACATAGAAGTATGTTAAATTTAGTTTATACTTGCAATTAACGTTGAAAGTTTAAACTATGAACATTAAAGGATAAACATATATAGTACCAAGAATAAAAATATATCCGGTCTTATATGATACGGGTGTGATGTCTTGATATTCAACGGAGTTTTTGGTAGATGAATGTAAGCCGTAACGGGACTTACACGTAACGAAAACCACGGTCTCGCTGCCTTAACCGGAGTTGAGAATATATTAGCGACATCATATTCATAATTATTGGTAAAGAACTAATATTCAACCCTATTAAAGCATTTAAGTGATTCCCGATGTTCTCAGACTATATCGATAGTCACAGTCAAAATACCGGATTCAAATATCAAGTTTAACCAAAACAGAAATTAAATAAATGAACACACGATATGTTGACGCAATTCAGATAAATCCTACTCTGCGGGGTTTCAACAGGGGAAACCCGGTCCCAAGAATCCACTAGCTCAGAATAGTTTGAATACACAGATGGTTGCAAAGCAAGGAACGAAAATAACAGATCTAACACACAAGAATCAGCCAAAAACAAGCATACGAATAAAATAAGAAAAGGAACAGAAATAACCGGACGAAACTATCAAAACCCAGGAGTTATCAGATTCTTGGACTCCAATCAACTGCTTTGGATCTACGCTTCACCACATGGTTTACTTCTTGCCTTTCTTAGCTTATTCTGGACTCAAGTGTATCCCAGATCACGAAGAAGAAAACCAGAGGTTAAAACTTCACAAGCTCTCTCTCTATCGCCTCTCTGTATTAGGGTTTGGAAGAATGACGCAAAAAAGATGTGTCCAGAAGGAAGGAAGGAGACACTTCATATGCGAGAGAAAGAGCTGGGTCAAATAAGGAGAACCGAACTGACCAAGGAAAACATCAGGCCCAAACCAAGGAGGATAAGACTGAAACGGGCCAGACCTATTTTAATGGTCCAATTGAATAAATCAATTAGAGTCCATTAAATATAATTACTTTCTAACCTTGCTTTACCTTCCTATCTAAGTATTAAAACATCATGTATAATATAATTAGAATTAGGATTACAAATATATCAATTTGCCCTCCTAAGACTAATTCCGGTGCAGCACAACTCATAAGAGCAGATATCATCATTGCCAGTGTTAGGATTCATGAAACCAGATAACACCCTTTCATCATCAAACCAAACAAGTACCCTCAAGATCAAGGTACTTCAAAGATTTTGAAGAACTGCCTGCAAAACAAAAACTTAGCAGTAGGAACAATTTTAGTACCAAAATCAGCAGGATTAACATCTCCAGTAATCTTATCAATTTTAATATTACCTTTAGAAATCTCATCCCTAATGTAATGAAATCTAACATCTATGTGTTTAGTTTTTTCACGATACATAGGGTCTTTGCACAAGTATATGGCACTTTGGCTATCAGAGAAGACAATAGGAACAATATTTGTCACCAAAACCTCACCCACTATTTCTTTTAACCATTTTGCCTCTTTGATAGCCTCACTGGCTGCAATATACTCAACCTCTGTAGTAGACAAAGCCACTACAGATTACAATTGAGATTTCCAAGATATACAGTTACCAGCCCAAGTAAAGAACTAAGAAGTAGTAGAGTTTCTTGAGTCTTTACATCCAACATAATCAGAATCAACAAAACCTTTCAGATTACACAAATAAGCATTAGAGTATTTCAGACCTAAGTTCTTAGTACCAGACAAATATCTTAGAGTATATTTCATAGCAGTCCGATGTTTGGTCCTAGAATCAGACATAAATCTGCTAAGTATGCTAACAACAAAAGCAAGATCAGGCCTAGTACAAAGCATGACATACATGAGAGAACCAGAAGCAACATCATAGGGGATCTTAGCCATTTTCTCAGATTCTTCTAAAGTCATAGGATATGGATCTCTAGAAAGTTCTAAATGCCTTCCTAAGGGTAAGGGGGTTGATTTAGAGTCATTCATATTAAACCTATCCAAGATTTTAGTCAAATAATCACCCTGTGACAAAAACATGCTCCTATTGGATCTATCCCTAGTAATGTCAATACCCAAAATTCTCTTAGCAGATCCAATATCCTTCATGTCAAAATGCAATTTCAGATCATCCTTAACACTAACAATCAATATTTTACAAGGACCAATTAAGAGAATATCATCAACATACAACAGGATATAAACAACATTTTCAGTTCCAACATGTTTATAATACAGACAAGTATCATATTTACTCCTTAAAAAACCAAGTTCACTCATGCAGGAATCAAACTTCAAATTCCATTGTCTGGGAGACTGTTTAAGTCCATAGATACATTTTTTAAGAAGACAAACATGTTCAGGAAACTCTTTATTAATAAAGCCAGTAGGTTGAGACATAAAAATAGTTTCTTTTAAGTCTCCATGCAAAAAAGCAGTCTTAACATCCATTTGCTCTAACTCCCAGTAAAAAACAATGATTATAGCCAACATTAATCTCAGAGCTTTGAATTTTATAACAGGTGCAAAAATATCTTGATAATCAATTCCTTCCTTCTGTCTAAAACCTTTGGCTACAAGCCTGGCTTTAAACTTAGGAGGTTCAGTAGGGTCAAGACTATCTTTTAACCTAAAAATCCACCTACAATCAATTATTTTTGCATTTTTAGGTTTAGGAACTAAAATCCAAGTCTTATTAAAGTACATAGAATGAAGTTCTTCCTGCATGGCTTTCATCCACTCATTAGACTTAGAGCACTTCATGGCTTGTTCAAAGTTATCAGGAGCCAACTGTTTAACTACCTCAGTAGCAATCAGCATAAATTCAGCAAGATTAGAGAAATATCTTTTGTTAGGAATAATAGTTCTAGGTTCTCTGTCTCTAACCAGTTGATAATCAGCTAAATTAGGTGCATTATGATTATCAGTGTCATCATTATTATCAGACACATTATTTGTAACAGTAGTGTCAGTCAGATCATGCACACAAGGAGTATGAGAACCAAAAAGACTACCTTGTGAGTCTGAGCTCACTACTACCTGTTCACCTCCATTGAGGTCATCTTGTTGGTCTGTTTCAGACTCTGAATAATCATTTGCTGCATTGTGGAATATTCCACTATGGTCCTCTTTGTTCAAAGAGTCATCATCATCCAAAGATTCAAAGAAATTTCCATCAGAAACACCTGCAATCTTACTCAAGGCTGTATCGGTTCTTTTTAAAGGAAAATCACATTCATTGAAAGTAACATCTCTAGATACAATACACTTATAAGCCCTTGATTGTAAAACCAGTAACTTATAACCTTTAACTCCCTCAGGATAACCTAACATTACACATTTTAAGGCTCTAGGTTGTAATTTACCTTGGGAAACATGGGCATAGGCTGCACACCCAAAAGGCCTTAAATGAGAAATGTTTGGTTTAACTCCAGACCACATTTCCTGTGGAGTTTTAAAACTGATCACAGAAGATGGGGATCTGTTAATTAGGTATGAAGCAGTAACCACTGCTTCACCTCACAGGGAATTACCAAGGCCTGAACTGATGAGCGTACACCTTGCCTTTTCAAGCAGGGTTCTGTTCATCCTTTCAGCAATGCCATTCTGTTGAGGAGTACCAGGGACAGTAAGTAACCTTTTAACCCCTTCATTTTTGCAAAAAACATTGAATTCATTGTTACAGAACTCAAGGCCATTATCAGTTTTCAAAGCTTTCAGTTTAAATTTGGATTGAGACTCAACCAATATTTTCCAGTTTTTAAAATTCTCAAAGGTTTCATCCTTAGTTTTTAATAAGAAAACCCACACCTTCCTCGAAAAGTAATCAACTAGAGATAAAAAGTATTTCCTACCTCCAGTTGTGCTCACTTTAGAAGGTCCCCATAAATCAGAATGAACCAATTCTAAGGGAGCAGAAGCAACATAAGATGATTGTTCAAAAGGATGCCTAGTTTTCTTACCAAAAACACAGTTTTCACAAAAAACAAGGTTTTCAGGTTTAAAATCTAAAAATCCAGTTTTAAACAGCTTATTCAAACCCACATTCCCAATATGACCCAATATGTTATGCCAAATTTCAGTTTGCTTTTGAGTTGTGCTATTATCAACAGAAGCAGCTAAGTTAAGTTCAAGGGAGCAATTAACTAAGTAAAGTCCCCCACTTTTATTAGCTTTAATAAGGTCATTTCCATTTCTAGAAACAACCTTATATCCATCCTGTGTATTAATAGTGCAACCCAGATCATCAAAAGCAGATTCAGATAGAAGATTCCTTCTTAAGAAGGGAACCCATCTAACATTTTGGATAACCCTTACAACCCCATCAAACATCCTCAGCAGAACATTACCCACACCTTTGATATCTAGGGCAGTATTGTCTCCTAACATGACCTTTCCCCCATCATAAAGAGTCAGGGAGGAGAAGTAGGCCTTGTTAGGAGTGGCATGTAATGTACACCCAGAGTCTAAAATCCATTCATCATTCAAAGAAGATCCAGAACAAACAAGCAAATCATGTTGAAAAACATTTGCAGATTCTGTGTTAGGAGTAGTGTTAGGATTATTCTTGTTATCACCTTGTTTATCCCTTTTCTTTTTCCTACAGTCTCTTGCAAAATGTCATTCTATGCCACAGTAGTGACATTTGAAGGTTTTCTTTTCAGAATTATCTTTATCAATTTTATTCTTCTTCTTAGAACTGTTCTTTTTATTCTTTGGTTTCCCTTTAATTACAAGAGCTTCATTTTTGGGCTCAGTTTTCTCAGTATTAGAGGGATCATATTTAGACTTAAAAACTTTAAGGGATTCATTCTTCTCAAGTATAGCATCAGTGATCTTACCAGGGGTGAGATCCTCATTAGAATACTAGATGACATCTTTAAAGTTATCAAACTGTGAAGGTAAAGAATTTAATAGAATAACAGCTTGATGGGTGTCTTTTATCTTTTCATCTACCTTTTCAATTTCTTGAGTCAATTTCAGAAAATTATCCAAATTCTCAGACAAAGACACAGAAACATTCATTTTGAAGGTAAACAGCCTACAGAGCAGAGAGATCTTTCTAGACATAGATTTTTTCATATAAGTGGACTCAAGGGTATCCCATAACACTTTAGGGTCAGTGATTGTGGAAAATTTTCTAGCCACATTGTCAGACAGATGAATAATCAATTCAGAATATGCAGCATTTTTTAGTTCAGTTAGATCAGAACTAGACACATTGGGAACATTATCAAAAGAGACAACTCCAAAGCATTTCTGCTTCATCAGGAGAGCTTTCATCTTAAGCTGCCAAATGGGAAAGTCACTGGTACCATCAAAGATACGAATCTTGATACCAGTGTCAGACACATTTGTAGGTTAAGATCAAGATACAAACTAATAACAGCAACAGAAGGCAATCAGACAAGAACCAAAACAAAAAGAATCAAGATTCGAACAGTTTTGAGCTAGGATTTCAGGATCGAAAAACAGTAAACCAAAAATTAGGGTTTCTTGAAAACTCAATCAAATTAGAATTTTAGATTAGGGTTTCAAGAATCTAATGTAAAGGCTCTGATACCAAAATTGTTCTCAAACTATATCGATAGTCATAGTCAAAATACCGGATTCAAATATCAGGTTTAACCAAAACAGAAATTAAAGAAATGAACACATGATATGTTGACGCAGTTCGGATAAATCCTACTCTACGGGGTTTCAACAGGGGAAACCCGGTCCCAGGAATCCACTAGCTCAGAATAGTTTGAATACAGAGATGGTTGCAAAGCAAGGAACGAAAATAACAGATCTAACACACAAGAATCAGCCAAAAACAAGCATACGAATAAAATAAGAAAAGGAACAGAAATAACCGGACGAAACTATCAAAACCCAGGAGTTATCAGATTCTTGGACTCGAATCAACTACTCTTGATCTACGCTTCACCACACGGTTTACTTCTTGCCTTTCTCAGCTTATTCTGGACTCAAGTGTATCCCAGATCACGAAGAAGAAAACCAGAGGTTAAAACTTCACAAGCTCTCTCTCTATCGCCTCTCTGTATTAGGGTTTGGAAGAATGACGCAAAAAGATGTCTCCAGAAGGAAGGAAGGAGACACTTTATATGCGAGAGAAAGAGCTGGGTCAAATAAGGAAAACATCAGGCCCAAACCAAGGAGGATAAGACTGAAATGGGCCAGACCTATTTTAATGGCCCAATTGAATAAATCAATTAGAGTCCATTAAATATAATTACTTTCTAACCTTGCTTTACCTTCCTATCTAAGTATTAAAACATCATGTATAATATAACTAGAATTAGGATTACAAATATAACACCCGAAGCCTTAGTTGTTGTTATCATTCATCTTAAATTTAAAATTAGTTAAACGATTATCTTCTTAAACAAAAATTTGAAAAGCCAAAAATATCAAACACAAATTAAAATCTCTGTACTTTACTTATTTCTTCATTTAAAGTTATCTACTCTCGGACTTAATATAAACAACGTTTCCTTGTGGATTCAACCCAATATTTTACCGGAATTTATTACTATATCGGCACTTGTAGACTTGCAAGCTTAGTCCGATCAAAAACCAATTAATTTTTGTATGTGTCTTTTTCACAATGACTTGAGGAGGTGTTTGATTATTATTTTTATATAAAAACATGTTGATTAATAGTTTATTTAAAGCCAAAGTTTTCTAAGATGTGAACAAAATGCATGGGTAAGATGGTGATTTATTTTTTGTAAAATTCATGATTTTACTTGTAAGATACGTGTAATCACCAGCATAAATTTAAGAGTATTAAGTTTTATATTTCGTATATATTGAATATTGAATATCTAACATATTATAATGTTTAAATTCTTTACATCAATACATGCATATATTAAATTATGGACAACCTAAATATTCATGTATTACCTTCGTCCCAATGGACTTTGCACTCCTTAAGTTAGATGAGAAATAAAAATACTCCCTCCGTCCCGCTAGAAGGTTCCCGTGAACGGTTTACGATGTTTGACTGACGATAAAGCAACTTAATCCCTGTTTACACTCTGATTATTTTTAGTAAATAAAATTAACATATTCAGAAACTACATTAAAACCGCTGCAAAGCCTGATAAAAAAATGTAAATTTGGTAAAAATTTGATTTATAAAGTAAAAGATTAAAAATGATTTAAGTTGACCATGAGAATAGTGGACGGGAACCTTCTAATGGGACGTAGGGAGTAGTAAAAATTGTGTGGTTGAAGTTTGTGCAGAGGAGAGAGAAATGAGTAGAACCACAAAATAGTTACTTTAATGGGAAAGTGACAAAGTTTTTTTGCACAACCAAAAAAGAAAGATGACAAAGTCCAATGGGATGGACGGAGTAATAATTATTAATATCATCCAATGTATTTCGTAGTATTACCATTACCATGTCAATACCATCCGCGTCGGCGGCGTCGCAAATACTATCGTATATAGTACGGAGTATTAAATAATATATTCATCCGTTAGTAAATATTGTGCTCATTATGGTACTCAAATTTATTATATGACACAACGTACCATAAAACATAGAGTATTATTTACTTTATTAAAGAACCTAATATTGAAGTATGACACGCAATATAAGTACTTCTTATATTAAACCTCTAAAAAGTTAAGCAAAATCTCTAATTAACTATTTTTAATTATTGTCTTGTAATTTTTTTGTCTCCCCTAATCTTGTGTTTTCTCTAGTAGAATAGTAGTGCAAAATATTTTTATACTTTGTAGTACACTTGTATGTTTGCAATACCACATTAAATTAAATACAATATCTATAAATGGAAATGATACTACTATTTTTTATTGGAAATGATAAGGAAATTTTTCACAATTAAACTAAAAACTAAAAGTAATATCACTTTTTTCACTTTTGAAAATTTCTATCAAAAATAGACTAAGCAAAGATGTCTTTTCAAGAATAACCTTCAGCCTGCTTACGGTAGTAACGACACTTAACGGCACCTAAGCCTTAAGCATTATACTACTATCACTTGGTTGAATAAATAAGTAGGAGGAAACTGCTCAATCACTACAAGAAAATGTAGGTTTTACCCATACACGGATGTGTAGGTAAAAGTTTAATTATGTGTAGCCAATAACATTTACCCACACATATATTAAGTGTAAGGATGTGTGGGTATACGGAAGTAGGTAAAAGTTACTACCTCCGTTCCCATTTTAACTTCCAAATGGGTTTGGCACAAAGTTTAAGATAGTGGATATTGTGTGGTGGAGAGTTGTGCAGATGAGAGCGAAATGTGTAAGAAATGTTGTGAACCACAAATTCTTTACCAAAAAGGGAAAATGGAAGTTTTAATTGGAACGAACGAAAAAGGAAAGTTGGAAGTTTATTTAGGAACGGAGGGAGTATTACCAACACATGAACTATGTGTGGGTAATTATATATCATTTACCTACACATCCGTGAACATTTGAAAAATTGTAAATTTTGAAAAATTCATGAGCTGAAAATAAATGTAAAAATGATTAAAAAAAATTGAAATTTGTATCTTTGTAAATCTATAAAAGCTTAAAATACAGAGTAGTAAGATTATTATTTCTTGTGATTCCAAATATAAGACAAAGCTGAAGAATTACTTTTTTATTTAAAATCAAAACTAGAAAGCATAAATGTAAAATTTATAAAAATGCTGAAACAATGAAAAAAATCACAAAAATTTACAAAAGTAAAAATAAACACTGTGTATGGGGAATTTTTTTTGAAACCCAAAAGAAGAATAAAACAAAAAAAAACATAAAATATATAAAATAAATAATAAAAATAGAAACTAAAAAGGTAAAAAGTATTAAAATTTTCAGAAAAGGTAATAATTCTAAACTCGAATACCAAATTTAAAAAAATTTAAAGTTGTAAAACGTAAAAAATTTGAAAATATTACAAAGTATGATTTTTAATTAATTTGTAAGGAGCTACGAAGTTTAATTCTTATTATCATTTTATTGTTATTTTTTGTTGCATGTTGTTTCTTTGTGTTTTTGTATGTTTACATTTGTTGCAAATTTCACATATTTGTTTTTTATTGTTTCTTCAAGTTTTATCGTTGATATTCATAAATCAAAATTTATCATTTTAGGCGATCACGTATCTATAAATGATTTTTTGATTCCACAGAAGTAGCAAAGATATATAAGCACGAACCTAAATAAACAACTAAAATCAAAGTCAACTATAAACAACAATAAGCAACAAAATGCAACAACAAGAAACACAATGCAACACAAAGAAACAAATACTATGCAACAAAAAGCAACAAAAGATAACATATAAAACTATCATAATAAATATATAATTAAACTTATTACATTTCTTAAGTATGTTATTTGGCTTTGCTTCTTATCATATTTTCTTTTAATACATCTTTCAAATAATTTCTCAGATGTGTCTCTCTTGTCTTGTTTTCCTCATTGATCCTCCTGATCTTATTATCACCTTCATGTGCATCTTTTCCTTTTATGCATCAACAATAAAAATACAGTTACTATAAAATGACAATAAAATAAGCATTTGTGGCATAGTAATTTTCTATAACAATTCACTTCAACACTTGGAAGTATACAATTATTAAAACTATAAAGAGTAAGAATACGATTGCTATGATGAGACTGTTAAAAGTGATTAACTATTAATTTTCCTTTTCCCGTAACAAAGCTCCCCAAATTTGCAATAAAAAATGAAGCTACTATAAAAAAACACCCTATAAAATGAAGCTACAATAAAATATTATTGAACATGTAATGCTCATAATCATACTGATCATCAATCCATAAGCAAGAAATAAAATGACCTGAACTATATATGTTCTTCCACCTGATCAAAAACATCTTTAACTGCTTTAGAATAAATTTAACACCTGAAAGTCCTCTAACATCTTTTAATGCATCACTTTTCTATAAATTTAGCATCTGCTTTATAATTAATTTAATATCTGGAGCTATAAATTAAGTCTCACATTGAGTCTATCTCCCTTGAAAGCTATGTATTTCAGTAGCATCAAAGTCAACTATAAACAACGATAAGCAACAAAATGCAACAACAAGAAACACATGATTTTAATGAATCACTATACCACCATATATAAGCAGGAATCTAAATAAACAACTAAAATCAAAGTCAACTATAAACAACAATAAGCAACAAAATGCAACAACAAGAAACACAAATGATTTTAATGAATCACTGTACCACCATATACATCTTTGCTTATATATCTTTGCTACTTAAAACATAACAAAAAAACAAATTTCAATGAATCACTATACCACCATATAATAGCAATCAAACTATTCTGGAGGACCTTTAATTTATTGACACATGAAACTTTTCTCTACAAGTATATTCAACTTGTATCACATTTAAGGCACTGCGTGCAAAGTTTGCAGGTTTCTCTTTATTATTAATACTTAATATTCTATAATAATATAACTACACCAAATGTGGCAATGAAATAAAACTTTGAATCTTTGGTTTACCAACGTGCAATTTAGCTGAAATTATGAGTCTGTAGGGATGATTGCCAATACAATTCATCAACACTGCAATTCTAGGAATAAAGAGACTCGCCAAAAATATTAAAATAGGAGCAGACCTTTCAAAACTAAGGAAACCCAGAGAACTTAATGATTAATAGAAGTATAGTGAAGAAAATTGAAAGGTTAAATCACTTGATCTAGTAGAGGAGTTTATCTTCAATTCTCTTAACCCTCAGAAGAAGCAACACTACAACAATGTTTATTGGAGTTTATATCCAAAGTCTCAAATCCCCTTTATGAGTAACCTGATTGTTGTAAGCTTCACCAAAGGTAGGACTGATTTGGTCTTCCATTCGTAAGGGGGAAGAGCAACTTGTGCTTATTGATACTGTGAAGGGTACATCCACCGACATTCTATATATCTCCAAACCCAACAATAACAGAAAGTAAACAAAAAAATAAATCAACAAATTCCTAAGTGTGAGGCATCGGCAAATAAAAATCGATTTGAGTGGAGATTTACAGGAGTTCAAGAAAATAAAAAAATACGAAAGAGACTAGTGAATATTTATATAAAAACATACCATAACGTGTAGGCCTGAGTGGTGGAGTTAATCTTGAAGGAAGAGAGATCATGTTTGTGACACCGCACCCGAACGTCCTGGAAATTCAAATTTAATTTCAAAGCTTATGTATTGAATTCTCCTATTTTCGAACAATTGTAAAACGATTAAAGTTTTACGGAACGTATGATTTATCATATTACTATTTGGACTCATACAATGGTAACGGGCTTCTAAATAATTAATTGGGCCATATCATTGATATTGGGGTCCAACATCCTTAAATAAAGATATACAGCCCATCGGTACAATGTAAGAGCGGTCGGGCAGCCCAAATGTTATTTTGGGCCTAACCTGCTAAAAATAGTAATTATTCTAGAATGACATCCTAGACCCATTGGAGGGTGACCCACACGGTTGGTAGCCCATATATATACGTATTAACATCATAAACGAATGATGGAATGAGTGGAGAAGAATACAAATGCCCATGGTCCCATCTTTGTCATTATTAGGCTAAATAATTGGAGTAGGGTTTTCTTTTGTAATTGTACATCAAATAAATTATTGGGACCATCCTACACATATTAGAGACCAATAATATGAAGTAGGAGGTTGACTTGATCTGAATAAATTGGGGAGAGTACAAAAGTACATCTTATGACAAAGGACAAAAATGATAGGACCCATCTTTCCACTCTTGGATGTATTGGTAAATATTTTGCTCCCAAATTAATTAGGGGACATGAGAGTACGCCCCACACCTTCCTAGCACCTGCAAAACAGGTAGGATAAGTTAGAACACATAAATGGGGCGGACCTATTGAGTTGAGAGCTCAAACAATACAAAAGAGAAATAAAAGAGGAGGATCATCCCATGTTTGATTGGAATCAAACACCCAACCTTTTATTTTTGGGAGCCACACGTTTAGATAACGTTTTGAGAGCATCCAGATATCTTCCCCTCACCCCTCATTCGAACTCAAGAGATAAGGGGAAGAGAAGAGCCGCACAAGAGAAAGAAAGCAAGAGAGGGAGAAGATTCTGGCCGCAGGGAGAACTTCCAGTGCGCTGGCCTTCTTGTGCGACTCATTATGGAGCCTGCGTGCTCGTGTTTGCTCCGTGTGGCACTTGTATCCAAACTATGATTTCCGCTGCGTATTCAATTACTTATTATGTATGTTTATGGATGACTTATGTGTGAATGATATTCGAGGCGCCTTGTATAATATGGATGAGTTAGACTGCGGTTGACTATCCATATTGTACGGCGGATTGTTGACGTGTTCGGATAGGTCCGAGGCGTGACAATGTTGGGGAAGAGAAATAATTGAAATTGATTTAGCCTTCCTAAACACAAAGAACTGAATGATTAATAGAAGAATAGTGAAGGAAATTGAAAGGTTAACTCACTCGATGCAGTAATGGAGTTTATCTTCAATTCTTTTAACCCTAGGAAGATGAAGCTCTACAACAATGTTCATCGGAGTTTATCTCCAAAGTACCAAATCCTGGATTTGACGAACGTTAACCCAAAAAAAAGTGAAAAGGTGAAAAAATGAAGGTTGATGCGCTCAAGGTTAACGCGTAAGGTTATATTTGTTCGGTTTTGTACAGAAGTAACCAGAAAAAAAATCTGAATTCCTCTCCATTTGAGAGCATTCAAAACAATAAAGGCTTACCGGTTTGTTCAAAAGCATACTACCCAGGTACAATGTTAAACAATGACTCTACTCTCTCTTCCGAGCCTGGAGACCGCCAAATCGATTGCCTGGTTGGCAGACGACAGTGGGAAGAGGAATTCAAACAGAAATCCATCGGTGGTGCTCAATCGCGGCCATGGGATCCACTTCTCTAAGAAGAGAGTTGAAAGTCGACCCGATCTCCCGCAAGACAGATCTCCCGTCGGCTCTGCCATATTTTTTCAGCAGAAACGTTGATCAGTAATCTCCCCTGCGCCTCTTCCAATATTACTCTACTTATTGAAGACGTTAGCAGACGTCGCTAAAAGTGAAACAAAAAACCCAAAATTGAAAACAGAAAAGGTTAAAAATGAAAAGGGAAAACACTTGGGCCATAAATGATATCTTGAGCATAAAAGGGCACCATACGGGTAATTACCACAAATGATAATAGTTGCTGAAGTGTAGCTAAAATAGTGAAAAGGAAAAGGGCACGACTCGATTCCTTTATACTCCGTAAGGCTAACTCCAGCCCAACTCTGTCAATAAATCAAATTCTCCACCACTGCAATCCAGCATCATCAATATATTCAACCATCAAATTTATTCTTAATTAAAACCTTGCTTTTATATCATTTTTTCTCAATATTTTTTTGCGAATAATTATTGATTTTTAAAGTCAACTATTTCAATGTAAAAATAAACAAATTTGGATTTTAATTTACTTTTTGTTAATTTATACCTCTTTCTGAAAAAAAACAATTGAAAGGTGTAAAAAAATATTTTAACCATGAGGTCTTAATTTTAGCATTTCTATGTACTTAACAAAAATTTTGAACATAAATATTTCCAACCGATGAAAAATACATACTTTTATTTTTTAAACTTTATCTATACAATATTGGTGTCATATGAAATATCATAAAAAATTAAAAATTATGATATATTTTTTATATAAAATGGATTACAAGTAAAAAAGTTACTACCTCTGTCCCTTAAAACTTTGCCAAAGTTGATCGACACGGAGAATAATAAAGTAAAAACTATGTGGTTGAGGTTTATGCAGAAGAGAGAAATAATAGAAACCACAAAATAATTGATTAAAAGGGAAAGTGACAAAGTTTTTTGGGAGGTCCCAAAAAGGAAAGATAAAAAAGTTTTAATAGACGAACAGAGTATAATGTACTCCCCCCATCCCGAAAAGGTTGGCCAAATTTCCTTTTTTGGATGTTCCAAAAAGATTTGTCATTTCTATTCAAAGTAAGGAATATGTGGCTAAAATTAATTCTCTCTCCTGTGTATAAATTTCAACCACACATTTTTTACCTGTTTAATCTACGTGAAAATAACTTTGGCCAACTTTTTCGGGACGGAGGGAGTAATAAATAAATTTGGGATTATTTAATTTTCTTAGCCCCACTCATTTGTGAAATGCCATGAGAGCACTGCGCAAAAGGCATTCAGTTGTCTTCTCTCTCCCTGAATGAGGCGTCCAAATTCCCCCTCCACCGGTGCTATCTAACCAATTTGGCACTGACAAATACATGGGTTGCAGTATATTTGAGAGTCAATATATTTTTTTTTAGCCTAATAACCAACGGCAAAGCAACGTAATATATAGAAACGTAATATATAGAAACGGAAAATGAGGGTCACTGGTCAGAAAGGTCAATTGTGCAAAAATGTACAAGAGATTATGCATATTGAACAACTTTATATTGCTTATTGATTACACCAACATTTTTCCCATATCCATTACACCCTTACCCTCATTGGTCCTTATACTCCTGAAATGAAATACATTGAATACATTCTTCTCTTGGTTAACATTTTGGTTAACAATACTTGACAAATATACCTGACCTTATTAAATTCAAATACAAGACATCTTTTTATATGGCCGTACATGTAATCCTAGATTCACAGTGCCAAGTATGCCCTTCAAATGAGCGGAAATTTTACCTACAAAAATTGTAAAGAGATTTTAATTATAATTCCTCCATAGCTCCCTATGCACAAAATCATAACTCTCAAACAATAAAAAGTATTCCCTTCACTTCTCCTTCCTTTTGCCCATCTACACTTAACCTTCAAAGTCTTCATCTCTCCTTTCCCCAAACATACTCTAGAGGGAAGAAGTGTGGCCTAACTATTGCATTGGCACAATTGAAGTGAGAGAAGTATAAAGTAAACATAAAAAGTGGGAAAATGTCTTTAGATCATATTTTTGGCAGATTCAATTAAAATTTATGACAAATTTGAGCAATGCCATATTTATACCCGCAGCTAATACTCAAAGTTTTTTCAAAGTAATTGTTGCGGTTGCTGTACGACCGCCGCAAATAGTTTGAAATCTTAAGTTATTGCTGGGGATATGCTTTGACCGCAGCAATAGAGGTGCAGCAACTGATAAACATTCTATTAGTGGAAGACCATGAGTCAAAGAAACAACTCCAACCACTGGCGGAACCAGAACTTTTTTTGAGCAGGTGCCGAGAAATGTATGAAATAAATTCGTTGTAATAAATTTAGAAAATAAACGCATATGATTGTCTAAATTAGATGTCGTAAAGCTTAATGTTTACATATAAGTCCAAAATTAACTATTCTGGTAAATTAGGGGAGATAACTGAGTCCAAAACTAACATCTTCGGGATTTAGTTCAACATGAAATAGTTGTCCTTTTATTTTCTTCAGAAGAACTTTTTGAAGACTTTCCATTTGGTCTTAAGAATTTCAGCATTCTTAACCTAACAAATTGTACAACAATAAATTCATATATTAATTAGCCTTGATTTGTATGTAATCACTACATTCACTGTTAAATTAATAAGACAATTTAGTTAAGAAAATAAGAACACATTACACTTATAATAATAAAATTAATATAAGACACACCACACTAGCTGCAATAGCCAAGCTAGCTATGGCATCCCACATTCCCAATCTAACTAATAAAATAAGTGACCGGTTGGCCCAATTCAGTAATTCATCACTTGCCCACTTCAACAAAAAAAATTAAGAATAAATGCCACAAATTACAAAAATAAAAGGACAACAAATAATTTACCTCTGTGCTTTTCAAAATGAAGTTTCAAACGCGCATGCAGCAGCAGGTCAGTAGCGATTTAGCGATTCAAGGTCCAAGCTTTGCCGCTCGGTCGTTCCAGGCGTCCACAGCACCGGCGGCTGTCCCAAAATTTCATTCTTCACCTTCTAGGCAGAGCAAATTGATTGTTTGACTAAACTAATTTGCGAATTAACCGTGGGTGAATAACCCTAGGGGTAAATGAGTAAGGTCTGTACTCTGTAAGGATGCTATTGAAATCTAATTGTAATTTCTGATATTTAGGCAGTTTTATTTTAATAATTTGACAATAGAATTAATGAGATGTCGTTTATAGTATACTTGCTGCCGTTTTACCTCTCTTTTTTAACTTAAACCAACGGTGTCGTTTAAGTGTTATGCGTCAATTAAACACTTTGTAAAAAAAAACCAGCGCATAGCAGTGGGCCGACAGAGGAAGCCATGGCAGGGTGTTGTTAATGAAACCGCGGCAGGTGAGCAGGGGTGCTGGAAAATTATACATATATACCTAGATTACTCCGGTGAAGGGGGAGCGTCGGCACCGGCTCGCCCCCCTCTGGTTCCGCCGCTGACTCCAACCAACAAAAAAACGCATTAATACACGTAACATTTGACTTGTAAAACAAATTTGAACCAAGGAATTTATATATATTGATCTTTTAAAAAAGGATGACACCCCATCCCTGAGGCCCCCTCAACCCTGATCGGACGATACGTTGGGAGGATGTAAATTGGACTATAATCCCAATCTGAGAGAGTGGGGCTCTGTCCCCAGTACTTGCAGAGGCCCTATGCATTTTTAGCATAATAACCCCTCATCGCAGTTGCCGGGATTCGAACCCGGGACCTAACCCTTGTGGCACTCCCTTGCTACCAGTTGAGCTACGCCCACGGTATATATTGATCTTTTGAAGTGAGTTGAAATTAATATGTCACTAATCACTATCTAAACTAATCAGTTGATCTTGTTCATTTCTGGGCCTATGGTTGATAAATTATTTTGGGCTTATATCCAAGACAAATTATAAATCATATACTTATTTGAAATATGAATCATACAGAGTATAAAAGTATTCAATAAAGTTCATAAAATAAAGGTGAGAATCAATTTATTATTATTTGAATTACATATTTGGGCAAAAGTAACAACACGAGTATCAAATAAAAAGAAAAAAACATTACTTTAAAACTTTTCTCGTAGAATGAAGCAAATCATCAATAATCGTTTCATATGCAACATTCTTTCCACTAATAAATATGATAAACAATTAAATTGCCACATAAAAACACTAAACTTTCTTTTATTTACAACTAAAAGGACAAATGAAAAGAAATATTACTACCTATCGAATTCATAAGTTGAGAATGATTTATTAACCATTGAAAGTCTAAAGTATGAAGTCTCCAAAGAATGATGTTTTTCAAAGAGACAAAACGTTTGGCCGCCAAGAAAACTCACCCAAGAAGACTGCAAAACTGACGTCCTCTAAAACTACTATTAGGAACGAAAATATAGTTTATTGAAATTTGGAAACAAATAAATAATTGGGATGAAAATTAAGAGCCACAAGCTTTAAAATAATTTATAAATTTGTTATGTTATAATTAAAATGAATAAAAAGACTTAAACGCTGAAGACTGAAGAAGCGTATTTTTGATTGATCCAACAACAATTGTATTGCTTTTAAAAACTACAATCGATCCTACTTTAAATTAATGTATTTATTCTTTTGACAAAAGAGTCAAATAAGACATTCTACTATTACGAAATCGTCACATAAGGCCGTGTACTCAATAAAGTGTCAAATAAATACGTCTACTTATAAAAAGCAATCAAATGAGTCCTAAAGACCTTTTTTGACAACCTCATAATCCTGATTTGAGCGTACATCTGATTATCTTTTTAAAAAAGATTATAAGACTAATGTGGAATACTTAGTGAGAACTGGCTTAAATTCAAGGCAAAAATAACAACACGTAAGATAAAGTTGGTATTAGGAGGTTGTCAACGGGCCGTTATGACTCATCCTATTGCTTTTTATAAGTAGACGTATTTATCTGACACTTTATTGAGTACATGACCTTATGTAACAATTTTGTAATAGTAGAAGGCCTTATTTGATTTTTTTTCCTATTCTTTTTTAAAATTGGCTCTGTTTAAGACCTTTTATTTATGTTTTAAATTTTCAAATTATCAACGGAATTAAACATTAGGCCTAATTATTTAAACTTAAAAGTAAAAAAAGAAGCCTACTGTGACATCGCCCCCGGATGTACTTGAATTTAAACTGCAGTGTGTATTTGAATTTTCGCGCATAGTAATGGGGGACGATCGTCCCCCCAATCTTGTCTCATGTGTACTGCTTGCTCCCAAGGCCAAGGTTCCGTACGTACGTCTTGCAATTGAGCCTTGTGGCCTGTTGGAGACGTACGTTCCCCGAAGCAGGGGGAAGTATCCCCGTCCTTGAAGACGTTCGTCTCGCAATTGGGCCTTGTGGCCGGTTGGAGACGTACGTCCCCTGAAGCAGGGGGAGACATCCCCGTCCTTGAAGACTCTCGTCTTGCAATGGGCCTTGTTGGCCTGTTGGAGACGTACGTCCCCGGAGGTAAGGGGAAGGCATCTCCGGCTGCTCAAGTCCTTGAAGACGTTCGTCTTGCAATGGGCCTTGCAGACCTGTTGGAGACGTATGTCCCCGGAGGTAAGGGGAAGGCATCCCTAGCTGCCCAAGTCCTTAGAGACGTACGTCCCCTGAAGTAGGGGGAAACATCTCCTGATGCGCGGTTTGCCTGATCAGTTACCCCTTGAGAGGAGGCCGTACGTCGTCACTGCCTACTGCCATTTCGGTGCAGGAGACGAACGTCGTCACTACCTTTGACCACTCTGAGGGTATTTGTCCCCATACTATTGTGGCTTTTAGAGACGTTTGTCCGGTGACCCGCAGGGGTTAATGGGTCGTCCTATTTGGGCCAACCGAGTTGGTAAAAAATGTTTAGGCGACCCAAGTGCTATGATTGACCCGATTAAATAAAATATAATTAAAACTGTTCAGAAAATACAACTTTCGGGACCAAATATACACTTTGAGAAATATTGGGATGACCTCTCACATGGGTGAGGGCAAATCAACGTTTTTAGTCTTGCATTTAGCAAATATGAGCAGCACAAATCACTAGATGCAAGAAATTAATTGAATGGAGAGGCATGACAATAAATGAGGTACGACCTCCTTTATGTATTATTGAGAGAAATGCCAAAAAGGCATTCTCAATCACACCCACCCTTATCATTTCGACGAAGCCATCATCCAATTTGAGAAAAACTCTCCAACACTCCATTCTTATCACCCAGAAACGAGCTCAATCCAAGGTAGTCCAAAGAAGAAGCTTTGGGAAGAAAAAGGGTAGAAAGGCTTGAGAAATTAAGGAGCTTGACTGAGGGCAAATTATACCGTATGACCTTTGGTATACGGTGAGCACCGTATACCGGTATACGGATTTCTTTATGTTTTTTTCCTTTTATTTTTAAAAAATGCTAATAACTTTTTTATTTTTGATCCGATTTTTATAAAATTTATATCAACATTTTTTATATTTCATGATCTTTCAAATGAGACCAATATTGTTTATGTAATTTTAAGTAATTATCGAACTATTATATTAATGAGTATTGGGTTATAAGGAAAATCGAACTAAATTTAATACAGAAAAATAATTGTGTAAATCACAATTTATCTTAAAATTGTGTATATAAAAAATTTATTTTATTATGTATTTATACATATGAGGTACATATTTTTATAAGTAAAGTTACATATTTGTACACGTAAAGTTACATATTTATACACACGAGTTGCATTTGGCCTGCCTCAACGCGAGTTACATATTTTTACACGTAAAGTTACATATTTTTACACGTAAAGTTACATATTTATACACGGGAGTTACATATTTATACACACGAGTTGTATTTGACCTGTCTGAACGCGAGTTACATATTTTTACACGTAAAATTACATATTTATACACGTGAGTTACATATTTATACATACGAGTTGTATTTGGCCTGTCTGAACGCGAGTTACATATTTTTACACGTAAAGTTACATATTTTTACACATAGAGTTACATATTTATACACACGAGTTGCATCTGGCCTGACTGGACGTGAGTTACATATTTCTACACATAAAATTACATATTTTACATAGGTTAATATAATGGTTCGATAATATGTTAAAATTACATAGGCAATATTGGTCTCATTTGAAAGATCATGAAAAATAAAAAATGTTGATATAAATTTTATAAAAATCAGATCAAAAATAAAAAAGTTATTACCATTTTTTAAAAAAGAGAAAAAATAATACCCAATTGGTTCATGGTGCTCACCATGCACCGGTTGCACGGTATACGCACTCTTGACTGAGGTGCTCCTAGTCGTCGCCGGAGCTTTGCCAGAGTTTCGCCAGAGTTCAACCGAGAAAGGGTAGAACTTCTTAAAGCTCATTCGAGGTGAGGATGACTGACTATATTGCTTATAATTAGTGAGTTGTTTTCATAAGATTACCCAAGGCAATTAAATATGTTTTGCATGGATTATTAATGAATAATAATTCCTAAAATGAGAAGACCATGGTCTATAAAGGAAGGGAGCATGATATACATATTTGGAATAAAGTATGTATGTTTATGTGTTGCAGGAATAATGACATGATAGTTGGATAACTATAAGACTTGTTGATAAAATATACTTTTACTTCATATAAGGATTGTATGTATGTGAAAAGTGATATTTTGGATATTGACTAAATTATATTTTTGATTTGGAAAAATCAGTTAGAATTGGCCATATGACTATGAATGGAGGACTCGATTGTTCTAAGATTCATTTGACTAGTATTGGAATACTAGTCGGGAATTAAATAAGTGATTATGCTAGAATTAATCCTAAGGTTGGATTGTGAATTATTATGCCTTAAGTAGTCTTAAGAGATACTTTGAGGTGGACATGTATGAACTCTAAGTTACACTAGGGGTAGGCCTTAAGGGATGCCCAAGATAAAGTGAATAATAAAATTGATCCTGGATATAGGATTGACCTACAGGTATGTTCGGTAGTCCTTGAGGATAGCCGGTTGAATTATTGTGTTAAGTAAGGACCATGGCCCTAGAAGGAGTGCTCGAATTAAGGAAAAAAAGTTGGCTAAACAATAAAGCTGAATTTTTGGGGCAATTTTATTATGGCTGATGAGGGATGTTTGATCTTGTTCCGGGATTCCTGAAAGAAGCTTTACGGGTTTTTTGATGGCGTTCGTGGTGCGTTAGGGATGATGATCGCTCTGGACAAAAATTTTGATTGCGTTGGGGTATTCATTTTGGGCGCTTGAGGCTTTTGATTCATTAGCTTTTTTATTCTTTTGCTTTGTAATTTCCTCTCATTTTTTCTAATAAAATTTTATTTTCTTGCAAAAAAAAAAAGTAAGGACCATGGCCCTTTCCGACTCTAGAGAGTGTGGTTGGATAGCATGGACTTGCAGCGTGATCACGTGTAGGGTGGAATCCGAATCGGAGACCTAACTAGGCTTTGACAGCGGTAATACATAAGATAGGACCCCGAAGGCCGAAGAGCCTTACCTTCCTATGGGATGATGGGTATGAGTCCAGGGGCGGGATGTTGGAATCCGAACCGATGACCTTATGAGGCCTCAGACAGCGGTAGCAAGTCCCGTAGAAACAATGAGACCTACGAGTTGTGTCGTGTGAACAATGAATAAAATGGAATAATAAGAAAGGGCCGCATGCCGACAAAGTAACGAATTAACTTATTATAAAGATAATAAGAGGAAAATATGGAATATAATTTATATATGATATCACTCTATTTGAGGGTCTTAGAAATTAAAACATTGATTATATTCAGTGTAGTTGTCATTGTACTTTTCAAATGCTTCAAAGTACTGACCTCCCCATCACGGGGGAGGCCACCTCACAGTTTCATGTAGAACTTGAAGGTTGCTACCGCCGCCCGTTGCTCCGGGGAGATCGAAAGAAGAAGACTTGGTTCGTGCTTCTTCCGTTCCTATTTTGAAAAAAATTTAAACAATGCTCATGAATATTATTTTGAACAATTATTTGGGGGCTTGTATGCCTAAGTTTGCCAAGTGTGGCCTGAACACTTGTATTAATGTTTCCGTTGTTTTAAATGAATGTTTTACATTATGTTTGTTTATGGATGTACTATGTGTGAATGGTATTCAAGATGCCTTGTATAGTATGGATGAGTTGGACTGTGGTTGACTATTCGTACTGTACGGCGGGTTGTTGATGTGTCCAGGTAGGTCCGGGGCGTGACAATTTATTTGGTATTAGAGCCTTAGTCTGTAAACATCATAATGAAGCCTCAAAATTCCTTTTTCGAAAATGAATTTGAAAACCATGAGCATAAGAAGTTTTGTACTTATAGAACTTTTGGTACTCGAGTTACAATGTCTCTAATGGTTAAGATGGTACCTTTAACAATTGGTATGACGGTGATTTGAGCCAAAAGATGACTTTAAGTACATATCCGTCAATTGACATTTGATATGAGTCTAATGACTCATTCTCAATTTCTTTCAGAATGGAACGTACCGGTAAAGTTACTCGATGGAACCCGACTGGCCAGATATTGGGAAGGTCCCAACATGGCAGTCGAGGGACATCGAGGGTGTCTCGGGGACAGGGCCGTGCGGGCCACTCATTGACCGTGAGTGACGGTCATGTGGAGACGATTGACGAGCAATACGAGTCCGAGGAAGATTCAACTTACTAACTAGGAACTGAGTCGGTGGAAGCTCCATATGGTGGGGAAGATAATGACGTGAGTGATGAAAGCGATGATAATGACGCTCTCGAAAGAATGGAGGAATTACTCCGACAATATCAACAAGACCGCCAAAGGCGCCGGGCAAGGCATGCTTTGGGAGGGGCTTCAAGAGGGAGGAGCCTTGGTGATTCTAGGGCCCACGTCGAGCCACGTGGAAGCGGAGGTAACGAGGTTCCTATCATAAGGATCTCCCCAGTGTTCCCCTGTTTTGTACCATCGGATTTTTAATTTAATGTCCCAGGTGTGGGAACGCTAGCAAAGTTCCTGTCAGCGTTCCCTCAAGAACGACATCCCTTTTGCGTTCCTCTCAGCGTCGAACTCTCTGCCAGCCGCCTGCTTTAATTTGTAAAGGTAGGAACGCCTAAGAGGAACGACGTTCCCTCCAGCGTTTCCTCCGGCGTTCCTCGTCAAGGGAAGGTGTTCCTTCCCAGCGTTCCCCCGTTTCTCCATATGTATAAATAGCACCCTTTGTTCGAACTTTCACAGTTTCTTTGGACAAGTTTTCTTCTTGCAAACCCTAGTTTTGGTTGTAAGCTTCCTTAAACTCATTTGCACTTCATTTCTTAATATTATTTGCATCAAACCTTGAATCTAGTTTCATACTTTCATTTAATCCATTAGATTGCATGATTGTCATATTTCTACAATCTTATCCATTTTTCTCACTCCATGTCTATGTCTAATATTTCTTTTATGAATATGAAATCTAACATGAGTGAGTAGTTGAATTAGGGATTGGGGGTATTTGAGGAACATCCAACCATGTGATGTGTTAGGTTTTGAGGTTTGATTTGGGGGAACTTGAGAAATATATTATGCACACAATGTGTTTGTGAAATGCCTCTTTGTATTTCTAAGACTTTGATGGCCACAATGTTCTTAGATGTTGGTTTGGACTCTCAAGGAGACTTGTAGGGTTCTTTTGGACACATTCACACACACACTACCCCTCTCCATGAGAATGGGAGAAGGTAGGGGAAAAATGTTGGTTGCTCTTCTTTGCATGACTTTGGATTTCTATTGGACCATGAGAATGACCAATAGAAGCCCTTAGTATCCCCTTGACCATGAGAGTGGCAAGGAAACTTGTACCTATCCCTTTGTTGCATGATATATTCTCAAGTGTCCCATTTTGACCCCTTATCCTTAATCATTGGTTGTTGCTTGTATGCCCCGCTTCCCTTCTAGTTTAGTTGTGATCTATTTTCTTTGCAAGTTAGTTAATCTCTTTAATCAATCATATCATTGACTTGGCTAGCTTACATGTTTGATTTCTAGATTGATTTCACACTTGATTTTCCATATACACCGTCCCGTGAGACGATATCCGGGACTTCCATATCCCGACACCCGATGAGCATTATTGTGAAAATAACTCGTCAAATTTTGGCACCGTTGCCGGGGACAGTGTTGAAAGTTTAAGTGTGATAATTGATCTTAGTTATCTAGTGAGACTAGTCTTTACTTTCTTTACTTCTTCATTTCATTTGCATTTCATTTTGTTTTGTTCGGATCACGTGGGGTTGTTTTTGAGCTTGTGTAGGTTGCTTTTGTATGCACACTCTTTCTCGCGATGATAAAGATTTGATTTTCTCGTCCAAAAACAAATAATCGGTTCAAAAGCACCAATGTTCTAATCTTGCATCAGAAGGCGAGAAAATGGAAGGAGGCACACATTTATTTGGCACGCTAGAGCCTCCTATCAGAAGTTCTATTGCTAAATTTTTAGAACCCGAAATTCAAGCTCGTGAAAGCATTCTTTATCCAAGGGTGGAGGCAAACAACTTTGAGCTCAAGGCTTCTACTATTGGTTTAGTCTCATGTAATCAATTTGGAGGCGGGCTTGAAGAGGATGTTCAATGTCGTATCACCCACTTTCTAAGAGTTTGTAACACAATCAAGAAGAATGGTGTGTCAGATGATGCCATTAGACTACGGTTGTTCCCATTTTCAATTAGAGATGAAGCACAAAGGTGGCTTGATTCTTTTCCTCAAGATCATTTCCAAACATGGGATCAACTACACAAGGAGCTCATTCAAGAATACTTCCCACTTTCAAAGTGTTTGAAGATAAAAAAGCAAATACAAGATTTCAAGCAAGTAGTTGTTGAAATACTACCGGAAGCATGGAAGAGGTTAAGGCTTTAAGGAGGATGTGTCCATCAAACTTCATGACCCATTGGAAGACTATTTACTCTTTTTATGGAGGATTACACAATGAAGCAAAGATGATTATGGATACTTCGGCATGTGGAGCATTGATTCATCTACAACCGAAGGATGCCGAAGCACTAATTGAAAGGGTCACATCCAATCATTGTTATTGGTACCATTCTAATGGCTCACAACAGATTGCTCCCGGTGTTCTTGAATCAGAAAATCAAAAGGCTAACTTAGATAAAATGGATGGTCTTATTGCTTCACTCCAACATCTTGTATCAAACATGGATCAATTGAGCTTCAATCAACAAAGCTCAAAGTCCACTCCTCAAAGCCAACATTATATGATGCACCAAGGTCATCAATCACATTCAGAACCTCCCAATCGTTCTTACGCTAACCACACTCCAAACTTCTTTTCTAATTATGGAGGATCGCATGGAGTATCAGGATGTCACTTCTTGGATTCTAGTGTGATGTGGCCACATGTGGAGCAAGTCAATTCCATATATTCTCAAGAAACTCAAGCCTCTCAAAGGTGTGATCAAATGGGTCAAGCTTATTCTCAAAATTTTCAAAGAGGGCCAATGCAATCCTTCCAAATTTCAAGGTGATTACCATCAAGGTTATCCTTCCAATTTTTGTGATGATTATCCCCAAGCCTTACAAAATGGTTACAATCAAGAAAATCAAGATTATCAACCTTCTCAAGCTAATTTGTCTCAAGGACCTTCATATTCTAAATATCCTAATCTTGAAGAAATGATGAACAAGCTTGTGAAGAATCAAGATGTCAAATTTGCCAATTATGATGCCATCTTGAGGGACTTGAGCATTCAAATTGGGAAAATTATCAAAGATAGATCCGAATTAAAAAAAGGAGCTATATCAAGCAGCATGGAGAATCACTCTAGAGGGGATTGTCAAGCTATAACCCTCCGACGTGAGAAGGAAGTTAAAATGTCCAAAACCCAACAAGTTGAAGGTCCAAAGGAAGATGAACAACAAGCAAGCCGCCCATGTGAGAGGCCAAAGACAACAAAGAAGAGTGAGGTCCAAGAGAAGGCTATACCGGAGAAGGAAGTGGAAGCTCAACCTAAAATCAAGGAGCCAATCAAAACAAATACTCCTCCTATCCCTTTTCCGGCCCGGTTGACAAGAAAGATTTATAACGATCAATTTGGGAAGTTCTTGGCAATAATCAAGCAATTGCATGTAAACATCCCTTTCATGGATGCACTTGCCGAGATGCAAAAATACTCCAAATTTCTCAAAGACCTTCTCAATAACAAAAGGAAACTTGAAGAAAACTCAATGGTGTGCGGTAAAGGCTCGTGGTGGTTTGTGGGGACAGTACTATTGGTCCGGAGTAACTACCTCGGGTCCGGTGGGGCCGGGGTGTTACAGGTGGTATCAGAGCAACCCCGCGACAGTGTGATGACCCGTTGGATATCGGGCGGGCACCTAGCGGGGGAAGATTCTGGGATATGATTTGATTGAGATTTGAGATTGGTTCAAGGACGCAACGAGGACGTTGCGATCCTAAGTGGGGGTGATTGTAACACTTGAGATTTAATATAAACGGATTAATAGTACTACTCATACCAACAGAGGTGCATCTCCTTTTAAGGGAGCTCATCACCCAAGAACTCCAAAGTTAAGCGTGCTTGCACGGGAGTAGTCTTGGGATGGGTGACCCCCTGGGAAGTTTCTCAGGGCGCGCATGAGTGAGGACAAAGTGTGCGGTAAAGGCTCGTGGTGGTTTGTGGGGACAGTACTATTGGTCCGGAGTAACTACCTCGGGTCCGGTGGGGCCGGGGTGTTACAGGTACTTAATGAAGAATGCTCCGCCATGGTCACAAAGGACATGCCACAAAAGGTTAAGGATCCAGGGAGCTTCACGGTTTCTTGCCAAATCAGTAACCTTCATTTTAATAAAGCTTTGGCGGATTTGGGTGCTAGTATCAACTTAATGCCCTTTGCTTTGTTTGAAAAACTTGATCTTGGCAACTTGAAATCAACACGTATGTGTATTCAATTGGCCGATCTATCTATTAAATACCCCAGGGGTATTGTAGAAGATGTGTTGGTTAAGGTTGCTAAGTTCATCTTTCCGGTTGACTTTGTGATTTTGGACATAGACCAAGATCTTGAGGTTCCCCTCATTCTTGGAAGGCCATTCTTGGCCACCGGTAGGGCCCTCATAGATGTTGGTGATGGCAAACTCGTTTTAAGAGTTGGAAATGAAGAGACCACTTTTGACATGTCCAAAACAACAAAGAACCCTTTGCATAATGATAATACATGTTTTTATGTGGACACTCTTGAGATTTTGGTTGATAAGAACCCTCCCAACATGCTCTCGAATTATGCATTTTTCGATTCATTGCTTGATGATGACACAAAATTTGGTGATTTAAAATCTCATGTTTTCATTGAGTGTGATACTTGTACCACCAAAGGTGAGGAACATGATTGGGAGGAGTTTTTGGAAGGTTTGGAGACAATTTTGGAGGAATCTGAGAATGTTAGTAGTGAAAAGGAAGTCCCTTCAATCATTACCCCTTCCATCTTGAATCAAAAGTCTCTTACTCCTCATTTTGTTGCGCGTTATTATCCTCTTGATCATAATTGTAATGTTTAGAAAAGTTTGCCTCTAAAACCACCATGGCTCATGACTCATGTTTTAAGATCAAATCTTGCATCACTTAGCTCGTTTGGTGGTTTAGAGTCAACCATTTCTATTTACGAGTTTTCTTTGCTTTGGAGGGGGTATGTGTTTGAGCCCGGTGGGCAAAGAGGTATATCTCTTTTAGAGATGTTTCTTTTAAAATACTTTTATAACCTTCTTTTCATGGCACAACCTCTATTTAGAAAAGGGATTTTCTTGGGTAAGCATCTTCGGGAGTTTATGGCTTAAAGAGGCATTTTGTGTCAAGCTAGTGACATTAAAGAAGCTCTTGGTGGGAGGCAACCCACATATTTAACACTTCTTAAACATTTGAGGTATGTATTTTTGGGACACCCTCACGTTTATTTTGTGTTCATGGGGGCGCCCAGACGCTCTTTGTTGTGCTTTCATGGTCTTATCTGCTTTTGTGCTTGCGCTTGGGTTCTTGAACCCCTACACCAGGTTCTCTTGTTGAGACATCGAGGTCGATGCCTGATTCTATGTGTGGGGGGGGGGGGGGGATTGTGTGCTTTTCTTGAAGTGAAAAAAAGCTTGTGATTGTGGGTTTGGTTGTGGTCACCTTGACACTTTTCGATTGTTGTTAAGAATGAGTTGGTAGATGCATGTGAATAGGTGTATAAACTTGTTTAAAGATTCTTATTGATCACCCCTTTGCTTGAGAGTAGTTGGGAGTGCACATTTTGACCACTTGAGCATTTTGGAGACACTTTCACACACTCACACTCATTGCAATAAAGGACGAAGGCATAAGTTCACCTCCACTAAATTCACATTTCCGTCCCCATTACTTGCATGTTCCCCTTAGGTAGGGCCAATTTGAGCTTGACCATTTCTTTCTCTATCCATTATTGCTCTATGACCATATTGCTTCGACTTAGAACCGTGTTGGCTGTTTGAGTTTTCATTAGGTCCTGACAGGTGCACAATGGGTGGATTTACCTTAAATTTTGCCCTTGAGGGGGTTGAGATGTAATGACGACTACGGTGAGCATGGCAGCCTTTTGAATCCTAATGCTCCTAATTTGTCAGGTTGTGTCGAAGTTATTGGTTTGGGACATTATCCTCGGGAATTTCATCTCTGTGGAGGGGCTCTGCTCTACTCGTTAATCGTATTCTGCGAGAGTAGAGTATTTTTTACATGAGATAACCCAACAAATCAATAACTAAGCACATCCATGACCAACCATTCTACCAAAAAAAATGCTAACTCATCCCCTGGTTGAACCATAAAAAAACCCTTTGCACACTCAAGGTATACACTAGCAGGTGGTTGAGCCTTAAGTGTGCACTATTGCTTGCCCACTAAAGTCGGAGCTATAGATGATACCCCTTCGGGTAAGAACCCTAGTTGCACCTTGATGCCCTTTGATTACTCCTACACCCGACCATTTTTAGAGTTTTGACTTTAACCATCACCTTGACCACCCATACCCTTCATCTATCTTAAGTCTTAACCATCCCAATAAGCCCTTTTGATCATGTCTTGAGTTTAGAATGTCAGAGAAAGGTAATCTTGTGAGGACAAGAGTGGGAAAATGTTGACTCTGTGTTTGTGCTACTCTTTGCTTGTCTCTATGTTGAAAGAATTGATCAATGTGCATCTTTATCTTGATTATGCATTTTGTCTCATGACATTCACTATTCCTTGTATGCACTCATTCATTCTTGATTCAATTGGTTGGTGCCTTGGGAACTCATTGAACTTGTGCTCCGAGTTTTAGTTTGCTTGAGGACAAGCAAAGACTCAAGTGTGGGGGAGTTGAAAGGTGTGAAAATACCTAATACTTTCTCATAAAATTGATCTTTGTTTGTTAACTTTTGAATATTATTCTTCCTTTTTCATTGTACTTGTGCAATATTTTGGTTGTAGGAACCTAATGAAGGATTTGAGTGTTGTAGGAGTGAAATCTGAGCATTTTGAAGTGTCTCTAGAGCATATATGGATGATTTGAAGACCCCGGGGACCAAGCGGAGCACAAGGAAGTAAGAAACGTAGTTGTCGGAGGTGTTTCGAGGGAGTCAGCCTCAGGAATGCCATTGGGAACGACGTTCCCCCCAGCGTTCCCCCATTTTGTACCACCGGATTTTTAATTTCATGTCCCAGGTGTGGGAACGCTGGCAGCGAACGACGTTCCTGTCAGCGTTCTCTCAAGAACGACGTCCCTTTTGCGTTCCTCTCACAACGAACTCTCTGCCAGCCGCTTGTTTTAATTTGTAAAGGTAGGAACGCCTAAAAGGAACGCTTTTCCCTTTAGCGTTCCCTCCGGCGTTCCTTGTCAAGGGAAGGCGTTCCTGCCCAGCGTTCCCCCGTTTCCCCATATGTATAAACAGCACCCTTTGTTCGAACTTTCACAGTTTGTTTGGACGAGTTTTCTTCTTGCAAACCCTATTTTTGGTTGTAAGCTTCCTTAAACTCATTTGCACTTCATTTCTTAATATTATTTGCATCAAACCTTGAATCTAGTTTCATACTTTCATTTAATCCATTAGATTGCATCATTGTCATATTTCTACAATCTTATCCATTTTTCTCACTCCATGTCTATGTCTAATACTTATGAATATGAAATCTAACATGAGTGAGTAGTTGGATTAGGGATTGGGGGTGTTTGAGGAACATCCAACCATGTGATGTGTTAGGTTTTGAGGTTTGATTTGGGGAACTTGAGAAATATATTATACACACAATGTGTTTGTGAAAATGCCTCTTTGTATTTCTAAGACTTTGATGGCCACAATGTTCTTAGATGTTGGTTTGGACTCTCAAGGAGACTTGTAGGGTTCATTCGGACACATTCACACACACTACCCCTCTCCATGAGAATGGGAGAAGGTAGGGGGAAAAATGTTGGTTGCTCTTCTTTGCATGACTTTGGATTTCTATTGGACCATGAGAATGGCCAATAGGAGCCCTTAGTATCCCCTTGACCATGAGAATGGCAAGGAAACTTATACCTATCCCTTTGTGGCATGATATATTTTCAAGTATCCCATTTTGACCCCTTATCCTTAATCATAGGTTGTTGCTTGTATGCCCCCGCTTCCCTTCTAGTTTTGTTGTGATCTCTTTTCTTTGCAAGTCAGTTAATCTCTTTAATCAATCATATCATTGACTTGGATAGCTTACATGTTTGATTTCTAGATTGATTTCACACTTGATTTTCCATATACACCATCCCGTGAGACGATATCCGGGACTTCCATATCCTGACACCCGATGAGCATTATTGTGAAAATAACTCGTCAAATTTTGGTCGTTCCCTGCCAGCGTTCCCACACCTGGGACATTAAATTAAAAATCCGATGGTACAAAATGGGGGAACGCTGGGGGGAACGTCGTTCCCATTGGCGTTCCTGAGGCTGACTCCCCCAAAACACCTCCGACAACTACGTTTCTTACTTCCTTGTGCTCCGCTTGGTCCCTGGGGTCTTCAAATCATCCATTTATGCTCTCGAGACACTTCAAAATGCTCAGATTTCACCCCTACAACGCTCAAATCATTCATGTGGTTCCTACAACCAAAATATTGCACAAGTACAACCAAAAAGGAAGAATAATATTCAAAAGTTAACAAACAAAGATCAATTTTATGAGAAAGTATTAGGTATTTTCACACCTATCAACTCCCCCACACTTGAGTCTTTGCTTGTCCTCAAGCAGACTAAAACTCGGAGCACAAGTTCAATGAGTTCCCAAGGCACCAACAAATTGAATCAAGAATGAATGAGTGCATACAAGGAATAGTGAATGTCATGAGACAAAATGCATAATCAAGATAAAGATGCACATTGATCAATTCTTTCAACATAGAGACAAGCAAAGAGTAGCACAAACACAAAGTCAACATTTTCCCACTCTTGTCCTCACAAGATCACCTTTCTCTCACATTCTAAGCTCAAGACATGATCAAAAGGGCTTATTGGGATGGTTAAGACTTAAGATAGATGAAGGGTATGGGTGGTCAAGGTGATGGTTAAAGTCAAAACTCTAAAAATGGTCGGGTGTAGGAGTAATCAAAGGGCATCAAGGTGCAACTAGGGTTCTTACCCGAAGGGGTATCATCTATAGCTTCGAGTTTAGTGGGTAAGAAATGGTACACACTTTAAGGCTCAACCACCTGCTAGTGTATACCTTGAGTGTGCAAAGGTTTTTTTTTAGGGTTCAACCAGGGGATGGGTCAGCATTTTTTTTGGTAGAATGGTTGGTCATGGATGTGCTTAGTTATTGATTTGTTGGGTTATCTCATGTAAAAAATACTCCACTCTCGGAGAATACGATTAACGAGTAGAGCAGAGCCCCTCCACGGAGATGAAATTCCCGAGGATAATGTCCCAAACCAATAACTTCGTCACAACTTGACAAATGAGGAGCATTAGGATTCAAAAGGCTGCCATGCTCACCCTAGTCGTCATTACATCTCAACCCCCTCAAGGGCAAAATTTAAGGTAAATCCACCCATTGTGCACCTGTCAGAACGTAATGAAAACTCAAACAGCCAACATTGTTCCATGTCGAAGCAATATGGTCATAGAACAATAATGGATAGAGAAAGAAATGGTCAAGCTCAAATTGGCCCTAACTAAGGGGAACATGCAAGTGATGGGGCCGGAAATGTGGATTTAGTGGAGGTGAACTAATGCCTTCGTCATTTCATGCAATGAGTGTGAGTGTGTGAAAGTGTCTCCAAAATGCTCAAGTGGTCAAAATGTGCACTCCCAACTACTCTCAAGCAAAGGGGTGATCAATAAGAATCTTTAAACAAGTTTATACACCTATTCACATGCATCTACCAACTCATTCTTAACAACAATCGAAAAGTGTCAAGGTGACCACAACCAAACCCACAATTACAAGCTTTTGTTCACTTCAAGAAAAGCATTGGTAAATTGACGGTGAGGCAACTTGAACACAAATTCAGGGAGCTCGCTAAGTTCATTCCAGAGTATGTTTGCGATGAGAACCGGATGGTTAACCACTTCTGGGATGCTTTAGACTTAGACGTGCGTGAGAGGGCAACACAGTTGCCTAACACGACGTTTAGTCAAGTAGTGGAGCAAGACTTGAAGAGAGAAAAAGAGCGGGAGGGAAGAAAGCTGAAAAACGCTGAGGAGGCGAAGAAAAGAAAATGCGAAAACCATGGCCTCCAAGGTTCTAGCAAAAAGGGGAACCACGAGGGAGGTGGATCTTTTAGAACACCCGCACCACCATCAAGGGGGAACTAAGGCCCAAGTGGGAAAGGCTCGAAGTCGCAAGTCTCGTGCATTATAAGGTGTAGCAACTCGAAGAAGAACCACCTGGGGAAGTGTCGTGATCCCCCAAGGTGTTACCAATGCGGGGAGGTTTGACATATGAAGGTGAGTTGCCCATAACTCGGGAGGTCGATGGGTGCCACACCTAGTTGCAGAGCCACAACGAGTAGAAACCGGACGGGAACACCTAATGCAGGCACGGGTCACAGTGGAGCAAGTGCGAGCAACGCACCATCTGTGAACCAAGGGAATACCCAAGCTAGGGTCTATGCTATGACTGAGGCGAATGCCTGAGCTAACCCAGATTCGGTTGCAGGTATAAGCACTTAACTTCTCGTGTTTTATCCATCCCTCATCCATAAATTGAAGTTATAAATCTTAGGGGCTAGGTGAAAACAGATTTAGGATTGCACTGGGGGAAATTGGGCAAAACCATGCTAATACCCGACCGGGTATAGTAGGGTACCCGACCGGGTGTGCAAATGTTTTTGGCCTGGTAAGCTTTCTAGAACACATACTCATTCGGGTATGATGAGTTACCCGCCGGGTGTGATGAAATTTCTTACTGGAAATGTTACCCGCCTATAATACCAGACCGGGTATCACAGTATGTTGGAGACGAACGGCCTCTAGGAATTGAAATTTCCACGAGTTCGGATACGAACAGCTTTTGCAAGGCCCGACCGTTGTGTATTGGGATGAACAACTTTTGCAAACCGAATGGTGTTTGTGCATTAGGGACGAACGTCATTGGGGAATAAAATTTAAATTTTGGTTCGAAGACGAATGGCCTCTGGGAATTTAAAATAAAATTTTAAAGTTCGGCAACGAAAACCGGTCGGCTTTTGCGAAAAGCGGCCGGCTTTCCCCAGTTAGTGCACATGGTCGGTTGTTTTTTAGGGTGAGAAACGGGCGGGTTGTGATGGGTCGTTGAACGACTATCATCTAAACTTTAGTCGGTGCATGTACTCCATGACCTAATAAATGAGTCTATTAGGTAGAAAGTGTGTCTTACATTGCTTATGGATGTAGGAACACTAAACATTAACGGGAGAGACACAAGAATCCTAATTGATACCGGGGCGCAACGATCATTTGTGAATGAGGCGTTCGTCGAGGGATTCAACGAACCACTTGTACCAACGATTCAAACCTTATTGGTATCCACACCTTTGGTGGATGATATCGAGAGAGATAACCACTATCCATCATGTGAGGTGGAAGTGGATGGCCAAGCCTTGACGTGTGACTTTGTACCGCTGAGTATGATTGAGTTCGATGCAATCCTTGGAATGGATTGGCTTGAGAAGCATCATGGTAGGGTCGATTGCTACACGAAGGTTCTTGAACTCGAAAGCGTTGCAAGATTGACCTTACGCTTTGAGGGAGATAGAGGTAAATCAAACAGTTGCATCATATCCACCGTGAGAGCAAGGAGTATGATGAGAAAGGGATGCCACGCGTACCTAGCGTACGTAGTAGATAAAACCAAAGAGGAGATAGACATCAATAATGTGAGAGTAGTGTGCAAGTATCCGAACGTCTTCCCAAAGGACTTACCGGGACTTCCACCCGATAGAGAGATTGAGTTCGTGATAGAGGTTGAACCTGGCACCAAAACAATCTCTATACTCCCATACCGGATGGCACCCGCATAACTTAATGAGTTGAAAACCCAATTGTAAGAGCTATTGGATAACGGGTTCATAACGTCGAGCTACTCCCCATGGGGAGCACCGGTTCTATTTGTGAAAAAGAAAGATGGGACGCTTCGAATGTGTATCGACTATCGTCAAGTGAACATGATCACAATCAAGAATAAGTATCCTTTACCTAGGATTGATGACTTATTCGATCAGCTCCAAGGAGCAACATTGTTTTCGAAGATTGACTTGAGGTCGGGGTACCATGAATTGAAGATAAAGGAGGATGACATACTGAAGAGTGTTTTCCGCACAAGGTATGGTCATTTTGAGTTCTTAGTCATGTCATTTGGGCTAATAAATGCCCTGAAAACATTCATGGACTTGATGAACCAGGTATTTCTTAAATACTTGGATCGGTTTGTGATCGTGTTGATAGATGACATCTTGATTTACTCAAAGAGTGAAAAGCAGCATGAAGAGCACCTAATACTTGTTCTTGAGACACTACAGGAGAAGCAACTCTATGCTAAATTTTCCAAGTGCGAATTTTGGCTAAGGGAGATTGGCTTTCTCAGGCATGTAGTTTCGGGATCGGGAATTGCAGTTGACAAGAAGAAGATTGAGGCCATTACCGAATGGGAGAGACCAAAGAACGTGAAGGAAATTCACAGTTTCCTTGGATTGGCAAGATACTATAGGAAGTTCGTGGAGAAATTCTCAGTTTTGGCATCACCGTTGACAAAGCTCACTCGAAAAGGAGCTAAGTTCGTATGAGATGACCAATGTGAGAAGGGGTTCCTAGAACTAAAGAAGAGATTGACCGAGGCACCAGTACTTGCATTACCCAAACAAGGTATGGGGTACAATGTTTACAGCAATGCGAGCATCCAAGGGCTTAGATGTGTGTTGATGCAGGATGTGAGGGTGATTGCCTATGCTTCATGACAGTTGAAGAAGCATGAGGTAAATTATCCTACTCATGATCTAGAGTTGGGGGCAGTGGTATTTGCACTGAATATTTGGAGACATTATCTCTACGGGGAGACATGTCACATATACACTAACCACAAGAGTTTGAAGTACGTGTTCACTCAGAAAGAGTTGAACATGAGACAGAGACGATGGACGGAGTTAATAAAGGACTACCATCTAGTTACTGAGTACCACCCCGGTAAAGCCAACGTGGTAGCGGATACCTTGAGATGAAAGAGTTCGTTTGGGGCATTGCTGACCAGTTTGAGGGCACTGAGAGCCAAATTGGAGGTATCCAGCGATGGTGCCTTGTTGGCAACATTCGAGGTGAGACCTACATTACTTGATGGGATCAAGAAGGGTCAAGAAACCGACGAAGAACTTGTGAAGGTCCGGGAACACATGCTAGCAGGACCGGATGAGGATTTCATGGAGAGAGACAATGGTCTCTTATCATTTCATGACCGAGTGTGTGTACTGATAGAGTATATCTCTAGAGAGAAGTGAGAGCTAGAGAGAAAAGTGCAATAATATGCTTCAATAGAATGATTTGGTCACCCCTATAACTACTCCCAAGGGGAGTATTTATAGAGAAAATTAGGGTTGGGCTCCCAACCCTTGGGCTCGGGAGGCCCATTTACAACTGGACCGCTACTGGGCCGAATACAAAGCCACTAATGGGCTGTACAAATGAGTAAGTATAAAATCCGATTCTGTGAGGTCTTCGTGGCCGACGAGGGCGTGGCCGACGAGGGCACGGCCGACGAGGGCACGGCCGACGAGGGCACCCGAGTTCCTTGGACTCAGGACCATAATCCGAGCTGGCCCCTTTTCGGCCGACGGGGGCGTCCTGGCCAACGAGGGCGCCACTCTGTGCCTTGTGCTTTCTGTTCTTCCGAGTATGTGGGTCCGGGGGCTCAGACCCATATACTCCATCAGGAGTCCCCCACTCTCTAAGCTGAGACGTAGACGAAGTGAAGGATAGTAGATTCCTATGCTTTGGCGCCCTTGGCCGTTATCTGTTCCTTGTTGTGGACAGGGACGCCGTTGTTTACTTGATGTCTTTGTTCTTGGACGATGAGTGTCCTTCTTTCAATGGTGGCCGTTGAAAGGCACGTTTTTCTTGGGCGTTGATGGTTGAAGTTTGTGTTTGGGCCGATGAGGCCACTGAAGTTATTCCTTGCTTTGAGGACGATGGCGTCCTTTCCTTTGGGTGGCCGATGAGGGTGTTTGCGCACTTCTTTTGGCCGTTGCTGGTTGGCCTTCGTGTTCTTGGCCGAAGGGCCCGTCAAGATTAATTGTTGGCGGAGGACGATGAGTGTCCTTGCCTCTAGTGGCTTGTTGGCCGTCGCTAGTGACGTTATGGGCCTTTGGCCGATGAAGTTCCGTTGTGCTGTATGGATGATGTGGCCATGCTTTGTGGTTACCTTGTTTGCATTCTCTTTTGTTTTGTTGAGGCCGGTGTAGTCCCCCAGTCCCCCACTGCTTCAGGCCGAAGAGTGTGAGGGGTGAAGGAGTTGCTTGAGTCTCCGGCCGAAGCGGTCTCGCCGTAGTCCCCCTGAATCCAACCCTCATCGCGATTTTCTGGCCAAGGTAACCCTGTGGGAGAACCCTTGTGCGCAGATCGCTTGTAGAGAGTTATCATCAAGGGTTATTACGAGGAGCCGATGGCTTTTGGGCTCTTGGGTCCTTTGATCTTGTGGCCGTTACGTTCCTGGCCGTTGCCGTCTCCTTATTGTTTGGCAGTTGTGATCTTGGCGAGCAAGTGGGACGTAGTGGGCGCTTGCTGGCATTTGTAAATCCGGTGAGCGTGTGTAGGCCGTGGAGTCCGTCCTGCCAGTGGGCTGTTGATATTGAGTTTGGTCCATTGGTGGCCGTTGGCGTGGCCATTGGGGGGGTGCCACGTGTAGTGACCGTTGGGTGGGGGGTTCTATAAATACCCATCCCCCTCCGACGAGAAAACGTATTTGCATTCTGAATTTGTCGAAGTGCTGGCCGATTTTCTAGAGAGATAAACTCCCAAGCCTGTTCTTCGTGTTCTTCGTTGTTCAAGGTTAGTGTTCATCGCGATCTTCCTCATTTTTCATACTTTGCTTCCTAGGTTGTTGATCTAGTGTTAGGCGTTTGAAGACCCTTAGATCTTAAGTTAGTCTCCTTAGGCCCGTAGTAGTAGTTATGAAGAGCTTGAACGAAGACTACTACCCCTACGACGACCAGCCCTCCACGAGGTCGCTTGACTACGAGGTGCTCGAGGAGTTTGAAGAGGAGATAGAGCGTTTAAGTCCCTACAAATCCGGAGATCCGGTGGACGAGGAAGGCGAGGACGAGGAGTCCGCCTCCTCTTCAAAGGGTGAGGACGTAGGTGCGTCCCGAGTGGTGGACGGGGCGTCCACTTCTGCTGTCATTCCGTGCCCGAGGCCGGTGTCTGCTGTGAAGGGAGCAGCTAAACCGAAGAGGGTGAGGAGGCCGAAGAATGGGCCGGGCCTCTCCTATCTGGACCTCACCAACATATTCCTGATCAAGCCGGAGAGCAGTGCGGCCGACTATCTTGTCGCCCAGATGTACGTGGGGCCGTTCGGGCGGGTTAGGGCACCCAGGCCGACGGACCATGTTCTACTTCCGCCACCGGGATACTTTGGAGTATACCCTATGAGTTTTGCTAAGGGGTTGAGGTTCCCCCTTCACCCTTTCATCATTGAGTATCTGGACATGGTGGGGCTTCCTCCGGCCTTGCTGACGCCGAACAGTTATTCCTTGATGGTGGGCTTTTTACTTCGCTGTGAGGAGCTGGGCTACAGGCCGACAACGGCCTTATTCATGAATTTGTACCAGATCGGCCGAGGAAGCCACAAGAACTGTGCGGCCTATGCTACTCTTCAACAGCTGCCGAAGAAGAGGAGCTTCACGGATTTGCCTACGTCCATTCATGGGTGGAAGAGCAAGTTCGTGTTTGTGTCCATTGGTGAGAGTGGCACCGAGTTCCCCTCTCTCGGCCATACCGGGAGGTTCAATCTCCATGACCCGCCGAGGAGCTCTATCTTGGACGCTCAGGTGGAGGCTTTCCTGGAAGGGGGGCCGAGGAGCGTGAAGGATTACATTACTGAGTACAAGATGACCGCCCTCGGCTTCTTCAGATACCACCTGTATGGAGATAAGGAGGATGACCTCCAACTCTGGCCGAGGATGACCACCACATTTGAAGAGGCCGACGGCCCGGATTTGGGCATCCCTGCTGAGGCCGATGGTAATTATTTCTTCGGCTTTCTGTTTTTATGTTTTTGTCCTTTGCCTTACTAATCCGTTGTGTTTTTCCTTTGTAGATTTTGCCATGGACCGACGTTCCATAATGGCTATTGCCAAGGCCAAAGCGGCCGAGGATCTGGCTGCTAAGGCGGCCGAGGCGGCCAGACGTGCCGCGGCCGGTGGGAGCGGGGCTACTGCTGATGCGGCCCCAAAGCCTGCTCCATCGAAGAAGAAAAGGCCGGCCACTGACGGCCAGAAAAAACTAACTGAGGCCGGCCTGAGGGTCTCGAAGAAGACGAAGAGGGCTCCTTCCCCTTCTCCGGCTACTGAGGCCGGTACTCTGGCTGTCCCCAGCGTGGACGATAGTGGTCCTGTCGTGGACCTTACTACTGCTGGTGATGCTGCTCCATCACTGCCTCTCGTCCAGGAGCCACGAACGAAGAGGGCCGTCAAAGAGATTGCAGGTGCCACCTACCAGAAGATGGTAGAATACCCCGTCGGCGGGGGTGTCTTCGATGACGTCGTCCTTGGCCACGACGTCCTGGCGCAGGCCATGCCGGCCAAGGATCGGGCTTACCTGAGGAAGCTCGGGGACGTGAATATCTACGAGGGCGGCATGGACCTCCTCGTCCAAGTAAGTTACCTTCCTTATGCGTTGTCTTCCTCGTCGTCTGTGTAAAACCATTTGCCTGACTTTTGTTTCCCTTGTTTCTGCAGAGTGCTTTCATGCTAATGGGGAGCCACAAGAGGCAATACCGAGAGGTAGCTCGCTTGAAGGAGCTAGAGCAGAAGGCTGCCTCGGCCGACGAGGCGGTAGCTTGCCTTGATCGGCTCCGGGAGGATGCCAGGGCGTTGCAGGCAAGGGCCGATGAAGCCACTGCAGCCAGGGACGATGCCCTGGCCAAGCTCGAGGAGAGCAAAAGGGAGCTCGAGGAGTCCCAAAGGGCACTGGAGGCCGAGCGGCGCCAGAGCGAGGAGGCCGTGAAGGCGAAGGCTGAGGCCGAGGCTGCCGTTGTGAGGGCTACCGATGAGGCCGTTGAGAAGTTCCTGGCCGAAGGGTGGAAGGCCGATGAGAGGCTTCCCTGGTGCTACGAGGTGGTGGCCGCCAGGCTTGAGAATTGGGGGATGAACTCCCCCGCCGGCCAGGAGTATTTCAGTAGGGAGATGGCCGTCTATTATAACATGGGCCAGGAGCGGATGCAGAGGCTCCTGTGTCGTCGGCTGTCTCGTGCTCTGAAGGCCATGAACTACACGTCCGGGTGGGCCAGACGGAACCTAAAGCTGCCAAAGCTGATGAAGGACCCAGAAGAGCAGGCCAAACTTCCCTTGTCGGAGCGGGAGTCCCCTATTGAAAGCTCCGGCCTTGGCGAGCCGGATTACACTGAGTTTGATTTCCTAGACGACGCCCCCAGTGCTGCAGCCGCTGCCGGCCAGGAGACTGAAGCTGATGAGGGAGCCGACGAGGCCGAAGAGCCTGCCGCGGATGGAGGTGCCCCAGAGGCTTGATCGGCTACTCTTTCCCTTGTAATTAGCTTTTCAATTTTTTGCCAAATGATGTAACGGCCGAAGAGCCCACCTTTGTATTGAACTGAATATAAATGAAGAAATTTTTACTGTCCTGATCGGCTTTGAATTCCTTGTATGCTTGTGTGTCATTTGTCATTTCAATTCTAAAATTTGTCTAAGTGTCAAGTCATAACTTGGGTCACCCGCGAGTGTCCGCTACGTTCGTGAGGTCGGCCTCCCTGTCCGGTGGCCTGGTCGGCCTATTCATCTTTGCTTTACTATCAGGACACTTAGGAATTTTTTCAAAAAATTTCCTAAGTGTTTTGGGCTCGCTAGGCTACTTTCTTCCCGGTCTGGTGGCTTGGTCGGCCTGACCGTTATTTCTGTACTATCATAACACTTAGGATATTTTCCAATAATTTCCTATGTGTTTTGGATTCTTGTAGTTGCTTCCCTTTCGGCTTGGTGGCCTTGTCGGCCTGACCGGTGTTGATGCAGTATCATAACACTTAGGAAGTTTGTTTTTTTTTTTGCAAAAATTTCCTAAGTGTTTTGGGATCCACTTAGGTGCTTTCCTTTCGGCCTTGACCGTGGTGTCCGCTCCGTCCTGGCGCTGAGTCTCTCCCCATTATTGGCAGATGATTTGGGTGATTTGCCAAGTGTTGAACCAGTGTCGTTGTCGGCCTGCATCCCTGTGTTGTGGCCGATAAGGGCACCTTCACCTTAGTCTTTTAGACTTTGAATTTTTCCTAAGTACATTTGCAAGGCGTAGGTAGCTGACGGCCTTGGAGTATAAAGGTACCCGCTTCGGCTAGAGTTCTTCCACTTGAGTACTTAGAGAATTTTCTAAGTATAAATGTTAGGCATTTACTTCTTTGCGGTACCCCTGTCGGCCGATGAGGGTGCTGGATGAGGAATGGCTTTTCTAAGGAGATGGTCCTACCTTCGTCGGCCAGCCATGGTTTCTTGTTGAGGAACCCTCTGTTTTTTCTCAGGATTTTTTCTAAGTGTTTGGTAAACACTTGAACCAATTCCCAAAGAACTTTCGCTTGACCAACAGCCTTGGTTCCAGTGCCTGTATCGGCTATTCAGGGTGCTGTGGCAAGTAAGGATTGTTTCCTGATAGCTTGATTCTTTCGCGGGTGTGTGCAGTGCCCGCTTCGTCCTGGTTATCCTCAGGATTGTGATTCTTTGTTCCATACCAAGCGTTGGTGCTTCAGAGGACTGTGGCCGATGAAGGTCACCTCTCGCGTGTCACCCAACCGATGCGGTTAGGGTTTCATAGGCGTGTGTTTCGGCCTTGATTATTCCCTTGTAGTGTGTGGACGTGTCGTCCATGTTACCTGTCAGTGGTACTACACTTGTGTTCAACTGATATGTACTTGGCCTGGTCGGGCCTGAGTTGTGGGGATTTTATTTTTTCATTGCTCGAGGCCGGCCAGTGTGCACGGCCGTCGGCTTCCCTCTTTTTCCCTTGTATATATATATATATATTATTATTTTTTTTTGTTTCGGGGAGTATCCTTCTTTCAGGCTTCGGCCGAAGGGTGTGCTCGTCCTTCGGCCGGTTCAGACTTCGTTTATAACGCCCGTGGTCTCAGGGCGGCTCCCGTCGCCTATTTATGACGCGGGCTAGACTTTTGGTCGGTTTCCAACGGCTGTCGTTGCCCATCCCTGAGTTTTGGGATTTTGTCACCTTGGCCATGATTTCAGGCCTGTCGTCCTGCGTTCTGGCGCGTGGACGACGCGGTGAGCTTCCCGTTTCAAGACGTGGGCCGTTTGCGGGCCCCTCGTCCTGGGGACATCGTCGGCCATGCCTGAGTGTTTCACTTCTAGGCTTACGGGGCCAAGGCGATGTGCTCTCTCAGCTAGGCCTGAGCCCTTCGCTGATACAAAATACAATGGAGTGCCTGAGCTTGTCGCTCGTAGGCTGCAAATGCAAGGGGCCATGTCGGCCATACCTGAGCCTTTCGCTCTAAGGTGGCCGACGGGGGCACCTGCTAATGTTTTACTTTGAATTTCCAGAGGAAAAATCAGAACATGATTTTATTCATAAGTGGCTCGAGGCCGAGGGTGGCGTTCAATCAGTAACCCGTTAAGGGGTGAAGGCTTCGCCGTCTACACCTCCTTCGGATTACTGATAAAACTTCACCAGATGGTGTACATTCCATGTTCGTGGTACATTGGACCCATTCGGGCGTTTAAGCTTGTAGGTGCCGGGTTTGACCATGGCACTGACGATGTAGGGCCCTTCGTACTTCAATGCTAGCTTGCCACCCTCTGTCGGCTGGCTTGCTTCCCTCCGGCGGAGGACGTAGTCCCCCACCTGAAATTCCCGGGAACGTACCTTGGCGTCATAGTATGATTTTACTTGACGCCGGTAGTTCTCTGCTCGGACGTAAGCTTGCTCACGCCTCTCATCGACCAGGTGCAGGTCAATCTTCATGCTTTCCTCATTGGCGTCGGGCTCGTATTGTTCCACCCGTCGGCTGGGGATGGCAACTTCCGTGGGCGCCCTTGCCTCGAAGCCGTAGCATAGGGCGAAAGGCGTTTCACCTGTCGCCCTCCTCGGCGTGGTTCTGTAGCACCACAGGATGTTGGGGAGCTCGTCGACCCAACTACCTCTTGCGGCCTGGAGCTTCTTCTTCAACCCCTCCATAATTGTTCTGTTGGCGTTCTCGACCTGCCCGTTGCCCTGAGGGTAGGCAACGGAGGAGAAACGATGCTTTACCCCAAACTCCCGGAGGAGTTCTTGGAAAGGGGCTGCCTCAAATTGGGTGCCGTTGTCTGATATGATCTCCTGGGGGACGCCAAAGCGTGTGATGATGTTCTTGTAAACAAATTTCTGGCATCTGGCCCCCGTGATGCTGGCCAAAGGCTCCGCCTCGACCCACTTGGTGAAGTAGTCGACGGCGACGATGATGTAGCGGTTATTCCCGGCGGATCTGGGCAGGGGGCCGACCAGGTCAATCCCCCATCTGGAGAATGGAATTGCGGTGCTGACAAGGGCATAGTTGACAGCTGGCCGGCCAGGGGCCTTCTGGAGTACCTGGCATGTGGTGCACTTCCTGGCCAGGTCAGCGCAGTCGCGTGCCATCGTCGGCCAGAAGAAGCCCTGGACGACGAGACGCCGGGACATGCTGAAAGGGCCCTGGTGTGAGGAGCAGACGCCACAATGAACTTCTTCCATGGCTGTGTCGGCCTCGTCCTGGTGCAGGCATCGGAGGAGAGTGCCATTATAGGACCGTTTGTAGAGTTTGCCATCTTCGATGGTGTAGCTTGGGGCCCTGAGTTTGGCAAGTTTGGCCCTCTCCTCGTCCGGGGGCAGCTCCCCCGTTGTGATGAAGGTGGCGATGTCGGAGATCCAGTCCCCTGGTCGTTGTTGGACGCACAAGACGGGGCTGGCATGGATGCTGGACATGCTCAACTCCTCGATCTTGGCCAACTGGGAGATGTGCTCCGGGGTGTCCGAGCTGAGCTTGGAGAGGATGTCGGCTTCGGCGTTCTCGGCCCTGGGGATCTGAGTGATCTCGTGGGTTTCAAACGCTTTAAGCAACTCCTCCGCCGCTTGTTTATACTGCTTCATCCGACCTTCCTTTGCTTCGTACGATCCCTCCACCTGGCCCACCACCAGTTTGGAGTCGCACTTGATTTTGAGGTGCTTGGCCTTGAGGCCGGCCGCGAGTCTAAGACTGCTGAGGAGGGCCTCATACTCGGCTTCGTTGTTGGATACCCTGAAGTTGAAGCGGATGGCATAGTAAGCCCTGAATCCTTCAGGGGATATGAGGACGACGCCGCCGCATGATTTCACGGCCGACGAGCCGTCAGTGAACAGGGTCCATGTATCGTCTTGCTCCGGCCCGGGGTTGGCGACGGCCGTCTCCCTTGCTGTGCATTCGATGACGAAGTCGGCCAAGGCTTGCCCTTTGATGGATGGCCTTGGCTTGATCTCAATTTGGAACTGGCTGAGGAAGATCGCCCATTTCACCATCCTTGAGGAGCTGGTGGGGCTCCTCATGAGTGCGCCGAGAGGCTGCTGGGTCAGCACATGGACGGTGTGGGCCTGGAAATAGTGCCCCAGCTTCTTCACCGTGTGGACGATGGCCAGCACCGTCTTCTCAATGGGGGAGTACCTGAGCTCGGCTTCCCTGAGTGTCTTGCTGATGTAGAAGATGGCCTTCTGTACCCCTTCGTCCTCACGGATGAGCACGGAGCTGATGGCCGACGTGCTCACCCCTAAGTACAAGAAGAGGGTTTCGCCGGCTCTGGGCTTGGAGAGCACGGGTGGGGACGACAGGTACCTCTTCAATTCGTCGAATGCTTCCTGGCACTCCGTTGTCCACTTGAAGCTGTTTGCCTTACGCATGATCTGGAAGAAGGGGAGTGCCCTCTCGGCTGACCTGGAGAGGAACCGGTTTAAGGCCACCAGGCGCCCCGTCAGTCGCTGTACCTCTTTGACGTTGCGGGGCGGCTCCATGTTGATGATAGCCTGCGTCTTCTCCGGGTTTATCTCGATGCCTCTCCGGCTGACCATGTAGCCGAGGAACTTGCCACCCTGGACGCCGAAGGCGCATTTCTTGGGATTGAGGCGGAGCCTGAACTCCTTCATTATTTCAAAGATTTCCCGGAGGTCGTCGGCGTGGGAGGTGGCCTGCCTGCTCTTGACGATCATGTCATCGACGTACGCCTCCATCGTCCGGCCAAGGACCGCTCTGAAGATCTTGGCCACCATCCTAGTGTAGGTGGCGCCGGAGTTTTTGAGTCCGAAGGCCATGACGAGGTAGGAAAAGATTCCCTCTGGGGTCATGAATGCCGTCTTCTCAGCGTCATCTTCATGCATGGAGATTTGGTGGTACCCTCTGAAAGCATCGAGGAACGACATCAACTCGCACCCCGCCGTCTCGTCCACCAGCTGATCAATGTTGGGGAGAGGGAACGGGTCGATGGGGCACGCCTTGTTCAGGTCAGTGTAGTCAACACACATTCTGAACGTCGGCGGTTTTTGTGCGAGGACGACGTTGGCCAACCATGTCGGGTACTTCACCTCTTTGATGTGTTTGATTGAGAGGAGCATGGCGACCTCCCCTTTGACGAAGTCCCGCCTATCGGCGGACAAGTAGCGCCGCTTCTGTTTGACCGGCGCGGAGGCCGGATCGACGGTCAGCCGGTGAGTGATCACCTGGCGGCTGATGCCTGGCATATCGTCCGGGCCCCACGCGAAGACAACGGCGTATGACCGTAGGACGAGGAGGATGGCGTCTCGTTGGTCCTGGGGGAGTTGCTTTCCGACCCTGAGAACCCGCTCCGGCCGAGAGGTATTCAAGGGGATTTCCTCGATCTCCTCGGCCGGCTCCGCATGTGGCCTCTCCTCGTCCATGGCGACGGCGGCCGTAATGGTGTCTATCCGCTGTCCTTCCCTTTCGGCCGACCTCGTTAGCTTGAGGTAGCAAGCTCTGGCTATCCTCTGATTTCCTCTGGCGTAGCCGATGCCGTCATTGGTGGGGAACTTCAAGCATAGGTGCTTCATGGAGATGATGGCCTCCAAGTCCTCCAGCGCTGGCCGGCCCAAGATCAGGTTGTGGGCGCACTGGAGGTTGACCACCATGAACTCTATGTTAATTTTGGCGTGGTGGGGGCCGTCACCGACTTCCACGGGGAGGACTATCGTGCCCTCGACGTCGATAGAGTCCCCGGTGAAGCCGGATAACGGGGTCTTGATCGGCTTCAGCAGAGCTCTGTCCAGCTTCAGCTGCTTGAAGGTGTCCAAGTACATCACATTGACGGAGCTCCCCGTGTCGATGTAAGTACGGTGGATGATGGAGTCACCGATCTCACATCGGATGACGAGGGCGTCCCTGTGTGATTCCGTACCCGGAGGCAGATCCTTGTCGGTGAAGGTGATCGCCTCCGTTCGCTGCTTCTTTGGCTGGGGGGGAACGTGGGATACCTCCCCAATGTAAAGAGATTGGGCCCATTTCTTTCTCTGAGTGGCGGAGTCCCCCCCAGTGTTCCCGCCTACGATGAGGTGGATGTGATTCTTCTTCGGCGGAGGCTCCTCGAAGTCCTCGTCGTCGCTGAGCCTACCAATCTCCCGCTTCTTCGCAGAGGGTTCGCCCCCATGTTTGCCGGTGTTTACCCAAGTGTTCTTGCGTGGGCCACCTTTGACAAACTGGGAGAGTTCCCCCTGGAGAATAAGGCGCTCGATGGCCTTTTTCAGTGTGATGCAATCGTCAGTGTTGTGCGACGAGTTTTTGTGGAACCGGCAGTACGTGCCGCCCTGCTGGATGGCAAGGATCTCCTCGGCCGGCCTAGGAGCCTGCTCGATGAGGCCGTGCTTCTCGGCATAATCGAGGATGGTGCCGACCGGGTGGGTGAGGGTTACCCCCGGCCGTTCCAGCCTCGGCCGCCAGTGGCGGTCTTTCTTACTCTGTCCACCAGAGCCGTGATGGCCCTGGGCACCCTGGCCGGCCGGGGACGGACCCGGGACCGGCGAAGGATTTGTCTTCTTGGGGGGATGGCCCCCCTCTCTCTTGTGATTGTGGAGCTCGTCAGCGTCGGCGTACAAGCCTCCGCGCTGGAGCGCCTTGGCGTACGACCTCGGGGGGTCGGTGATGAGGCTCCTAGCGTACGGGGAGCTGCGGAGGGCTCCCTGGTACAAGGCAAGGAGGGTGCGCTCGTCGGCCCCCTCGACCTCCTCGGTCTCCCTCGTCCACCGATCGATGAATGACCGGAGGGACTCCTCGTGCTGCTGCTTGATGGAGAGGAGGTGGGTGAAATACTTCTTTGCGCGCTTCCTCCCGACAAAGTGAGTGAGGAAGCGCTGGGCGAGATCCTGCCATGAGTCGATGCTTCCTTCTGGGAGCCCGTTGAACCACTCGTACGCTGACCCCTCGAGAGTAGAGAGGAACCAACGGCAGAGGTATTCGTCGGACGCGTTCACCATCAGCATGTTGTTCTGGTAACGGCTGAAGTGCTCCTGGGGGTCTGATCGGCCATCGTAGGACTTGATGGCGTTCCCCCTGTACTTCTCAGGGATGGGGGCCGAGAGGACCCTGTTGGTGAAAGGGGTCCTAGTCCTGACCTGGATGATGGGGTCACCCCGCCCTTCGGCCAGCTCCCTCTCCAGGGCGCTAACTTTGTTCATGAGCGCGTTGAGGCCGGGGTCGTTGGAGGCGCCGGTCGTAGGGATGTTGGCCGACTACTTGGCCTCCATCTGAGCCAGCCTCCTTTCCAACTGGGCGATGACCTCGTCCCGGGGGTCCCTGTTGGCCGCAGCGGCGCCCGGCTGGTTCCTTAGGCGCTCGTTGTGAGCCGCGTTGATCTGGTGACGCACGTCATCCTCGTGCAACTTCCCCTTGCCCTTATCCGGGCGGGGCTGGTCCGCTGTCCGGGACACAGACCCCAAGCTTTCCCTTGGCGAGCCAGGACGAGGATCACCAATCCGTCCCGCCATCCTCTCCGAAACCGGACGACGGCGCGTGTCACCTAGCCTATTGAAGGCAGAGGCTTTTCCACGCGCTGGGGTCTGCCCGGGCCGAAGAGGGGAAGCAGGGTGGGAGTGGGACGACGCCGTGTCCTGGGGCACCACCCCCTCGTCGTTGCCAATCTGGACAGCCAACGGTTGGGGTTGAGGAGGTTGAGTGACGTCCCCCCCAGTCCTTGGCAAGAGTGCGCTGAGGACGGTGGGGTTCTGAGCCAAGCTGGCGATGATAGCCGATAGTGCGGCCTGGACCTGAGGATCTACGGACGGAGAGGCCGCGGCCATAGGCTGGGCCGGGGCGTGATCCGTCTTTTCAGCTCGCTTCTTGTCCAAGCCGAGGCGGGCATCAGGGGCGCCGCCGTTGAGTTGGTTGCGGAGGTCCGTTGTGAGGTTGAAGGCCTCCTGGAAGAGATCCCCTCTGCCGGCCTGGTCGGCCGTAGCGTCCTCATCGTGCTCCCTGGGCTCTTGGTCCTCAGGGATGACTTTGCTGACGAGGTTGCGGTTTGACTTAGTTCTCCCCATGATCAGTGGTTAGCTGTGCTTGGTAGCGACGAAGGGTGCTAACTTGATTGTTCTAGCTCTCAACGAGAGCACCAAATGATAGAGTATATCTCTAGAGAGAAGTGAGAGCTAGAGAGAGAAGTGCAATAATATGCTTCAATAGAATGATTTGGTCACCCCTATAACTACTCCCAAGGGGAGTATTTATAGAGAAAATTAGGGTTGGGCTCCCAAGCCTTGGGCTCGGGAGGCCCATTTACAACTGGACCGCTACTGGGCCGAATACAAAGCCACTAATGGGCTGTACAAATGAGTAAGTATAAAATCCGATTCTGTGAGGTCTTCGTGGCCGACGAGGGCGTGGCCGACGAGGGCACGGCCGACGAGGGCACGGCCGACGAGGGCACGGCCGACGAGGGCACCCGAGTTCCTTGGACTCAGGACCATAATCCGAGCTGGCCCCTTTTCGGCCGACGGGGGCGTCCTGGCCGACGAGGGCGCCACTCTGTGCCTTGTGCTTTCTGTTCTTCCGAGTATGTGGGTCCGGGGGCTCAGACCCATATACTCCATCATGTACCATCGGATAATGAGCTCTGAAAGTCCATCTTAGAGGATGCTCATTCACCGGCGTATGCTATGCACCCGGGAGGTACGAAAATGTACCGTGATCTAAAGGAAAGTTACCGGTGATCTGGCATGAAGAGAGAAATAGCTGAGTACATCAGTCGATGCCTTACTTGTCACCAAGTTAAGGTAGAACATCAGCATCCAGCTGGGTTATTGCAGCCACTCCCCATTTCTTAATGGAAATGGGAGCACGTGACTATGGATTTTGTGGTAGGACTACCATGGACGGTTAAGAACTATGACGCTGTATGGGCTGTGGTGGATAGTGTTAGACCCTAGATTTTGATTAATAGTTTTGATGATGCCATAGTTTTGACGTCCCCCCATCTTTTGTAGCATACAACGTTAGATGTTATGTATTCTGGCAGTTTGCCATGCTGGTAAAATATTATCTAAATGTGTCTTGCTAAAATGGTCTATTAACAAATAAAGTTAACTGCAAAAGTCAAAATGCAATAAGGTAATATTCCATTACCTTATAATAAGGATTCCTTATAGATCCTACCAGCTTAACTTATTTGTTAATATCACATCAAATGAAAACAAAGTATTTCGAATGTACTATTATTTAACTGGAACACAAAATGCAATAAGGTAATAAGTTTTGCCTTAATAGGATTTGTTATCCTACCAGTTAAATAAATAGGTTTAGTTCGAAATACTAGCTGACCATACAAAACCTTGAGTGACCAAAAGCCAAAAGTAAAATGTTTTGTATCAAGTAAATTATACCGGAAAAGTCAAAATGCAATAAGGTAATTTATTATCTTAAAAGGATATTTAAATCCTACCGATATATATTTACTTTATCACAAACGTTTTAATCCGTCACTAATTGAAAACAAATAAATGTACTACCTCCGTTCTTAAATAAGTGCAACATGTGAAATTTTACACTATTCACATGTTCTACTTTGACTACATTTTATTTATTGATGTATTAATATATTTTTTTGAAAAATATATTATTAAATTTGTCTCATTGTAAATTTTCAAAAACTATTTTTTTTAAATTTTTTACAAATGGAGAATTATATATATTAATGGTCAAAGTTGTGTCTCGGCAAGTGTGAAATGTTGACTGTTGCACTTATTTAAGAACGGAGGAAGTATAATTTTTGAGACAAATAAAATTAATACTCGAAAGTAAAAATGCAATAAGGTAAAATTCATTTACCTTAAAAGAATGTTCGTATCCTACCAGTATAAATTTTATTAGACTAAAAAATTAACTGTTCGATTTTTGTTATATCACCTCGTGATTATGCGGAGCCAATCAAAGGAATCCCAGCATGGAGAGAAATTATGGCAAAGACGTACAACATGGGATGCGCAGTCAACTTGAAGCCTATAAAGGGAAAAGCTACAGTAGCTAGGCCAACAAGACAAGAGAAATTAGCGGCTCCAAAGAAGAAGACGAACAACAAGTTGTTATCTTCTGAAGCAAAGATTCAACGTACAAGATTAATTCATCTCAACCAACGGATGAGATTAGTCTACTGGAGATGCCTATAAATGAAGGCCAAAGCATGAGTTCGAAAATAAGTTATTGAGTTCAAAACCAGAGAAATCCTATAAGCATTCAAAGAATTTCTAGCAAAAGAGAAAGTGCTTGATCATAACTTCACTCTCTGCTTTGACTCATGCTTCACTAAGCTCTTAGACTAGATCATCATTTTCATATCTTTAGAGCTTAGTTTTTAGTTGGAGACCAGAATTTTCTTGTAGTATACAAGGTGTCGTTAAACACTTCAAGAGGACAGTTGTTCCCGGCCTGAGTGTGGTTAGATAGGTCAGGAGTACCTTTTGATCCCCACTGGATCAATCGAGAAAAACCTAAAGGATTGAGTAGCTTGGAGTGGTGTTGTACTCCTCGTGAAACACCTTCAATCTAGGCCAGAGTTGTCAAGGCTAGATTGACACTAAGTGTATTGGGCTTAATACATTAGTGAAATCCATTCGAAATAGGATGGGACTGGATGTAGGAGGATTACACCACCTCTGAACCAGGATATATTGTGTGTTGATTTACCTTCAGTCAACATAGCACACACCCAACACTTCTCAATAAAGAAATCGTAGTTTGCCAACAGAATCCTAAGCAGTAGTCTTAATTGATTCTACTATTTATCCCGCTGCTTAATAACTCACCTTTTCTTGAGACATCTGTTTCACAAGAGCTAAGGAACATCACTACTAGAAGGCTTGTTTTGCGAGTTCTCAGAACACACTCCTCAAACGCAACAGGAGCCTCAAGAGTTCCCTGACACTACCCAACTGCTGAGACCTCTGCTCAAGCTAAACACCTTATTATTTCCAGCTCAGCACATATCCAGAAAGCCCTCATCATTCTGCATAAGGTCATACAATCATCTCTCCCAAATTCCTATTTTACATTGGCAGTTGCCTCAGCAGTTCTCTAACATCTAGGCAACTTCCAAGCCAACTGCTCACCGTTTAAAGTCAAACCTTCTCCAAGTTAGAATGTGGTCATACACTAATTACATAAAGGGTAAAGACTTCCGTTGTGCATCTATAAATCTCTCAAAAGATTATAGATTAACTCCTTAGAGGGAAAAACGCTTTAAAGTTGAAAAAGATTTAAAAGTCTATTCACCCCCCCCTCTAGATTTTTACCCTATATGGGACCATCAAATAGGCTCACGAAAAGTGCACATTTCCTACCTATCAACACCACCTATGCATTGGAGAGGATAGCCAAATTGAATGTGGGTGAGATCATGAGGTGATACGTTCGTAATTTCCATTTCTATGTTTATGTTTTTAATTAGTTTTTCTTGACTTTTACTTTGGAAATTACACACTTTTGGTGTAATAGATTAGATTGTTAAATTCTTGTAAATAGGTTAGATTAGACATATTCTGAGCTTAAGCAGGTTTTGGTCACCCAAAGTACAGTTGGTGAACCCAAAAAGTGAAGAGAAGGTGCAAAAGTTCAAAGACAAAAGAAGATCCTGAATTTTGGTCTATACTCGGTCGAGTATTAGCTATACTCGATCGGGTATTAGGTTGGAACTTCAAATCGGACCAGATCCGAAGACAAAGGAACATGCAGGGAAGATTTTGGCCACGATTCTATGTCTATACCCGATCGGGTAGACCGACATACCCGATCGGGTATGCCTTTAAATTGCAAACGAAGATCGGTCGAGTATAGCCCGAATATCACTTTCTAAGCATACTCGACCGGGTATTCATATATACTCGATCGGGTATACACTTAGAAAATAGCCTGAAACCGGTCGAGTATGCCTCGGATCGGATGTTACACACATACTCGATCGGGTACCATGTATATACCCGATCGAGTACCCGAATCTCATCCCAAAAACCTATAAATACACCTCCTTTCCTTCACAAAAAGATATCCAATCCCTTTTTACATCTAAGCTCAGTATAGAATAGCTCTTTCTTTATATTTTTCATCATGTTTAGTCTCCAAATGAGGAGCTAAACTCTTCCATCTTGGTTTTGCTACTTTGAAGCTTAATGAATTTGTAAGTTGTGAGTTATTTTCTTTAATCTTCTTCCTTGAATATTAATTCTTCCTTTCAAAATACTATCTCTATATCAAAGTTGGGGAGTGTTACTAAGATGACAATTAGTTAACATCTTGACATTGGTTATAGTAATAGCTATTTCTTCCTCTATGATAATATTGGGGAGTGTTACTAAGATGACAATTAGTTAACATCTTGATATTAATCATAGTAGGATTCATATATTTTAATATTCTTCCTTGAGTATTAATTAATTCCCATTCATATTTCATGTTAATATCTTAAACATTACTTAAAGTATCACCTAGTATTGTTTCTCATATTAATTATTACTAGAATCAATCGGTTAATACGCTTGTTATTAATCCGGTTCTTTCAACGGTAGTAAACTTGGAATATTAATGCATGCATCTCATGGTTAATATGCCAAGGGGAATTAATTATATTGATTAAACCAATAAACCGCTTGTGTTGAGGTTATCAATCTCAATCGTTTTCATCTTAAGTTTATTGCTACTATCAAGTTAATATACGGCGCTTGTTCTATATTGACTCGATAGTAAGTTTTATTAATGAACGCATCTCGTTATTAATAACTACCCTCGATGAACTGGATATACTCCTCGATTGAGTATTCGAGAGGGAGATAGTTAAAGATATAACCGGGATCGACGAACATTTCATTAAGTGGATAAAAGCAAGACCAAGTCTTCATCTCATTGCATTAAACTCATATAGGTTGTTTATCTTAGTGTTGTTAAAACAAACAAATCTAAACCCCCCTTTGTTACTACTTTTATAAAAGAAAAGTATTCCTTTCCATGTGGATACGAACCTTACTACACTATACTACGTATTAGTGTCGTATTGATTATTTATTTTGAGTGCACCTAACGACGAGTGCACATCAAATTTGGCGCCGTTGCCGGGGAAAGGCAATAAACTTTTCTTTTATTTTCATATCAAGAAAAATCAAAAAAAATATTAAATAAAAAAAAATTATAAAGAGTACTTATTTTTTCTATTTTCTGAGCTTAGTGGAGTTTATGGTTAAACATCATTCCATAAACGAAATCACATATCACAAAAACCCAGAAATAGAACAAACTTTCGAGCGGTTGAAAAGTAAATTTTCTAACACCGACTCGGAAGAATCATCTTCCAGAGATTCATACACCGCTAGCTCTAGTTCTAGCGACACCGAAGAGTTAACCACAATGGCTCTTGAAACAAGGACACTGAGGGAGCTCACAGCTCCAAACCTCAACCAACAACCACTGTGTATTACCTTCCCTACACTTGATGAGGGTAATACGTTTGAGCTAAAATCTGGGCTCATTCATCTGCTGCCATCCTTCCATGGCCTGAGGGGAGAAGACCCGAACAAACATTTATCGGAGTTCCACGTCGTTTGCACAAGCATGTGCCCAAACGGTGTGACAGAAGAACAAATCAAACTGCGGGCATTTCCATTTTCACTGAAGGATACCGCAAAGGATTGGCTATTCTATCTTCCTTCAGGAAGTATAGGAACATGGGCGGCCATGAAGAAAGCGTTCCTGGAAAGGTACTACCCTGCCTCTGTCTCATCCTCTCTAAAAAAACAAATCAGCAACGTGGAGCAGAAGGATGATGAATCGTTCTACGAATATTGGGAACGATTCAAGAAACTGTGTGCAAGCTGCCCTTATCATGGCTATTCGGAGCAAGACCTCATCTTATATTTCTATGATGGTCTTTGCAATGAAGATAGGCGGATGATAAACGCCGCATGTGGAGGAGGGATTGTCAACAAGACCCCTTCTCAAGCTACAAACCTCATCTCGGAGTTGGCCAAGAATTGTAGGCACTATGATTGGCGATCAACAAAACGAGTTATGGCGGCAGAATCCAACAACTCATTGGAAAGTCAAGTAGCCGGCTTGACTTCTTTGGTTAAAGATTTTCTCTTAAATCCGAAACCTCAAGAAGTCAAGGTCTGCGGCATATGCTTGACACAAGGGCACCCCACCGACTCTTGCCCAACACTACAAGAGGAGAACGTTAAACAGATCAGTGCTTTGGGTTTCCAAAATCAAAAGAGATATAATCCTCAAAGCAACACCTACAATCCGGGATGGAGGGATCATCCTAATTTAAGGTACGGAAACTCTCAACCTCCTCAACCATCAAATCCTCCTCCTCCACAATATAAACAACAAGGCCAAACTTCTAACTCGAATATGTCAACCGAAGACATGATTCGATCACTTGCCATGAATATGGCAACAATGCAACAAAGTGTGGTTCAATTCCAAGAAACAACAAAATCCAGCATCCACAACTTGGAAAACCAAATCAGCCAAATCTCAAATGCCGTGAGTAGGCTTGAAGCTAAGGATTCGGCAAGGCTACCATCTCAAACAGAGCCAAATCCTAGGCAACAAGCCCATGCAGTCACATTGCGGAGTGGCAAGGAGTTGGTTATTGCCAAAGAGAAGGCAAAGAGCCACATTGGCGAAGAGGAGGAAGAAGAGGAACTGGTGGAAGTGACTCAACCGGAGGTGGAAGCTCAAATCCCAACCCCACCACCGGTCATTCCCGAGATTGAAGCACCCTTCCCCGAGGCTCTAAGGGAAACACGAAAGCTGGAGAAGGACAAGGACATCTATGAGTCATTCTCCAAATGTGAGGTAAATATCCCTCTCCTTAACTTGATAAAGGGTGTTCCTAGATTCACAAAAATTTTCAAAGAACTATGTACAATAAAAAGGAAACATAGACTCAATGGAAAACAAAAAGTCCAAGTTAGTGAACGTGTTTCGGCAGTTTTTCAAAAGAAACTTCCAAAGAAATACAATGACCCGGGCATGTTCACTATACCTTGCAAGTTGGGAGGAACTACGTTTTCAAAAGCCATGCTCGATTTAGGAGCATCAATTAATGTCATTCCTTACTCTTTATACAAATCACTTGAGCTTGGCCCTTTAAATGAAACCGGAGTAGTCATTCAGCTTGCGGATAGATCAAATGCCTACCCTAAAGGTATTGTCGAAGACGTACTAGTTATGGTTGACAATTTGATTTTCCCCGCTGACTTTTATGTTTTGGAAATGGAGAATGATAAGAATGCGGTACCTATCCTTTTAGGAAGGCCATTTTTAAAAACCGCTAGAGCAAAGATTGACGTATTTAGCGGTTCCTTAACAATGGAATTTGATGGGGATAAAGTTGAATTCAACATTTATGACTCCATGAAATATCCAAATGAAAATCATTCTTTATTTGCCATTGATGTTGTTGACCCCCTTGTACAAAATACTTTTGAAATCAATAAAGAGGACGAATTGTTAAGTATACTTGAAAATGACTTCGGGGAAAACTCTTCAGAACTTGCCCTGACCCCCAACACACAAGCTATGATAGTGGAATTGGATACTCACTTCCAACTCCCACTTATGCCACCGGGGTCTAGGGCATTTCCACTAACCATCCCCGAGGAAAAGCCTCTACCTTCAGTTTTGCAGGCACCCGACGTTGAGATGAAACCACTCCCAACACATTTGAAATATGTGTTTTTGGGGGGAAAAAGAGACACTACCGGTCATTATCTCAAACAAATTGACCGGAGAACAAGAATGCAAATTGATAGCGGTGCTCAAGGAGCATAAACTAGCAATTGGATGGACTATAGCCGACATCAAAGGCATTAGTCCATCTACTTGCATGCATCGCATCTTAATGGAGGATGAGGCCAAGCCGGTACGACAGCCGCAACGAAGACTAAACCCACCTATGATGGAGGTGGTCAAAAAGGAGGTGATCAAACTACTCCAAATGGGGATAATCTTCCCCATCTCCGACAGCAAATGGGTTAGCCCAACCCAAGTGGTCCCAAAGAAAACCGGAGTCACGGTAGTGGAAAACAAACATGGAGAACTAATGCCCACCCGAATTCAAAATGGATGGAGGGTATGTATAGATTACCGTAGACTCAATGCGGTAACTAGAAAGGATTTCTTTCCTTTACCCTTCATCGACCAAATGCTTGAGAGACTTGCCGGGCATAAGTTCTATTGCTTTCTTGATGGCTACTCCGGGTACTTTCAAGTGCCTATAGCCCCTGAAGATCAAGAGAAGACCACTTTCACTTGTCCATTTGGCACTTTTGCATACCGGCGCATGCCATTCGGACTTTGCAATGCTCCGGCCACATTCCAACGATGCATGATGAGCATATTCTCTGAATATGTTGAGCTATTTATGGAAGTCTTCATGGATGATTTTACAATCCATGGAGACTCATTTGATTCATGCCTACTTCATCTATCTCTTGTTTTGAAGAGTTGTTTAGAATCCAATCTTGTTCTAAACTCTGAAAAATGTCACTTTATGGTGGAGGAAGGAATTGTCCTAGGCCATGTAATTTCGTCCAAAGGAATAGAGGTGGACAAAGCAAAAGTGGAGGTTATCCAATCACTACCTTATCCTACCACCGTTAAGGAGATACGATCATTCCTTGGACATGCAGGTTTCTACAGGAGGTTCATCAAAGATTTCTCAAAGATTGCATCTCCTTTATGCACACTTTTGCAAAAGGAGGTGGAGTTCATATTCTCCGAGGACTGCAAGAAGGCCTTCAATACTTTGAAGGAGAAATTAGTAACCGCACCTATCATCCAAGCCCCGGATTGGTCTCTTCCCTTTGAGATCATGTGTGATGCTAGTGACTATGCGGTCGGGGCCGTTTTGGGCCAAAAGGTGGGAAGAGCATCTCATGTGATCTATTATGCATCCACCACACTCAATGACGCCCAACGCAACTACGCCACCACCGAAAAAGAAATGTTGGCCGTCGTTTATGCGCTCGAAAAATTCAGGTCATATTTACTTGGTACCAAAGTGATCATTTACACCGATCATGCGGCTATTAGGTTCTTGATGACAAAGAAAGAGGCCAAACCACGGCTGATTCGATGGATACTACTCCTGAGCGAGTTTTATGTTGAGATCAAGGACAAGAAAGGCATGGAGAACTTGGTGGCCGATCACTTGAGCCGTTTGGTCTTGGGCGAAGGAAACAATCATATCAAATATGATATCCGAGGCGAATTTCCCGATGAGACCCTTTTCTCCCTTAAGGAAATTCGTCCTTGGTACGCTCACATTGTTAATTTCCTTGTTCTAAACAGGTTTCCACCAAGCTTCTCTAAAGCTCAAAGAGAGAAACTCCAGCATGATGCAAAGCAATACGTATGGGATGAACCATATTTATGGAAACATTGCAAAGATCAAGTCATTCGAAGATGCATTCCCGAAACAGAAATTGCATCCATACTTGTTTTTTGTCACTCACATGCATGTGGTGGCCACTTTGGAGGAAAACGAACATCCATGAAGGTACTTGAATGTGGTTTTTGGTGGCCAAGCTTATTCCGCGATGCTCATGTCTATTGTCAATCTTGTGATAATTGCCAACGCATGGGCAACATCTCTCGAAAGCATGAGATGCCACAAGTGCCTATGCTCTACGTGGAGATCTTTGATGTGTGGGGAATAGATTTCATGGGACCTTTTCCTAATTCCCATGGAAATTTATACATTCTATTGGTGGTAGATTACATATCCAAATGGGTGGAAGCAAAAGCCACAAAGACCGATGATGCCAAAGCAGTGACTGAATTCCTTAAAACCCGCATCTTCTCAAGGTTTGGGGTACCACGCATATTGATAAGCGACAGAGGCACTCACTTCTACAACAAAACTGTGAGTACCTTGTTAAAGAAATATGGCGTCACACATAAACTCTCCACCGCCTACCATCCACAGACAAACGGTCAAGCTGAGGTATCAAACAGAGAGCTGAAATCAATTCTTCAAAAGACAGTAAATCCGAACCGTAAGGATTGGAGCCTGCGCATGGATGATGCCTTATGGGCATACAGGACCGCTTTCAAAACCCCAATTGGAATGTCACCCTATAGACTCGTGTTCGGTAAGGCCTTTCATCTTCCGGTCGAACTCGAACACAAGTCTTATTGGGCGGTCAAAACATTCAATCTCGACATGGCTAAAGCAGGAGAGCAAAGGAAGCTACAACTCCAGGAACTAGAAGAGCTTCGATTGGAGTCCTATGAGAATGCCGCCATCTACAAGGAAAAGACGAAGGTATGGCATGACAAAATGATAATAATAAAGGATTTCCAAGTTGGAGACAAAGTCCTTCTTTTTCTCTCACGCCTTCGCCTTTTCCCCGGAAAATTGAGATCACGATGGGAAGGACCATTCGAGGTGGTCAAAGTCTACACCCATGGCGCAGTGGAAATAAAAAGTCTCGATACCGGAAAAATCCTCAAGGTTAATGGACAACAACTCAAACCATTCCTTGAAGGTTTCCAGAAAGAAAGCATTGAATGCATGGATCTCATTGATCTAATCTTTGAAGAATGAACACAACAATGGCGTCGTGCCGCGACGTTAACTAAGGCGCTTCTTGGGAGGCAACCCAAGCAAGGTACATTTTTCTTTTATTGTTAACCCCCCCCCCCCCCGTCAATGTTTTCAATTATGTCTTTGAGAGGTTGAGAGGGAGGGCACTAATAATGGGTTTTTGAAAAAAAAAAAAGAAAATTTTTTTTTTACAGGTTTTTGAACATCTGGGGACATACCCGATCGAGTATAACCTTATACTCGGTCGGGTATGAGCAAAAAGAAAACGGACCGGGCACTACTCGATCGAGGGAGCATTCAAAAATTGAAAAATAAACAATACCCGATCGGGTATTACTATACACCCGGTCGGGTATTGCTAGAAATCCTAAAATTGAAGGGGACTGACTCCCACACTCGACCGAGTACCCGCTTCAAAAATGAAAAAAAAAGCATATACCCGATCGAGTATGGAGGAATACTCGATCGGGTACAGGAGACAGGCTACTCACAAAGTTCATTTTCTAAGCATACTCGACCGGGTAACTCCACCCTACCCGATCGAGTACAGGAGACAGGCCGCTCAAAAACTACACTTTCCAGCCATACCCGACCGAGTACCAGCACATACTCGATCGGGTATACGGGTCTTATAACCCCAAATCAGCCCCAAAACACTTCATCTTCCCCAAATTCCCAACCCTATCTCGAACAAAAAAACGCCCAAACCCCATTTTTACACCTTCTCTCTACCATATCTCTTCCAAATCTTCACCAAATCCACACATTCCAACGCCAAAACACTCCCCTCATCCTCCTCTACACATTCATACCCACCAATCCCATTCTCCCCCAACTTTCAGAGGTCCGAAAAACCCTACCCCCACCATTCCAATTTCGGTTTTCAAAGGCCAAATTCACTTCAAATGGCTCCAAGGAAAGAGAAAGGGCAAAGCTCAAGCACTAGGACAATCATCCCGGGCTACGAGGACATCCTTTTCGTGGACAACGAACAACGCACACGCTTCATGTCCACAATTGAAAGGCAAGTCAAACCTTCCCGCTTTTTATGCCTTGATGCTCTAAAGGAATTAGGAGTATACACAATAATGACGAAATTTTTTCATGAGTTGCATATGGATAAAATTTTCAAAATGCAATACAACTCAAATGAAAAAATTATCTATGAATTCCTAAGCTCGGTGCACTTTGAGAACAATGAGGAGGACTTTAGGGATGATAAACCCAGGTTTCGATTGTTTAATCACAATCACACCATCACGAAACTTGAGTTTGCCGAACACTTTGGTATTCCGGTCCCGTACCAAAAGTCTATATCCGACAATACCGCCTTCGGCCACACCCTATGGACCAAGATGACCGGGGAGACCAAATTTAGCTCCTCCCAACTCTACATTAGTCATGTCCAACATCCAGTCCTACGCCTCTTTTTGAAATTTCTTGCCAACTCCTTGCTTGGACGTCCCAACAACCATCATACAAGGATGGGGGATGTATGCCTCATCTCGGTTGCCTTATTCCGTATTCACGTGGATTTCAACCTCTGTAATCTCATGTGGGCTCATCTAAAGAAGGAAAGTGTGGCAAAGGGTGCTATCGTAGTGGGCGGGGTGATTATGCACTTGGCCACAAAGTTCGGGTATACAGATGACTCTCCTATACCCGACTACTGTTTAATGAACATATCTTGGCTAGGCCACTCGGGATGTACTTCTTTTTCACACACCGTTTATGGTGAAGAAAGGCCCAAAAATATGTACAACTGGCACATCCACCCCAAACCCCTCAAATACTTCCTCTTGCCCAACCCAGAACTCCCCCAACTCCACTTCAAAACAGGCAGGCCGGATCAACATTACCTCTTCCCAAACGCCCTCCCACCACATCTTCAAGAACCGGAACAGGAACTCCCCCAAAACCAACCCGATGACGAGCCCTACGAGCAACTCCATAGCCATCCAACCATGACCCATGATTTCCCAGAACAAAGCCAAAACCCTCCACCACCCGACTTCTTTCAACAACTTCTGGAGGGTCAACAACAACTTCTTACGGGAATAGCCCAAATGGACAACCGGCTCAACCGATTAGAGGAAGAGCAAAGAGCCGGTTTTCAAAGATTGGAGGATGAGCAAAGGGCCGGCTTTCAACGTTTGGAGGAGCTCCGGGAGGCCGATAGACACCGGTATGAGGAAGACCAACATAGGTTCTACGGGCCTATGTACTCGTTTATGGCACAGCAGGGATCCTTCCATACCATGGCGAACCCTCCTCCACCACCCTCATGGTATGACCCCACTCATTGGGGTAACTTTGGAGGATCTGGCTCCGGTGGTGGAGGGTACGACGGCGGAGATGGCGGGGACACTTACATGGGAGATGGTGGCCAAGGGAGCGGTTTTGGAGGGAGCTACTACGGAGGAGAAGGCGGGCACTAGGGACAGTGCGTGATTCAAGTGCGGGGGAGACACTCATGATGGTATGTAATTCTCATTTGTACCTAGCACTATGCATGTAATTCTTTTGAACTTTTACACTCAAAAAAAAAATTAAAGAAAAAAAAAAGAAAAAAAAAGAAAATAAATGCTAGTTAGGTTGAAAACCCAACAAAATGGGAAATCTAAGCAAAAAAGGCTTATAAAAAAATGAGTGAGTTGGAGAGAATGGAAAATGAAAAGAGGTGCTAGGATGAAAACCTGAAAAGGCTCCTAGGCAAAATGAGAGATATGAGAGAAATGTTTGTTCTTGCAGGCACTCATTGTATCCTTATGAAGAATATGAAGATTCAAGATAAAGAAGAAGAGAGGAGGAGAAAAGAAGACAACACTAGGAGGCCATTAAACCCAAGATGCTCTTTTGTGATTTGAGTTTAAAACTCATATTTCTTTGTAATCCTTGGTGGTCTTTGTGTTTGTATTATATTTTTGTTGAACTGTGGAACTTTTGGACAAACATTGACACTTGTAAACATTTGATCTTAGTCGAGACGAGTAAAGGTTTAAGTGTGGGGGAGTTGATACGTTCGTAATTTCCATTTCTATGTTTATGTTTTTAATTAGTTTTGCTTGACTTTTACTTTGGAAATTACACACTTTTGGTGTAATAGATTAGATTGTTAAATTCTTGTAAATAGGTTAGATTAGACATATTCTGAGCTTAAGCAGGTTTTGGTCACCCAAAGTACAGTTGGTGAACCCAAAAAGTGAAGAGAAGGTGCAAAAGTTCAAAGACAAAAGAAGATCCTGAATTTTGGTCTATACTCGGTCGAGTATTAGCTATACTCGATCGGGTATTAGGTTGGAACTTCAAATCGGATCAGATCCGAAGACAAAGGAACATGCAGGGAAGATTTTGGCCACGATTCTATGTCTATACCCGATCGGGTAGACCGACATACCCGATCGGGTATGCCTTTAAATTGCAAACGAAGATCGGTCGAGTATAGCCCGAATATCACTTTCTAAGCATACTCGACCGGGTATTCATATATACTCGATCGGGTATACACTTAGAAAATAGCCTGAAACCGGTCGAGTATGCCTCGGATCGGATGTTACACACATATAGGGTTGGATTCGGTTCGGGCCACCCGGCCCGTGACCCGGCCCGGCCCGGTACTGTGCGGGCCCGGGACCGGCCCGGTCGGGCGGTCCGTGACCGGGTCTGGGCCCGAACCGGGGGAAGGGGCGGGGCGGGCTCGGTTCACCAATTTTGCGACCCGGCCCGGCCGGGTCGGGCCCGGGTCCGGTTCGATCAATTTTAAAAAAAAAAAAAAAATTTTGGGTTGGGCTCCTACTAGCCGTTGGGGGTGGGGCTGGAGACAACCCAAACGGCTATATAGCCGTTGGGTGGGTTATAGGGGGGGTCCGGGGGGGTTGGGTGGTGGGGGGGTGGTGGGGGGGGGGGTGGGGGGTAAAAAAACCTATAAATACTCCTAATCTTAAACATTTTTTCATATCTCTTCTCCGATTCTTCCTAAATCCTATTCTTAACTCTCTACTCTCCAATTCTCTTATTCTCCATTCTCCAATATATTATATTTATTATTTATAGTTTATATTAATTATCTACTTTTATAAACTATAAATAGATATAAATAGTATTATATTACTTATATTTGTTATCTAATTATATATTACTTATATATTTATTATATCTATTAATATAGTTGGAATTATATCTAATTAATTTGAAGTCATTCTATTACTCCCATCCGAAAGACCGAAAGTCCGAAAGAGGTACGAAATTATTCTATTATTTACACTTGTTTAATTACTAGTTAATTAGTATAGTTGGAATTACGATTTTTTATTAATATAGTTGGAATTACAATTTTTTATTAATTGCTACATTTGACTCTAGTTTAAAAAATATGTTGTACACAAAACTAGTTAATTCACTACTTAATTTGCTATAACTCGAATTAATAGTTACATAAATAGTTAATTAGTTTTTTATAATTTTTTATTAATTACTACATTTGACTCTAGTTTAAAAAATATGTTGTACACAAAACTAGTTAATTCACTACTTAATTTGCTATAACTCGAATTAATAGTTACATAAATAGTTAATTAGTTTTTTACAATTTTTTATTAATTGCTACATTTGACTCTAGTTTATAAAATATGTTGTACACAAAACTAGTTAATTCACTACTTAATTTGCTATAACTCGAATTAATAGTTACATAAATAGTTAATTAGTTTTTTACAATTTTTTATTAATTGCTACATTTGACTCTAGTTTAAAAAATATGTTGTACACAAAACTAGTTAATTCACTACTTAATTTGCTATAACTCGAATTAATAGTTACATAAATAGTTAATTAGTTTTTTACAATTTTTTATTAATTGCTACATTTGACTCTAGTTTATAAAATATGTTGTACACAAAACTAGTAAATTCACTACTTAATTTGCTATAACTCGAATTAATAGTTAGATAAATAGTTAATTAGTTTTTTACAATTTTTTATTAATTGCTACATTTTTTAGATGGATCGTCCTAGATATTCGGTTGATATGGGTAACCTCGAGCGCAACCGAACGAACGAGCTTGCGAGGAAGAGATCCCGCAAAGGTAAATCACATCTCGGCTCTTCATCTCAAAGTCAAGATGATTTTGATACGGGTTACGTAAGGAGGGATGGGGATGCGATGACCGACGAACAACTAGAACAAGAATTGCACCAACATAATTCCCGCTTTTTTCAAGACCAACCGAGGACCATTGACGAAGAAGAGCTCGAGGACGAGGACGACGATGTGGAGGAAGCAATTCCGGAGAGCCACGACGACGAGGAGGAGGAGGGTGGCGGCAGCCATGACGCCGACAAAGCAGCCTCATCCCAAACAGGTACAAAAAAAAGTAAATCTGAATTAATGGCTAATAATTTTTCTAAGTGGAAGGACCCGAACACCGGGAATTGGACCGCAACTTGCAATTGGTGCAAGAAAAACTATAGCTTGGGGATTTCCGGCAGATACGGATCCGCCACAAGACACCTTAAGTCCAAACACCCGGTGGAGTATGCAAAATTAGGCGGCGGAACGGGGAAACAAACGCAAATATCGAGGTTTGCAAATAACCAACAAGCTTTTGGTAATTTCTCATACAATGATGCACAAAATTTGACAGGTATGGCTAACTTACTTGTTGAAGAAAATTTGCCTTATTTGTTTTCTGAAAGTCTTGCTTTTCGTGATTATGCACAAACTTGTTTAAATCCGCAATATAGAGGTTATAGTCGCAAAACGGTTAAGAAAGAAATTTCAAGGCTTTATGGTGCGGAAAAGGTAAGGTTACAAAATTATTTTGCAAACTTTGATGGACGTGTTACTGTATGTTCTGACATATGGGAGGATACTTATCATAATTTACATTATTTGGGTCTGACTGTACATTATATTGATAATGATTGGCATATGCATAAACGTGTTCTTGCTTTCCGTGAATTTAATGATCGTCACACCGCTGAACATATTTATATTTTGATTGAACGTATTTTAATTGAGTATAATTTAATTGATAAGGTGTTTGCTATTGGTTTTGATAATGCTACTAATAATACTGCTGCTATTCCTAGATTGCGTGAATTGTGTGGTTCTACTTCTTTGATGGGTAGATTTTTTCATCAACGATGTGCATGTCATGTTCTAAATTTATGTGTGCAAGATGGTCTAAAAGCGTTGGGAGCATCGTTGGAGGTAGTCAAGGGGGGGATTAGACGTATTTGGGGTAATGGACACCTTAGGAAAAAATGGCATGATTATTTGATAGAAAGAGGTGAGAGATATGTGGCTTTTCCAAAAGATTTGTCTATTCGTTGGAATAGTACCTATAAGTTAATTGGAGTTCTTCTTAGATATAAACAACATTTTCTTGCTTTTATGAAACAATATGATAACTATATTATAAACTCGGCTGAGATCGACACCTGTGAAAAAATTTGTAATGCTTTGATATATTTTAATAATGCAACTGAAACTTTTAGTCATGTTTATAAACCTACCTCAAACCAATTTATTCGTGAAGCTGTTAATCTCGCCGGTGCTTTTTCAAATTTTGAGAATGCTGATTATGTGAATTATTTTGCTGGTTTTATGAAGGAAAAGTTTTTAAAATATTATTCACATATTCCGCATATTAATGGTATTGCATTTGTTCTCGATCCTCGTTTTAGACTTGGTTCTTTAGAAGAATGTTTGAATTATTATTATGCTGCTTTTTTTGGTCCATTGCCAATGTATGAGGACAACCCAATTGATCCGAAAAAAGAATACAACGAGGTTAGTGATATATTTTATGCATTATTCAATGAGTTTCATGCACAATATGGCAATGCGCCCCCTCCCCCGACACAAACATCATTTAAAGGAAAATCAATTTTCAAATCTACGTTTGCCAATCTTATTAAAAAAACAAAATCAACTCCCGCTACACAACAAAGCACAATTAATGAGATTTCTTTGTATTTAACTTATGATGTTGATTTTGAAGAAGATGATGATTTTGACGTACTAAACTGGTGGAAGGGAAAAGAAAGAATGTTCCCGGTTTTAGCAAAGATGGCTAAGCAAGTGCTATCAATGCCGGTTTCAACGGTTGCCGTGGAACAAGAATTTAGTTCGGCCGACAATGTTCTAACACAAACCAGAACGAGGTTGAGCGTTGAATCTCTTGAGATGCTTATATGCTACCACGATTGGTTGAAAGCAGCACGTAGAGCTCAAGAAATTGACATCACTCCATCACAACACTTTATGGATGAATCTACAGAGGGTGGCTCTACTTATGCCGGAGATTCCGATTAAAAACAATTATAGTTCCTATTTAATTTTCAAATGTAGTTCCTATTTCATTTCAAATAAATGCACTTGAAGTTTGTTTTTTAATACTTGTATAAAACTATAAAGTATAAAATATAAATTTAAAAAAAAAAATTACCCGGCCCGGCCCGGCGGGTGGCCCGACCCGTGACCCGGGCGGGTGGCCCGGCCTGAACCGGACCCGTCCAACCCTCGGGCCGGTCCCGGGCCCACTATTCTAGAACCGGCGGCCCGACCGGGCCCGAATCCACCCCTACACACATACTCGATCGGGTACCATGTATATACCCGATCGAGTACCCGAATCTCATCCCAAAAATCTATAAATACACCTCCTTTCCTTCACAAAAAGATATCCAATCCCTTTTTACATCTAAGCTCAGTATAGAATAGCTCTTTCTTTATATTTTTCATCATGTTTAGTCTCCAAATGAGGAGCTAAACTCTTCCATCTTGGTTTTGCTACTTTGAAGCTTAATGAATTTGTAAGTTGTGAGTTATTTTCTTTAATCTTCTTCCTTGAATATTAATTCTTCCTTTCAAAATACTATCTCTATATCAAAGTTGGGGAGTGTTACTAAGATGACAATTAGTTAACATCTTGACATTGGTTATAGTAATAGCTATTTCTTCCTCTATGATAATATTGGGGAGTGTTACTAAGATGACAATTAGTTAACATCTTGATATTTATCATAGTAGGATTCATATATTTTAATATTCTTCCTTGAGTATTAATTAATTCTCATTCATATTTCATGTTAATATCTTAAACATTACTTAAAGTATCACCTAGTATTGTTTCTCATATTAATTATTACTAGAATCAATCGGTTAATACGCTTGTTATTAATCCGGTTCTTTCAACGGTAGTAAACTTGGAATATTAATGCATGCATCTCATGGTTAATATGCCAAGGGGAATTAATTATATTGATTAAACCAATAAACCGCTTGTGTTGAGGTTATCAATCTCAATCATTTTCATCTTAAGTTTATTGCTACTATCAAGTTAATATACGGCGCTTGTTCTATATTGACTCGATAGTAAGTTTTATTAATGAACGCATCTCGTTATTAATAACTACCCTCGATGAACTGGATATACTCCTCGATTGAGTATTCGAGAGGAAGATAGTTAAAGATATAACCGGGATCGACGAACATTTCATTAAGTGGATAAAAGCAAGACCAAGTCTTCATCTCATTGCATTAAACTCATATAGGTTGTTTATCTTAGTGTTGTTAAAACAAACAAATCTAAACCCCCCTTTGTTACTACTTTTATAAAAGAAAAGTATTCCTTTCCCTGTGCATACGAACCTTACTACACTATACTACGTATTAGTGTCGTATTGATTATTTATTTTGAGTGCACCTAACGACGAGTGCACATCATGAGGCTACATGGGGTTCCTATAACCATTGTATCCGATAGAGATCCGCGATTCACATCACGATTTTGGCCGAAGTTCCAAGAATCTATGAGAATAAAGTTGAAGTTTAGCACTGCTTTTCATCCGCAGACGGACGGACAGTCCAAGAGGGTTATTCAGATTTTAGAAGACATGATGAGAGCTTGTGCTTTGGAGTTCCAAGGAAGTTGGGACAACCATTTGGCACATGTGGAGTTTGCCTATAACAACAGTTATCAGACAAGTATTGGCATGCCTCCATACGAGACATTGTATGGGAGGAGATGTCGTACACCTTTATGCTGGGATGAGGTGGACATGGCCAAACTTGAGAGTACTGAATTGGTGGAGATCACCAAGTCAAAGGTGAAGATGATTCGCAAGAGGCTTAAGACGGCCTAGGATGGACAGAAGAGCTATGCCGATAAGCGCCAAAGGGCCTTAGAGTTTAAGGTGGGAGATGAGGTATTCTTGAAAGTTTCACCTTGGAAGGGAATCATCCGATTTCAGAGTCGAGGGAAACTTAACCCACGCTACGCAGGGCAATTTGTGATTCTTGAGAGAATTGGGGTCATAACATACCGATTGCAGCTGACTCCAGAACTAGAGAAGATACATAACATGTTTCACGTGTCTATGCTCAAGAAGTATATGCCGGATCCGTTTCACGTGCTAGAAAAACCACCCTTGGAAATACGGGAAGACTTGAATCACGTCGTGCAACTGGTGAAGATACTTGATAGGCGAGTCAAGAAGTTGAGGAGTAAGAAATTTCCAATGATGAATTAAAATCCTTTGGAAAAGTGACCGAGTTGAAGAAGAAACTTGGGAAACGGAAGCTTTGATGAAAGAACAATATGCATTTTTGTTTGAATAATGCATTGTGAATTTCGGGGACGAAATTCCCGTTAGGGGGGGGGGGGGTGAACTTGTGACACCGCCCCCGAATGTACTTGAATTTAAAATGCAGTGTATTTGAATTTTCGCGCAAAGTAGTGGGGGACGATCGTCCCCACAATCTTGTCTCCTATGTACTGCTTTCTCCCAAGGCCAAGGTTCCGTACGTACGTCTTGCAATTGGGCCTTGTGGCCGGTTGGAGACGTACGTCCCTTGAAGCAGGGGGAAGCATCCCCGTCCTTGAAAACGTTTGTCTCGCAATTGGGCCTTGTGGCCGGTTGGAGACGTACGTCCTCTTAAGCAGGGGGAGGCATCCCCGTCCTTGAAGACGTTCATCTTGCAATGGGCCTTGCTGGCCTGTTGGAGACGTATGTCCCCGGAGGTAAGGGGAAGGCATCTCCAGCTGCCCAAGTCCTCGAAGACGTTCGTCTTACAATGGGCCTTGCTGGCTTGTTGGAGACGTACGTCCTCGGAGGTAAGGGGAAGGCATCTCCAGCTGCCCAAGTCCTTGGAGACGTACGTCCCCTAAAGTAGGGGAAACATCTCCTGATGCGCGGTTTGCCCGATCAGTTACCCCTTGAGAGGAGGTCGTACGTCGTCACTGCCTACTGCCATTTTGGTGCAGGAGACGAACGTCGTCACTACCTTTGACCACTCTGGGGGTATTTGTCCAAACACTATTGTGGCTTTTAGAGACGTTCGTCCGGTGACCCGCTGGGGTTAATGGGCCGTCCTATTTGGGCCAACCGAGTTGGTAAAAAATGTTTGGGTGACCCAAGTGCTATGATTGACCCGATAAAATAACATAATTAAAACTAGAAGAAATTCCACTTATGGTCCTTCGAGTTTTGCACCAATTCCACAATTAGTCCTCATCTTTCATTTTATCCATTTTTGGTACCTGACTATTGTTTTCTTGACCATATATAATCCTTTTCCGATAGTAAAAATGCTCAGAAATGGACCACAAATGGTCAAGAAAACAATAGTAAGGTACCAAAAATGGATAAAGTGAAAGACGAGGACTAAATATGGAAATGACACAAAACTCGGAGGACCTAAAGTGGAATTAATTCTTAAAACTATTCAGCAAATACAACTTTTGGGACCAAGTATACACTTGGAGAAACATTGGGATGACCTCCCACATGGGTGTGGGGCCAACCCACGTTTGTAGTCTTGCATTTAGCAAAAATGAGCCGCACAAATCACTAGATGCAAGAAATTAATTGAATGGAGAGGCAGGACATTAAATGAGGTAGGACCTCCTTTATGTATTATTGAGAGAAATGCCAAAAAGGCATTCTCAATCACATCCACCCTTATCATTTCGACGAAGCCATCATCCAAGGTGAGAAAAACTCTCCAACACTCTATTCTTATCACCCAAAAACGAGCTCAAGCCAATGTAGTCCAAAGAAGAAGCTTAGGGAAGAAAAGGGGTAGAAAGGCTTGAGAAATTAAGGAGCTTGACTGAGGTGCTCCTAGTCATCGCCGGAGCTTCATCGGAGTTTCGCCGCTGTTCAACCGAGAAAAGGTAGAACTTCTTAAAGCTCATTTGAGGTGAGAATGGCCGACTATATTGCTTATACTTAGTGAGTTGTTTTCATAAGATTACCCAAGGCAGTTAAATATGTTTTACATGGATTATTAATGAATAATAATGCCTAAAATGAGAAGACTGTGGTCTATAAAGGAAGGGAGCACGATATACATATTTTGAATGAAGTATGTATGTTTATGTGTTGTAGGAATAATGACATGATAGTTGGCTAACTATAAGACTTGTTGATAAAATATACTTTTACTTCATATAAGGATTGTATGTATGTGAAAAGTAATATTTTTGATATTGACTAAATTATATTTTTGATTTGGAAAAATCAGTTAGAATTGGCCATATGACTATGAATGGAGGACTCGATTGTTCTAAGATTCATTCGATTAGTATTGGAATACTACTCAGGAATTAAATGAGTGATTATGCTAGAATTGATCCTAAGGTTACAAGAAAGATATGGTCATGTGGTTTGAGGTAATTAGCGCAGAGTTGTATGGTGTTTTGGAAGATTAAATATGAAAAGAGGTGAAGAAGAGGCTGGTAGGAAAAAAAAATTAGACACAGAATGACGTACCTCGCTTGGGTTGCCTCCCAAGAAGCGCCCTATTCAACGTCGTGGCAAGACGCATCTCCTCAAGTTCAATCTTTAAAATTTGGATCGTGATGATTCATCTTTTTCACATCTTCACCTTGGTGACTCTTATAGAAAGACTCAACTTGTTGATCCTCCATTTTGACAATCTTTCCGGGATCAAGTATCCGGATTTCTATTGCTTCATGTTGTGAGAGCGAGGGAAAAAATTCTCATTTAGCATGCTCAATGGATGGGGTTTTAATCCGGGTGGCATAAGAGGGGGTATGAAATGTTTGCTTAACTCCACCATTATTTCCTGCATATTTGTGAACTGTTAGGAATATTTTATGGTGTCCAATCTAATTAAATATCTTTGTATTTGTGTAGTTATTAATTAAACGTGTAATACGGGCCACAAATGCGTATCAGCCCGGGGGCTTCCTTGTAACCCGTAAGTTAGCCAACTTCTCCTATAAAAGGAGGCTACTTACGGGAACCCTAATAATCGAAAGAGAGGCTTAGAGTGCGTAGAGGCGAGATAGAGAGATTAGGGTTGCCGCTGCTCTCCTTCTCCAGGGAGAGCAGCGGGCAGTTCATACGGTATACCAGATTTGGTTTTAATCTTGTCGATTTATTTCTATCTGTTTTTCTTAACTGCTATGGTTGCTTGATTGTTTTGTATTTTGGGTTTATCAATTGGTATCAGAGTCGAGACGTGAAACAGGTTGGATCTATCTGCGATTTTTTGGATCTAACGAAGAACTGCTCTGTTTTTCTTCTGTTTTTCTATGTGTAGAGATTTGCTCCTGTAATCTTGTTTGTGAACGAAATTTTGTAAAATCATACTTTTGGACTCGCCTTTCAAAACCGATCCAGCAGCATACCTCTTTTTTCGTTTTCTGCAATTTTTATATTTCGAAGATCTCTACATTGAGATCTCGAAATCATTATTTTTCACTGCTGCAGAAACGTTTTTGACTTGAATCTGATACAGGAGAATCTCGACCTTCAGGGCTTTTCAGGACAGGTTTCAGATTTTCAAAAATCGAAGTTTTTATTTTGCAGGATCTCGAGATTTTTGAAATCTCGAGATTTGACATCTCGAGTTTTGACTTCTCAAGATTTGACTTCTCGAGATTTGACATCTCGAGTTTTGAAACCTCGAGTTTTGGAATTTCAAGTTTTGGGATTTCGACATTTGGGATCTCGATGTTTAGGATCTCGACATTCTTAAGATTTCGAGACATTCAAAATTTCTCGATGTTTTGAATTTTTCAAAGTTTGGAGTTTCTAGAATCACTGATTTCTTCTAAACTTGATATCTTTCCTGTTCAGAACACTTCGAAGCTTTACATTTTTAGATATCTGAATGAATCTCTGCCTATCAAAAGTTTTTAGAAGTTTTCGATGTTCTGATGTTTTTCAAACAGCAAGTTTTCGATTTTCTAATGTTTTCGAAACTCCAAAATTTTCGATGTTCCAAACATTTTGAAATTCTGCAGATTTTGATTTTCTGATGTTTGTTTTGCAGGTGGATTTCGCCATTATTCTTCGAGGCAAACTCGAGATTAAGATCTCGAGATTTAGACCTCGAGATTGTAATCTCGAGATTTAGACCTCGAGATTGTAATCTCGAGATTTAAACCTCGAGATTGTAATCTCGAGATTTAAAACTCGAGATTGTAATCTCGAGATTTAAAACTCGAGATTGTAATCTAGAGATTTAAACCTCGAGATTGTAATCTCGAGATTTAAACCTCGATATTCGGATTTCGAGATATTGCCTTAGAATTTTGTTTAAAATCCACCTGCTCTCGATATTCAACATCGAGAACCTCAACTTCGAAGAAATTCCTCAAAAACTCAAAAAATTCGAGATTTTCTGCGACACCGCACTGTTTTGGCCATAAGTTTTGACTCGGTGATCCGATTTGAGCAAACTTTTTTTTGTTGGAAAGCTAACGAAAAGATCTACAATAATTCTTGGGCTATTCCCCAGAACCCTCTCTCACGTGCCCTCACTCTCATTCTTTGAGGGTCAAAACGTTAGTTTTCCGACAAACATTGTAAATCACCGATGTCCAGGTCAAAACTTAGGCAAATCTGTTCAAATTCTTTCAAAGTCAACCCTTAGGTCAAACATTTTCTAAACCTAACTGTAAAGGTCCGAAAGTCGTAGATAATTCAATCAACCTTGCGTCAACGGTCATCTTACAACAATCAACAATCAACCACTGAAGCCTCCTCTGACTCATCAACATTATGTGATCTTCAATATGCTGAAATTCTACATGATGAGCTCAGGGAAACCGTCATGTGTGGTACTTGTTTAGATTGCCCCACACACATGGCGGGTATGACGAGCTGTGAGCAATCAAACCTTGCACATTCTGAGGGGGAGTTTCAGTTAATTCCTCCTGGCGCCATTCACCGTCAAAGCAAGGAATCTCTCAACTGATGCAACATTTTAGGGGGAGTGTTCAATGTTATCCTCCCCGGTGCCTAACAATGACAAAGCATACCGAGTGCTCCAGTTGAGGGGGAGTACAGAGAGAAAATAAAGAAAGTAATGAGAGAAAATGTTCATATGGCTTAGTAAACCCAACTAAGCCTACACAAGGGACAAAGTCGAACGTAAGTGAGTGACTGAGTGAGTGAGTGAGTGAACATTATGAGCGTTACGAAGCAGAAGGCTCAAGTGAGAAGAAAAACAATAATCAATGATGAGTCTGCTACCTCAACTGCCTATTATCCATTGAACTTTTACTCCTAGCCACTCAAATACTCTGGACAATTCCCAAATAGGTTCAGGACTGATTTAATCAGATCCCGGGTAGAAGTCACTGCATCTTGTCCAACAGTGCATGTTGAACCCTATCCAAGACCACTCACTTGTCTCCCAACAGACAGGTGTTTAATCATACTTCACGGGGAACCGCATCTCTCATTACTGTCTCCTTCCGAGGCAAGTAATACTGACTACAGTGGCCTCAACCCCATGCCACTGAACTTTCATTGATCACGTCGTGTCTAGTTACTCACTCCCAAATGTTTTGAAATTTTCTAGGACACAGACGCACTTTTAGAGTCAGTTGCAGGTCTACATGACCCGCGAGAACTTCCATATGGCTCATCTATTACAGATGTAGACCAATAATTGGAAGGAAGTCCTGCTGTTGCAACATAAGAATCACCAACATTTTCAGGCCATTGCTTTAGAGTTTATCTCTATAGTGATGAAAACGGGTGTCTACACGACCCCAGGGGGCTTTTATCATTTACTCTTTCTGTTTGTTTCCTATTTTATTTCCGCAGAATAAAAGAATAAAGGCATGACGCCCGAGTCATCGGATCGTCATGAGGGGGAGAGTGGTCCACATGCTGTCAACTGTCAAAAAATCATTCTGGGACACTTCTCTCCTACAACACTCTCTCTACTATCTCCGCAACTCAAATGGTCAGCTACGCTCACAATTCAACCATCATTTTGTTCCGCTGTGCCACCGAGAGGTTCTCCTCAAAAGCATTCATTCCAAATAGTCAAAAAGACTACATTGTAGAGGAGACAGAGGTCAAAAGATGAATTCCATGGGCGTCTCCTATTCTCCAAAGAACATTCATTCTAGAGGCGTCACCGAACTTCATCCAAGCTGATCAAGAGCAACTTCTGGAAGGCAAGGACTACATGCAAGAAACAGAAGGTCCGTCAACCCCCGACATCAAAGATCAAATTGTCAAGAAGACATCAAAGGGGAGATTGCAAGGATTTCTTCAGATAGCCTTCCTCAGAAGTCAAGTTCAAAGACAAAGGAAGCTGAATAACAACAAAGACAAAGATATATGCGCTGCAATGCTGATTCAACACGATTGAACACCAAGGAGGAGATTGTTAGGAATATTTTATGGTGTCCAATCTAATTAAATATCTTTGTATTTGTGTAGTTATTAATTAAACGTGTAATACGGGCCACAAATGCGTATCAGCCCGGGGGCTTCCTTGTAACCCGTAAGTTAGCCAACTTCTCCTATAAAAGGAGGCTAACTTACGGGAACCCTAATAATCGAAAGAGAGGCTTAGAGTGCGTAGAGGCAAGATAGAGAGATTAGGGTTGCTGCTGCTCTCCTTCTCCAGGGAGAGCAGCGGGCAGTTCATACGGTATACCAGATTTGGTTTTAATCTTGTCGATTTATTTCTATCTGCTTCTTCTTAACTGCTATGGTTGCTTGATTGTTTTGTATTTTGGGTTTATCATGAACCAAGAGAAATTGAAATGATACTCATCTTTGTTGAAGATTTCACCGATTTCATTGCTCTTTTCAATCTTTCGAGTTTTCCTCGAAGCTTCGAGAGACGGTGAGGGAGCCTCATAAAGAGGTGTATATATAGGTGTTTTGGTGAGGTTGGGTCTGATACCCGACCGAGTATCTATGGAAGTAGCCACGAAAGTGCTGAAATCTAGTCATACTCGACCGGGTATGTCAATATACCCGACTGGGTATATGACCAAATCCGATTTTCCCACGTTCTCTTGGTTTATTTGATCTTGTAAATCTCCGGGTCAAATCATACCCGACCGGGTATCAAAAATACCAGACCGGGTATGACACCAAATCACACTTTTTGAATGATTTCTTGCTCCCTTACACCTTCCTTTGATTTTGTAGGATCCCTTCCATGATCCTTTGTCGATCCTTGATTGATTCTTGCTCAGGATGAATCTAATTTTACTAAATTACAACAAACTAGAAAAATAAAATGATTGCACCGTAAATTTTCAATTACCACAACAACACACCGTAAAAACTAATTAATGGAATTTTATCAATTCAGTACCCAAAAGATAGATTAATTATCAATTCAGGACTCGAAAGATGAAACACATCGATATAGGACCCGAATGATGAAAAACTATCAATTTAGGACCTGAATGATTGAAAACTATTAATCTAGGACCTAAGTTGTCATAATTTTTTTTATTAAAAAATTTTAAATATTATTTCGTTTTATTAAACTAATAAACTTTTGTGAAGAAAAGTTTATCAAAAATTAGTAATGGAATTAATAAAAAAACCTATGAAACCTTAGGTCCTAAATTGATAGTTTTCCATCATTCGGGTCCTATACTGATACGTTTCATCTTTCGGGTCCTGAATTGATAATTAATCTATCTTTCGGGTCCTAAATTGATAAAATTCCAAAGTATGGAACTTTACACTCAAAAACCAATGCAATCAACTCCCCCACACTCAAGCTTTTACTCGTACTTGAGTAAAATCATAAAGTTCTCCCCCATCCAAAGAGTTCCAAAGTGTTTTCTTTTTCAGTTTAAACTCATGCTCACTATAGAAAGTTATTGCTTCTCCGAATCCCTCCAACTGCTTGCTACAGTGAAAATGAATTCCTGCAAAAATAATTCTTTCTCTAATTTCTCTCATTTTTCCTAGGAGCCTTTTCGGGTTTTCATCCTAGCCTCTCATTTTTTTTCGACTCACTCATTTTTTTGCTAATGTTGCTTAGGTTGCCCGTTTGGGTTTTCAATCTAACTAGCATTTCTTCTTTTTATTATTTTTCTTTTCTTTCTTTTTCTCTTTTTTTTTTAATTTTTTTAAAATACAACGAAGAAGAAACACTATATGTACAATGAAAAGTCTTCTCCCTCTTGCTAAACCGATCAATGTCCCTAGTGCTCGTCATGGTCATTGCCTAGGTTTTTTTGTTTCTTTTTTTTGGTTTCTTTTTTTTTCTAGAAAGTTGGAGATTTTGGAGAGGGAGGTTGAGAGTTTTCAAAAGTTATGTGGAGCAAAAGGAAGGTGATGGGAGCAAGATTATGATATTTTTTGTGGTGTTTGGTGGATGATTTGGGTAGATTTTTTAAGAAATAAAGATATGGTCATGTGGTTTGAGGTAATTAGCACAAAGTTGTATGGTGTTTTGGAAGATTAAATATGAAAAGAGGTGAAGAGGAGGCTGGTAGGGAAAATAAAAATTAGACACAAAATGACATACCTCGCTTGGCTTGCCTCCCAAGAAGCGCCTTATTTAACGTCGTGGCAAGACGCATCTCCTCAATTCAATCTTTAAAATTTGGATGGTGATGATTCATCTTTTTCACATCTTCACCTTGGTGACTCTTATAGAAAAGCTCAACTTGTCGATCCTCCATTTTGACAATCTTTCCGGGATCAAATATCCGAATTTCTATTGCTTCATGTTGTGAGAGTGAGGGAAAACAATTCTCATTTAGCATCCCAAATTTTCACTTTCTCTTATTCCATTGCACTTTCCTTGGCCTCTCCAGGATCCTTTTGATGATCTTTACCTAGTTTAAGCTAATAAAATCCCTAATCTAAACAAATTACAAACAACTAGGAAAAATAAAGCATTACACCTAAAGTGTGTAATTTCCCAAACAATAACAAATAAAACTAGTTAAAATTACAAACATAAACAATAACAATTCTATACTATCAGTAGTCTTAAGAGATACTTTAAGGTGGACATGTATGAAATCTAAGTTGCACTAGGGGTAGGACTTAAGGGATGCCCGAGATAAAGTGAATAATAAAATTGATTCTAGATATAGGATTGGCCTACGGGTGTGTTCGGTAGTCCTTGGAGATAGCCGGTTGAATTATTGTGTTAAGTAAGGACCATGACCCTTCCCGACTCTAGAGAACGTGGTTGGATAGCATGGACTTGCAGTGTGATCACGTGTAGGGTGGAATCCAAATCGGAGACCTAACTTGGCCGCGACAACGGTAACACATACGATAGGACCCCGAAGGGCCTTACCTTCCTACGAGATGATGGGTATGAGTCCAGGGCCAGGATGTTGGAATCCAAACCGATGACTTTATGAGACCTCGGACAGTGGTAGCAAGTCCCGTAGATACAATGAGACCTACGGGTTGTGTCGTGTGAACGATGAATGAAATGGAATAATAAGAAAGGGCCGCGTGCCGACAAAGTAATGGATTAACTTATTATAAAGATAATAAGGGAAAATATGGAATATCATTTATATATGATATCACTCTATTTGAGGGTCTTAGAAATTAAAACATTGATTATATTCAGTGTAGCAGTCATTGTACTTTTCAAATGCTTCAAAGTACTGACATCCCCTTCACGGGGGAGGCCACCTCACAGTTTCAGGTAGAACTTGAAGGTTGCTACCGCCGGCTGTTGCTCCAGGGAGATCGAAGGAAGAAGACTTGGTTCGTGCTTCTTTCATTCCTGTTTTGAAAACAATTTAAATAATGCTCATGGATATTATTTTGAACAATTATTTGGGGGATTGTATGCCTAAGTTTGCCAAGTGTAACTTGAACACTTGTATTAATGTTTCTGCTGTTTTAAATGAATGTTTTACATTATGTTTGTTTATGGATGTACTATGTGTGAATGGTATTCAAGACACCTTATATAGTATGGATGAGTTGGATTGTGGTTGACTATTCATACTGTACGACGTGACACCTACTCACGGTATATGAAAAGAAAAAATTTTGGGCCTATTTTTTCTTCTACGTTTTTGGGCCTAGGGCGGTCGCCCCCGTTGCCCCCCAGAACCGACCCTGAAACTAATATAGGTTGTTGAATGAACATTTCATTGAGTTTGAATAGTTTATGATCAAAATAATGCTAGGTATTTCTTATAAACTATCCATCTTTAGTTATTAAATTTCTAATAATTCTCCAGCGCTGAATTTTTAAGTTGAGAAAATTCATCTTAGATGAATATATGTATTATGTAAGATAGTGATCGTTGAACGAGAACAAGAACATATAGTAGTAATTGCTTCTTACATGTGCTCAATTATAACTATCGTCTCCCAAGACACGATCATTATAGAGTTTGACAGTCAAAAGAAACATAGCACACTTTAACAAATCTAAAGCTCCATTACTAAGGGAGTGAGGATGCTTTTTTACACAATGAACATGTACAAGTAAATACGTAGTATTTTGCAAATCTCCACCAAATTAAATAAAAATAAACAACATGAATGTATTATTTAGAAACAGTTTCATCATTCTCGATTTTGTAGATGTGTATACAAATATGAATAGCTAGAAACTGCATAATAGTTGTTCATAAACGTAATTATAAGTGGCATAACTATTCCGCATCGCTAACTTTGTATATGGAAATTTGAAGTTGAAGTAATTGAACTCATTAAGAAGTTCTCTGTTGCAGAATTTTCTTTCCCATATACCTGCATCAAAAATAAAAATGATCAATACACATTCATAGACCCGGTAGATGAGTTTCATCAATACCTAAAACATACATTATATTAACCATTGGAGAATGACCTATATATGTGGGATGATTAATGCCTTGAAGCAAATCTGTCTTGATGAAGTTTGTGTGCGTAATTTTTTTTTAGGTTTCATCATGTCGACTAGTTACTGGTTAAAATTTAATTAAAAAAATCTCTCTCTCATTCAAATATCAAGACTCCAAATTAAATTATAAAATATAAAATTAATAAAGAAATATCTCTAAATAAGAGTTAAAATAATGTTTTTTCTAAAATTGGAGTAATATGTTTTTTCCTGACTAAATAATGTTTGGACAGTATCACCATATATGGCATTAATAATATTGTCATATTAATGTCTCATAATGCCAAAAAAGTAGTAATATTTGAGAATGCCAATTCTTTACTCCTATTTGGGTGAAAGTATAGTAATTCTATTTAGGGAAAATACATTAATTACTTCTACTCCTATTTGGGAAGCTTTTCAAATCAATATTTAGAGTAGTCAAAAATCATATTTGTGAATTTGGTGTCCTCGACTATATACCTAATCAATTTAAGGTGACTTAGGATGTTTTAATTGAACTGGTTTCAATCCTAAATCAAAACAGGTCAGATCAGACGAGACCAAATTTCGACAATTGTAGAAATTCACATAGAACTAACATCTAGGATACCAAACTTAAATAGAATAAACAATACCAAATCAGATCAGACTAGAAAACTACAATCCAATTAAAAATATTCTTAGTCGGCACATCCCTATCACTCTGAGATTTGTTAATGTTTTATGGACAATGTTGCTTGGTTTTGTGTTGTTCACCCATACATGAGGTTGTGTGTGTGTGTGTGTTTAGAGGCACTGTATGTGTATTGTGGGGGGGGGGGTTGTTTTCCTATCATTACCTTCCAAGCATCATGAGGGTGGCTTGAGGGTTAGTTCCAGGGGAGACAGAAAGAGTGGAGCCATCAACAACCCGTAACGCATCGACCCCCATCACTTTTTAATCACGGTCAACAACCTTATTGACTTCGCACCCCCCATGATAATGCCATATAGTCATCACTGTGTCTATACAATACTGCTCCATGGAGTGATGAGCTGGAGAGACCATGAATAGTCTTGGCCTCATGTTAAAAGGAATTGTGGCTACCAAGTCCATCAGAGATTCAAAAGACGTGAAAGGGTATAGAAATGACGATAAGGCCCCTGACTCTACCAAATTCTTGATCACTTGCATGCCATTTACACATCTCTCAAGGTCCCTTGGGTCTTTGAAGTAGTTGAATGTGACCGCGGGATTCTCATTTGGGTCCCTACTCTTCAATTCTAAGTGCCCTTTTGAGAAAGGGCCCTTCACCTTTTCAACTATGATACCTGCCTCAACCTTCATGTCTTTGAATAGGCCATCACCGAATGAACCTCTTAGGGCATTTGTTAAGGCTGTGTTTGGGGCCAAATACAATCCACTACCTGTTTCAATATAGCTTCCGAATTCAGTTATGCCGACGATTTGGACCAGTGCTGTCTCCACCGGCGTAACGGTAGGTATTAAAACTCCATTCATTGGGTTGTCAGACATGCCTTGGCCCACCATTGGTTGGTCCAGTATTACATTTATTCCTTGGGCTTTGAGTTGATCAGATGGCCCAATACCACTCAACATCAAGAGTTGTGGGCTGCCCAACGCTCCTGCAGAGAGAATGATCTCATTCTTGTGCCCACTGTTCAAGAATGATGTGTGTTCATCGCCTTTCGAGTCTTTGAAAGTAACTCCATATGCCACTGGTATTTGCCCTACATTTATGTTGCTAGTTAAATAATGACCAATGCAATTATGATGAGATATTTTTAAGATACATTTGTTGTTTACCCTTCGAAAAAATATTACTCAGTTTAGTATTATTAGAGTGGTAAAGTGCACTCTTATCCCTATGAAAAGGAAAAATTTAATTATTAGTTTTCTCTATCTTACTTTTAAGGAAATTAAGGGCAAATTTAGGGAATAAAAATGTTGTTTTACTTAAAAACCGTCAAGTCAAAATATAAAAGTACGTAATTGTGGAAGTGTTTCACAAGAGAACATATATGAGTGAGAGTCGATCGTGAGACTAATAAGATTTTAAAAATATTTAAATTTCATTCCACGTGACCTATATTTTAAAAATGTGTCAAGACCTGAGGTTCCATCTTAATATAGCACTTAATTCCTTCACAAGTATCCGGTGTGAGAATTCAACACCCCTCCTCACGTCTAGACACTTCGTCTAGATCGTGTCGTCATTCATTTTTTTCATCGATTCGTTTTTGTCATTTTTTATAATCATCATCATTTTTCATAGGAGTCCCTACACAACGATTACGGATCGATTTGGCTCTAATACCATGTTAATACCTGAGGTTCCATCCTAAAAGATCAACACAATAGGATGAGTAGCCCGGATCTTAATATAACACTTAGGTCCTACACAAATATGCACTTTCTTCTAGTCTTGACCATATGCTTTCCATAATAATCATAACGATAACATCAACACGAACTCTTACGACGGCATTGATTGTAAGACAAGAAAAGTGATTTTATGTCATATTTTTTTCTAATGAACTTTGGAAACCTTTTTTAATCAGTCACCTTTTTTTTTCTTCCAATGAGATATCACACAGACACATACCAACTTGGATTGGCATATTTAATGAACGACGAGTTCTATTTAGTATGTTAGTTAATGCATGATATATACCAATAGCGACCATTGTCCCCCCTATCATGCATGATCTCAGTTTCCATACCTTTCATAATATACAAGTTAGGTCAATAATTAAACTACAAGGCGAGTTCGATCAACTATATGTCTACATACAAGAGCAATTAAAGTTTTGTGATATTAAATTCCTACGCCACTTATTATTAGTGTTTACTCATGCAAGAGGTGAGAGCGTTTGCCCAATATAAAGTAATGTTGTTTATCGTAAATATATACTCGCTCCGTCCCGGAAAATTCTTCCCACTTTGACTTGGCACGGAGATTAAGAAACTGGAATAAAGTAGAAATGTGTGGTTGTAGTTGCGTAAGAAAATTGTGAAATAAATGTGAACCACACAAATTGTCCAAAAATGATAAGTGGGAATTTTTTTTTGGGACGATCCAAAAAGGAAAGTGGGAAGAATTTTATGGGACGGAGGGAGTAACTATTACATGCAGGATTGTTAGGGGTTCCGTAAATAGTAATTAATGAAATACTTTGTATTATATATTTTTCATAAATTGCGAGATCACCTATATTCAAGGTCTGCCAAGTGGTGTGTAACCTATGTCTATATCTAAAAGTATGTGATTATATATATGATTTGGCTATATTTTTTGTTCTAAAATATGAAATATTTGTAAATATAAGAAAAATGAAAACAATATTACTTGTAGTCTTTTGAAATATAAAAAGTGATTATATAACTAACCTTTTGTTTATTTAATTCAGTTGTAATCTCATTATAATTTATATTCAATTTCTACCCCAACCCACACTTGCCTAGCCTTCGCCACCGGGAACATCTATCGAAAGCCGCTGCCAGAAATCGTAGTCCGAAAATTTTGGTGGTATTTATTTGGTCTTTCTAATTTTGTTTTTTAAATTTACTAGAATAAGTCACTGGAAAATCTTTCGCCAGTCATAGTGACATGTTTAGCGGTGACAGTGACATCATTTGTAACCGCTACAGTTACATTGATATACACCATTCGTCTCACCAAGATTTTATCATATTTTCTTTTTAGAAATGGTCTCGAATAGGAGTAAAACATTTAAAATTCTGAAATAGGACCATTATGGCCTTATGTTTTTATTCCTAAATATGAGTAATTTCTGCCAAGTTTGGAAAAAATTGCCATGTTTAAAGCTTGGTAAATCCAAACTTGACAAAAATATTTAGAGAATAAAAACATGACAATCCTATTTTGGAATTTCAAAACGTTTTTACGTAGTTGAGCCGCTATTAGTTTAGCTAACGGAAGTAGGAGGCTAATTTTGACCATAAAAAATTATGCACATTAGTTTCATAAAAGAGCACAAGTATGAATGCAAATGAGAGAATGACATAATATACGGGTACTAATCCACATTCATAATTATAATATTTTTAGATTAGATTTAGATTATAAACAAAAATTAAATTTTTAAGAGATGAGAAACTTTATCGAAAAAGCATAGAGTAATAATTACGTAGTAACATTCAACAAATTATTTCTTTCTAAAATATATTTAAATTTTTCATCTTATGTTAATCATCCCAATGTACAACTTATATTCTATTCTATTTTTATTTTTATGTAAATAGTACGTATCTACGTATCTTATATGTCTATTGCTTATCATGGACAAAACTCAACAACCTTTTCACATTTTCATAATCTCTATGCCTAAACAGAGCCGACCCAGGAAAGTCATCATGGGGGATGAAAATATTTTTTGGGGGGTTCAAAATATTTTTTGAAAGAGAGAAAATTATTTTTAATATATATATATATATATATATATATATACTAAAAAAAATTCTTGTTAAGGGGGGGAGGTAGCCCCTCAGTCTGTACTACGGTCCGCCCCGGTGCGTAAAAGAAAATTGCAGGTCATATCTAGTATGCAATGAATGTTTTGATCTCAATACCTCATTTAGGTCGGAGATTGTACAGCAATAACCATAATCGTATTTTGGGGTTTCAATACTCATCATGTGATCGTATTTTTTATTTTACGAATGTTGTACGTACAAAAAAATCATTTCTTTAAATTGTTCCTAAGTTTTAATTATTAGAAACTTCTTTAAATAACGTGGGAACCTAACGATTAAACAACACAAATTATACAGTAGGTTCGGCCCACCTTACGCATGATCTGTCGATCCTACTTTAGGCACTTAAGTACACGCTGCTTTCTTCTTTTCCATGGACCTTTGTTATTCTTTTTCTTTAGCTTTTTTTTCTTTATTTTTCTTTTCTTCAACTCTTCTCCTTTTCCATCAAATTAAAATACTAAAAATTCGCAATTTATTTTTTGTTTATCTTTGACTTAAATTATAATTGAATCTATTTTTTGTTCTTTATCAATACATAACAGAAAGTTTATTAATCTAAATAAAATGAGTTTATTTCTGTAATATTTTTTATATTCATACACTTTTTTTGTAATATATTTTTATATTCATACACATTTTTGTAATATATTTTCATATGCATACATTTTTATATAATATTTTTTTATCTCTTTTATACGAAGTATGTTTTTAGAGAGTTTTAAGACATTGAGTTTGTTTATTTTGATAATATATGAAACTACATCTTCTTATACGCGAGTTACATCTTAATATGCGTGATTAACATCTACTTATGCGCAAGTTACATATTTTTATGCACGAATTAATTACATGTAATTATGCGCAAGTTACATACAATTATTTATTATTTTGTACTTATCTTTATCTTTAACTAATTAAATTACAACTAAATAAACTTCTTTTACTACCAATTTATTACAAAATTTTATTAACCCACATAAAATAAGTATATTATATTTCATAATCATACACTATCTTTTTACTTTTTTCTTCATCTTAAGTTACTACCGAATACATTTTTTGTGTTTTTTTGCATTTATACGCTTTTTTTGTAAATTATTTTTCATATTCATATAGTTTTTTCTATAATAAAATTCATCTCTTTGATATCTTTCAGTGTTTTAAAGACCTTAAGTTTGTTTATTTCAAATTAAATTTGATAAAACATGAGATTTCATTTTTCATATGTGTGAGTTATGTTTATAGACATTATAAGAAGTTACATTTGATAGTATGTGGAGTTACATCTTATGCGGGAGTGACATCTTCTTGTGCGTGAGTTACATCTTTCTATTCGGCAGTTGCATTTGAGCTTGTCTCAACAAGTTACATTTTGCACACACTTAAGTTAGATTTTCCATCAACACGAGTTACATTTTCCATAACACAAGTTACATCACAACATAAAGCTCTGCTATTGAAACAAAAGAATCATTTTTTGCAAAAAAAAATTGTTAACAAAAAAATGATTTCTTTGACAAAAAAGTGATTTTTTGAAAACATTTTTATGGCCTTGATATAAAAAGAGAACATAGGATATTTTTGATAAAACAGATTTTGAGCCGATAAGCCAATCATAAACAAGAACAAGAACTTAAAAAAAAAAAAGAATAAAGTGATTTGACCTGGGGAAGACGTCCGAAACAAGATTTGGTGAACGACGGCATGCAAATAGACAGTAATTTGGGATTCGTCGGCGTACTCCAGCAAATCGGCGGCCGAATGCCGAATCCCATTCTCGTCAAAGATGGAGCTCCCCGTTTTGGTGCCCTGCAAGTGCTCATTCGTCCACCCCCTGTCCGGCCCCACCCCCGCCTCTAGCAACCCCTCCCTCACCGCCGCCTGCCACCCCATCAGCGGGGGCCGGAAAGCCACTTTTCTCTCCGCCCACTCGTACGAGTCGTTTACCAGCTGCGGGTCCCACCCCGCCTCTGCCACCTCATCGCTGCTGGCTCGCGTGAAGAACCCTGCGTTGATGGCCGAGCCGCCGCCGAGAACGCGCCCACGGTGGAGGTACACGCCGTCGGTGGAGATGAAGAATTGTGAGGCGGAGGATGGGGAGGTGTCCAGCAGAGTGGGTCCGAACCCTCTTAAGTGTTGTACATTTGGGTTGTCGTACGGCAGGCCGCCTCTCTCGAGAAGTAGTACCTTTGCGGCGGCGGAAAGCGTTGCCGCCAGTGCACACCCGGCGGTTCCACCCCCGATAACTATGTAGTCGTAGTCCCCGGCTTCCACCGCCGCTGATGTAGCCTCTTTTGCAAATGATCTGTATGGAGCTAATTTAACAAAGGTAGATCATTCAAAAACATATAATTATTCAATTTATTAGCAAATAATAATAGAATTGAAATAAAACACAAAAACCTCTTGGAATATGAGCATTGTAGTCAAAAATAAAAAACTAAAAGCCCGTTTCGTCAAAAACAATTCTTTTTTAACTTATCAGCCAACTTTTTCATCAAAAACGTAATTTTTGATATCGCATTATGAATTGTGTGATAATAAGAAAAAGTCAAGTTGAAATTAGTTTTCTGACTGTTTTGACTAAAGTTACTATAGACGATAATTTAAGTATTTTTTCATGTAACTTTTTCTTTATTTTATTAACAAAATACTCCCTCCGTCCCGAAAAGGTTGGCCAAAGTTGACTTTGACGTGAATTAATAAAGAAAAAACTGTGTGGTTGAAATTTGTACAGAGAAGAGAGAATTAATTTTAGTCGCATATTACTTACTTTAAATAGAAACGACAAATCTTTTTGGGACATCCATAAAAGAAAATTTGGCCAAATTTTTCGGAGCGGAGGGAGTATATTTTAGATATAATCATTTTTATAAATCAACAGAAACAACCAATAAAACCAGAAATTGATAAATTTGAGGAGAATCTATACAATTAGGAGCGTCGTAGTTTTTTGCCTGAAGAAGGAGACTGAAAGAAAAGGTCAAACCCTAGCCTATTACCTAATGATTGGTTTAGAATCCAAATGACCATACCTACTAGGTGCGTGGGGGTGCGGATAGATTTAAGGGTGAATTTCTTAAAAAAGTTTTGAAATTGCAAAATAAGATTATCATGTTTTTAATTCCTTGAATAAGAGTACATTTTTGTCAAGTTTGACATTATTAGGCTTTAAAACATGACATTTTTTTCAAACTTGACACATTACTCTTATTCAGAGAATAAAAAACATGATACTCCTATTTTGGAATTTCAAAACGTTTTTACTTCTATTTAGAGCAATTTCTATAGATTTAATTGTAAAGTGCAAATGGGGCATAAAATTATCTATCAATATCTCCGTGCCACCATGTTGGTTGTTTTGTTTGGATTTGACACCATTATTAATAAAGTTGATAAATACTCCGTAAAAGTTATCGTTGATATTTGAGTAGAATAAAATGAAATAAGTAACACAAATTTATTACGGTGTATTAAACAAGGAAACATGACATTCACTTTGAGACAATCCTGTATATTAACACAACCAAAATGAGAGGAGGGAGTACTTCGTATTTCTTATGACACTTTTTCAACTCAAAATTTCATTTGGTGTTTATAATTTACAATTGCTTCTATTTTAAAGATTGCTTTTCTGAACTGGTCGGAAAAATTGTTTAATAGAAAAAAGGTGATATATAGTAGAGAGTAGTACTATATATTTAAGAAAAACAAGCTTTTGAAAAATTAAAAATTTATGGAGTTTTGTAAAATATTACGCCTTGTATCATAAAAAAAAGTAAAAAACAGTATAAAACATCTATTCATTTGCTTCAACCTTTTAAATGTTTAAGTATAAAATGTTATTTGAAAACGTTCATTTCAACCTTTTTAGATCAAACGTTGAAAAACTTCTTTTTAAGTTCTTGCAAACACTCGTTTAGTATCCTTATCAAATAGTTTCACAATTAAATTAATGTTTGACTCACTATATATCTCCGAGTCTCAAAACTTTCTTGTCACTTTGAAGTGATCTCAAAACTTATTATTAAATTTTAAAGATGTTATTTTTTATGTACGAAGTACGATTTTAGTTTACTACACTGATCCGACCTTCTTAAAAATAAAATGAAAAGACGATTTTAGAACTTTCCTTATAGAAAACTGAGAAGAAAATTTTGTGGTTGAGTAGTAATCATAGCATAGTGATCAACTTGGAAACATGATAAATAGATCAGATTTTTTTTTAACGGAATGTATATACCTTTTTCTGCCCGAGAAGATGTGATAATGAAGAAGAAAAATCCAACAGAAGATGCAACAAAGGGAAACCACCTCGCACAGCCCATATTATATATGTACTTTGATGAGTACTAAATGTATAAATATATATACTTCGTACATATATGGAATGAACAGATAACCAAGGAGATCCTATATATAGGGAAATTATCATTGACCTCCCTTGAAGTTTGATGCATTATCATTCACACTTCTATACTATCAAAAATATACTTTTACCCCCCTCCATATCCTTTAATGATGGTTAAATACTTTTAATCTATATTTAGAGAAAATTATAAATATGAGAAATTGATTCTCGAAGTTCACTCGTTGAAATGGAAAAACTGGGAAAATGATGAGTTTCTAGTGTGTTTTATCCCACACCGAAAAACTCAAGGGATTTTCACCCCCTTATAAAGGGAAGCCTCTTTTAAGGAGTTAAGATTCCTAAGGGTAAAGGCTCTCTCTTACGCGCAGGGGGGTGCCGATCAAATCCCGAAACGGAGAAGAAAAACCGCGACTCGTGTGCGTGGGCGACCTGCGGACACGAATGTCGTCCGAAAACCTATCATTCAAAGATACGGTCTAATTTTTGTTTCTTCTCGTAACGTTTTATTTTTCCCAGTACCAGAGTTGCTCGAACTCTGATGACTTCGGATCAGAGTTGCTCCAACTCTGGGGGAGGTATTCTAGTGGCATCAGAGTTGCTCCAATTCTGGTAGCATCAGAGTTGCTCCAACTCTGATGGGGGTATTCTGATGGCGCACCAGAACTGCTCCAAGCCGTTACAACCATTAAATGCCCAACGTTCTTGTCTTTTAATGCAGCGTTAAATGGACAGTTTATGGATGATTCAATGCCCAATGGACTGGTCATTGATGTCCAATGTTCAGGTCCATTAACACCCATTTAACACACAACAAATCCTCCTATAAAAGGCTGGCAGATGCTTTGCAACAAACACACGGTTTGACAACGCACAATACATTCCTCATGAATTTCTTAAGCTAAAAACACCTACAGCTACTCTGCAAATTCCTTCTGTGTTCATACTTGGTTCTCGTTCGCTGGAACTCTTGTTTGTGTACTCATCGTATCCTGGGAAACGATTGTTGCAACGCTCCTAGCATCGTGGGAGGCGACAAATACGTTTTAAGGACATCGTGCGTAGCACGAGCTTTGACTAATTCTGCTTCATCTCCTTTCTTGTTTTTCTCTAGTCATTTTATTTAATTAATTTATTTTAATTAATTTCCATTATTTTCCGAAACACACCCATCACTACGTAGCACAGATACTTCACTAGCGTAACATATTGGCGTATCGGAAACGTTCTTGTATCATATACTTCGTTATAGGTCCTTGTTTCTACACTACAAATATATGTAAATGGAGCTCAAATAAGGTGAATGAAGCCTTTCATTGAAGAAGATGAAGTTTACAGAATGATATATCAATGTAGCGTAAAACTTCTGTGGGGTTTTCTCTCTTCTGCGCTCAGGTGCAATATTTGGAAAGACTTACCTACTCCATTCCCATAAAGGTATATTTATAGTCTTTTGGGAATGGGTAGGTCACAATGATTGGGCTCTCATATCAAGGAGACCCATATTCCTGTTTTGCACACTTAGCTAATTTAAAGCTATTCTATCCATTATTGAATACATCAAGAGGCCTCTAATTATTACATTGATCACAATATAAAATATCTCTAACATTCTCCCTCTTTGTGATCACATTTCCTTTGTTAACTCTTATTCATTTTTCTGCCTCTTGTAGTAGTTCTTCCGCAGTGCTAGTGCGTGAACATATTGACGTAACATTCTCCTCTTTTTGAGTCGTTCATTGATTGCATCTAACACGGTATTTATTCTGTCAAACTCCTTCATTTCAGATTTAGAGGCATCAACAAGTCTTCGTTCAATATCAGATTTTCGCGGAAGTAATTTGTCTCTTATGAACTTCAGTGTCCCATCACAATACTTGACAATCTCATCCATTCTCATTAAGCGCTTCTTCCCTTCGTGGTTGAGGTAGACTATCGTGACCATCTTGTCAAAAATGAACGGTGGATACTTCTCAAGCTGGAGATCATGAGTGGCGTGAACTCTGACTTACCTCAGCATGAATCGTCTTATTGCTTCGTATCCTTCTTTGAGGACTTTATTCTTCCCGATTGACAGGTTCCTGTAGGCCATGGACATTTGGTAGATATCATCCATTTTGAGTAGAAAGAAATCATTCTCCTGAAAGGAGAACTCTGTGCTATCAATTCTTTGCAGTCGGTAGATTGAGTAGTTGATTTCGTGGTGATCTCCCTTAGAAACTTTCAGAATGTTCCATATAGAATGTGTGCATGTTGCTATGTCGTGCTTCAGGATCTCAATCTTATTTCCTATTGATGGGTGGCTTAGCATGTGGAGATGGTCGCCAATGTCCCTACCTTTAAGATGGGTAAGGCCTTGGGCTTTTAGCTCGTCCAGTGCTTTGATTTTGTCGGGCTTTCTCCAGATGTGATTCCTGATTTCCTCTTGTAAGGGGGAATTGACAGTAATGTTCTCCCAAGGCTTCTCATTCTTTGGAGTAAGAGTTCCTGTCATTCTGATGACCTTGGGTAGCTCAGTTGGAGCTTTGCTCTATTCTTCCCCATCCATGAGTTCTCCTTTTTCTAATCCAATCAGGTCAGCAGCACATTGTTTCAGCAAGTTTCAAAGAAAGACTCCTCTCTGCCTTTGATATTGTTCAACCTCTTGTCTGATATCTTCCCATTCTTTCCATTCTCCGTTCCATCTCTCATCGAGGATAATCTCTTCAAGCTGATCATAGATGGATGAGGCTTGATGTTCGGAGGGAGCTTGTTGTTTCGATAACCTGTGAGAGGTAGAATCGGGATCACTCGGATTACCCGTTGACATCAGGTTAGAACTGGGTTCTAACTGATGGCTTAAATAAAATGGTGTACACCAAGTAGCAACCCCAGGACTTCCACTCCATCCTTGGTCAACATCTATGAAAGTTGCGCCTCAGAGTGTTCTATCTAACTTGACCAAGCTAGAGGTTAAGGGCTAAGTGGTGAGGTTCTGGGGTTGAGAGGATGATTGGGGTTGTTGGTTGTTTGACGATTGGGGCTATGGTTGTTGGCTAGTGGAAGCACTATGCGCAAGTGCCCGTTGCCTCTTGTTCTCCCCCTCATGACGAGCCGAATCATCGGGGTCCTCATGCGAACGTTTGTGACCGCAGAGACTGTCACGACATGTTCTTTTTGTATCCAGAACACGAAGAAGGGCTTGTTGGGTGGGTGTAAGGTTGCCTTCTTTGGTTGCAAGAAGTCTGGCTAGCATAATGAAGGTTAAATCATCGAAATGCATGGTATAAGGGTTAGGGTAAGGTGTGGTCAATATAGGAGAGGACAATCATTCTGTATCCTGGGTTCCCCGATAATTGGTAGGTGTTTGGGGTTGGTGGTGGAGGGTTCAGATGTGTGTAGGGAAAGAATCGGGCTTGATTGTGATTGGGAGTGAGAGGTTGATGGTTGCAGTTGAGGTTGGGTTTGATCGTTTTGAACCGCTGGGGTTAGTCTAAAGTCCTATGTCCGAGCGGTTATTCTCTATTTTTGAAAGATAAAAATTGGGAAAAGTTCATTCAAAAACTACGATGTAATTGTTCAAGTTTAAATTTAGGTATTTGATCCATTTTGTCTTATGTTATACAAAGGTGTGCTTGTAACACTGTCCACAAGTATATTTACTTTTTTGTAAATAACGTATTGAACCTTATGAAATGGGTAATGAATTTACGAGGTTGTAAATTGTTATTACTTCTGCGTGAATAGTAAATTGCACGTGGGGCCCACACCGGGAACGTGGATCACCCGATATTTCGGAACCACATATGATATTCATCTTGGTCTAGATGATATACATGATAGTGGATATTCTACTTGGGCCATAGAAAAGGCATAGGATTGACCGGTTGGTCAAACGAGGTCCAATTAGCAGTCTTGGTAATTTATCGGATAACGGTCCGAAATGAAATCCGGAGACTTCGAAATTAAAATTGGGGAATGCATATTTATTCTAAATCCCCATAGTGGTTGAGAATGTGTGATATATTTTATTTAACCCGATCAAATAAAATATGATTAAAATTGTCTGAGAAATAGAACTTTCAGGGCCGATTGTACAGTTCGGGACATATGTGGATGACCTCCCACATGAGTGGGAGCCACCCCACGTTTTGTTTGCTCAAATGAACAAGGAGGGATGGGTGGTTGATGTTATAAGGGATGGAGAGTGTCGACCTTAATATGTTTGGCATCTAGGTGGGCCATGTGGGTCTCCTCCCTCACTCATTGCTCTACTGAGGCAAAGGGAGTCTCAATTCCTTTTCCCACCTATCACCACTTCGACCACACACCCAAAAGAGAGAGAGGCCTTCAAATCACCATTTCTCCATAGCCAAGAAAGATCAAGCAAGCAGAGAGCTCAAGGAAGAAGAAGGTGTTGCAAAAGTAGAGAAAAACCTTGAGAATAAAGGTAATGAGCTCTTTAGTAACTTTTCTTCCACCATTTGTTTATCATATGACTTATATAGAATATGGAGGACCCATAGGATTGTTCTACATGTTTAGAAGTGTAGAATGAGGGGTTGGAAGGTAGTTCTAAGTCCAAGAACGGACTTAGAAACCAAAGTGCCCGGTTCGCCAGAAAATAACCGTTTAGAGGTTTTTTGTATTGATATGAGTTTTTTGATAATAAAACCTTGTTAGAGTTGAAAGAGTCATCGTAATTGTCACGAGAGCTCATCAAAGTTCGCCGGAGTTTTGCCGGAGTTCAACCGAGAGGGGTAGAACTTCATAAAGCTTATTCGAAGTGAGTGGACGACTTAATGTCTTTTAACTCTTGGGTTAAGTATGAGATTACCTAAGTAAATGATATATGTGTACATAATGATGTTTAAAATGGTTTAAGCATGTGATTAGCCAAGATGACTAGGCTTATATGAAATGAACTGTAATGTTTATGCATGAAAGATGATGTGAAAATGATATAAAAATATATGCGATGTTTTGGATGACCAAAATGGCAAGTATTGATTGTTTAAGACTTAATATATGTTTGGATTAACTTTCAGATAAATCGGACTTGAAAAGACGAGTCAACAGAAATGTTGACCGGTTGCCCAGGTGGTAACCGGCACCGATTGTAGGCAAAACTAGCGCTGGTTTGGGTATGGGGTGCCCAGTTTAATGATTTTAATCATGAATCGGCGCCGATTATGGCTTAACTGACGCCGGTTTGGTGCTGTTTTACCTATATGTTGATTTACGTGCATGATTTTGCAAGGATTGTTATGCTTAGGCTATAAGACTTGGTTTAGTCTTGATAAATGATTATGATGTAGACCTTATCTATGTACGATATGTGGTAGATCATAGAAATGGATATAAAACGGTGGAGAACCCAAGGATGACATGGCTGTCCTCAAAACTCGGTATGTAAATGGAGGAGGACCCAAGGACTAAACCATCCTCAAAACTCATATGTATAAATGGTGGAGGACCCAGGGACTAAACTATCCTCAAAACTCATATGTATAAATGGTGGAGGACCCAGGGACCTAACCGTCCTTAAAACTCAGAATATAAATCAGTGGAGAACCCAAGGATTAAACCGTCCTCAAAACTCATAAGTTTTTGTTTAGTAATTCAGGACCGGGAGTGTCCTTGAGATAATTGATTAGGACCAGGAGGAGTCCTCCACACTCATAGGTATATGGGTGGGTTGGGATTTAAGTCAAGGATATTGACTACTACTATTTTCCCAAATAAACAATGACCTACGGGTCGGGTATTTCCATGTATATATACTGATATGTATTTCATAACTTGGGGGAAATGAATATACGTGTATGTATCACCCTATGTTTGGGTCTTATACTTGAAACATTAGTTATTCTACATTTAGCTTGCTACTCGCTCGGTATTCACGTACTGACCCCTTCGCGGGGGACCACCATTTCAGGTTGAAGCTAAAGCTAGCTATCCACACCTTGCTCGGTGAAGTAACCCAAGGAAGAGGTGGTTCGTGCTTCCTTTACTGTTTTAAACTACAAACTATGCTCATGGATATTGTAATAAATACATTGTTTTGGGCCTGCGAGCCCACGTTTTGACCATGTTTGATCCGTGATTGATTATTGAATATTTCCGTTATTCATTCAATCTAAACTGTGATGTTGTATGTATGTTTACTTACTGATTATTGGCATGGATTATGTTCATGGATACTTTGTACGATTAAGTCACGTTGAATTGCGAGTGACGTCACTTGATCATACAACGGTTATACACGCGCTTAGATGCGGTATGGGGCGTGACAATGCTGTATTGCACGATAAACATAAGAGGGCTTTATGCACCAATAACGTTAAATCATTGTTTGGAACATATTTGACTTTTTGATGTTATCCTTTTGCATTTTGAAGCTTAAATGACACCATATGTCACGGCCGCCTAATGTGATAAATGTCGCTGTTGATACAAATGAACCTCATGTTAATTGAGCAATTTTGGGGGGTCTCAAAGCTTGAAGAAGAAAAAAAAACAGAGGAAAATATGTGTCGAAAGGACCTCTTTCTAATTTGACTAAGATTTAAAGTCAAATGAAAATGTACCAACAACTTCATTACATCTTGTTGGGCCATTTAATATAATACAACTTTTAGTGTATTTTCTAAATATATAAATTTTAATAGTTAATAATGATTTAGGTATTGACATTACTCATTTAATATTGCCATAAGTTAACTATCATATATAAAGCGCAACAAAAATTTCATTAAGAAATGGAGGAAGTAGTTTTTAATTCTTCTAGCTGAAATCATTTTCAGATTTCGCCTAATACAAATACACCATTTTGAACACTACTAGAAAAACATCTATTTGCTGTGATTATTTTCACTTAATTGGTGCGGTTCGAAACCGCATCAATTGAAGGAGCAACAATATATGGATTTGAATTTTTTATGTGGTTCACAACAACAACAAATACTCTTTTTTGATTTTGTAAAAATCACTTATTACGACGGTTAGGAAGGACCGAAGGACCACAACAAATACTCTTTTCAAAATCAACATATTGTAGCCATTTCTATCACATCTATTTTTTTAATTGTTTTTTCTACAACACCAATATGAATTTCTCTTTTTATTGAAATTGGAAATGGACAATTAACATATTTTACACCACAACTAGACCTTTATATAAGGAAAACACAATTTTTTTCTAGATATATAATTAGTGGTGGACTCGAGCCGGTTCAGGCCCGGTCGGGCCTCTGGTTTATAATAGGTGGACCCGGGACCGGCCCGAGGTAAGAACGGTTCCGGTGCGGGCCAGGCCACCCATCGGCCTGGGTCGAGCCGGGTAAACCAATTTTTTTTACTTATTTATACTTTATAGTTTTATACAAGTATTAAAAACAATCTTCAAGTGCATTTATTTGAAATGAAATAGGAACTACATTTGACAATTGAGAAAAAAAATACAATATGAAATACATTTTGTAATCAATCGGAATTTCCCGGTCCTTTGGCTTTGTCACATGACTTAATATGCTTCTTAGATAAGAAATATAAGTTATATAATATATGTATTTATAAGTAGATAAATAATATAAGTAGATATATAATATATTGGAGAATAAGAGAATTTGAGAAGATGAAGATAATTAGAGATTATTGAGTAGGATTTAGGAAGAGTTGGAGAAGAAATATGGAAAAACGTTTAAGATTAGAAGTATTTATAGTTTTTTTGCCTCACCCTCCCCCCTCCCCTCAAACTGCCAGGACCCCCCATGCCAGCCCACCCAACGGCTATATAGCCGTTTGGCCGGTTTGGGTAGTCCCAGCCCAGCCTAACGGCTCTTTTGGCCCAAAACAAAAAAAAATAAATTTGACCGTTGTGAACCGGACCCGGGCCCGACTATAAATCGCAACTAATAAAGTTTGTTTACATCACTATACGTTTTTCTCTGTACACATCATACATACCAAACATAATTATTACAATAATCACTATTTTGATATTCAATGTATAAAGTATAAACACACAATTTGTGCACAACACTACGCACCGTCTTGACACACAAACATTGCACAAATCATGTACTAATATAACCCATCATTAGCATCTTCACATCACTGCCATTTGACACATCATGTACTATCACAATATACACTACGCAAAACATCTATCATCCACACACACTCATACTATGCTATTAAACTCACACGCATCCTACACAATATATATTACCACAACCAAACATCACGATATCAATAAATTAACTTGCACACAATTAATATTATAATATATAACTTGAAAGCAAACTAAATATATAATACACCTAACATTCTCATTTAATCTAAACCAGTTACACAACTAATAACCTAACCTAACTAATATACCGGGTCACGTTTTGCCGGAACCGAGACCGCCCCACGCTTCACCCTGGTTCGGGTCTACACCCTGTCCCGGACCGCCAAACCGGGCCGGTTCCGGGCCCGCACAATTGCGGGCCGGGCTGGGTGGCCCGAACCGAGCCCACTCCTATATATAATGAATGAATCGCCACCAATGTCATTTATCAAGTATCACAAATACATCATACACATCCAATACAACAGAAAATTAGTCTAAAATACATTCTGTACTTATAGTATAAAGTTAATAAATTATCACAAACATAGATGACTCATGCATCCCAAACTTCACCAATTTCATCTTATGGTGTTCTAGTAAACCTATAATAATAAGCAATTACATACGAAGTAATTAATATTCATGGTGAAACAAACAAACAAAAAACAAATAATGAATACAATTGTAGCTAGAATTTTTGAAAAGAGATAAATTACCCCGGGTGTGACTAAAACTCAATGAGTTTCCCAATCTATGACCTAACCAGTTTTTTCCTAGAATATTATTAAAATTCGAAATATTTAATTAAAATTCGAAATAAGTAAATAATAAATAATTTTTAGGGACAAATATACCCTTTAGGTTATACTATAAAATCCTAATCTTCTATACCTTTTTCTCCAACCCTAGTTTCAGCCGCTCACGTATAACCTTCGCCGCCCACCCACACAGCCGCCCCTGTCGAGTCTATGACCACCGCCGAGCCGCCGGCCACTGCCAAGCGCCACCGCCGAGCCGCCGTCCACTACCCAACGCCACCGCCTTCCACAAATATCTGGCCTAGGAGCACAACCGCCGCCTTCCAAAGATCGAAGTATGGCTTGGGAGCACAATCGCTCGACCTGTGTGCCAAGGTGGTGATGGCGGCTGACTTCTTGTCTCTGATTTCCCACCGTCCAAAGATAGCCCCATATTTGTGTGATGTATTTGACGTTGATTAATGGGCATGAGGTTGAATTTAGGATGGGTTTTTGACGAAGATGAAGAACTCGCTGAGAGGGAGAGACCGGTGCAAGTGAATGCCGCTGATTCGGCGTTGTTGGTATTCACGGATATTCGAAGATGGTGGCGTTTGTTGGCTGTTTTGGGAAGAACCGGTAATCTTGGAAGAAAATGTGTTGGTCGTTCTTCCTCCTCCGTGAACAGTTGCTGGTTGGGCATTGAAAATGAACATGTCAATAAATCTTGTGTATGGGGCTATGGACAGTGGGCAGTAAGGCAATAAATCTTGTGTATGGGGCTATGGGCAGTGGGCAGTGGGCAGTAAGGCAGTTTTTTTTTGTGTATGAGGCTATGGGCAGTAAATAAATAATATGGAGTATTATACATGGCACTGAATAAATGCATTGAAAAAGTTTATTGTGCAGTGATAAAGACCAGTAAGGCAGTGAGACAGAGTAATAATGCTGTCATGAAATACAATATACTTAATTTGACGTAAAATAATAAAATGATTAAATCTATAAAAGAAATTCCTCAAGTGAATGAGAAGAGAATTAATTTTAGTAGAAGTGCAACGATTATTATAGGATGTGCAGTAAAGTCATGCATTAATTTTGTGCAGTAAGGGCAATATATAAAATACAATAATTTTAATTAGACGAAATTAGTGCAAAATGCACATATTTTAAATAAGGGTATTTTCGTCATTAAACCTTTAAATATAAACGAATTTTCTTTTTTTTTTTTGGATTTTCGGTCATACAAAGGTATAAAAACTAATTAGGTCATAGATCGGGAAACTCATTGAGTTTTAGTCATATCTTAGGAAATTTCCCTTTTGAAAATATTCCTATCGTCATTTTATACATATATTTACAAAATTGATCATCTCATATCGTAGCTGTGAGAATAAATGGGAAAGATACTCCAATAGGATTCCTGGCATGTATATTTATAATAGTAGAGTTCTAAACATACAAGGAAACAAATCTGCCTAATTAATATTCTATTACACCCCCTCAAACTGTGCGGGAGATACAACGTGCAGGTTGTCCTTTAAAAACTAAAATTGCTGACTAGAAAGACTTTTTGTAAAAATATCAGCTAATTGAAGTTGTGTAGGGATGTACTTCACGACTCAGTCTCCATGCGCCACACGTTCCCGGACACAGTGATAGTCTATCTGGATGTGCTTGCTACGAGCATGTTGAACAGGATTAGCAGTCAAATAGGAAGCAGAAATGTTATCACAAAATAACTGAACCGGTACTGTAACAGGAAAGCCAAGCTCAAAAAGTACGGAACGAATGTGCAACGTATCCTGAACAGTATATGCAACGGCTCGATATTCTGCTTCTGTAGAGGACTTTGACACGGCAGGCTGCTTCTTAGATTTCTATGAAACCAGATTCGGCCCCATGAACACTGCGAAACCAGTCGTGGACCGTGATGTATATGGGCAACCTACCCAATCCGCGTCTGAATACGCAATACGCATGTGGCCCTAGAATTAGGCTATAGCCATAGTCCATGATCAAGTGTGCCCTGCAAGTATCTAAAAATACGCTTGACTGCAAACAAATGAGTAGTGCAAGGGGCATGCATAAATTGAGACACTAAATGCACAGCATAGGTAATATCAGGTTGTGTCAAAGTTATATATTGTAATGCATCTACCATACTTCTATACTCAGTGGCATCTGTAAGAAGTTCCCCATCAGTAAGGGATAGTGAAGTATGAGTAGCAAGCGGAGTACGAACAGACTTAACAGTGGCGGTCTGGGGTTGCGGCTGTTAATTAGGCAGATTTGTTTCCTTGTATGTTTAGAACTCTACTATTATAAATATACATGCCAGGACTCCTATTGGAGTATCTTTCCCATTTATTCTCACATTGTATCACGAGCCCAAAGAAAATCCTAATTGTCTTTTCGATCTAAGTCGCCGCCATGACTTCCGAATTCTCCACCACGGCGCCGCCGACTTCTCCAAATACACCGCCGCCACCGCCGTTCTCCATGGCGGACATCGGCACCTCGGCATCGGACTTCTCCTCCCCCCCTCCCCATGCCGTCTCCCCGCCGCAACCCCAGGCGGCGATCTCACGTCCGGTTGGCAGCTTCCCCAAGCCACCGCCGACGACCGAATACATGACAGTGTATCCGTTCCCGCCGTATACTGCGCCAATGCCATATTCCCTCTTCAACCCCTTGCCGCCGCAATTCCCATGGCAGCCGAGTCGCCCTCTTCTGCCACCGGCCAGTCCACGCCCCACGCCGCCACCAGCTTCTCCCTATTTTGGCCCTTCGTTCGCTGGTTTTCCAGGAGTTGTCCGACCCCAGAATGACAACTCTCTCTTCGGCTCTCCAATGGCAGCCTTGGTGCAGGCTGTTTCTCATGGAATTGCAAACGTGGGCCAGATTGTTACCATCAAACTCAAAGCAGTTGAAGATTATCTTACATGGCGCACTCAATTCGAATCATTCTTGGTGTCAAAGGGTCTTTTTGGTATGTTAGATGGCTCTATTCTGGTACCTCCCTTATACACTCTGGATTTTAATAATCATCAAATCGTTAATACTGACTATTATCATTGGCTTCGAGTAGATCAAACAATTCATCCCTGGTTGTTTGCTACTTTATCTCGTGAAGTATTAACTGATGTTCATGATATTAAACATTCAATGGGTATATGGGAGCGTTTACAGTCACGCTTTATTCTGCCAGTTTACCTAGAGCTATGGAGCTTAAACGCTTATTATCTAATATAAAAAAGAAATCTAATCAATCCATGGACCACTACTTAGGTGATATTAAAAATCTGACTGATGCTTTAGCAGCAATTAATTCCCCTGTGAATGAGAAAGAATTATTACAAAGCACACTACAGGGACTTGACCCTGAGTATCAGTTTGTTATAGGCACTATCTCACTGTTTCCCGAGAGCTTTCCCCCCGACATCCTTCACTCGCGCCTCATGGAGGCTGAACAAACTGTTTTGCATCAACAACAAGACTATTCTTCACCTCACCAAGCGTTTGCTGCTCCATTGGGAACTGGGCAGTCGGGTCCTTCAGCGCCACGCAGCCGCGGCAGTCGCGGCAGAGGTGGCAGAGGGCGTGGGGGTCGCGGCAGATGCGGAAGACACGGGCTGCAGCAGTACTACGCACCACCAGCTTCTACGGTGCATTCCAGCCAGTCCGGGTCGAGACCTGCAGGGGGTGCTCCTGTTCCAAGACCTCCTAATGATGCATCTGGTTTCCCATCTTCTGAGGGTATTCTCGGGTCTGTTCCATCCCCAGTTGTGTGTCAAATTTGTTTCTCTGCAGGTCACTCTGCAATGCATTGTCCGTCTCGTTTTTCACAAACTCCTGCACCTGCATTGATTACTCCAAGTGGCGAATCCAATGATGTTTTGTGGTATCCGGACTCCGGTGCCTCTGCTCACATGACCTCTGCTGAAGGTATTCTGTCAAATAAATTCCCTTACTCAGGCTTCATGACTGTTAGTGTGGCCAATGGCACTAATTTACCTATTGCTAATATTGGAAATATTACTTTAATAACTTTCAGTCGCCCCTTGTCATTGAAAAATGTTTTTCATGTGCCTCCAATAAAATTTAATTTAATTTCTATTCAAAAATTATGTGCTGATAACAACTGTGTTGTTGTTTTTTATAAAAACTATTTTTTTTGTTAAGGACAAACTTTCGGGGGCAGTTCTTCTTCAGACGCGACATAATGGCCATCTCTACCCTATCAGTCTTACATCATCTACACTGTTAGCTCTTGCCACAGTCACTTCTCCTGGCCCTGTGTGGCATCGTAGACTAGGACATTGTGGTGAAACTATTTTGCGCTTGTTGCATCGTAGAAAACTTATTTCTAGTTCTTCTAATTTTGAACATGATTGTGTTTCCTGTCGTTTGGGTAAATCTCAACGACTACCTTTTTCGGATGCTAGTCATACTTCTTCTTCCCCTTTACAGTTAATTCATTCTGATGTTTGGCAATCACCTGTGTTATCTAATTTAGACTTTAAATATTATGTGTGTTTTATTGATGATTTTTCTCGATTTACTTGGATATATCCCTTGCGTAATAAAAGTGAAGTTTTTCCTCAGTTTCGTCTATTTAAGGTTTTAGTTGAAAATATGTTTTATTCTAAAATTAAAATTTTTCAGAGTGATGGAGGGGGTGAATTTGTTAATAATAATATGCAATATTTTTTTGACGAACATGACATTTATTTTCAAAAATCGTGCCCACATACTCCCCAACAAAATGGTGTTGCAGAATGCAAACATCGTCATCTCTTGGAATTTGCTAGAACTATGCTCATTACTGCCTCTATTCTTAGCACATTTTGGGTTGATTCTATCTTTAGAGCTGCATATCTTATTAATAGACTTCCTACTCCGTCACTTAATGGTGTTTCTCCCTACGATATTCTTTTTCAAAAACCTCCTGACTATAGTTTTTTAAGAGTTTTTGGATGTGCCTGTTACCCCAATTTTTCTGCCTCTCCCTCCAATAAACTTTCTCCGCGCTCCATACAATGTGTTTTTCTTGGCTATGCATCTGGTTTTAAAGGCTATCGTTATTTTGAGCCTAACTCTGGTAAAGTTATTATAAGCAGACATGCTCGCTTCCATGAAAATATTTTTCCTTTTGCCACATTGTCTTCTTCTACGCATGCCTCTTCCTCGTCCTCCATTCCTCTAGCTCCCGACTTCACTCTAACCCACCCCATCTCCAGACCAATGTCTCTTCCATGCTCGAACAACAATACCGATTGTCCCCCCTCACTTTCCCATCCCTCTATTCCAGCCGTGCTCGAAAATCCCAGCCATCCATCCCCTTCCCCTTCCCCAGCCGCACAGTACCCTTCTCCGACCTCACTGCCATCCCCTATAACCGGTAATGGATCTTCACCCTCTTCTTCTTCAACACCGCCTACCCCATCCCAACTCACTGCCTCGCCCAACTCTCCCACCACCACGGCTGTCGTGCCTCCTCCGAATATTGGTCGTGCCCCGATACTTAATATTCATCCGATGCAAACAATGGGAAAGTCAGGCATTTTTAAACCCAAATCAATTTTTAATTTAAACACTGTTGTCTTATCACCTGATCCTTCGTGTTTTTCTGAGGCTAATAAACATTTAATTTGGCGAGCGGCAATGGCTGAGGAATTTAATGCTCTTATTTCTAATAATACATGGGATTTAGTACCTTTTGATCATACTAAAAATGTCGTGGGCTCTAAGTGGATTTATAAGACAAAATATAAATCAGATGGTTCTATTGAGCGCTACAAAGTGCGTTTGGTTGCACAAGGTTTTAACCAACAGGCAGGTGTGGATTTTTCTGAAACTTTTAGTCCAATTATTAAACCCACCACTGTTCGTATTGTACTTACATTAGCTGTTTCTTTTGGGTGGGTCATTCGTCAATTAGATGTCAAGAATGCCTTTTTACATGGTCACCTCACTGAGGAAGTGTATATGCGTCAGCCACGTGGTTTTGTTCATCCTTTGTTTCCTAATCATTGTGCAAATTGCGGAAGGTCATTTATGGCCTTAAGCAAGCCCCACGTGCATGGTTTCATCGTTTTAGTAGCTTTTTATTGTCTCATCATTTTACGTGCAGCAAGTCTGATAATTCTTTATTCATTTACCGCCAGAATACTAATGTCATTTATTTATTATTATATGTTGATGACATAATTATTACTGGTAATTCTTCCGCTGTTATTAACTCCTTCATTCAACTTGTTGCTAAGCATTTTGCTATGAAAGATCTTGGAGATCTTCATTATTTTTTGGGAGTCCAGGTTGTGCGTTCCTCTAAAGGTTTGTTTCTTTCTCAACATAAATATGTCTCTGATCTTCTTTCTCGTTTCCATCTCCACACTGTTAAGTCTGTTCGCACTCCGCTTGCTACTCGTACTTCAATATCCCTTACTGATGGGGAACTTCTTACAGATGCCACTGAGTATAGAAGTATGGTAGGTGCATTACAATATTTAACTTTGACACGACCTGATATTACCTATGTTGTGCATTTAGTGTCTCAATTTATGCATGCCCCTCTCACTACTCATTTGTTTGCAGTCAAGCGTATTTTTAGATACTTGCAGGGCACAATTGATCATGGACTATGGCTACAGCCTACTTCTAGGGCCACATGCGTTATTGCGTATTCAGACGCGGATTGGGCAGGTTGCCCAGATACATCACGGTCCACGACTCGTTTTGCAGTGTTCATGGGACCGAATCTTGTTTCATGGAAATCTAAGAAGCAGCCTACCGTGTCCAAGTCCTCTACAGAAGCAGAATATCGAGCCGTTGCATATACTGTTCAGGATACGTTGCACATTCGTTCCGTACTTTTTGAGCTTGGCTTTCCTGTTACAGTACCGGTTCAGTTATTTTGTGATAACATTTCTGCTTCCTATTTGACTGATAATCCTGTTCAACATGCTCGTAGCAAGCACATCCAGATAGACTATCACTCTGTCCGGGAACGTGTGGCGCATGGAGACTTAGTCGTGAAGTACATCCCTGCACAACTTCAATTAGCTGATATTTTTACAAAAAGTCTTTCTAGTCAGCAATTTCATTTTTTAAAGGACAACCTGCGCGTTGTATCTCCTGCACAGTTTGAGGGGGTGTAATAGAATAATAATTAGGCAGATTTGTTTCCGAACATGTCTACTTATAATAACTTTACCAGAGTTAGGCTCAAAACAACGATAGCCTTTAAAACCAGATGCATAGCCAAGAAAAACACATTGTATGAAGCGTGGAGAAAGTTTATTGGAGGGAGAGGCAGAAAAATTGGGGTAACAGGCACATCCAAAAACTCTTAAAAAACTATAGTCAGGAGGTTTTTGAAAAAGAATATCGTAGGGAGAAACACCATTAAGTGACGGAGTAGGAAGTCTATTAATAAGATATGCAGCTGTAAAGATAGAATCAACCCAAAATGTGCTAAGAATAGAGGCAGTAATGAGCATAGTTCTAACAAATTCCAAGAGATGACGATGTTTGCATTCTGCAACACCGTTTTGTTGGGGAGTATGTGGGCACGATTTTTGAAAATAAATGTCATGTTCGTCAAAAAAATGTTGCATATTATTATTAACAAATTCACCCCCTCCATCACTCTGAAAAATTTTAATTTTAGAATGAAACATATTTTCAACTAAAACCTTAAATAGACGAAACTGAGGAAAAACTTCACTTTTATTACGCAAGGGATATATCCAAGTAAATCGAGAAAAATCATCAATAAAACACACATAATATTTAAAGCCTAAATTAGATAACACGGGTGATTGCCAAACATCAGAATGAATTAACTGTAAAGGGGAAGAAGAAGTATGACTAGCATCCGAAAAAGGTAATCGTTGAGATTTACCCAAACGACAGGAAACACAATCATGTTCAAAATTAGAAGAACTAGAAATAAGTTTTCTACGATGCAACAAGCACAAAATAGTTTCACCACAATGTCCTAGTCTACGATGCCACACAGGGCCATGAGAAGTGACTGTGGCAAGAGCTAACGGTGTAGATGATGTAAGACTGATAGGGTAGAGATGACCATTATGTCGCGCCTGAAGAAGAACTGCCCCCGAAAGTTTGTTCTTAACAAAAAAATAGTTTTGTTGTTGATGCAAAACAGTCTGCTCAGCCTCCATGAGGCGCGGGTGAAGGATGTCGGGTGGAAAGCTCTCGGGAAATAGTGAGATAGTGCCCGTAACAAACTGATACGCAGGGCCAAGTCCCTGTAGTGTGCTTTGTAATAATTCTTTCTCAGTCACAGGGGAATTAATTGCTGCTAAAGCATCAGCCAGATTTTTAATATCACGTAAGTAGTGATCCATGGATTGATTCGATTTATTTTAGATATTAGATAATAAACGTTTAAGCTCCATAGCTCTAGGTAAACTGGCTGACATAAAACGTGACTGTAAACGCTCCCATATACTCATTGAATGTTTAATATCATGAACATCAGTTAATATTTCACGAGATAAAGTAGCAAACAACCAGGAACGAATTGTTTGATCTACTCGGAGCCAATGATAATAGTCACTATTAACGATTTGATGATTATTAAAATCCAGAGTGTATAAGGGAGGTACCGGAATAGAGCCATCTAACATACCAAAAAGACCCTGTGACACCAAGAATGATTCGAATTGAGTGCGCCATGTAAGATAATCTTCAACTGCTTTGAGTTTGATGGTAACAATCTGGCCCACGTTTGCAATTCCATGAGAAACAGCCTGCACCAAGGCTGCCATTGGAGAGCCGAAGAGAGGGTTGTCATTCTGGGATCGGACAACTCCTGGAAAACCAGCGAACGAAGGGCCAAAATAGGGAGAAGCTGGTGGCGGCGTGGGGCGTGGACTGGCCGGTGGCAGAAGAGGGCGACTCGGCTGCCATGGGAATTGCGGCGGCAAAGGGTTGAAGAGGGAATATGGCATTGGCGCAATATACGGCGGGAACGGATACACTGCCATGTATTCGGTCGTCGGTGGTGGCATGGGGAAGCTGCCAACCGGACGTGAGATCGCTGCCTGGGGTTGCGGCTGGGAGACGGCATGGTGAGCGGGGGAGGAGAAGTCCGATGCCGAGGTGCCGATGTCCGCCGTGGAGAACGGCGGTGGCGGCGGTGTATTTGGAGAAGTCGGCGGCGCCGTGGTGGAGAATTCGGAAGTCATGGCGGCGACTTAGATCGAAAAGAAAATTAGGGTTTTCTTTGGGCTCTGATACCATGTGAGAATAAATGGGAAAGATACTCCAATAGGAATCCTGGCATGTATATTTATAATAGTAGAATTCTAAACATACAAGGAAACAAATCTGCCTAATTAATATTCTATTAGTAGCTAGGGTTGGACTCGGGTCCGGGCCGGGTCCGGGTCGGGCCTAGGCCCGGGCGGGCCGGCGGGTCAGAAATGGTGGACCCGGGACCGGCCCGGGTAACCACCGGGTCCGGTCCGGGCCCATTATAATTTTTTTTTGTTTGTTTTCCTCTTCCTAAGTAACCCCCCTACCACCCCCAACCCCCAAACCACCCCAAATGGCCCAAAATACCCAGCCCAACCCAAAACTTTAAAAAAAATTGCAAAAAAAAAAATAATTGTTTTTGGCCCGAACCGGGCCCGGCCGGGTCGGGCCTTGTTTTGGGTGACCCGAGCCCGGACCGGAAAACCCACGGGCCGGGCCTACCCGGACCGGTCACTGACCGGGCCACCGGGTCGGGCCGGGCCGGAACAGTACCGGTCCCGGGCCGGTTCCGGGTCGGGCCACCCGGCCTGAGTCCATACCTATTAGTAGCCAATAAGAACTGATAAAGTGTGCGAAGTTATAAAAAAGGATGCACAGCAAGTATTTTTTATTAAAAATGTGAAGCCTTTTTCTTGTTCTATGCATATTCGTATGGAACCTTATTTTGCCAGTAGAACTAACACATTCCTGTTTTCAAAACATCACTCTTGTGAAATACTATTACAAGCCCTGTTGGAAATCGGCCTATTTCAGTTTCATGGTAAAATATGAAATATAACACCGGAAGTACATATACTGTTCGGATACACCTAATCAGACAGCTATTCTGCTTGAAGTACATAGTAAGGCTTCACTCTGAGAAGTAATAAAGGTAAGAAGGCCAGTATTGCTCTCAAGTATCAAGAGACAAAACGGATAGAGTAGACACTTGCAGCACAATATTGAAAACAACATATAAAGAACCAAAAAGTGACTGATTGCCCATTGCCGGAAAAATCAGCTACCATAAATTTAAAATACAAAAGGGCCGTCAAAAACATTTTATACTATTCAGCACAGATAATCAACGAGGTTATCAAGACAGTTCAATGGTAATTCAGCTTTATAGCTAAAAGTAAACAAAAAATATGAGACATAAATCATCTGTAAAACATTCCTCTCACCGACAATTGCTCCATTTATGAACTTGGTGTTATCTCGAGTGATGTTTCCCTGAAAGAATGACACCGTATCAATGCCAGTTTCACTGAGTGTTGTTGAAGGTCCACCGAGCAGAAATATGGATGGTTTCATCTCGAGTCGTAATTTCTTCCATCACAATACCATAAGTGAACTTGCTCTGTCGTATGAAGTTCTGCTAAAAAATGATGGTTAATAATAATATCAAAACTATATGGGTTTGAACAACAAATAAACATCAAATCGGAAAACAAAGGAAATACTCTTCATTTAAATCTTCTTGTTTTATTGATAAAAAATACATACCCCAGAAAATCACAAAGGCACCTCACAAATATCACTAAACATGCATGAGTCATGACCATTTCAAGTACCTCTGTGATGTAGGCTTTAATTCCAGCTGGATCCACCCATATAGGAGGGACTTCATCCACCCTGGCCCACCTGTGAAGACTGGACTCAGTTTTATGCTGTTGAAGCAGCTTGTACGGAACGTACGATTACGGAGATTAGATACACCATCTAAATAAGGGTGCACATACTCAAGCTTAAATGCAAGATCATCCTGCAAGAAATATTGGTGAAAAACAAGTCTAATTCAAATATGATGCATCTTTTGCCATTTTAAAAGACCAATATTTTGAACATTGAAGAAAATTACCTGGGGATTGACTATTGAGGAAGTTGCTGGTAGTTACGGAGCCTAGCAGTGACCTTTGTAGCCCTTTAAGATTCGGATGCTCAAAGGAAACAGTTTCACCAGGTTGAATTGAAACCTAATAAAAGCAATACCCATAGAAAAGTGTGTATTAAATCAAGTAGCGCTAAAGTGGCTCCATTTGTTTTTCACAAAATATTGGTTTTCCTGAGTTTGGAAAGTGAAGATTTTTCATCTTATCGTGTTTGGCACCCAAAAATATTTTCCGGTTTTCTGGACGTAGTGGAAAATGACCTCAGTGTGAAAATAGGAAGTCTCATTTCGTACTTGGAGTTATTTTCCTAAGGCAGTTCTATGATTGCTGCTTTTGTGTGTTGAACATTTACATTATACATAGAACAACTTATTTTCCATGAATCAATTTTCAATTATTTTTTTTGGTGCACAATTTATCCGGAAACATTTTCCACAAGTTATTTTCATGGAAACAACGGAGCCTAAATAGAGAAACACTTTATACATTCACAAATTTGAGACTTTTTATATCATACGGAGTAACTATTAATATTGTTACTTTTATACGGAGTACTACGTATAACTGTATAAGCAAAACTTCTTATAAATTTCAATTAATTATGAAAAATCAAATGCAAAAATGAAAAAAAAAATATTACATATAAAATCAAAGATTATATACTACATCATAAATGTAAGAGGTATTACACGAAATAGAACTAAAATAGTTTGAAAATTTCAAAATAGGACTGTCATGTTTTTATTCCCAAAATAGGACTAATTACTGTCATGTTTTGGCAGTACAAGACTTCAAACATGACAGTATTTTCTAAACATGTCGGTAATTAGTCCTATTTTGGGAATAAAAAACATGACAGTCCTATTTCGGAATTTTGAAACTGTTTTAGTCCTCCTTCCGAAATTTCCCTAAATGTAATCATAAATTTACACACAATTGTTTGAAATGCATACTCATCAATATCAATTTCATTAAACATAAACATCAATTCTCCATATTAATTCATAGAAATAATAATCTAAAAAATGATAAAATTCAATAAATTGAATGAAACGACAAATGGTTGGAAACTAAACCTCTAATTCGTAAAGATGTGCCGTAGAAGGTGGAGGCGAGTACGAAGACGCTACAGAGAGAGGGGAGGCGGAGTTGGGCGTCCTGCGCGCGGCGGCCACAGCGGGAAGGGCAGAGTTGATGGAAGAGGCAGAGGTTTGCCTACTGAGACGGCGACGGCGGAGACTTGAATACAAAGACTTGAATACGGAGACGGCGGAGACTTGGCTACGGAGACGAGACAGACGACAACGACTTTGCGGTTGGAATACAACTTGGACGCCAGCTGCTGGAATGAAAATGGAGGCCGCTCAATTTATTCAATTTTGCTCTTTGTACACACTATTCTTTTCTCATTTCTCTTTTCATTTGTCTCTCTTTTCCCAAATCTCTTCATTTGTCTCATCATAGCTTGTCTTCAATTCCGAGTCCAACACGAACGGCGTGATTGCAGCTGGACTTGTCCTCTTCTCCAGTCTCCCCGCCACTCTGTCGCGGTAGTTTCCCGGCGACCCCACCACTGCAATGCACATATGAGGTATTTATTCCATTTTTTGTGCATTTAAGGTTACAATAGATTCTGTTTTTTCGGCTCTATGTATATAATTTATGTTGTAATGTTAAATGCTTATTTACATTGCTATATCCTTATAGATTTGTGATGTTAATATTTAAATTTTTGTTCAACTATTAAATATCACTTTTATGCTCAAACGGTGTTTGTGGAAATGTTTCAATGATTATTGATTCCTATACATGATTTTGTGTGTTCATTATCCTTTTTGCCAAAATGTTTAACTAAGGGTTAACTGATATATGTTGCAATCTCTTCTGATATGAAGTTATGTCAAACTCGGCTTTATGATCACCCCAATATGTGGTGGGAGAAGAGATATGAAGCTGATCCAAGAAACATTCAGACTGTTGTCTTTGCCTCAATCCTCCTCATTAAGAATGGTTGGACCAAACCCACTAGAAATGAGTTTGAGACTTATAATGAATGGGCTGTTCATAACCGCTTTTGAATTCTCACAGTACGGGACACAATTCAACCTTCAAACTCTCTGGTTTCCTACTTCATTGCTGCTATTGGAGGAGTTATGGTGTTGCTCTATTTGCTCATGTAGAGACACTACTGTCTGGGCATGTGGTCAAATTTAGATTCAGTTTTGTTGGTGTTGATTTAATGATTTCTTTAGCTTGTTTTTGAGATTTTATGTATTAGCACTTTGAATTTAGCTTCAAAAAAAGATATGAAATATTGTAGTAACTACATTTATAGTACTTGGCTTTGTTTCAGTTGTAAATAAAATGTATTGAATAGTATATCAATTATGATAGTTTGGGACTTTGGGGAGAGACAATAGTTTTTTTATCAAGTGCATTTTCACAGGCAACAAAAGTAAGTCTAAATACGATTACATTATGTATATGAGAACATTAATTTTACTAAGTGACTAATCACAAATTTTATCACACAACAATTATTGTTTGTGTTCTCATTTATTCTGTCTGTGTGTAGACAATAATTGTCTGTATGTACATTTATTTTGTTTGTGCATAGTCAAATCATCATATGTGTTTGTTGATATTGTGTGAATGGTTAAAGCGTTGTCTGTTTGTTCATTTGATATTGTTTGTGAATGGTTAAAGCATTGTCTGTTTGTTCATTTGATATTGTCTTGAATGGTTAAAGCATTGTTTGTTTGTTCATTTGATATTGTCTGTGATTGGTTAAAGCATTGTCTGTTTGGTCATTTCATATTATCTGTGAATGCCTAAATCATTGTGTGTTTGTTCATTTACGTAGTTAAATCATCCTCTATTTCTTCATTTATATTGTATGTGTGGTTAAAACATTGTGTGTAAGTTCATTTATTTTATCAGTGCATAGATAATAATTTTTTGTTTGTTTGTTTATTTTGTTTGTGCGTAGTCAAAACATCTTCTATGTCTTCGTTTATATTGTCTGTATGTTCGTTTATTTTGCCTGTGTGTAGATAATAATTGTCTGTATGTTCATTTATTCTGTTTGTGCTCAAAGCATCGTCTATGTCTTCGTTTATATTATTTGTGCATGATTAAAACATTGTTTATATTCTCATAATGTCATAAAAGAGAAGCAAACATAAGAAATCGTGTTAACAATAATTGTTGTTTGTGTGTTCCTTGCAATGCTTTAACCACTTTACCTTCATTACATACTTCTAAAAGCATATGAAATTACATCAAGAAATCTAAATAGGAATTCATAAATTTCAACAACTATACAATACATGTGAGCCAAAATAATCACCAGAGACAGGGTTTTAAATTCCCAGCCTGAGACAAAAGAGATCTTCAATTTCCACTCATTTCCTATCAATTTTTGGCTTCTAGATCTTCACTTTCCAACACCAAAACCTCTTTCTCCGATCCTTTAATTTCATGATTCTCAACCTCTTGCATGATGACAGGAACATTTCACAAGGAACATCACCAACAAGCATCAAGTCACCATCTTTATAGATCCTCATAAGCAAGGGCATACTTTGAGCCTTTGTAGCCTTCCCCTCCGAGAGTAGTAACCTATGGATAGCTTCAGACATACTCGATATAATATTCATGCAAGATTTCACAAATGAGAACATTCTTCACTGTGGAAGTTTCTGGCATTGCATCAACCCATTTGGCTAAAATATGAACTCAATAAAATTAAATTAGATCAATGATATGAAAACATAATAATGAACATATTTGATTATATGGCAATACATAATTGATTAGTTGAATTTAAACTAAAATACAAATTTACAAAATGCGGAATAACAATTGATTTGTGAAGATGTACGGTACACTGCTTTGGCTCCTCCCTATTATGAAACATGTACATAGAGGTGAGTTCATCACTATTTTGTCAATTTGTCTTCCATTCTTGGAAACGGGAAATGCAAGAAAATTCAATCGAGACATTTCAGGCTAGTACATCAATTGAATATATCATAATTTCAGATTGGTACTTCAATTGAAAGAAAATTTCATTCAGACATTTTAACAAACATTTTGAGGGTAGTATGGAATTGATTTCTTTTAACCTAAAAAAATCATGCTCGATCTTCAATCAAAACCAGTGAAACAGACTCTACACATACAATATACAATAAAAGATCAATATACTAAGAATAATTCAAATTATTTATTAAATATATAGCTCAAGAGAATTACTACCTTGATATGGATGAAGAGAGGTGTGAGAAATGTTGCCATATGGTTATCAGATCAGATGATTGTGGCGTGGGAGCAGCAGTTCACCGTGGAGATGCAGCTACAAGGAGTGGCGGTCCACTCTTATTTCAACCGAGTGTTCTTCCTTCTCATCCTCACTTGTGTTTCCGTATGTGCTTTCTTATTACCTCAATGCTTGAGCATAGAAGAGAAAGAAAGGAAGGGAGGGGGGGGTGTACGAGAAGGGAGGGAGTGGCCGAGTGGAAGAAAAGGGGTAAAAGAAAAGAATGTAAAAATTAAAAACCCTTTTATAGGGTGTACAAGTGTGTACACTTTGTGTGTACAAAAACCTTTTTTGCAATTTATTAAGGGTGTTACTTCGCGCACCCATATAATACGGAGTAATTACTTAATGTAACTTAGTAGACCACTTTACTCTTTTTAATATATACTTCAATTTAAATTTAAACTAAAACTACTCTTAAGATTCACACAAAATAGGCCGCCCATATAGTATATACCCAGTGGCGGACCCAGAAAGTCGGAGCCACGGGGTTTATACTTGAAATAAATCTACATTTTTTGCCTCCAATTACCTTAAAATGGAAATCATGATCCCGAGGTTGAAACGGTCCTTTTTGAACATTATGGTGAAAATCAGCAATTCTTTTTCTTAATTCAAGATTCGCTTCCAAAGATTTAAAATTCTCAGGTTGTTCAGGTAGATTATAAGCCAAATTAGCTTCACTTTCAGCAATTGCTTGATCCAATTCTTCATTTATTAATGACGAATCATTTGAATTAACACCTGAACTACTCCCAATACTTTGAGTTTCTTTAAATTTGGGTACATCAAAATATCTTTTCATCCTAAATCGTATGAAATTGAAAATAACATTTATAAATCATGAATTTATTAATTTAATCTAACATTAAAAAAAAGATATGCAAAGTATCAAAGAAAAGCAGTTAAAAAAACTTAGAAATTGAAATCCCTATGTTTTGAGCATAAAGAAAATAAGACCCAAAAACTTGAGAAACGCCATTAACGGAGAAGAGAAGAGAAGAGTACCTTCAGGTAATCAGGTGGCGTGGAGGGAGGGGTGTGTTCGCCACCTCGCCGGTGGTCGTCGGCCAATCGCAGGTGGAGCCGTGGAGGGAGCTTAGGGAGGGTTCACAAATCGTAGCAGACTCGCAGTTGGGGCCTTGGGGGAATTGCCGTGCTTCGAGCAATCGAGCGTGAAAAGAAAAGAGGGGGGGCTGGGTGCCTGGGTCTTTTGTTTTGGGCCTAAGTTCCAAAATAAAACATGAGCTGGGTCATGCCTTCTGTTCAAGACAAAAAAAACGCTGAAAAAAAAAATAACACGAACAAGATTCGAACACAGAACCTCCCACAACATAAACACTTGGCATCCGCGCCTGCTCCCGTTCGGCTACTACATTCTTGTGGTTTTAAAGTGGCTTTGTGTGTAAATATACATTGAAACATTAATTTTAAATAATATATACGGAGTATATAATATATATAGGTTTTTTTGGAAGTGCACGGGGTCCCGGGACCCCTTGGGACCCTTAGTGGGTCCGCCACGGTATATACCATGTGCCTAACAATTGTTTTTTTATTTGTAAAGTGTCATATCTTTATCATTTGTTATTGGACCTTTACAGAAATCATATCAAATTAAATAACTTTTTTAATCTTTAATATGACACTATGTTACATATATAAATGAAGTTATCAGCAGAACATAATGGTTACAAATTTAATCTTTACGAAAAATAATTCTTGTCTGATCTGTTTAAGTCTGATCGGATACATGACTGATGGATATGAATTTTATTATTGTTAAAGTCTGATCTGATTTGTCCTAATCAGTTTTAGTTTAGTCTGATATGTTCTTTTTTTTTTTAATCTAATCGGGTATGAAATTGAAACCAGACAGAGTTAAAAACATTCTAAATGCATTTTACATATTTGTCCGTAAAATAAACTTGGTACATCCTATGATTTAAAAAATACAAATAAAGTAATATTAGCAATGTCCATATTTTGCAATATAGAATAGTACTCCATATATTTTAATTACAATATACGAAGTACTATCCTCCGTTCTTTATTAGTTGCAATAGTTTAACTTTCACACTTGTCAACACACAACTGTGATTAATAATATATTTGACTTCTTATTAGTAAAAAATTAAAAAAAATGATTGTTTAAAATTTACAATGAGAAGAATTTAACATTATTTCTCAAAAAATAAACTTCTAATATTATACATTAATGAATAAATTGTAATTGTAATAAAGTAGAACATGTAAATAATGTAAAATTCTAACATGTTACAATTACTTAAAAAAATAGAGATAGTGATAAATAGGATTCTTAACTTTTTAAATGAGGTCAATTGTATTCTACAAACAATTAAGTTAACTACTACCTTTGTAAAATTGCACAATTATTCAAATAATATTTGAATAAGGTAATTCAAGTATATATTTTGAGAAAAATGTTTAATAGATATATAATATAATGAGGTTAATGGTGATAACTATGATTTTATAGATATATTATTTTTAATATTTTATATTTAAATTGTTACTTAAGAGTAAAATGTTTTCTAAAATAGAAAATGGAAACTTTATATAGATCGTCCAAAAAACGAAAGTGAAAACTTTAAATGAAATGGAGGAGTAATACAAATGGTAAAATCGATTAGATGCCATGTAATTTAACAAAATAAACGGAAGAATGAGGAGCATATATACATACGCATAACGCATTACGTAGCAATTGAGGAGCTTTTATTTTACCCATTGTTTCATTTGTTAGGAAGTGACGCAAAGGATGAATTTGTCCAATTCTGAAAGAAAGTGGGTGCGCCTAGTAATAATCAGTAGATGCGAGTAGGGTTTTTTCGATTTTTCAGAATTTGCACTTCCGATTTTCAGAGTACTCCCTCCGTCCCTAAATTATCTTCAAACTTTCCTTTTTCGTCCGTCCCAAAATTATCTCCTCTTCCCCCTTTTAGCAAAAAATTTGTGGTTCACAACCATTCTTACACATTCTTACACATTTATCTCTCCTCTGCACAACTCTCCACCACACAAATCCCACTATCTTAATAAATGTGCCCAGCCGAAAAGGGAGAAAGATTAAGGACGGAGGGAGTAATAAATTTAAAATCTAAAAGGCAATTGCTGCAAATCTCTCCCGACGGCAGCTCAAATCTCCACCAAATTAAAAAAAAGGAAAAAGGGTCATATAGCCCCTTCTGCTGTATCAAATAAGTCACTCCAACCCTTCTACTAAAAAACCATCATATAGATACACTTACTATTAAAAAACATCAAATATGTCAAGATACTGGGTGAATGGTCGCAATAGCAGGTCATGGGTTGATTTCACATATTTTTTGCATTTTCATCAATTTTTTCATTTTTCTTTTCTTTTGCTTTCTTGTCTCGGCGCCTTATACAGTAGTTCGTACAATCGTACGTAGTATATGCTACGTAACTACGTAGACGTAGTTCTCAAATCTCAACCTCCTGACTAACATTCTCGTTTTCTTCCTCTATTGTTTTCTCTCTTCATTTTTTGTATTTCTTTTCATTTTTTGTCTTCCACTAAAATGCAAAAATCTCTTCCCCTTGTCTTACTTTACTTTGAATCTAAGAGAAAATGGATTGTCTTTAATTCCAAATTGGGACTAAGAAGCTATTATGTTCATCTTATTCTTATAACTTATTGCTTATTCTTATTTTATTCAGATTAGAAAAATTCAAACCAGAAAAATTCAGATCAGGTCAGAAACATTCAGATCCAATCAGAAACATTCAGACTAAATCAGATCAGGTCATATCAGAAACATTCATATCAGAATTATTATTATTATTAGTATTATTATTATTACTTCGTATTATTATTATTGTTGTTGTTGTGATTGTTATTGTTGTTCTTATTATTATTATTATTATTATTATTATCATCATCATCATCATCATCATCATCATCATCATCACCATCATCATCATCATCATCATCTTCATTATTATTATTATTATTATTATTATTATTATTATTATTATTATTATTGGGCCACCCAAACGTGGGGGCGGAGCGCCCTGCCGACTATGACTCCGGAGTTGAGGCCGTCGAAGGGGATGATCCACAGACGTTTGACTTAGGCATTCCGTGGACACCCCCCATCACATCGTTCTTATCCACAATGTTGTCGGGATTGCGCAAACTTTCTCAAGTAGGGCCTTAAAAGATTTTAAAAACGTGCTTTACCCTTTCCCTTAATTGTCATTCTTAAAGGATTTTAAAAAATAAAATATAACATAAAATAAGTCAAATAAAAAAAAAACTAAACAGAATAAATAAATAAAAATATACAGGCCTCAACCACCACCTCAACCACCTTCCAGCACCGCCGTCTCTGGGCACCGAAAAAGAATGCCAAATTCAAAAAATATCTTCGTGATGACAATTTTGAAAAACAAATATGAATATTTTCACCGACAACTAAGAGACTATATTTCAATATCACAAAAGCACTATGAAATACTTGTATTAAAGACAATTTAAATAATCAAATATTATTCCTCTTGTTTTTTGATAAATCAAGATTTTCTTTATTATTTCTTACTTCTAAACTACTATTCATTAACTTCTTCCCTACAATTTTTTTTTACCTTTTTCCGTTTATGGAAATCCAAAAGAGAATGAACAAAAAAAAGAAAAAAAAATTGAAAATGAAGAGAAAAGGGAAAGAAAATTGTGGAGCTCCATTCATTGAAAAGAAAAGGGAACGCAAGACAAAAAAATAACACGTACATTTTTAAAATAAAAAAGGAAATAAAACTGATACTCCACTGCTATAAGTATATGAAAGACAAAGAAAAGCAAAACTAAAAGAAAAGAAATCCATCTACGACCTACGTTCATAAGTCAGTACTACGTACGAAAGGACTTCAATAAAGAACATTTAGCGGCTGCAACAAGTCATTACAGGTCACATTGGTTTTAATTGATCATTTTTAGAGGGCAAGTATATATATATATGATGCTTAATTTTGTACAAAGGTTTATGTGATGGTTTCAAAAAAGTTGAAGGGTTTATTTGACCCTTTTTCCTAAAAAAAACATGAATGTATTATTTTGAAACAATTTCATGATTTTGTATATGAGTATACAAATATGAATAGCTAGAAACTACATAATAGTTTTTCATAAACTTAATTATAAGTGGCATAACTATTCCGCATCGCTAACTTTGCATATGGAAATATGAAGTTGAAGCTATTGAGCTCATTGAGAAGTTCTCTGTTGTAGAACTTTCTGTCCCATATACCTGCATCAAAAATAAAAACAATCAATACACATTCATAGACCCGGTAGATGAGTATTATCAATACCTAAAACATACATTAATTAAACATTGGAGAATGACCTATATATGTGGGATGATTAATGCCTTGAAGCAAATCTGTCTTGATGAAGTCTGTGTGCTTATTTTTTTTAGGTTTCATCATGTCCTGCTAGTTACTAGTTAAAATTTAATTAAAAAAATCTCTCTCTCATTCGTATATTAAGACTCCAAATTCAATTATAAAATATAAAATTAATAAAGAAATATCTAAATAAGAGTTAAAATAATGTTTTTTCTAAAATATGAGTAATATGTTTTTTCCTTACTAAATAATGTTTGGATAGTATCACCATGTATGACATTAATAATATTGTCATATTAATGCCTCATAATGCCAAAAAAGTAGTAATATTTGAGAATGTCAATTCTTTACTCTTATTTGGGTGAAAGTATAGTAATACTATTTAGGGAAAACAAATTAATTATTTCTACTCCTATTTGGGAAGCTTTTCAAATCAATATTTAGAGTAGTCACAATTCTTATTTGTGAATTTGTTGTCCTTCATTATATACCAAATCAATTTAAGGTGACTTAGGATGTTTTAATTGAACTGGTTTCAGTCCTGGCTAGATCAAAACAGGTCAGACCAGACGAGACCAAATTTCGAAAATTGTACAATATACATAGAACAAACATCTAGGAGACCAAACCTAAACAGACTAAACCAGATCAAACCAGATCAACTAGAAAACTACAGTTCAATTAAAAATATTCTTAGTCGACACATCCCTATCAATCTGAGATTTCTTAATGTTTTATGGCCAATGTTGCTTGGTTTTGTGTTGTTCACCCATACATGAGGTTGTGTGTGTGTGTGTGTTTAGGGGCACTGTATGTGTATTGTGGGGTGGGGGTGGGGGGTTGTCCTATCATCACCTTCCAAGCATCATGAGGGTGGCTTGAGGGTTAGTTCCAGGGGAGACAGAAAGAGTGGAGCCATCAATAACCCGTAACGCATCGACGCCCATCACTTTATAATCACGATCAACAACCTTATTGACTTCACAGCCCCCATGATAATGCCATAGAGTCATCACTGTGTCTATACAATATTGCTCCATGGAGTGATAAGCTGGAGAGGTCATGAATAGTCTGGGCCTCATGTTAAAAGGAATTGTGGCTACCAAGTCTACCAGAGATTCAAAAGAGGTGAAAGAGTACTGAAATGACGATAAGGCCCTTGACTCTACCAGATTCTTGATTACTTGCATGCCATTCACACATCTCTCAAGGTCCCTTGGGTCTTTGAAGTAGTTGAATGTGACCGTGGGATTCTCATTTGGGTCCTTGCTCTTCAATTCTAAGTGCCCTTTAGAGAAAGGGCCCTTCACCTTTCCCAATATGATACCAGCTTCGACCTTCATGCCTTTGAATAGGTCATCACCGAATGAGCCTCTTAGGGAATTTGCTAAGGCCGCGTTTGGGGCCAAATACAATCCACTCGCCGTTTCGATATAGCTTCCAAACTCAGTTATGCCAACGATTTGGACCAGTGACGTCTCCACCGGGGTAGCTGTAGGTATCAAAACTCCATTCATTGGGTTGTCAGACATGCCCTGACCCACCATTGGTTGGTCCAGTATTACGTTTATTCCTTGGGCTTTGAGTTGATTAGACGGCCCAATACCACTCAACATCAAGAGTTGTGGGCTGCCCAACGCTCCTGCTGAGAGAATGATCTCATTCTTGAGCCCACCGTTCAAGAATGATGTGTGCTCATTGCCTTTCGAGTCTCTGAAAGTAACTCCATATGCCACTGGTTTTTTCCCTGCATTCATATTACTAGTTAGTTAATGACGAATTCAATTATAGATGTTTTTTTTTGCATCATGGGTTTAATAACATGCATATATGTTGTTTATCCTTGAAAATAAACGGTACTCCATATTGATCGTATATATGTTACGTTCTTCACTTACAACTTTACTGGATCTGCAAAATTAATTCAAATTTTTCAGCGCTCTAATATTATTACTTTCATTGCAGTATCCTTTTTGAGATGTCCCAAATCAAGTTTCTACTTCTATTTTTAGTAGTATTTGAATGGTGGAATGCACTTTTATCCCTATAAAACGTAAATTATTGACTATTAGTTTTCTATTTTTAACTCCGCCATGAGATCATTTTTTTTGTATCATGCCTGTCCCAACCCAGGATAAAGGAGGAGGGTGCTGTGGTAGGCGCGTGACGGCCAACAGTATCACTTAGCCACATCACATGACATGAATCGAAATATGAATATCGCTACAGGTAGGTCATCGCCCGTAAGCGACGCAACATCCCTCTGCCTGGGGGTGGTATCAAATGAGCAAGGGCGCGCTACACTTCATAGGCCTGGGTGTGGTGATAAGAATGCTAAGGCTGCTAGGTCGTCGCCCGGAAGCGATGCGCCACTCCAATGCCCGAGGATGGTGTCAAATATGCAAGGGCATGGTGGGAGTCGATGTGGGGTGAAGAAGAGAAGACAGGGTGTTAGATTGCGCTTTGGGACATGGAATGTTGGCTCTCTTACGGGAAGAACATCTGAGATAGCCGAGGTTATGAAGAGGAGGAATATCAGCATAATGTGCATGCAAGAAACTAAGTGGGTTGGAGAAAAGGCACGCGAGATTAATCCCGGAGGTTTTAAGCTTTGGTACTCGGGGAGAGAGAGGAACAGAAATGGAGTAGGCATTATGGTGGCACATGATTATGTTGACGGTGTGGTTGAAGTGTTTAGGAAGAACGATCGCATCATGAGCATTAAGTTGATAATAGGGGATGAGATCGTGTCCGTGGTTAGTGCCTATGCACCACAAATGGGATTGGATGCATCTATCACTCAATAATTTTGGAAGGATCTTGAGGAAGTGGTGCGATGAGTGCCAAGGGGAGAGAAACTGGTCATAGAAGGCGACCTCAACGGGCATGTGGGCCCAAGTCATGATGGTTTTGAGAGTGTCCATGGCGGACATGGTTTTGGCACTAGAAATGAAGCGGGGAAGAACATTCTGGATTTTGCCTCGACATATGAGTTGGCTGTGATGAACACTTGGTTCAAGAAAAGAGACTCTCACCTTGTCACCTATAGAAGTGGAGCTAATAGTACCCAAATTGACTACTTTTTAGTACGGACGACTTGGAGAACTAGCTACACTGATTGTAAGGTTATCCCAGGTGAGAGTGTTGTCACTCAGCATAGGATGCTTGTGCTGGATTTTCAAGGTAAAAAGAGTGGACGAGTTAAGGTACAAGGGGAGCCAAAGATAAAATGGTGGAGGCTCGAGGGGAATCTCCAACAAAGTTTTGCACACAAAATGTTGGAGGAGGATGTTTGGTCTATTGATAATGACGCACACGTGGATGATGTGTGGTTATCAATGGAGTCCACCATTAATAAAGTGGCGAAGTAGATACTCGGAGAATCTAAAGGATGTCTGCCACCAAAAAAGGACACATCTTGGTGGAATGATGAGGTGAAACAAGCAATAAGGGCCAAAAGAGAATGCTATAAGAAATTGGGCAAAAGTTGGAGCGACGAGAACATAGAGGAGTACAAAGAGGCTAGAAGAAGAGCAAAGAAAGCTGTGAAGGAAGCCAAAGGAAAAGTGAATAAGGAATTGTATGTAAAGTTGGATTCTAAGGAAGGAGAAAAAGATATCTACAGACTTGCTCACCTTCGTGACCGTAGGACTCGATATATCGGAAAAGTTAAGTGTGTGAAGGATGTCGATCAAAGGGTACTAATGGACGATGAAGAAATAAAAGAGAGGTGGAGGTCATACTTTGATACCTTGTTCAACGGGGATAAAGTCCAAGGTATTGATGATCTTACTATACCAGAGTGTATGGTAAATAGGGACTTCGTGAGAAGGATTCAAACAACAGAAGTTAAAGAGGCTATGAGAAAAATGGACCGGAAGAAAGCAGTCGGCCCAGATGGCATACCGATCGAGGCTTGGAGAAGTTTGGGAGAGAAAGGCATCGAGTGGCTAACACGTTTCTTCAACATGATTTGGAGAAACAAAAAATGCCAGTGAGTTGGCGGAAGAGTACTCTCATTCCCTTATTTAAAAATAAGGGTGATGTACAAGAATGTGCTAACTATCGAGGGATTAAGTTTATTAGTCACACCATGAAACTTTGGGAGCGAGTGGTTGAGCAAAGACTACGTAAAAGTGTGAAAATTTCGGAGAATCAATTTGGTTTTATGTCTGGACGCTCAACAACTGAGGCCATTCACCTTCTTAGACAAGTTGTGGAGAATTATAGAGACACTAAAAAGGATCTGCATTTGGTGTTCATTGCCTTAGAAAAGGCATATGATAGGGTATCTCGAGAAGTTCTTTGGTGGGCCTTAACTAGAAAAGGCATATCGCGTAAGTATATCAGCATCATCATGGATATGTATGATGCTTGTACTACAAGTGTCCGCACTAGTGTAGGGAGGACCGCAGAGTTCCCTATTACTATTGGAGTGCACCAAGGATCTGCTCTGAGTCCTTTCTTATTTGCTTTAGTCATGGATGAACTTACGAAGTCAATTCAAGAAGATATATCGTGGTGCATGATGTTTGCCGACGATATTGTATTGATTGATGAGACACAATCCGGTGTTAAAGCAAAGTTGGAAGTATGGCGACAAACATTGAAGAGCAAGGGTTTCAAACTGAGCCAAAGCAAGACTGAGTATATGGAGTGCAAGTTCGGTGGAGGTAGAAGCAGTAGCAACAGTGGGATTACTCTTGATGGTAAGGAGATACCGGTGTGTGATATGTTCCGTTACTTGGGATCCATAATTCAGAAGGATGGTGAATTAGATGGAGATGTATGTCATAGAATCAGAGCTGGGTGGATGAAATGGAAAAGTGCTTCAGGATTTCTATGCGATCGAGGTATGCCGACTAAACTGAAAGGTAAATTTTATCGTACAGCAATTAGGCCGACATTAATGTATGGCGTAGAGTGTTGGGCGGTGAAGCAATGCCACATTCAAAAGATGAGTGTGACAGAGATGCGTATGTTGCGTTGGATGTGTGGACATACCAGAAAAGACCGCCTGCGGAATGAGGTAATCAGACAAAAGGTGGGAGTAGCACCTATAGAAGATAAGATGCAGGAGTCTCGTTTGCGGTGGTTTGGGCATGTGCATAGAAGACCGAGTGATGCACCTGTTAGACGACTTGAGAGGTGGGGAGAAGAGTCAGAGAAGAGAGGGAGGGGAAGACCCAAACAGACTTGGATTAGAGTAATCAGAACTGATATGCGTCTTCTTGGGTTGGATGAGAGTATGACTTTGGAGAGAGCAAAGTCGAGGACACACATCCATGTGGACGATTGATGTCTTGTCTACCTTTCCTCTCTTGTTTCTTTTACCGTTTATCTTCCTTATCTTTTTATATTCTTATATTATTTTTATCTTCTAGCTTTTTTATGCTCTTTTATTTATTTTTCTTTTATCTTGGTTATATTCTTTTGTTATTGTTATCTTATATTTATGTATCTTTATTTTATTCATTTTATCTTACTTTTTTTCCTTTTCTTGTCTGCCTTCTCTTTTTGGCATCGATATCATAGATCGATTCATGTTAGCCGACCCCAAATTCTTTTGGGATTAAGGCTTGGATGTTGTTGTTGTAGATTTCTATTTTACTTTTTAGGAAGGTATTACGTATTAATATTATTTGTATTATTGCCATTATATTATTATATTTTATGTCTTCTCTACTAGACTAGAATTATAAGGGTGTGCCTCAATAATGTCTTTCATTGGCTGCATCCTACTGAGTGTACTATATATGCAGTACGTATCATCATTAATAAACACAAGGTGAACAATTCATCTATTACTGCCTATACCAGCATTATCAACGGAAGGGCAAATTATTTGATGAATTGATAAAAAGGTAAATTCTGTGGTACCTTAAGGTATCGTACCTTTGTCCACATAGACCAATCTGAATGATGTAGTTAAATTATTTAAATTTAAATTAAAAATGATGTAATGATTTGAACCAATCAAGTGAGTGACATGTATAATACCCCAATTTTTAAATGGGTATTGAAGTTGTCACCTTGATAAAAATGTAATTTTGCCCAAACTAAAAACGTAATTATGGGACAGAGGAAATCTTTATCGACAAAACATACTGTATATGATTATAAGACTAATACGGAGTAGATTTTTTATAATGCTTTTATTATTTAAAAAAAGAAATCATTTCCATATGACCGATATTTTAGAAAAGCTGAAGCTGAACACATAGTTTCTTCTTAGTCTTACTCTTGATCTGGCCTTATGCTTTTGTAATGTTTTCTCGGAAGGACACGGATTTGCATAATAATAATAATAATAATAATAATAATAATAATAATAATAATAATAATAATAATAATAATAATAATAAGAATAATAATAATAATAATAATAATAATTATAATAATAATAATAATAATAATAATGGAGTATTAACTCCTAGAGAGAAGTGAGAGGTAGAGAGAGAAGTCCAATAACTCTTTGCAATAAATGATTTGTGAACCCCCTACAGCTACCCCCAAAGGGAGTATTTATAGAGGAAATTAGGGTTGGGCTCCCAAGTCTTAAACTTGGGAGACCCATTTACAATTGGGCCACTGTTGGGATAAGCACAAAATATGTAGAAATAATTAAGTGTGAAGTCCGGTTCTGGAAGCCCTCTGTGGCCGACGGAGCCATGGCCGACGGGGACACCCGGTTCTCCTGGCTTCTAGACCGTGTTCTGAGTTGATATCTTTCTGGCCGATGGAGGGCCATCTGGACGACGGAGGCCCCACTGGGTGACAGTTGTGCCTCTCATTCTTCTGAGTATGTGGGTCCTGGGGTCCCGGCCCATATACTCCATCAGGAGTCCCCCACTCTCTGAGCTGAGATGTAGACGAAGTGAGGGAGAGTACATTCCAGTTTTGATGTCTTCTGGCCGTTGTGGCCACTTTTTGTTTTGGTTCTTTTGTTTTGGCCTTTGTATGCTCTTTACTGTAGACGAAGAAGGCTAACGTTCTTATGATGGGGTGAGTTCGCTTGTTTAAGGACGATGAGTGTCCTGCCTCTTTAGTGGCCGGTATGTGCTCTTGAGTTGAATGGCCGATGCGGGTGCTATTCTTTCTGGTCATTGGCGGTTGCCTTTAGTGACATCCGTAGCTTGGTGTCCATCTTTGAGGACGATAACGGCGCTGCCTCAGAAGGAGCGCGTACTTTGATCTTATGGACGATGATGACCCGAGGATGTTGTGTCCCCATTTTCTTATCTTGGCCGAGAGTGGAGTGTGTGATCTCAACGTCGTTGAGTGGCGCGCGTCAAGGGACGATGCGCATCACATTTTGGGAGGAGTACTTTGTTTGCTGACTTTGTTGCGGCCGAGGATGCACCACAAGGTCATGGTCGTTATGGTGCATATATGACATAGTGTTGTAGTTGTGGACTTGTGTTATTTTTGATTTCTTTGCTTTTGTCCTTTCTTGTATTCCAGAGGCCGATGTAGTCCCCTAGTCCCCCACTGCTTCAGGCCGAAGAGCAAACCAGGGGTGAAGGAGTAAGGTATAACCCTATGCCGAAACGGGATCCTTGTATTCCCCTGAATCAATCCCCTTGGTGATTCGTGACCAAGGTAACCCTGTGGGAGAACCCTTGGACGCAAGTCGCTTTCAAAGGGTTATCATCAGGGGTTTTGTACAAGGCCGATGGTTGTTGAGTTGTTTTTTGCTTTGCTGTTATGGCCGTTGAAGGGGCCTTGCTGTTTGTAGTGTGTTTAAGCCGATACGGGCACACTTGTGGTGTGACTAGCCGTTGAAATGATTGTTGGTTGACAGGGGCCGATGTATAGTGCCCTGTGGAGGCAGATGTTTCTCCTTGGTGTGGCCGTTGAATGGTTGGCCGTTATGGACGCTGATTACTGGTACTTGGGCGATGGACTGGTACTGATGGAAGTGGGCCTGACCCATCTTCTGAACCGGTGGCAGCCCAATGGGCCTTGGGAGTGGTGGCCGTTCGTGTGGCCAATGGGGGAGCGCCACGTGTAGTGACCGTTGGGGGGGGGAGGTCTATAAATAACCCCCTCCATCCGAAGAAGCTCCCTATTGCATTCTCAAAGGACAAAGTGCTGCCCAAATTTCTAGAGAGATAAAGTGCTTGCCGGTGTTCTTCCGTTTCTTCAAAACTTCAAAGGTCAGTTCATCGCACTCTTCTCCGATTTCTTGCATATTTTGCTTCCCTAGGGCTTTGATCTAGTGTTAGTAAAAAACCGACCTTAGATCCAAAGTAGCTCCCTTTAGGGTTTCTTTAGCGGTTAATGATGAAGACCTTGGACGATGAATACTACCCGTATGACGATGAGGCCTCCGTCAAATCCCTTGACTACCGGGTGGTGGAGGAGTGCTACGAGGAGATAGAAGATTTGAGCTCCTTCAAGTCAGGGGAGCAAGAGGTTGAGGAGAACCAGGACGAGGAGGCCGCCTCGTCGTCTGAAGGCGAGGACGTTGGAGTCTCTCGTGCCATGGACGGGGCATCTACATCTGCTGCCATACCTTGCCCGAAACCGGTCTCTGCCGTTAAAGGTACTGCGCCGAATCGAAGGCGCCGGTCGAAGAAGGGACCTGCTTTCTCCTTTTTGGATCTAGCCAACGTCCGCATCATCAGGCCGCAGAGCTGCGTGGCCGAGTACTTGGTTGCTCAGATGTATATGGGGTCGTTTGGTAGGGTTAGGGCCCCTAAGCCGACGGACAACGTACTGAATCCGCCTCCGGGGTACTTTGGAGTATACCCCATGAGCTTTGGCAAGGCGCTTAGGTTTCCCCTCCATCCGTTCATTACGGAGTACTTGGACATGGTGGAACTTCCTCCGGCCCTACTGACCCCAAACAGCTACTCGTTGATCATCGGCTTCCTCCTCCACTATGACGAGTTAGGTTTCAAGCCAACAACGGCCCTTTTCATGAACCTGTATCAGATAGGCCGAGGGAGCCACCAGAACTATGTCGGCTATGCCAATTTGCAACAGGTGAAGAATAGGAGGTCCTTCTCTGATCTGCCGAAGTCCATCCATGGATGGAAAAGCAAGTTCGTCTTCGTGTCCTTGGGCGAGGGTGGAACCGAGTTTCCTTCTGTTGGCTAGTGGTAGGTTTAACCTCCATGACGTGCTGAAGAGTTCCATCATGGACGCTCAGGTGGTGGCTTTCTTGGAAGGAGGCCCGAGGAGCGTAAAACATTACATCACAAAGTACAAGATGGCTGCCATCGGCTTTGTGAGGTACTTTGTGTATAGGGATGCGGAGGACGATGTCGCTATTTGGCCGAAGATGACTACCACCTTTGTGGAGGCCGATGGCCCGGATTTGGGCGTGCCAGCCGATGGTAATGCCTTCCCAAAGCACTTGATCCCATTTTGTTTTGTGCACTTTGCTAATGTGTTTTTTCTTGTTATGCAGATTTTGTGATGGACCGCAGATCCGTCATGGCCCTAGCCAAGGTGAAAGCGCGCGAGGAGATGGCTGCCAAGGAGGCCGCAAGGTTGGCCGCTGCGAGTGGAGCACAGCCGTGCTCGGACGTGCCGAAGAAACCACCCACCCAACCGAAGAAGAAGCGGCCGATGGATGACGGTCAGAAAAAGTTGACGGAGGCCGACATGCAGCCTTCCAAGAAGGCGAAGAAAGCTTCTCACCCGGCCGATGCTGACGACGGGGCCATGACTGTACCAGCCGGAGACGTTGGGGGCTCCAGTGCTGCTGCCTTGGTGGATTTGGCTTCCCAACCTTCTTCCACTTTCGTCTCGCAGCCTACCCCTGTCGGCCAGGACTCCCGGAAGAAGCGATCCGACAAGGAGATGGTCACGGGGACCTATAAATTGGAGGTCGAGTACCCCGTGAAGGGGGCGTCTTCAACGAGGTTATTGAAGGCCATGACGTGATCTCCCAGGCCATCCCTATCGAGGACCAGGCCTATCTTGACAAGCTTGGAAACGTCAAGATATATGATGGCAGAATGGACCTCGTCGTCCAAGTAAGTTTCTTGCACTGTTATTTCCGTCTTTGTTTTTTTGTCATCATGAGTGTTTTCATCATTCTAACCCTTTCATTTTGGCAGGGGGGCTTCATGCTGATGGAGAGCCATAAGAGGCAGCAACAAGAGATTGCTCGGCTGAAAGAGGTCGAGCAAAAGGCTGCCTCGGCCGAGGAGGCCATGAGCAGTTTGGACCAGCTCCGGGAGGAGGTGGCGGCCATGAAGAAGAGGGTCGATGAGGCTGATGCGGCCTATCGCCAAGTGGCGGCCGATAGGGATGATGCCCTGAAGGAAAAAGATGAGGCGCTGAAGGGCCGTGAAGAAGCCCTGCGTCGTGCTGAAGAGGCCGAGAAGGCCAGTGCTGAGGCCAAGAAGGCTGCTGAGAAGGCCGTTGATGCTGCCAGTGATAAACTCTTGGCCGAGGGCTGGAAAGCGGAAGAACGCCGGCCCTGGTGCTATGAGGTGGTGGCGGCCCAGCTAGAGGATTGGGGCCAGAACTGCCCTGCCGGCCAGGAGTACTTCCAGAGGGAGATGTCGGTCTATTATGACATGGGCCAACAACGGATGCAACGGAAGAATGGGAGGATGACGTCAAGCTCCCTGTGGAGGAGGGGCAGGATCCTATCCTCAGTTCCGACATTGGCAAGAAGGATTGGGGTGATGATGATATCTTCATAGATACTGCCAACTCCAAGTCCGATGAGGCCGTCGGTACGTCAGTTCAGGATGCCGCCGAGGAAGACGCATGATCCCTTGCCTACCCTTTTTTTGTTGATACGTGACAGGCCGCAGTGCCTGTATATGTAAAGGCTGTTATGCCCCCACTTTGTATTTTTGACATGAATGAAAATGCTTAGCCGCCGCTTCCGGCCTTAATATCTTCTTCATCTTGTGTTACTCCCCCTCCCTTTTTGTTTTCACTTGCAAATTTTTCTAAGTGTCAAACGAAAAGTTCAAGTAGTTGGTTCCTGTGGTCGTGGCCGATGGAGGATCTCGCCCTTTGCTCGGCTGAGGGAGAGATGTCCTCCTCGTCCTTGTACTGCTTGTTGGTGATGTCATACTTTTTGGAGATTTCCAAGTGTTTAACTTAGAGTATGCAATTGCCTTACTTTGGTGTAGACGATGAGGGTCGTTGGCCCTTTGTTCGGCCGTTGGGAGTTTTTTCCACCTTCGGCTAAAGGAAATTAGGTGGTTTGTTTCACCTTCGGCCTTGGGACTCTTGTCGGCCGCTCTCGATGCCACTTGAGAATTTTCCCAAGTACTTTGAAATTTTTCTAAATGTTGGACAGACTTAGGTAGTTATTTCCTTTGGGAGTGGTCGATGAAAGGTTTCGCCCCCTGGTCGGCTGAGTAAGTTTCCCACGAACCATTTGGTTACCTGCCGGCCATCTCGTGCCCTCGTCGGCCACTAGAGTTTGTCTTGGAAATTTTGTCCAAGTTCTTCTTTTTTAGCTTGTGTATGAATGCTTCGTCCATATTGTAAATGTCTGATTGATATGTATTTAGTCAAATGTTAGGGGATCTTATTTTTTATCGCTCGAGGTCGGCGAGTGCGCGGTCCATCGGCTTTCCCTCTTTTATTTTTGGGGATTTCGCTTTAGGCCGGTAAGTGCACGGTCCTTCGGTTGTCCCTCTTTTATTTTTGGGGATTTCGCTTTAGGCTGGCAAGTGCGCGGTCCTTCACCTGTCCTTCTTTTATTTTTGGGGATTTTGCTTTAGGCCGGCAAGTGCGCGGTCCATCGGCTTTCCCTCTTTTATTTTTGGGGATTTCACTTTAGGCCGGCAAGTGCGTGGTTCTTCGGCTGTCCCTCTTTTATTTTTGGGGATTTCGCTTTAGGCCGGCAAGTGCGCGGTCCTTCGGTTGTCCCTCTTTTATTTTCTTCCTCTTTACTTCTTTGAGCGAGGAGTGGGTATCCTTCTTTCAGGTTTCGGTCGAGGGGGTTGATAGTCCCTCGGCCGGTAAGGAGTCCTACTGGATCGTCCTATGATCTCAGGGAGGTCCCGTCGCCTATTTTTGACGCGGGCTAAGGCTTTTGGTCGGTTATCGACGGTTGCCGTTCCTCATCCCTGAGTTGGGGGATTTTGTCACCCCGACCATGATTCCAGACCTGTCGTCCTGCGATTTCAAGAGTGGACGACGCGGTGAGCTTCCCATTTCAAGATGTGGGCTCTTTGCGGGCCCCTCGTCCTGGGGACACCATCGACCTTGCCTGCGCGTCTCGCTCTAAAGGGGCGATGCGATGTGCTCTGTCGGTCTTTCCTGAGCGTTTCGCTCTAAGGGGTCGATGTAATATGGTATCTTTTCCTTGAACTTTTATAGAAAAAGTAAGTAGAATATAACTTTTATTGATAAGTGGCTCGAGGCCGAGGGTGGTGTTCGATCAACAACCCGTGGGAATGTGAGGGCTTTGCCGGCTGCGCCGTCCCCGGATTATTGATAGAATTTCACCAAGTGATGTACATTCCATGTTCGTGGTACATTAGACCCATTCGGGTGTTTTAGCTTGTAGGTGTCGGGCTTGACCACAGCACTGACGATGTAGGGGCCTTCATACTTGAGTGCCAGCTTGCCACCTCCCGTCGGCTTGCTCGCTTCCCTTCGGCGAAGGACATAGTCCCCCACTTGGAATTCCCGGGAACGTACCTTGACGTCATAGTATGATTTTACCCGACGTTGGTAGTTCTTTGCCCGGATGAAGGCCTGCTCTCGTCTTTCTTCGATCAGCTGGAGGTCAATCTTCATGTTTTCTTCGTTGGCCTCGGGCTCATACTGTTCCACCCGTCGGCTGGGTATGGTGACCTCTGTGGGCGCCTTTGCCTCAAAACCATAGCAAAGGGCAAAGGATGTTTCGCCCGTCGCCCTCCTCGGCGTGGTACGGTAGCACCACAGGATGTTGGGGAGCTCATCGGCCCAACTGCCTCCTACGTCCTGGAGCTTCTTCTTCAGGCCCTCCAGGATGGTTCTGTTGGCATTCTCAACCTGCCCGTTACCTTGAGGATAGGCAACGGAGGAGAAACGCAGTTTGATTCCCCATTCCTGGAGGAGCTCTTGGAAGAGTGCGGCCTCAAACTGGGTGCTGTTATCGGATATTATCTCCTGGGGGACGCCGAAGCGGGTAAGGATATTCTTGTGGACAAACCTCTGGCACCTGGCCCCCGTGATGCTGGCCAAAGGTTCCGCTTTGACCCACTTGGTGAAGTAATCCACTGCGACGATGATATAGCGGTTGTTACCAACGGCTCTGGGCAAGGGGCCAACCAGGTCAATCCCCCATCTTGAGAATGGGATGGCAGTGCTGACCGGGGCGTAGTTGACAGCTGGCCGACCAGGGGCCTTCTGAAGGACCTGGCATGCAGTACACTTCCTTGCAAGATTGGCACAATCCCGCGCCATCGTCGGCCAGAAATAGCCCTGGACGACGAGACGCCGGGACATGCTGAAAGAGCCCTGATGTGAGGAGTAGACGCCGCGGTGGACTTCATCCATGGCCACTTCGGCCTCGTCTGGGTGCAGGCATCGGAGGAGAGTGCCGTTGTAAGATCTTTTGTAAAGCTTTCCATCCTCGATGGTGTAGCTTTGGGCCTTGAGTTTGGCTTTTTTGGCCCTCTCCTCGTCGTGAGGCAGCTCTCCCGAAATGATGAAGGTCACGATGTCAGTGATCCAGTCCTCCGGCCGATGCTGGATGCACATGACCGGGCTGGCATGGATATTGGACATGCTTAGCTCTTCGACCTGGGCTATCTTGGAGATGTGCTCTGGAGTATCTGTGCCGAGCTTGGAGAGGATGTCGGTCTCGACATTCTCTGCCCTTGGGATCTGTGTGATCTCATGGGTTTCGAATGCCTTGAGCAACTCCTCGGCCGCCTGTTTGTATTGCCTCATCCTCCCTTCTTTGGCCTCGTATGTGCCCTCGATCTGGCCCACCACCAGTTTAGAGTCGCACCTGATTCTGATGTGTCGCGCTTTGAGGCCGGCGGCGAGTCTGAGGCTGCTGAGGAGGGCCTCATACTCGGCTTCGTTGTTGGATACCCTGAAGTTGAAGCGGATGGCATAATAGGCTCTGAATCCTTCAGGGGAGATGAGGACGACACCGCCCGCATATCTTGCTCTGTGTTTATCCGTTTGGATCATATTAATTATATCTCGTTGGAAAGATTGATCGGATCTCTAAAGCTATTGTTCCAACTTCATTTACAATGCATTAATTAAAAGTTACAGATTAACCATATATTCACAAATGTTTCTGATTTCACTCTGAACTCGTGTAGAATTTGAAGCGATCATATCTTGCTCTATTTTGTGCCGTTGAAAGCGTTTAATATCTCGTTTGAAAGATCTTACCGAGTTCTAAAACTTGTCTTCAGGCGCTGGTTTCAAAATATCAAGGGATGATTGCCTAATTACTAAAATACACTGTATTTATGCTAAAAGTGCTCTATTTTCGCTGAAAACGCTAAATCATAGAGATAAGGCTATGTATTTGTGACACTCATATTCTGCTGTGTGTTTATCCATTTGGGGCGTATTATATCTCGTTGGAAAGATAGATCGGAGCTCTAAATCTATTGTTCCAACTTCATTTACAATGCATTACTTAAAAGTTACAGATTAACCTTATATTCACAAATGTTTCTGATTTCACTCCGAACTCGTGTAGAATTAAATGCGATCATGTATTTCTTTATTTTGTGCTGTTGAAAGCGTTTAATATCTCGTTGGAAAGATCTTACCGAGTTCTAAAACTTGTCTTCAGGTGCTGGTTTCAAAATATCAAGGGATGATTGCCTAATTACTAACATACACTGTATTTACGCTAAAAATGCTCTATTTAGCCGAGGAACTTGCCTCCTTGGACGCCGAAGGTGCACTTCTTGGGGTTCAGGCGGAGCTGGAACTTCTTCACGATTTCAAAAATTTCCCGGAGGTCATCAGCATGAGTGGTAGATTGCTTGCTCTTGACGATCATGTCGTCGACATATGCCTCCATCGTCCGGCCGAGGACTGCTCTGAAGACTTTGGCTACCATCCTAGTGTATGTGGCGCCTGAATTTTTGAGCCCAAAGACCATGACGAGGTAGCAGAAAATTCCCTCCGGGGTCATGAAGGTCGTCTTCTCGGCATCGTCTTCTCGGCATCGTCTTCGTGCATGAAGATCTGGTGGTACCCCCTGAAGGCGTCAAAGAACGACATCAACTCGCACCCCGCCATCTCGTCCACTAAATGATCAATCACCAGTGCAAAATATGTATTCTATAACTAGGTTTTAATATGGGTTCAATTAGAACCGTTATAGTATGTAGGAGCGGGGTCATATTTATAAATAATGAAAGTTCGAATAAGTTGAGCGGGTATCTTTCATAAATAAAAAAACATTATTCATATGGGACATTAAAAAACCGACATGAATTAGAAAAACGGGGCCATTTTTCTAATTTCCGAAAACTTTAATTTAGAAATGGGGTATATTTTATAAATTAAAAAATTACTTTTCAATGTCAGTTGTGTGTAGGCATTCAACGTACAAGAGTCATTCACTGATCAAGAAATCAACGAGACACGAGAGTGTTGGGCGTCATTTTTCTGCGAAGCTACGGATATTTGATATAAGTTTTAGACTCTTAGCTATTTTTTGATGAGTCTTGTGAACTCAAAGTTAGTTTTTGATGAGTCTTGTGAACTCAGTTACTTTTTGATGAATGTTAGGGAATATTTTTGGATGAAAACAATGTGAATGTGGAATTTTATTAGTTATGAGCAAGGATATGTGTTTACTTTGTTGCGATAAATGTTCATATGATGTGTAAATTTATGATATTTAGAGTTGGGTATGAATTAAATGTTAGGAACACATTTCATATGGGTTGATTAATCCCATATTGAAACCCTTTAATAACGGTTAAGGTATAACCGCTATTAAATGTTTCAATAACGGTTATGTATTAACCCTTATTAAATGTGCCGGACTTTTAACATGTGCTGCAACAATATCGGCGTATAACCGTTATTGAAAGCTCATTTGAACCGTTATTAAAAAAGCTTCCATAACGGTTCCCGAACCCATATTAAAAGTGCCAGACTTTTAATAGGTGCTGGAACAATAATGGTTCCGAACCGTTATTAAAAGTTCGTTATAACCGTTATTAAATCCATATTTTCCACTAGTGAATATTGGGGAGAGGGAACGGGTCCATGGGGAACGCCTTGTTCAGATCAGTGTAGTCAACACACATCCTGAACGTCGGCGGCTTCTGGGCGAGGACGACGTTGGCCAGCCACGTCGGGTACTTCGCCTCTTTGATGTGGTTGATTGAGAGGAGCATGGTGACCTCCCCCTTGACGAAGTCCCGTCTGTCTGCCGAGAGGTAGCGCTGCTTCTGCTGGACTGGCGTGGAGGCGGGATCGACTGACAGGCGGTGAGTGATCACCTTTCGGCTGATGCCGGGCATGTCGTCCGGCCCCACGCAAAAATGATTGCATATGATCGCAGGACTTTGAGGATGTCGTTGCATTGGTCTTGTGGGAGTTGCTTCCCGATTTTTAGGACCCGCTCCGGCCTAGAGGTGTCTAGGGGGACCTCCTCGACCTCTTCAGCTAGTTCAGCATGTGGCCTCTCCTCGTCCTTGGCGAAGGTGGCGGTGATAGTGTCCACCCGTTGCTCGGCACCTGCGACCGGCTTCGTCAGCTTCAGGTAGCATGCTCTGGCTATCCTGTGATTCCCCCTGGCGTAGCCGATACCACCACTGGTAGGGAACTTTGGGCATAGGTGCTTCATAGAGATGATGGCCTCCAGGTCCTCTAGTGCCGGCCTCCCCCAGATCAGGTTGTGGGTGCACTCGAGGTTGACCACCATGAATTCCATGTCAATTTTGGCGTGATGGGAGCCGTCGCCGACCTCCACGGAGAGGACTATCGTGCCTTCGGCATCGATAGTCCCTGGTGTAGCCGGACAACGGTGTCCGTATCGGCTTGAGCAGGGCCTTATTCAGCTTCAGCTGCTTGAACGTGTCAAGGTACATGACATTGACGGAGCTCCCCGTATCGATGTAAGTGCGGTGGATGATAAAGTTACCTATCTCACATCGGATGACGAGGGCGTCCCTATATGATGCGGGGCCTGGAGGCAGATCCTTGTCGGTGAAGGTGATCGCCTCCGTCCGTTGCTTCTTCGACTAGGGGGAGCGTGGGACACCTCACCAATGTAAAGGGATTGGGCCCATTTCTTCTTATGGGTGGCTGAGTCCCCTCCCCCCAGTGTTGCCCCCCACAATGAGGTGGATGTGGTTCTTCTTCGGGGGGGCTCCTCAAAGTCTTCATCGTCATCGCTGAGTCTGCCGATCTCACGCTTCTTCGCAGAGGGTTCGCCCCCAGTTTTGCCGGTATTTACCCACGTATTTTAGCGTGGGCCACCTTTAACAAATTGGGAGAGTTCCCCTTGACGAATCGACTTCTCGATGGCTCTTTTCAGCGTGACGCAGTCATTTGTGTTGTGGGAGGTGTTCCTGTGCTAACGACAGTAGGTGTCGCTCTGATGAACGGCGTAGATTTCCTTCACCGACCGAGGATCTCGCTCAATGAGATCGTGCTCCTCGGCATAATCGAGGATGGAGCTGACTGAATGAGTGAGTGGGGTCTTCGGCCTTTCCATCCTCGACCGCCATATGCGGTCCTTGTTCTTTCCTCTAGATCCATGGCGGCTTTGTCCTCCCTGACCTCAGTCTCCGGTCGAGGGAGCACCTGGAGCTGGCGCAACATTCGTCTTCTTGGAGGGTTGTCCTCTGTCTTTCATGTGGCTGTGGAGCTCGTCAGCGTCAACGTATAAGTTTCCTCGCTGGAACGCCTTCATATAGGACCTCGGGGGGTCGGTGATGAGACTCCTTGCATATGGGGTGCTGCGGAGGGCGCCCTGAAAGAGGACAAGGAGGGTGCGCTCATCGGCCCCCTCGACCTTATCGGTCTCCCTCGTCCAACGGTCGATGAATGACCGGAGTGACTCGTCATGCTGCTGCTTGACGGAGAGAAGATGGGTGAAATACTTCTTTGCGCGCTTCTCCCGGCAAAGTGAGTGAGGAAGCGCTGAGTAAGATCCTACCATGAGTCTATGCTTTCTTCGGGGAGCGCGTTGAACCACTCATACGCTGGCCCTTCAAGAGTAGAAAGGAACCAACAGCAGAGGTATTCATCTGACGAGTTCACCATCAACATGTTGTTATGGTAGTGGCTGAAGTGCTCCTGAGGGTCGGAGCGGCCGTCATAAGGCTTGATGGTGTTTCCCCTGTACTTCTCGGGGATAGGGGCCGAGAGTACCCTGGTAGTGAAGGGAGTCCTCGTCCTGACTTGGATGATGGGGTCTCCTCGTCCTTCGGCCAACTCCCTCTCAAGGATGCTGACCTTGTGCAGAAGGGCGTTGAAGTCGGGATCCCTGGATGAGTTGCCCGTGGGGGTGGCGGCCAACTGCTTGGCCTCTATTTGAGCGAGCCTTCGCTCGAGTTGGGCGATCACCTCGTCCCTGAGGTCCTTGGCGGCCATGGTGGCGCCCTGTGTCTGCAAGCGGGCTGCGTGAGCCGTGTTGATCTGGTGGCGTGCGTCACCCTCATGCAACTTTCCCTGCCTTTGTCCAGGCGGGGCCGATCTGCTGTCCGGGATACGGACCCCAAGCTCTCCCTGGGTGAGCCAGGCTCACGCTCACCAATCTATCCCGCCATCTTCTCCGAAGCTGGACGACGGCACGTGTCACCTAGCCTATTAAAGGCTGAGGCTTTTCCACGTGCTGGGGTCGGTCCAGCTCGAAGCGGGGAAGCAGGGTGGGAGTGGAACGACGTCGTGTCTTGGGGCATCACCCCTTCATCGTTGCCTAGTTTGATGGCCAACGGCTGGGATTGAGGAGGCGGTGTCGTGTTCTCCCCCATCCTTGGCATGAGTGCACTAAGGACGGTGGGATTCTGGGCCAAGCTGGCGATGATGGCCGAGAGCGCTGCTTGGAGCTGAGGGTCAACGGCAGGAGAAGTCGGTTGCCTCGAGGCATTGTCGCCCTTGTCCTGGCGCTTCTTGTCCAGGCCGATGCGAGCGTCGGGGGCGCTGCTGTTGAGCTGGTGGCGAAGGTCATTCGTGAGGTCGATGGCCTCCTGGAAAACATCCCCGCCCGCGACCTTGTCGGCCGTAACGTCCTCCTCGTGTTCCCTGTCCTCTTGGGCCTCAGGGAGGGTCTTGCCGAGGAGGTTACGGTTGGACTTAGTTCTTCCCATGATCAGTTAGCTGTGCTTGGTAGCGACGAAGGAGGCTAACTTGATTATTCTAGCTTTCAATGAAAGCACAAATGATGGAGTATTAACTCCTAGAGAGAAGTGAGAGCTAGAGAGAGAAGTGCAATAACTCTTTGCAATAAATGATTTACGAATCCCCTACAACTACCCCCCTAAGGGGAGTATTTATAGAGAAAATTAGGGCTGAGCTCCCAAGTCTTGGGCTTGGGAGGCCCATTTACAATTGGGCCATTGTTGGGCTGAGTACAAAATATGTAGAAATAATTAAGTGTGAAGTCCGGTTCTGGGCGCCCTCTATGGCCGATGGAGCCATGGCCGACGGGGACACCCGGTTCTCCTGGCTTCTAGACCGTGTTCTGAGTTGATATCTTTCTGGCCGATGGAGGGCTATATTGTCGACGGAAGCCCCACTGGGTGACAACTGTGCCTCTCATTCTTCTGAGTATGTGGGTCCTGGGGTCCAGACTCATATACTCCATCAAATAATAATAATAATAATAATAATAATAATAATAATAATGATAGAACTCTTAAGACGACATTGATTAATGTAAAACAAGAAAGACCAGAGTGATTTTATGTGATCTTTTATTTTTAAATTTGAATTTTATTTTTTTAATATGTCTCTTTTTATTTTCTAATAACTCTATCGTATTCTTCCAAGTTCCAAGCCGGTCTGCTTCAAACTAGATTTCACATAGACATACACGTACCAACTTGGAATGGCATATTGAATGCCCGATGAGTTGTACGTAGTATTAGTTAATGCATGATATATACGGATAGCGATTATTGTCCCTATCATGAGTTTCCATATAATATACTTGTACAAGAGGAATTAAAGTTTTGTGAAATTAAATTTCTAGGCCACTTATTAATTCGAAACAAAAATTATTTTTCGGGTATTAGCCCTTAGTAGGAGCAAAATAAGTCCAAAATTCAAAGTGCAATCCTTTTATTCCCAAAATATGACTGATATATGTCTCTTCTCTCCATTCTATTTATCCCTTCCTATCGTTTTCGATATATTTATTTTATTAATAAAATAATCATAGTTTTATTTATAATAAAAATATATAAAATAATAAAATATTTATAAAATAATAATGAAAACGTGAAAAAATAAAATAAAAATAAAAAAATAAAAAATAATTAAACAGTCCAAAAAATTAAATAAAATACCTAAAAATATTTAAAAAATATGTAGGTTACTGCCAACACGTCCTCTACCTCCCAGCACCACCAATTCCGGTCGCCGGAAAAAATGTCATCTTGTGTAAAAAATATCACATTTCTTTGAAAATGCCAAAAAGATAGCATTTTTACTCTGTGAAAATATCCAGTTTTCTCTTGTTTTCTCTTCAAAAATGCCATCACGATGACATTTCTTCCCCAACTTGACAATCTTTTCCGGTGACAGGAGGTGGCGTTGCTGGAAGGTGGCTGAGGTGGTGGTTGGGGTCTATATATTTTTGAATTATTTTTTACGATTTTTATTTTTTTTTTTGATTTTTTTTATATTTTATAATGATTGTTTAAAAATCCTATTATCAAAGCCATAAGAAAGGGTAGAATAGGAAGAGTTAGTCCTATTTTGGGAATTTAAACTTTAAACTCCTATTGTTGTAATTATCCTTTTATTTACTCCTATTTAGGTAAATCTCCCATTATTTTTTCAATTTGAAACGAAGAAGCAGAGAGCAATAATTAACAATTAACAAAAAAAAAAATATTTAATGATCAATCTAAAGAATTGAAGGGTGTGACTCTGTAGTGGAAGATGGCAACTACGTCACAAAAATGAAAAAAATAATAGTAAAAAGTACGGAGTATTATTTTTGTAAAGTACGGTAGGATTAAAAATTTTAGTACAATCCATCATTTCCAATGGAGCCAAAGTTTTTAGAGAGAATTAAGAATTTTTTCAAAATAAAAATAAAATATGGACAAAGTTTTTAAAGAGGACTTAATATATTTTCTTCCTAATGTAGGATTTAATTAATTAGTCTTATTAAAAGAATGAAATAATAAAAATCACCAAAATATATGTGTTATTGAGTTCTATCTTGGGCAGAAATCAACGATACTTTTATCTGAGCAATCATCCTATGAGACCATTTCGTAACACTAAAATTCTCTGAAATCAGAGTGAATTTTGTGAAGCTGATAAAGTTTTGACTGAAGCAGTTGAATTAATGAAATTTATTGACTTATTAAAAAATAAAAATAATTACATAAATATGATCAAAATAAAGATGATTTACAAAAATATGACTAATGACTAGAGTAGTAATGAAATCATAGTAATTCATGTTTAAGTTTTGAGCTTAAATTACCACAACACCACATTGTAGTAATGAATAGTCATATTTATGTAAATATGTTTTATTTTAGTAATATTCTTGTAAAACCCCTAAAAAATACACTATCTTCACCATCCCACAATTAAATTCTTAATTTAACATTTTATTGAGTTAAACTTTACAAGTTTTAGCCATTAGTTATTCAAAATTTACCTTAATCACACACAATTGATTGTATATACTTGTTGCAGATTTGCAATATAGTACTCCTTCCATTCCTTTTAAAGGTTCTCGTCCACTATTTTTCAGTCAACGTGCATTGTTCTTAATCTTTTACTTTATATATCCAATTTTTATCAAATTTAAATTTTCTTGATCAGGCTTTGTAGCAGTTTTAGTGTAGTTTCTGAATGTGTAAATTTTATTTACTAAAAATGATCCTACCAATGATAGGGATCAGTTAACTTTATGATCAGTCGAACGTTGTAAACTTTATGAGAACGTTTAATGGGACGGAGGGAGTATTAAATATCAGTTTACTAAAGAAATTATAAGTACATAGTTTTAGATATTCAGGGTCAAACATCCACCTAGAAGATTGTAAATGTCAAAAAAAGAAATTAATTGTACCATGAATCAAAATAAATACGGAATATTAAAATATACTACAAGAAGAAAATATATGAAAATTTAGTAAAAAATAGTTATCATCAACATGTAGTGCACCCAATTACATGCAATAAAAAAGTACCTCCAAAATGATAGCACCGTCAATTATGTAAATTGACATTTTATCACAAGTGAAACTAAAATTTATTTTGTAGATTCTATAGTACCCATAAGGTACCATACCTTTATCCACATGGATCAATGAAAATGTAGCAGTTGAATTATTTAAATCTAAATTAAGTATGATAAAGTGATGTAGTCCATTCAAATGAATGATATACGGTACTCATTTTTTAGAAAGGTACCGGAGTTATCACTAATTTATTTTAGGTCTTTCTTTGAAGTTAAATCTAAAACCTCTCTTATGACACATTCTCCCTACAGTTTTTTAACCAAACTTAAGCCAGAAGAACAAGAATGTAGTGATCTGACCTGGGGAAGACGTCCTAAAAAAGATTTGATGAACGACGGCATGCAAATAGACAGTAATTTGGGATTCGTCGGCGTACTCCAGCAAATCGGCGGCGGAATGCCGAATCCCATTTTCGTCAAAGATGGAGCTCCCCGTTTTGGTGCCCTGCAAGTGCTCATTCGTCCACCCCCTGTCCGGCCCCACCCCCGCCTCCAGCAGCCCTTCCTTCACCGCCGCCTGCCACCCCTTCACCCGCGGCCGGAAAGCCACTTTCCTCTCCGCCCACGCGTACGACTCGTTTACCAGCTGCGGGTCCCACCCCGCCTCTGCCACCTCATCTGTGCTGGCTCGCGTGAAGAAACCCGCGTTGATGGCCGAGCCGCCGCCGAGAACGCGCCCACGGTGGAGATACACGCCGTCGGTGGAGATGAAGAATTGCGAGGCGGAGGTTGAGGAAATGTCGTCCAGTGTGGGTCCGAACCCACTAATGTGTTGTACATTTGGGTTGTCGTACGGCAGCCCGCCTCTCTCGAGGAGTAGTACCTTTGCGGCGGCGGAAAGCGTCGCCGCCAGTGCACAGCCGGCGGTTCCACCTCCGATAACTATGTAATCGTAGTACCCGGCTTCCGCAGCCGCTGATGTAGCATCTTTTGCAAATGAACTGTATGGAGCTAATTTAACAAAAACAATTCAATAGCAAATAGTTATTCAATTTATTAGCAAGTAATAACAGCAAAATCCGTCAAATTGAAATTAAAACACATTGCTGTTTTTGCATAAAAAAGAAGACTCCAATCACTGAAAGAAAAGGTCAAACCCTATTTCCAAATGATTGATTTAGAATCCAAATGAACATACCCACTAGGTGCGTGGGGGTGCGGGTAGATTTGATCTCATTAAAGTAGTGGAAATGGGGCACACAATTATCTTTCACCAATTACTCCCTTTATTCCACACGTTTTAATTTCGCACTATTATTAATTGACACTATTATTAATGAAGTGTTTGTGAAAGAAAGTTATTATTAAAATCTGAGTAGAATAATGTGACCACTATTTTTGAGAAAATTGGGTATTCGATTCTTGAACGACGATAAAGCAAACATATTCTTGTCCGTATTCAAATTATTTTTAGAAAAAAAATTACATATTCATAAACTATACTTCCTCCGATTCTTATTTAAGTTCTTAGTTTGACTTCACACATATTAAGAAAATGAATTTGACTTTACTGTGGAGTGCACTGTTTGGCACTGTTTGGCACTGTTTGGACACTGTTTGGCACTGTTTGACACTGTTTTGTTTCCTAAAATGGAAGTGTGAACTTAAATAAGGGACATCCCAAAAAGGAAAGTGGGAACTTTAATAAGAACCGGAGGGAGTATTAAAAGCTTTACAAAGTCGCAAAAACCAGAATCAAATTTGATTAAAATTTAATATATAAAGTAAGAGATTAAGAATGATTTGTGTTGACCAAGTGCATAGTGTTTGGGACAATCTTAGCGGGAGTAATAAGAAATGCAAGTCTCATTAGAGGGAGAGAGTACTTCTTGATACGTTCTCACTTCTTTTCTAAAATGTCATTCTCCTTTGAATGTATGAGACATGATGAGAATTCATAGTGTAGACCGTAGACTAGAGAATCAATGAGTTGAATTAAGTTTAAAATACTCCGTAAATAAATGTGATATGGCTGTATTAGTTAGTTCCACAATTAACTGAATGTTTTTACTCACTATCTCCGAGTGCCAAAACTTTCATGTCACTTGAATTGATTATAGATTACTACACTAATTAATCCCTCTTAAAATGAAATGAAAAGACGATTTTTGAACTTTCCTTACAGAGAAGAAAAATTTGTGGTTGAGTAGAAATCATAGCAAGGTGATCAACTTGGAAACATGATAAATAGATCAGAATTTTTTTTAACGGAATGTATATACCTTTTTCTGCCCGAGAAGATGTGATAATGAAGAAGAAAAATCCAACAGAAGATGCACCAAAGGGAAACCACCTCGCACAGCCCATATTATATATGTGGAATGAATATATATATGGAATGAACAGATAACCAAGAAGATCCTATATATATAAGTTGTCAGGCAAGGACTTTTGTTACATTACCATTGTTGTTCCAAATGGTGGAATCTCCCACCCCACGAGCCCCCCCACCCCGACCCGACAGGATGGTGGGGAGGTTAGTCACGGTGACTCAGTCAGCAGAATGGCAGTAGGCCCATACACCCGTGCGCACCAGAGGCCCAGCCTTATTTCAGATTCTGTGACCTCCACCCGGTCGCTGCGGGGATTCGAACCTTGGTCCGTTGTTCCAAATCTCCCACCACTCGACCAACTGAGCTACCCGTGCGGATCTTTTGTTACATTACCAATTTCTGAAGGATGCTGATTTATATATGCAGTAAGAAATATTGAAGGATGTATTAATACGGAGTATACTATTAGGACTTTGGTGTCCGTATTGGGAGGCTTTAAATAGCTCAACTCAAAAAAGGCGGAATTGCCATCCCAGGCACCCTCACACTGCGACCTAACAAATGATGGACAAGTAAATTACTATATCATGACAAGCAGTTCCTAAAGAAGGTGGTTCAGTGTCTAATGCGCACAAACACTACGAAAAAATAACGAGATTGACAAAGATTTGCCAAAATTCGTAAATGATTTAATTGACGGGTACTCCAAATTCGTGCCAAAAACATTTTATCATTAGCTATTTGATACAAAATTATCGATCAATCATGTCAAACCTGTGTCAATCCCATAATTTTTTACAGTGAAAGAACCACTATATTCGATAAAATTCTCTCATACTGCCGCTGTCGAGAATTGAACCTCAGACCTCAACTCAACTGTATCACTCAACCACCGTTGAGCTTTGAATAGCTCAACTTGTGCGAATTTTCAATTAACGATGCTGCTTAATTTGCTTGGTATAAGAAAATTAAAAGCATATACTAATAATAAAATAAATAGAAAATATGTAGGATACTACTTGTATTTAGGATGTTTTTTATTTGGATAGAAATTTGTTGGTCTGGTTTGATTTGTTTAAGTCTGATCTATTTTGGTCTGGCCTAAATACAGTTTACTAACAACAATCCTTTCTGTTTTTCCAGAAAACTAAAAAACTGGAGAAAGGAAAAGTGGAGAACATGTTTACATGTTTATTCTTCAAAATAACAAACATAGATATGTTTCTGATTTTTTTCTTAATTTGGAGAACTAACTTTTTGGTGTTTTCCAAAATGGAAATACACAATGCCGCTACACTACATCTTGTATTTGTTTCGTGCTCGGGTATCCGATTGGGGTAACTTTTTAAAAAAACTACATAGTATATTTTTTTCGAGATCTATGCATGCAACGGTGTATTCTGAATAATATATTTTGTTCATTAAATTAGGAAAATGAATTTTCATGTTTTTAGTGTTGTTAACTTACTTTTAGGTACCGTAATTTTCTCCCAAAATAAATAAGTTTCTAATAATAACACTAATCTATAGATCATGAAAAAATACGTGGTTTAAAAAAATATTACTAATGTTATGTACTCAAACATTTTATGAAAACACATTTGACTTTGAAAATAATTTTGTAATACTAACTCTTATCCATATTTTCCACGTCAAAGTTTTACAAGTCTTGTGTATTTGTTTTTCAAGAAAATGTAGCATCTTATTAAAACAATGTCACTTATTAAGTCATGTTCGGGCTTGGACGGTACCGGTTTTAAAAAAATGAACCCCATTACCGGCTCGATTCCGGTCCGTACCCAAACAGTATCGGCCCCGGGTTAGACCCGAGTCAATACCCACCCATTTAATTAGATTTTTTTTAAAATCAAGCCCAAAACCGCCCTTATAACCATCGGGCCGGTGCCAGTCCGAGTACCGGAAAAATGGGCCCGTGCTGGCACCAACAGTACCGGATCAGACGGTCCTGACCCAATCCACATCCCTAAACATATGTACGTACTTACTTTAGGGTTTTGAAAAACGAAATGGAAAACAATAGAAATTTGAAAAACATGTGTGCAGATTTAAAAACTGAAAATGAAAACAAAAAACTCAAATACTCCGTATAAAATTGGAGTTATTACTCGTACGAGATACGGCCACGAAGGCTCATAGCCGCTTGTTTATTTCAGGCCGATGCATATCCACGCTCTACCTTTTATGTCTTTTGGATTGCTTTGATCTAAAAATGTCGGTTGGTTACTTGGTTTGCTTTCAATGCTTCTTTACAGTTTACACTTCCCCTTTTGCTTTCTTTTTGTTGAAAAATACATAGTAAAAACTCCGTAGTATTTTGGATATTGTATATACCTAAATTTAAAAAATTTAAATATCCCGAATCATTTAATTTTAATTTACATCATCTATATTTAGATATTCATTAACATCGCTTGCACATTCGCTCGTATTTTTTTTCATTATTATTATTATCATATATCTCAAAATCTATGTGTTGTGTTGAGAGGCAAGGTTTTATTTTTACACATCTATTATAGAACCCTAAAAAGTTGTATAATACCGAGCAATATTGCATCGTTTTTCTTGTTTAATGATTTATATCTGGAACTAGTCTCTCAATGTTGCTTCAGCTTTCTGGTCATATTAACAACTAAAAAAGATAACTTAAAGCTAAATTTGTTATATTATACGTAGTATATATATATTTTTATAAGGAATAATTTTATAAAGATATCTTGAAGAAAAATGTTAGACGCGGAGCAGGCAATGCAAAGGATATCCAGGTTTGGGCTGATGTGTGCTTCCTGGTCAGGATACGGGCATGATTCAATCGAGCAGACCGGTCGGAGCAAACCTGGTCAGGTTTTGTCATGTTTGCTACCTTCATTTTCATGTTCGGCGGCAGCTGCATATCAAGAGCCGCTTCGTTGAATCTTTTGATCCACTCGGCCGCAATGGAGATGTCCCCGGCCTGTTCCATCGAACAGTTTGCACCCCAAGTCTCTCGCCTCTTTGAGGTACTTTGAGATCCTTATTATTGGGATCTCAGCACCTCGATCCTGTCGGGACTCTACATGTCCCCTAGAACCCACATGGCTTCCTCTTCTTGAAACCCCTCCCAAAGCACACCTTGCCCGACGCCTTTGGCGATCCTGTTGATACTGACGGAGTAGTTCCTCCATTCTTTCTAGAGCGACATCATCGTCGCTCTCCTCATCATCGTCATCGTCATATTCCCCATCAAATGGGGTCTCAACCGGCTCGGTTTCTGGTTGATACGTTGAATCCTCCTCGGACTCATAAGACTCATTCACTGTTTCCACATGACCGTCACTCACGATCTGATCTTGGCCTCCACGGCCTTGTCCCATGGACACTCTAGAAGCCCCCCTGCTGCCTTGCACGGAACCTCCTGGTGCCCGGCCAGTCAGGTTCCTCCTAGTTACTTTCCCGGTACGTTCCATTTCTGAAAGAAATTGAGAATGAGTCATTAGACCCGTATCAAGTGTCAAATGATGGATATGCACTTAACGACCCCCTTTGGTTCAAATCACCGCCATACCAATTGTTAAGGGTACCATCTTAACAATTAGAGACATTGCAACTCAAGTACCAAAAGTTCCATAAGTACAAAACTTTTTATGCTCATGGTTTTCAAATTCATTTCTCAAAAAGAATTTTGAAGCTTCATTATGATGTTTACGGACTAAGGCTCTGATACCAATTAAATTGTCACGCCCCGGACCTATCCGGACACGTCAACAACCCACCATACAGTACAAATTGTCAACCGCAGTTCAACACATTCATACAATACAAGGCATCTGGAATATCATTCACACATACTACATCCATAAACAAACATAATGTAAAAACATTCATTTAAGCAGCGGAAACAATATTACAACTGTTCAAGCCACATTTGGCATAACTAGGCATACAAGCCTTCAAAATAATTATTCAGAAAATAGTATCCATGAGCATTATTTGAATTGTTTTCAAAATAGAAACGAAGAAGCCCGAACCACGTCTTCTTCCTTTGATCTTCCCGAAGCAACGGGCGGTGGCAGCAACCTTCAAGTTCTACCTGAAACTGTGAGGTGGCCTCCCCATTCAGTACTTGGAAGCATTTGACAAGTACAATGACAACTACACTAAGTATAATCAATGTTTCAATTTCTAAGACCCTCAATCCAGGGTGATAATATATTATAGGCCATAACCCTCGGTTACCCCTTTTAAAATTTATACTTACTGTATATAAAGTCAAGTAGTCGGCCCGTGGACCCATATTCATTTAGAATTTACCATTTTAATTCCCCGTGACTACAAGTCACGACAACCCCATAGGGTTCCCTCGAGTCCCGATTGTATAGCAAGGGCTCGGCCCAACTACATTTCTATACAAACCTTCAACTCAATTTAACACATTAAAATTGTATGACAAGGGCTCGGCCCAACTACGTTTCCATACTAACCATAACTTCGTGGCAAGGGCTCGGCCCAACTACGCTTCCACGAAGATCACAAATACATGGCAAGGGCTCGGCCCAACTACGTTTCCATGCTAATCACCTTACATGGCAAGGGCTCGGCCCAACTACATTTCCATGCAATCCTAGAGTCCGACTCTAATTTATTTTCATAGTCCAATTCTCAAGCAAATACTATGCCTAGACTCAATTCACTTGGGTAGTCTTTAGGCCTACCTCCATTCACAATCCTATCTCTTAGGATTAATTCCATTATTTATTTACATTAATCTCATGACTAGTATTTCAGTACTAGTCGGATAATCTTAGAACAACCAAGTTCTTAATTCATAGTCGAATAATTCATCTCAATGGATTTTCCTATCCAAATATGATTAAATTTCAATATCAAAAATATCACTTTTATCCATTCATGAATTCGTTACATGAATTAAAAGTATATCTTATCACAGCATTTTCATAGTTAATTCCATTATCATGCCATTTCTTTCATATCACATAATCATACACAATTTCTTCCAAATTTGTATATCATGCTTTATTTACTCACATGCAATAGTATTTTCATTTAGGCATTATTATCTATTAATAATCCATGAAAATCACATTTAATACCTTAGGTAATCTTATGAAATTAACTCACTAATTATAAGCAATATAGTCAGCCATCCTCACCTCGAATGAGCTTAAAGAAGTTCTACCCTTCTCGGTTGAGCCCCGACGATACTCCGGTGAACTCCGGCGAAACTCCGACGAAACTCCGGCAAAAGTTAGGAACACTTTAGTCAAGCTCCTAACAAGGTTTTATATATCATCACAAAACCCATATCAACACAAATAACCCCTAAAAGGTTATTTTCTGGCGAACCGGTCATTTGTCTTCTAAGTCTGTTCTTGGATTTAGAACTACCTTCCAACCCCTTGTTCTACACTTCTAAACATGAAGAACAATCCTAGGGGTCCTCAATATGATATATAAATCTTAAGGTAGCTAAGAAGTAGAGAAAAAGTTAGTATAAGGTCATTAACTTAATTCTTTACACTTTTCCTATCTTTTTTCTTCTCCAAACCTCTTTCTTTTTCTTGTTTGAGCTTGGGCTCGAGTTGGCTATGGAAGGTGAGGTTTCAGATCTCCTTTGCCATCCTTTCTTGGTGCTGGATGAGTACAATGAGTGGGAGAGGAGGGAAGATGGTACTTTTGTCTTTGGTTGACAAATGGGCGAGGTTAGGGGTCCCTTAGGTGTCAAAATGGTCTCCCCATCCCTTCAATGGATTTCAGCCACAAATAATCTCAAGACAGCCTCCAAGAGCTGGAAATTTCGTGGGTTGGCCTCCACTTGTGTGGGAGGTCATCCCTTTTTGTCCAAAAGTGCACAATGGATCCCGAAAGTTGTATTTTTCGGACTGTTTTATTCATATTTTATTTTATCGGGCCAAATAAGATATAACACGCGTTCCTAGTTATTATAGGAATTTAGAATAGATGCACATTCCCCAACTTTAATTTTGGAGTCTCCGAAATTCATTTCGGGCTGTTATCCGGTAAATTACCAATAGTGGTATTTGGGCCTTGTTTGACCAACGGGTCAACTCTATGCTCTTTCTATGGGCCTACTAAAATATCCACCACCATATACACATCATCTAGACTAAGATGAATATAATATGTGATCTTGGACTTATCGGGCGGTCCCCGTTCCCGGTGTGGGCCCCACGTGAAATTTACTATTCACGCAAAAGAAAAAATAAAAATTCACAATTTCGCAAATTCGTGATTGATTCATCAAGGTTTATTACATAATTTGCTAAAAAGTAAATGTGCTCGGGGACGAAGCTACAAGTTCACTGACGTGCACTTGTCGTGAGGTGCACTCAAAATAATTTATCAATACAACACTAATACGTAGTATAGGGAAGTAAGGTTCGTATCCACAGGGAAAGGAATACTTTTATTTTTTTTGTGAATATTAACAAGGGGGTTTTAAGTTTGATTTAATTAACACTAAGATGAACGACTTATATGAGTTTAATTTATAGAGATGAGGACTTGGTTTTGCTGTTATCCACTTAATGAAATGTTCGTCGATCCCGGTTATATCTTTAACTATCTTCCTCTCGAATACTCAATCGAGGAGTATATCCACTTCATCGAGGGTAGTTATTAATAACAAGACGTGTTCATTAATAAAACATACTACCGAGTCAATATAGAACACGCGCCGTATATTAACACGATAGTAGCAATAAACTTGAGATGAAAACGATTGAGATTGATAACCTCAACACAAGCAGTTTATCGGTTTAATCAATATAATTAATTCCCCTTAGATTATTAACCATGAGACGCATGCATTAATAATCCAAGTTTACTACCGTTGAAGGAACCGAATTAATAACAAGCGTATTAATCGATTGATTCTAGTAATAATTAATATATGAAACAAAACTAGTTGATCCTTTAAGTAATGCTCAAAATATTAATATGAAATATGAATAGGAATCAATTAATACTCAAGGAAGAATATTAAAGAGTATGAATCCTACTATAGTTAATATCAAGATGTTAACTAATTGTCATCTTAGTAACACTCCCCACTATTAACATAGAGGAAGAAATAACTATTACTATAACTAATGTCAAGATGTTAATTAATTGTCATCTTAGTAACACTTCCCAACATTGATATAGAAATAGTATTTAAAGGAAGAATTAATATTCAAGGAAGAAAATTAAAGAAAATAACTCACAACTTACAAATTCATTAAGCTTCAAAGTAGCAAAACCAAGATGGAAGAGTTTAGATCCTCATTTGGAGACTAAACATGAAGAAAATATAAAGAAAGAACTATTCTAGATTGAGCTTAGAAGTATATAGGAATTGGTTCTCTTATTGTGAAGGAAAGGGGTGTATTTATAGGCTTTTGGGAGCTGCAGGGTCTGATACCCGACCGGATATATAGGATACCCGACCGGGTATCTTAGGAAATTTCCCAGAAATTCACTTTTCTGGGCATACCCGATCGGGTATGTCGGCATACCCGATCGGGTATGTGACGAATCTTTACGAATAGTTGCTCCCACGATCATTTGTTCCCGGATTTGATTTGGACAATCGAATCAAGCAAATACCCGATCGGGTATAGGCAATACCCGACCGGGTACATGAGTATTTTTTTAAATCGAAATCTTTCTTGCCTCCTTGCACTTTCCTTGATCTTTTAAGGTCCAATCTTGATTCCTTGGATGATCTTTGACCTGTTTAGCTCAGAAAAGTCCTAATCTAAACAAATTACAAATAAATATGAAAATAAAGTATTACACCAAAAATGTGTAATTTCCTCAACTAGAACTAATAAAAACTAGTTAAAAATACAAACATACAATCGGAAATTACATGAATATCAACTCCCCCACACTTAGCTTCTTTACTCGTCCTCGAGTAAAGTCGAATGTTTAACAGTTCCAAGTCCTCAAAAGTTCAACAATCAACCAGAAAAAGCAAAAGACCACAAAGGATAACATATGAGTTTTACATTGAGTGTTTAGCTCAAAGGATAATATCTTCTTGGGTTTCATGGCCTTCTATGCTCATCTCCTCATTTCATCTTCAAGAGATTAAATGACGTCCTGTAAATACAAATATACCTCTCATCTCTCATTTTGCCTAAGAGCCTTTTCAGGTTTTCATCCTAGCATCTCTTTTATTTTTCCACCTTTCCACTCACTCATCATTTTTTTGTAAGCCCTTTTTGCTTAGATTGCCCATTTTTTGGGGTTTCAACCTAACTAGCATTTTATTTCTCTTTTTTTTCTTTTTTCTTTTCTTTTTTTTTAATATTTTTTTTTGTGCGATAAAAAAAAATAATGCTAGTTTACAAGGTATCAAACTTAAGTACGTACCGATGAGTAACTCCCCCTCACTTAGCTCGAAGCACTGTCCCTAGTGCTCGTTTCCATCATAACCGGGCTGACTGGTGCTCTAGATGAAATACTTTCGCCTCTTGTTCTCTTTGGTGCCATTTTCATTTGATGCTTTGAATTTTGAGTTCAAATTTCGGACTTGGGGGAGGGCGTTAGACATTATTTTTGGACTTGAGTTTTTGGGGAAGAATGTGGTGTTGATGGATATGGAGTGTAGAAGGAAATGTGGTGAAGATTTTGGTGTTGGTTTGGAAAGATTTGGTGGAGATTTGAGGGAGTAATGGGAGAAAGAAACTTTGAAATTGGAGGTTTGGGGAAGATGAAATGGGTACTTTGGGTGGCTAATTTGGGTTTAAAGACCGTGTACCCGACCGGGTACCCTGACATACCCGATCAGGTATGCCTGTGTTTTTTCAAAATCCGGGGTCCTACCCGATCGAGTTGGGGTATACTCGATCGGGCGTTTTGGTGCGAACATATTCCCAGAAAAAATTAACATACCTGACCGGGTATATGGAGTTGCCCGATCGGGTACTTCATAATTTTCCACCCCGGAGTCGATCGAGTATTTGGTTACCCGAGCTTCACCCTTTATATTTTTGTTTATATCCGACCGGGTAGTACGTGACACCCGATCGGGTATGGTGCCCCTGGTTTTTTTTGAAATGAAAACTACAAGGGAGAAAAGAATATGTACCTGTGTTTGGGTTGCCTCCCAAGAAGCGCCTCGTTTAACGTCGCGGCACGACGCCATCATTGTGTTGAATCGTTCAAGCTTGGATCATGATAATTATTTTGACTCTTCACTCCGAAAATCTTTCCAGGATCAAATATCCAGATTTCCATTGATTCATGTGGTGAGAGTGAGGGAAAGAAATTATCGATTAACATGATCAATGGAAAATGTTTTGATCTCTCAATTTTGGTGAAGATTTCAAAAATGTCTTTATCCTTTTCAATTTTATGAGTTTCCCTCGAAGTTTTTAGAACTGTTGGGGGTACCTCAAAGAATGATAAGGATAGATATTTGATCTTGAAACACGGTTCATCCTCTTCTTTGACCATCTCGAGCTCCGTGTCTCTTTCTTCTTCTACTTCTTCTGGATTTTGGATCTCCTCTTGCATTTCCTTCTCATTTGTCAATGTGATTGCAAAATTTTGCTGTTTAGGATCACATTCTATTTGAGAGGAAAGTTTTCCTGAATCCCTTGCTTCAAGCCTACTCACGGCTCCGACTATTTGACTCACTTGAGATTCCAAGTTCAAAATACTAGACTTGGTCTCATCTTGGAATTGCATCATGTTTTGTTGCATGGTGGTCACGCTGTTAGTAAGAGCCCGAACCATGTCCTCCGTACACATGTTAGAGTTGGAGAATGGATCATACCTCATGTGAGGTACATAATTAATTTGTGCGAGGTATTCTTCTTGGAGCTTTGGGCAAAAATCCGCAATATGCCTGTGAGACATGCAAATATCGCAGGTCTTGGCATCTTGAGTTTCTGAGCTTAAGATAATCTCCTTTATGAGAGAAGCCAAAACGGAAATTTGACTCTCTAAGGATGATGTGTTGGTATCCATATACTCATGTAAGCTGAGAAAATAGAAAAGTAATTTTTTTATATATTTCTTTTATTTTTATTTTTATGAGATAAAATAAAAAGAAAAATAATTGCCTTTCCCCGGCAACGGCGCCAAATTTGACGTGCACTTGTCGTGAGGTGCACTCAAAATAATTTATCGATACAACACTAATACGTAGTATAGTGAAGTAAGGTTCGTATCCATAGGGAAAATAATACTTTTCTTTTTTTTTGTGAATAGTAACAAGGGGGGTTTTAAGTTTGATTTAATTAACACTAAGATGAACGACTTATATGAGTTTAATTTATAGAGATGAAGACTTGGTTTTGCTTTTATCCACCTAATGAAATGTTCGTCGATCCCGGTTATATCTTTAACTATCTTCCTCTCGAATACTCAATCGAGGAGTATATCCAGTTCATCGAGGGTAGTTATTAATAACGAGACGCGTTCATTAATAAAACTTACTACCGAGTCAATATAGAACACGCGCCGTATATTAACACGATAGTAGCAATAAACTTGAGATGAAAACCAGAGGCGTCTTCAGCATTTCGGAGGCCCTAGACGGCTAGACAGAAAAAAGCTTATGCCGCAAAAAACATATTGAAAAGAGAAATTGAATAAAAAAATAGCATATAGAAAAAAACGTATTCAATGTGTAGTATATAATATTTTTAATATTCAAAAGGATAAGTTTTAAAGGCGATAGACCAACAGTACAAACATTTCCAAAATACATCACAAACTTGTACGTGTAACACCCTATCGGCCTATTCTTCTTGCCTTTTGAAGTGCAAAATCAGTAATAACATCACTACAATCAAGAGTAGCTAACACTTCTTTTTCAATTGATAAAATAGCTAAGCCACTTAATCTATCTTCTGACATGGTTGATCGTAGATAGTTTTTTATAAGTTTCAGCTTTGAAAATCTTCTTTCTGCCGTAGCCACTGTCACCGGAATAGTCAACAAAATCTTGTAAGCAATCCAAGCATTTGGAAAAGAAATATGCATATCTTTTATGTACTCCAACACTTCAATCACTTTTGTTGTGCATTCCGGTAAAGATTTTCCAAGCAACTGTAGTTCTGAAAACAGCTCAACTGCATCAATATCACAATTGTCCTCATGCTTCAACAAATTACCAAGCGTGTCACAAGAACTCATCAACTGCTCATCGCTAAGTCCCTTCAACTTACTTAAGTCATAGAAGAATCCAAATGTATTCTCATATTTTTGAAACTGCTCAAATCTAGTAGTAAGTGAAGATATAGCATTATCAACAACAAACAAGAAGTAAGTTAACTTGAATACACTTTCTGCTGATTTTATCGGTTCATCCATTGCATTTTCATCGAAAAACCTCTTTTTGGTACGAACCCGTGTTTCACGAAAATGGGGTTGAATATTTAATTCAATCGCCATTTTTTCAGCTTCAACTTTGACTTTCTCAAATCCATCTTCTCTATAATCTTTAAAATATGCAATCAGACCTTTCAAGAGAGTAATGGCTGAACTAATGATCATATCTTTCTGTTGGAGAACTTTGCTAACTTTGTTTACCTTGTTGAGTATGTCGTACCAGATTACCATAGCAACAAGGAAATCAAAGTTCATTTCATACTCACATATGGACTTTGCATCACTCATAGTGCTAGGATCATTACTACATTTGGTCAAGTGCTCTAATGCTTGTTGTATCTGCAGTCCTTGAAACCTAATAGCTCTAAAACTAGCAACACAACTTTCCCAACGTGTATCTGACCATGCTTTAAGAGTGAGACCATTTCCATCACCATCTTTAAGATACATTTTGAGAACCTCCCATCGCTTGGTTGAACCTAAATTCAAAGATATTTAATCATAATATGAGTATTGTTAAAGTTAATTAGTAATAAAATAAAAGTAATAAAAACTATTGAAATGAAGTTAATAAATTAAAATTACGAACATACCTGAAAATAATTTATAGATGCGCTGCACCACACCAAAAAATGTTTTTGCTTGTGCACAACTCATAGCCATATCACAAAGGGCGAGGTTTAGAGAATGACAACCACAAGGAGTATAAAATGCTCTAGGATATTCTCGTAACACCCTAGCTTGTACCCCTTTGTTATCCCCCTTCATGTTCGAACCATTGTCGTAACTTTGTCCCCTTACATTATTAAAGTCAAGTTCATGAGTGTCAAGCAACTTTTTAAGTTCATCAAAGAGAGCTTCACCGGTTGTCTCAATGACTTTAACAAATGTGATGAAAAACTCCTCAAGTGTTATAGGGCCTGTAGAAACATCTATACATCGAATCACAAGTGTCATTTGCTCATCATGACTAACATCCGGTGTGCAATCAAGAATAACAGAGAAGTACTTTGCACTCCGAACAACCTGAAGGATTTTTTTTAACTTCATTTGACAAAAGTTGTATCATCTCATTTTGAATATTATGACCAAGATAATGATTTCGGATCTCTTTCTTCCGTATTCTCCTGAGATGCTCTTCAATTATAGGATCAAACTCTGCAATCATATTAATAATCTTCAAGAAATTTCCATTATTTTCATCAGAAAGCTTCTCCTTATGGCCGCGGAAAGCTATGTTGCAAGTAGCAAGAGTCTTGACAACAATCATAATCCTCTTTAAAACAGCTCTCCAGTACTCCTTCTCTTTATTGATAGCTATTTCTCGGGAAGCATCAATTGTTACCTTTTTTTAACCTCATTTCTGCTTCCCTCCATGCTTCCATGCTAAGGATATGATCAAAGCTCTTTTCATGCTCTACAAGTCTACAATGTATGTTGTGCCAATCATTATAGCCTTGACCCGCACTTGTTAGAGGGTTTAGCATCACATTTTTTTTGAATAAAACACAACAAAAGCAAAAGACTTTATCTTTTAACAAAGAGTAAACCAACCATGGTCTATCATATCTCTCCCCATTTCCAAAGCATCGAGTATAGAGTTTGTCATTGAAACTCCTTTTCCTATCAACGGGATATTGAAGATCACTTATTCTTATAGGACCTCTCTCTACCAACAAATCTATTTGGCTTTGAGATATGGGTGCCTTCCAATTTCCCGGGTCAAAGAAATCATCTAATATCTCGGGCATAGTGAGTTGACCTACAATTTCTTCCTCGTGAACAATTACATTGTCCCTATGAGCTTTAACATTCTCATTCTCCTCTCCAATGTTTGCACTATTATTCTCATTCTCACAAACAAGATTTGTATTGTCATTGTCAACAATATTTGAGCAAAAAAGATTTGTCTTTACATATCGATCCATAGAGCCGGCAAACGATTGTATAACCAAATCTTTCCGCAACTTATTCTTTCTTTTTGTAGACCCCGACTCAAATTTCCGTTTTCTCGTCATACTAAAGATGCTCCTAATGACAATATTAATAGATTATACAAAGTACCAAAAATCACAAACTAATTAACAAAAAACCTAAAACTTCTATTCCTCTAAATACAATGACAAACTAAACAAAATTTAATAATTCAAAATTGATTGGGCCATTTTAATAAAATCAGATTCAGCAGCACATTTGAAAAGTGAAAACATTAAACATTAGAGATGATTTGACATTTGAGCAATTGAGCACTCGGCACAGCGTGACAGCGGCACTCACCTGTCTGATTTCTGAAGCAGCAAGCAGCGAGGCAGCGAGCAACTGGAGCAAGCGGCTGGCGGCAGTCGGCACTTCAGCAGATCTTCACTTGAATCACTTCTTCAGTTCTTCAGCGAATCAGCGCGATGTGCCTCAGCGGAACCGCGGAACTACGGAAGGGCCAAGGGGGAATCGATTATCTGGTAATACTAATAGTTTTTTTTTGAGGCCCCTTTCCCAAGTGAGGCCCAAGGCACTTGCCTGGCCCAACTCCCCTAAAGGCCGCCTCTGATGAAAACGATTGAGATTGATAACCTCAACACAAGCGGTTTATCGGTGTAATCAATATAATTAATTCCCCTTAGATTATTAACCATGAGACGCATGCATTAATAATCCAAGTCTACTACCGTTGAAGGAACCGAATTAATAACAAGCGTATTAATCGATTGATTCTAGTAATAATTAATATATGAAACAAAACTAGTTGATCCTTTAAGTAATGCTCAAAATATTAATATGAAATATGAATAGGAATCAATTAATACTCAAGGAAGAATATTAAAGAGTATGAATCCTACTATAGTTAATATCAAGATGTTAACTAATTGTCATCTTAGTAACACTCCCCAATATTAACATAGAGGAAGAAATAACTATTACTATAACTAATGTCAAGATGTTAACTAATTGTCATCTTAGTAACACTTCCCAACATTGATATAGATATAGTATTTAAAGGAAGAATTAATATTCAAAGAAGAAAATTAAAGAGAATAACTCACAACTTACAAATTCATTAAGCTTCAAAGTAGCAAAACCAAGATGGAAGAGTTTAGCTCCTCATTTGGAGACTAAACATGAAGAAAATATAAAGAAAGAACTATTCTAGACTGAGCTTAGGCGACCGGGTATTTATAGGTGTTTGGGAGCTGCAGGGTCTGATACCCGACCGGGTATATAGGATACCCGACCGGGTATCTTAGGAAATTTCCCAGAAATTCACTTTTCTGGGCATACCCGATCGGGTATGTCGGCATACCCGATCGGGTATGTGACGAATCTTTACGAAAATTTGCTCCCACGATCATTTGTTCCCGGATTTGATTTGGACAATCGAATCAAGCAAATACCCGATCGGGTATAGGCAATACCCGACCGGGTACATGAGTATTTTTTTCAAATTGAAATCTTTCTTGCCTCTTTGCACTTTCCTTGATCTTTTAAGGTCCAATCTTGATTCCTTGGATGATCTTTGACCTGTTTAGCTCAGAAAAGTCCTAATCTAAACAAATTACAAATAAATATGAAAATAAAGTATTACACCAAAAATGTGTAATTTCCTCAACTAGAACTAATAAAAACTAGTTAAAAATACAAATATACAATCGGAAATTACATGAATATCATTCACCCCCTTAACGGGAATTTCGTCCCCGAAATTCACAACGCTTATTCAAACAGAAAAACATATTGTTCCTTCATCAAGGCTACCGTCTCCCAAGTTTCTTCTTCAACTCGGTCACTTTTCCACAGGATTTTCACCATCGGAAATTTCTTGCTTCTCAGCTTCTTTACTTGCCTATCAAGTACCTTTACCGGTTGCACGGCATAGTTCAGGTCTTCCCGTATTTCCACGGGTGGTTTCTCCAATACATGAGATGGATCCGGCATATACTTCTTAAGCATAGACACGTGGAACACATTATGTATCTTCTCCAACTCCGGAGTCAACTGTAAGCGGTATGCTACGGCCCCAATTCTCTCAAGAATCACAAATGGCCCTATATACCGTGGGTTTAGCTTCCCTCGACTCTGAAATCGTATGATTCCCTTCCAATGTGAAACCTTCAAAAATACCTCATCTCCAACCTTAAATTCTAAGGCTCTCCGACGCTTATCGGCATAGCTCTTCTGTCTATCCTGTGCCGCCTTAAGTCTCTCACGGATCATCTTTACCTTTGATTTGGTGATCTCCACCAATTTCGTGCTCTCGAGTTTGGCCATGCCAACCTCGTCCCAACTTAAAGGTGTACGACATCTCCTCCCATACAATGCCTCGTATGGAGGCATGCCAATGCTCGCCTGATAACTGTTGTTATAGGCAAGCTCCACGAGTGCTAAATCGTTGTCCCAACTTCCTTGGAACTCCAATGTGCAAGCTCTCAACATATCCTCCAAAATTTGTACAACCCTTTCGGATTGTCCATCCGTCTGTGGATGAAAAGTCGTGCTAAATTTCAGTTTGGTTCCCATAGATTCTTGGAACTTCGGCCAAAATCTTGATGTGAATCGTGGATCTCTATCGGATACGATGGTTATTGGAACCCCGTGTAGCCTCACGATCTCATCCACATACAATTTTGCCAACCTTTCCAATGTATAGGTGGTGTTGATAGGTAGAAAATGTGCACTCTTCGTGAGGTTCAACCACGACCCATACAGCATCATAGTTCTTAACCGTCCGCGGTAGCCCCACCACGAAATTCATGGTCACGTGTTCCCATTTCCATTCAGAAATGGAAAGTGGTTGTAATAACCCAGCTGGATGCTGATGTTCAGCCTTAACTTGCTGACAATTAAGACACCTACTGATGTACTCGGCTATTTCCCTCTTCATACCAGACCATCACTAACTTTCTTTCAAATCACGGTACATTTTCATGCCTCCCGGATGCATGGCATACGCCGATGAATGAGCCTCCTCTAAGATGGACTTTCGGAGCTCATCATCTGACGGTACACACACTCGGTCACGAAATAATAAGAGACCGTCGTCTCTTTCCCTGAAATCCTCCACCGGTCCCACTAACATGCGTTCGCGGACCTTCATAAGCTCTTCATCAGTTTCTTGACCCTTCTTGATCTCATCAAGTAATGTAGGTCTCACCTCAAATATAGCTAACAAGGCACCATCCCTAGATACCTCCACTTGGGCTCTCAACACCCTCATACTAGTCAACAATGCCCCAGACGAACTCTTTCGGCTCAAGGCATCCGCTACCACGTTGGCTTTACCGGGGTGGTACTCAATAACTAGATGGTAGTCTTTTATCAACTCCATCCACCGTCTCTGTCTCATGTTTAACTCTTTCTGAGTAAACACGTACTTCAAGCTCTTATGGTCAGTGTAGAGATAATGTCTCCAAATCTTCAGTGCAAATACCACTGCCCCCAACTCTAGATCATGAGTAGGATAATTTACCTCATGCTTCTTCAACTGTCGTGAAGCATAGGCAATCACCCTCCCACTCTGCATCAACACACATCCCAGCCCTTGGATGCTCACATCGCTATAGACATCGTACCCCATACCTTGTTTGGGTAATGCAAGCACCGATGCCTCGGTGAATCTCCTCTTTAGCTTTAGGAATCCCTTCTCACATCGGTCATCCCATACTGATGGATAATGTACCCGGGGGGTAGCTTATCCGGGGGGTTATTGCAGGGAATAACAAGAGAGAAGTCAGAGCAAGTAAGAGAGAGAAAGTATATTGAGTTGAGGCGTTAAAGCGTTTTCAGCGTGGTTACAAATGGGGAAAAGGGGTGCTATTTATAGTAGAAATAAATGCCGGACAGGGACACGTGTCAAGCGTCCATTGGCCGAGAGGTCATCTCAACTAGTTGGCGCTGGCAGCCGCATGTGGCCGCATTTAATGCGGCTGTTGGATGGGAAGTTGTACAGGGTACGGTGATCTGTACGCATGTGGCGCGGATATCATGTCGGGAGAGGTGCCTTCGGCTATAGAGTAGTAGCCGAAGGCTCCTCAAGCCGAGGGCTCCTCAAGCCGAGGGCACCCTGGTGCCGAGGGCTCCTGGTGCCGAGGGCTAGTGATTTTCGCCGTTTTCCCCAGTCATCTTGTTTTCCTGTTTTGGCCCTCATGTGGGAATTAGAGCCCTCGGCCAGGGGCCGAAGGCACCCCTGGTGTGCATTGTGGGCTGCTTGGTACTCTGGGCGCTGTGATTTGGGCCTGTTGGGCCTTGTTTAGAGTAGTAGGAGTCTGTGGGCCGGGGGTTCTCGGGCCATATACTCCATCAGGAGTCCCTCACTCCTTTTGTCGAAAGGTACTTGAGGGAAAAGGAGTAATTGTGCTTGTCCTCTGCCGTTGTTTCGTTTGTAGTTCGCTGTTTGTTTATTCTGCCGGCGGCGGTCCCTTAGTTACCCACATGTCGGGACTTGAGGGATCATGTTTGTAATTTTTGTGATTTTTCCCGAGGGGGTCCTCCAGTCCCCCACTCCTTAAGCCACTTGCAAAGTGGTGAAAAAGAGTAGAGTAGTCGCTCTGCTGTTATGGGCCGAAGGCTGACGCTTTTCGTTTCATTTTGGGGGGATGCCTCGTTAAAAACCTCATTAGGAAAAACCCTGTGGGAAAAAATCCTAATGAGGGAAAAAGAGTGCACCGAATTCCCCCAATGATGAATCGAAAATGTGAAACCTTGGTTTAAAAATGGAGAATAATGGTAATGCCGAAGGGTCCCCTTGTTCTGAGGGCTCATGTGTTGATTAGCCGGAGGCTTTGTTGTTGATGTCCTGGGGCCGCCGAAGGGGAGTCCCTCAATCTGGGGGTCGAGGGCGTAATGAATGCGGGTAGCAGTCGAGTTGTTACCGGGGGTCCCCTATTTGTTGATTAGTTGGTGATGAAGATACCCAAGGGCTCCCCATTACTTGTGTGCCGTAGGCTATCCGTCAATGAGGCATACTCCACGGGGGCTACCCGGCCCTTACAATGATGAGGGGGGATCCCCGAGGGGTGGCCTGAAAAAAGCTTTGGTCTTCCGAAGGAGTGATCCCGAAGGCGTCTGTTACGTACTGTGTGGGGCGCAATCCGGGAGCGGCTCTGAGTAAATGTACCCGGAGGCTCTCCTTGATGAAGTGGAGTGAAGTAAGAAAATCCAGGGGCTCCCAGAATATAGCCATTGGAAATATAGTCGTTGGAATATATAACGTCAGGATACAGTCGTTGGAATATGACCGTTGGAGGGGAAGTCCACGTGGCGATTAGCGATTGGTTGGCTACTGGCGGGCACTACTGGTTGGGTGAAACGACGGCAAGTAATGATGACTTGTAGCCGGGGGCCCGGTTTTCAGGCCCAAGCCCAGATTCCGGGGCCTATAAATACCTTGGAGCCAGAGTCATTTCTTCTTGCGCGATCACTTGTCTTAGCGAAGCTCTGCCGAAAATTTTCTAGAGAGAGAAAATCACCCTCGATCACAGCAACTTCCAGAGGTCAGTTCTTCCTTCGTTCCTCACCGTTTTTCGTAAGCTTTTGCTCCCTGGCCTTAGGTTAGGTGTTCGAGCTTTGTAGAGAACCCTCGGTTTAGGAGTCTTAGCTTAAGTACACCAAGGATGTCGTCCCAAAGTGACTCGCAGAATATCTCGAGGGAGCCCTCGGTTGAGGACGAGGTTGCTTCTGATGTAGAGTCAACTAGCAGTGCGCCCTCGGTTGCCGATGACGAAGCCGTAGCCTTGGAGTTGCAGAAGGCCCTTGTCGCTGAAGTGGAAGCCGAGGGCTTCGAACAGGAGTGCGAAGACGAAGAATTAGCCTTCGTGTACCAGGTGGCGGAGGACGAAGCTCAAAAGGAGGCGATGACGGTTACCGTTGCTGTGCCACCCCCTCGGAATGATTGTGGTGAGCCTAGTACCTCCAGGCCGTTGGACCCGACGCCTCTGAGGACGGCCCCCAGCAAGAAAAGGAAGATGAAGTCGAAGAGGGCTGCCCCCAAGAAGAAGGGTGTTGCCACTGGTGCTGGGGGGCTGGTTGAAATGCCCGAGGGGTATACCTGGCTAAATACCGAGGCCCTCGATATCAAGTTGAAGGCGGACAAGGCGGATTGGTACATCACGCAGCTGCACGTTGGGCCTTCGGCCGAAGTGGTGGAGCCAGGCGTCGATGATTTGCTGTCCCGGCCACCCGAGGGATGTATTGTTGTCCACATCCTGTCGGTGTCAATGGGCCTCCGGTTCCCCCTGCACCCATTTCTCCGGGAGTACCTCAGGTTCGTTGGACTCGTCCCTTGCCAACTTACCCCCAACAGCCATTCATATATTGCTGGCTTCCTGCACCTGTGCCAGACGAGGGACGTTACCCCAAGCTTGGACCTCTTCTTTCAAAGCTTCAACTTGTGCCGAGGGGGGCACGCGAATGCCGAGGGTTTCGCCAATTTGCAGCAGATAGCGAAGTTCAAGTTGTTCACCGAGGCGCCCTCGTCCAACAAGGGCTGGAAAGACAAATGGTGCTATGTCCGGTTGGCCGAGAACCCCTTCCCGAGGGAGCTACGGGACCGCTTTCGGCGCCACGAGAAGGTGGGGAGTATCGCCCTGGAGAAGGATGGCCTGAAACTCGCCAAGATCCCGGAGGGCAAGAAGAAGATCGTGACGATCAAAGAATGTACTCTCGAGGATGACTTGCATGCCCTCGGGTTCCAACGGTACCGGTACATTGGGGAGGCAGATGAGAAGTACCCCAAGCTGGGCAGACTCTTCGAGGGGGCTGGAGGTACTAGCCGAGGGCCCTTAGTTGTTGTACTTAGGCATTTTTATTTTGCATCCCGATAGTTGTCTGTTGTATGGATCCTTCGGGTTAATCTTTTCTCTTCATTGTTTTGCAGGTATGGAGGCTCTCTTCGCCATGAAAAAGAAGAAGGAGAGGGCTCAGGGCAAGAAGAAGGAGAAAAAGGAGCCCTCGGGCCAAAAGCCCATTGATGAGGTATTCCCGAAGGAGGCTGTGGAGCCTTCTGCTGATGCTGCCCTTGCTACTGAGGCCGGGGGGCCGAAGGCCGAGGTGGTCGTCAAGAAGAAGAAGGGAGGCAAGGGGGTGGAGCCCCCGATCAAGAAACAGAAGGTTGCCGGGGGCACCGTTGAAAAGGCGGCCCCCCTCATAGTAATTGATGATCAGCCCTCCGCTGACTCCCCGTCCGTTGACACTCCGATGGCTCAGACAGATCTCCACCCGGAGGGCTTGCCTAGGGAGATTCTTCAGCTATCCCTCGCCCCGGGGGCATCCGTGTTGCATGGTTCAGCTGAACCGATGTCTTTCCTGAGGGGGATTACCTCGATGATGGATAAGCAAGCCCTCTCCACTTACGATGACGACGCCCTCGAGAGCAAGGCCCTTCGATCATCTCTGGCTGTAAGTATTTTTACTTTGCTTTTATCTTAACACTTAGTATATTCTCAAGGCCCGTCTGAACCCATTGTCCGTTGTTTAACAGGCGTGTATAGTCCTCGGTGAGCAGGCCCGAAGGCGCGAGGAGTGGCGCCGTCATAAGGCCGAGCTAGAGGAGTCCGTGAAGAAGCTGATCCATGACAAGGACGCTCACCTCCGGGAGGTGTGCAAGCTGGAGGAGGCCCTTCGGCAAGCGGAGCTGGATCTGCAGAAGGCCAGATATGATGGCAAGGCCGAGGGCAAGGCAGAGGCCGAGAGGGTTGCGGCCGAGGAGAGGAAGCAAGCGGCTGAGGACGCCTAAAATGCCAAGGCCGAAGCTGTCGGCAAAGCCCGAGAAGAGGCCATCGCTGGGTTCATTTCCGAGGGTTGGAAGGCCGAGGGCCAGAGGGAGTGGGTGGCTTCCGTGGTGAAGGCCTCGATCGAGGAGTGGGTAAAAGGCCCCGGGCTCGACTGGATGAACGAGAGGGGCGACACCTATTATCAAGCCGGCGAGTTCTTCACCCAGCACCTGGTTTACCGGAGGCTCACCCGGCATTTCGGCACCTCCCTGGAGGAGTTTGACCCTGTCGGTGTATGGCCTCCCCCCGTTGCAGCCAGATGTGAGAGTCCCCCTCCCCGAGGGCGAAGAGCGCCCGGTGATTCATGATTCTATGATGATGAGCGGCGATGATGATGGTGCTACCGTTGGGGACAATGCCGTCGAAGAAGAAATCTCCTCCAAACCTGCCGCAGGGACCGTCGATGAAGTTGCTAATAAATCTTAACTTGTACTTAGCTGATTTTTGAGAAATCTTTGTAATGAACCTTTGTCACCCCTCGGCTTTGGCCCGTATGTAATAGTTACACTGACTTTCCTTTTGATGATTGATGGATGAATGTTAGCCTTCGGGCTTTTGTATATGAATGTGTTATCCTTCTTTTCTTTTGAATGTATGCCTTCTCCTTCATGCTTTCCTCGCGTTTGAATGTATGGTGGTTGAGTGACGGCCGAAGGCCATGTTATTAGGACTTAGAAAATTTTCTTCCAAGCACGTTGCCCCTTGTAGCCCTCGGCGATTAGAAATCTTTAGTCAGTTGAACCTTTCGCCGAGGGCACAATGTTCAGGATTTGGAAATATTTCTAAGTGTTTGTTCATCTGTTGGCCCCCGGCTGATCTTCCCTTCTGGCCCCGTGTAGCCTTCGTGCGATGGCCGGAGGTGAGGTGCTTAGAACTTATAGAATTCTTCTAAGTGTCTGAATACAGTTGTAGCCTTCGGTAGTTGGGCACCCTTCGCTGGATATACAATCGAGGGCTCAGCAATAATTAGGACTTAGAAAACTTCTAAGTGTAGTTTCCCCTTGGAAGCCCTCGGCTGGTAGCCTCCTTCCTGATGTGTGAATATTGGGCCGGGGGCCAAATTTTTAGGACTTAGTCTTACTTCCAAATGCATGGTGTGAAGTCGCCCTCGGTTAGTAGTGTTTTCCCATTGAGATTTCCCGGGGGCGACATTATTTTTGGAACAATCCCCCTTTGTTGGCCTTGGATGATTTGTAATAGATGCCTTCGGCTCTCACTAGATTTCCCGGATGTGGACTTAGGGAAAAATTTGTGATTCACCGAATATGTTGAAAAAGACACATGCCCTCGGGCAATGCTTGACTCCATTCGGTCTTCCTTGAAATGTCGTTGAGTGGACTCTAGCCAATGTGTTCCCTTCGTATTGTTGGAGCCTTCGGTGTTTGGTGTGACCGGAGGTAACCAAGAAGTGGACTTAGCCGTTTTTTGATGATATTTGTTGAGTAGTATCCTTCGGGAAATAGGAGCCCCCAGTTGCCGGAGGTGTTCCCGTAGGGAGCCCTCGATTTGTTGGAGTGTTGTACTCATTGATCTCTCGATGAGTCTACTCCCCTTCACCCCCTCTGTTTTTTTTTGGTTGGTGGTGAACGGAAGGCATCAAGAAACTTGGTTTCTTGGTAAGGCTGGGCCTATCAGGAGACCATCAGAATACACCAATGGCTCTCCTCCCTCGGGTTAACCTTCCGAGTTCCGAGGGGATCGAGGGTCGTTTCCTGGGCACAAGATATGGTGGTCTGTAACCTGCCTCCCCTTGGGGGATGGCTCGGAAAACGCCTCATTTTTGAAAGTCGTCCCCTCGGCGCTAGACATAGTCCGTGGCCTGCCACACCCTTGGGGTGGTGGCGCGGGGAGCGTTTCGGTTTGGAAGTCGAATCCTGGGCATTTCTTGTGCCTGTCATACCCTTGGGGTGATGACGCGGAAAGCGTTCCGTTTCTGAAAGTCGAATCCTGGGCATTTCTCATGCCTGTCATACCCTGGGGGTAGTGACGCGGAAAGCGTTTCAAGGAAGGGTTTTCATTTGCACACTAGTTGCAAATGGCCGGGGGCACTACGTGCCGCCGGCACCGATGGTGGCGCCTTCGGTATATGCGTCCTCGTGGGGTACGGTTTAGAAACAACACTTGGTGTTAGTTTCGATATGTAGCCCCCCGGTACTTGGTACCGAGGGGTCTTCTGTAGGAACACTTAGTGTTCTTCTTCTATGTGATGTTGATGGTGGAGATGTGTACCCCCGGTACTTGGTACCGAGGGGTCTCGTGAAGGAACACTTGGTGTTCTTCTTTCTGATGTTGATGGAGGTGTCTACCCTCGGTACTTAGTACCGAAGGGTCTTCAAATGAAACACTTGGTGTTTTGATTGGAGTGTTCACCCTTGGCGTTTGGTGCCGGAGGGCCTTCGAAGGAAACGCTTGGTGTTTCCCAACAGATGTTTGAAAGTTGACAGGAGGGCATATCCCTGGCACTGGGTGGCGAGGGGTCTTCTTTGAAACATTTGGTGTTTTTCTTCGTTTTGATGTTGATGGTGGAGGTGTACCCTCGGCACTGGGTGCCGAAGGGAAATGAAACACTTGGTGTTTCTTGTCGTCGGTGATGGGAGTTCCCACCCTCGGTACTTGGTACCGAGGGGTCTTGTTCGAAAACACATGGTGTTTTCACTGTTGTCGTAGGTGTTGGTGGTGTCCGCCCTCGGCACTTGACGCCGGAGGGGGTTCTTTTCGTGGTGAGGCCTGGGGCCTGTAGTTGGTATGAGGGCTTGGCCGCTCATAAGTGTTTTGTTCTTGGTGTCTTGAATGTGTCTTCATTCTTCAAAATTGGAGGCCTTGGGCCATAGGATAGTACATTTACTAGTTATGAGGGCTTGACCGCTCTTACATTATTGATAAAATTTAACTAAGTGGTGTACATTCCAATGCCTAGGGACCTCTTTCCCGTTGGGGCGTTTGAGTTTGTAAGTTCCAGGTTTGATGATGGCTGCTATGATGTAGGGACCTTCGAATTTTGGTGCCATTTTGCCTCCCTCGGTCGGTTGGCTGGCTTCCCTCCTCCGGAGGACATAGTCCCCCACCTGGAATTCTCGGGTGCGAACCTTGGCGTCGATGTAGCCTTTGACTTGCCTTCGGTAGTTTTCTGCCCGGATGAAGGCTTGCTCCCGGCGTTCTGAAAGGAGGTGGAGGTCGAGGGCCATGTTGCTGTCGTTGACCTCGGGGTCATATTGGATCACCCTCCGGGTGGGAAGGGTGACTTCCGTAGGAGCTTTGGCTTCAAAACCGTAGCAGAGGGAGAAGGGTGTTTCACCTGTTGCTCGCCGAGGGGTGGTGCGGTAGGCCCAAAGGATGTTGTGGAGTTCTTCCACCCAGCCACCGCCCTCGGCCTCTAGCTTCTTTTTGAGGCCCTCGAGCAAGGTCCGGTTGGCATTTTCTACTTGCCCGTTGCCTTGAGGGTAGGCAACGGAGGAGAAGGTGTGTTTGATGCCCCATGCCTCCAGAAGGGCACAGAAGGGGGCTGCCTCAAATTGCGTTCCGTTGTCGGAGATGATCTGCTGGGGGACGCCAAACCTTGTGAGGATGTTCTTGAGGACAAAATGACGGCACTTCGCCTCTGTGATACTAGCGAGGGGCTCAGCCTCCACCCACTTGGTAAAGTAGTCGATGGCCACAATGATGTACCTGTTGTTGGAGGTACCCCTCGGCAGAGGGCCCACAAGGTCTATCCCCCATCGAGAAAAGGGGACAGATGTGCTGATGGGGGCATAGTTGACCGCTGGCCTGCCGGGGGCTTTCTGGAAATGTTGACATGCGGTGCACCTTCGGGCAAGGTCAGCACAATCTCTGGCCATGGTTGGCCAGAAGTAGCCCTAGAGAATGAGCCTTCGGGACATGGAGAAGGGTCCCTGGTGAGCTGAGCAAGTGCCACTGTGCACCTCCTCCATTGCGACCTCGGCTTCATCCTGATGAAGGCACCGAAGTAGCGTGTTGTTGTAAGACCGTTTGTAGAGCCTTCCGTCTTCGATGGTATAGCTAGGAGCCCTCAGTTTTGCTAGTTTAGCGCGGGTCTCGTTCTCGGGTAGCTTCCCTGTGGAGATGAAGGTGATGATATCCGAGATCCAGTCCTCTTGGCGTTGTTGTATGTTCATAACGGGGCTTGCATGGATACTTGAGAGACTGAGTTCCTCAATTTTAGCAATCTTGGAGATGTGCTCAAGGGATTCGGCCGAGAGCTTAGATAGTATGTCGGCCTCGGAGTTCTGAGCCCTCGGTATTTGAGTGAGAGAGTGTGCCTCAAATGCCTTAAGCAACTCCTTGGCCGCCTCTTTGTATTGTTTCATTCTCCCCTCCTTGGCCTCATATTCCTCGGAGATTTGGCCAACGACCAACTTGGAGTCGCATTTGATGTGGATCTGCCGAGCCTTCATGTTGACAGCCAGCCGAAGGCCACATAGGAGGGCCTCATACTCGGCCTCGTTGTTGGAGACTTTGAAGGAGAATCGGATTGCATAGTAGGCTTTGAAGCCCTCGGGAGTAATGAGGACTACCCCTCCCCCCGCATGCTTTGGTCGCGGAGGAGCCATCGGTGTAGAGGGTCCACCAGTCGTCCGAGGCAGCCGAGGGCTCCCCGTCCGTGGCTACCCTTGCGGTACACTCCGTCACAAAGTCCGCCAGGGCTTGGCCCTTGATGGCAGGCCTCGGATGGATGTCAATGTTGTACTGGCTCAAGAAGATAGCCCATTTCACCATGCGGGAGGAGCTGGTGGGGCTCCTCATGAGGGCGCCGAGGGGTTGATGAGTGAGGATCTGAACCGGGTGAGCCTGAAAGTAGTGGCCCAACTTCTTGACGGTCGAAACGATGGCTAACACCGTTTTTTCCACAGGAGAGTACTTGAGCTCGGCCTCCCTTAGGGTCTTGCTTACATAGAAGATGGCATGTTGGATGCCGTCTTCCTCCCGGATGAGTACGGAGCTGATGGCTGCCGGGCTGACCCCAAGGTAGAGATAGAGGGTCTCCCCTACCTTTGGTTTGGAGAGCACAGGGGGTGAAGATAGATATCGCTTGAGCTCGTCGAAAGCCCCCTGGCATTCTGGAGTCCATTGAAAGCCAACCGTCTTCCTCATGATCTGGAAGAAGGGTAGAGACTTCTCCACTGATTTAGATAGAAAGCGGTTGAGGGCTGCCAGGCGGCCCGTCAACCGTTGAACTTCCTTCACATTGCGTGGGGGCTCCATGTTGATGATGGCCTGGATCTTCTCGGGATTGGCCTCAATACCCCTTCGGCTCACCATGTAGCCTAAGAATTTGCCCCCTTGGACGCCGAAGGTGCACTTCTTCGGGTTTAGCCGAAGGTTGAACTTCTGCATGATGGCGAAGATTTCCCGGAGGTCGTTGGCATGGCTGGAAGATTGCTTGCTTTTGACGATCATGTCGTCGACATAGGCCTCCATGGTGCGCCCTAGGACGGCTTGAAAGACTCGGGCCACCATCCGGGTGTAAGTGGCCCCTAAGTTCATTAGGCCGAAGGCCATCACTAGGTAGCAGAAGATGCCCTCGGGAGTCATGAAGGCTGTCTTTTCGGCGTCTTCCTCATGCATGAAGATCTGATGATACCCGCGGAATGCGTCGAGGAATGACATGATTTCACACCCCGCGGTTTCACCTACAAGTTGATCGATATTGGGCAAAGGAAAAGGGTCCATAGGGCACGCCTTGTTGAGATCGGTGTAGTCCACGCACATGCGGAAGGTAGGAGGCTTCTGTGCGAGGACTACGTTTGCCAGCCATGAGGGATATTTCACCTCCTTGATGTGCTTAATAGAGAGGAGCATGGCGACCTCCTTCTTCACAAATTCCCTCCTTTCGGCGGAGAGGGGTCTTCTTCGTTGCTGTACTGCTTTTGCCGAGGGGTCCACCGAGAGGCGGTGGGTGATGGCCCTTCGGCTTATTCCCGGCATGTCCTCCGGCCCCCATGCAAAGACAGTGGAGTAGGCGCGGAGGGCGTCGGTGATACCGGTCTTCAGATCTTCAGGGAGCTGGGCTCCAATCTTCACGACTCTCTCCAGCTTGGCCGGATCGAGTGTAAAATCTTCTACGTCCTCGGCTGGTTCAGCCCTCGGCCTTTTTTCTTCTTTTTCGATGGTTCCGGTGATGGTGTCAACATGGAATTCCGTCTTCCTTACTTTCTTAGTGACTTGAAGATAGCAGGCGCGGGCGATTTTCTGATTCCCCCGGGAGTAGCCAATGCCCCCCTCGGCGGGGAACTTGAGGCAGAGGTGCCTCATGGAGATGATGGCCTCGAGGTCCTCGAGGGCTGGCCGGCCGAGGATGATGTTGTGGGCGCAGTCGATGTTGACGACGACGAACTCCACTTCGGGCTGGGCTCTATGGAGCGCGTCGCCAAAGATTACCGGGAGGGTTATTACCCCCTCGGAATCAATAGTATCGCCGGTGAAGCCGGCAAGAGGGGTCTTAATGGGCCGAAAGGTCCCCCTCTCCAGATGCAACTCTCTAAAGGTGCTGAGGTACATTACATTGACGGAGCTGCCCGTGTCAATGTAAGTTCGGTGAATGATGGTGTCGTTTATTTCAGTCCGAATCACCAAGGTATCCCTGTGAGGAGAAGAAGTAGGGGGAGATCTGCATTGGTGAAGGTGATGGGTTCCTCCCTCAGCCGCTTTACCGGGGGCATATGAGTGACTTCCCCTACGTAAAGCGATTGAGCCCACTTTTTCCGCTGGCTGGTGGAGTCGCCCCCTGTATTGCCACCGGTGATCATGAGGATGTGGCGTTTTTTCTCCTGGTAGCGAGGGTACTCCTCCTCTTCCTCCTCCAAGTTTCCGATCTCCCTATTCTTGCCGAGGGGGATGGTGTTCGGGTTCATCCAAGTGTTCACCTTCGTGTGGTGCCCTCGGGGAGGTCCCTGATGAGAAGGCCCCTCCTGCCGAGGGCTCTAGATAAATTGGGACAGGTGCTCCGCTTGTATCAATCTCTCGATGGCCGTCTTTAGCTGATGGGAGTCATCGGTTCTGTGCCCCTGATGCCGATGGAAACGACAGTAGGGGAATTGAGGGTTGATAGCATGTACCTCCGGGGGTGCGCGAGAATCGCGCTCAACGAGGCCCCTCTCCTCGGCAAAATCAAGGATGACGCTGACGGGGTGCGTCAATGGTGTCCGGGGGCGGTCCAGGAGAATGGGCTGTGCCCAAGTCTTAGGGCTGCTCTTATAACCTCCCCCGGGCTTGGCTTGGCCTTGCCGAGGGCGTTCATCAGAGGGTCCTGAAGCCTTGGGATGATTTGGAGGAGCCCCCGGCCTTCGGTGGTTCTTGTTGTCAGCCTTCGGGGGCTGCTGATCCGGATGCTGGTGGTATTTCTCCACCTCCTCGGCCTCAGCATATCGGTCCCCCCGCTGCAGGGCCCTTATGTAGTCGCGGGGGGTTCGATGATGAGGCTCCTTGAAAAGTTGCCGGTGCGGAGGACGGTTTGCAGGAGGGCTAGGAGGGTCCCGTCGTCAGCACCGTCGACTTTGTCGGCTTCCGTTCTCCAGCGCTCCAGGAAGTTCCGAAGGGTCTCATCACTCCTTTGGCGTATGGTTAGGAGGTGGGAGAAGTGCTTCCTCGTGCGACGCCTCCCGGAAAATTGCGTCAAGAATCGCTGGGCGAGTTCTTGCCACGAATCAATGCAGCCTTCGGGCAACCGGTTGAACCATTTGTATGTCGGCCCCTCTAAGGTGGAGAGGAACCAACGACACAAATATTCGTCCGACGCCCCTACCATCATCATGCTATTCTGATATTTGTTGTAATGCTCCTGGGGGTCCGTCTTCCCGTTGTAGGGCTGTATGTGTTGCCCTCGGTATTTTTCTGGGATCCGGGCCGCCAATACCCTTGGGGTAAATGGCGTCTGGGTCCGGACCTGGATGATGGGTTCCCCGGAGCCCTCGGCTACCTTCTTCTGCAATTCCTCCATTTTGGCCATCATGGCCTCGTATTTGAGGTCTGAATGAGGGGTGGAGGTGGTGGTGTGAGCTTTGTTGGCCTCCATTTCATCAAGCCGGCGTTGGAGGGCCACAATAATTTCGTCCTGGGGGTCCTTCGGGAGGGTCTCCGCCCCCTGCGAACGAACCCGGGCCGAGTGGGCCTGGTTGATTTGGTGGCGAGCATCGTCGGCATGAAGGGGTGCCTTGCCTTTGTCCCGATGGGGACGCTCCTCGTCTGCCCTCGAGACAGACCCTCCGCTTTCCTGGGGCCTTTGGAGTGCTTTTCCTCCGAGGCGGTCTTGGACCCCTCGGCGGTCTTGCCCCCCTCCGAGCCGGTTGAGGGCGGAAGTGCGGGGCCTCTCTCTGTTGTCATTGTGGCGGTCCCGGGACTGAACTTCCTGGGAGGCCGTATCTTGGGCCACTACCCCTTCGTCATTCCTAACCCGAGGGATGGGATTTCCGAAGGGGTGTGGCAGAGGGGGAAGCGTGATGTTCTCCCCAACCTGGGGTGGAGCCGGAGCAAGGGTGCCGAAGGCACCCGGGTTCTGAGTTAGCGTCTGGATGAAGGCGGAGAGCGCCGAATGTACGTCGATGGTAAGGACCGGGGGGCTGACTTGGTCATCGCTCCGGTTTCTCTTCTTGGCCTCGATGCCAAGGCGGGCATCGGGGGCATTTTGCTGGATCTGAAGGCGTAGGTCGACAGCCGCCTGTTCCAGCCCAGCGATGACACCGCCCTCGGGAGCCCTGTGAGAGGCTTCGGGGGCGTTGACGTCGCCGAGGGCCAGGTTCTTGTCTTCTACGTTTTTGGAGTTGGCACGTGTTGTTCTCACCATTTTGGTAGAGGGCTAGTGTTTGGCGAAGGGGGAGGGTTTCTTACTTGATTGTTCGAGCTCTCAACGAGAGCACCAAATGATGGATAATGTACCCGGGGGGTAGCTTATCCGGGGGGTTATTGCGGGGAATAACAAGAGACAAGTCAGAGCAAGTAAGAGAGAGAAAGTATATTGAGTTGAGGCGTTAAAGCGTTTTCAGCGTGGTTACAAATGGGGAAAAGGGGTGCTATTTATAGTAGCAATAAATGGCGGACAGGGACACGTGTCAAACGTCCATTGGCCGAGAGGTCATCTGAACTAGTTGGCGCTGGCAGCCGCATGTGGCCGCATTTAATGCGGCTGTTGGATGGGACGTTGTACAGGGTACGGTGATCTGTACGCATGTGACGCGGATATCATGTCGGGAGAGGTGCCTTCGGCTATAGAGTAGTAGCCGAAGGCTCCTCAAGCCGAGGGCTCCTCAAGCTGAGGGCACCCTGGTGCCGAGGGCTAGTGATTTTCGCCGTTTTCCCCAGTCATCTTGTTTTCCTGTTTTGGCCCTCCTGTGGGAATTAGAGCCCTCGGCCAGGGGCCGAAGGCGCCCCTGGTGTGCATTGTGGGCTGCTTGGTACTCTGGGCGCTGTGATTTGGGCCTGTTGGGCCTTCTGGGCCTGTTGGGCCTTGTTTGGAGTAGTAGGAGTCTGTGGGCCGGGGGTTCCCGGGCCATATACTCCATCACATACAAACTTAGCCTCTTTTCGAGTGAGCTTTGTCAATGGTGGCGCCAAAACTGAGAATTTCTCCACGAACTTTCTATAATAGCCCGCCAATCCGAGAAAACTACGAATTTGCTTGACGTTCTTTGGCCTTTCCCATTCGGTGATGGCCTCGATCTTCTTGTTGTCAACTGCAAATTCCCGATCCCGAAAGTACATGCCCGAGAAAGCCAATCTCTCTTAGCCAAAATTCACATTTGGAAAATTTAGCATAGAGCTGCTTCTCCCGTAGTGTCTCAAGGACAAGTACTAAGTGCTCCTCATGCTCTTCTTCACTCTTTGAGTAAATCAAGATGTCATCTATGAACACAATCACAAACCGATCCAAGTATTTATGAAATACTCGATTCATCAAGTCCATGAATGCCGATGGGCGTTTGTTAGCCCAAATGACATGACTAGGAACTCAAAGTGACCATACCTTGTGCGGAAAGCATTCTTCGGTATGTCATCCTCCTTTATCTCCAATTGATGGTACCCCGATCTCAAGTCAATCTTCGAAAACAATGTTGCTCCTCGGAGCTGATCAAACAAGTCATCAATCCTAGGTAAAGGATACCTATTCTTGATTGTGACCTTGTTCAGTTGACGATAGTCAATACACATTCGAAGCGTCCCATCTTTCTTTTTCACAAATAACACTGGTGCTCCCCACGGGGAGTAGCTCATCGAAGGCCTCCTGGCATTCTGACGTCCATTGGAAGCTGGCGGTCTTCCTCATGATCTGGAAGAAGGGGAGGGACTTTTCCGCCGACTTGGACAGGAAGCAGTTGAGGGCTGCTAGGCGGCCTATCAGCCGCTGAACCTCCTTTACGTTGTGTGGGGGCTCCATGTTGATGATGGCTTGGATTTTCTCGGGGTTGGCTTCGATACCTTATCGGCTCACCATGTAGCCTAGGAATTTGCCTCCTTGCACGCCGAAGGTGCATTTCTTCGGGTTTAGTCGAAGGTTGAATTTTTGCATGATGGTGAAGATCTCCCGGAGGTCGTCAGCGTGGCTTGATGATTGTTTGCTTTTGATGATCATGTCGTCAACATTGGCCTCCATGGTGCGCCTGAGGACGGCTTGAAAAACCCTGGCCACCATCCGGGTGTAAGTGGCGTCGGAGTTCTTCAGGCCGAAGGCCATGACTAGATAACAGAATATGCCTCCGGGAGTCATGAAGGCTGTTTTTTCAGCGTCTTTCTCGTGCATGAAGATCTGGTGATATCCACAGAAGGTGTCGAGGAATGACATGATTTTGCATCACGCCATTTCATCCACCAGTTGGACAATATTTGGCAGCGGGGAAGGGTCCATGGGGCACGCCTTATTTAGATCTGTGTAGTCCACGCACATGCGGAAGGTGGGCGGCTTTTGTGCGAGGACTACGTTAGCAAGCAGTCACGAGGGGTATTTCACCTCTTTGATGTGTTTGATGGAGAGGAGCATGACAACCTCCTTCTTCATGAAGTCCCTTCTTTCAGCCAAGAGGGGCCTTCTTCTCTGTTGTACGGGTTTGGAGGAAGGGTCCACCACGAGGCGGTGGGTAATAACCCTTCGGTTGATGCCCGGCATGTCCTCCGACCCCCATGCAAAAACAATGGAGTATGCGCGGAGGGCATCCGTGATGCCGGTCTTCAAATCTTCTGGGAGCTTGGCTCCTATCTTCACGACTCTCTCCGGCTTTGCCGGATCGAGCGCGAAGTCTTCAATCTCCTCAGTTAGTTCAGCCCTCAGTCTCTTCTCTTCTTCCTCAACAGTCCCGGTGATGGTGTCTACCCGGAACTCATTCTTACTAACCTTCTTTGTTATCTGAAGATAGCAGACGCGAGCGAGCTTTTGGTTTCCCCTCGAGTACCCGATGCCTCCTTCAGCTGGGAATTTCAGACATAGGTGCCTCATGGAGATGATAGCCTCCAGGTCCTCGAGGGTGGGGCGGCCGAGGATGAGTTTGTGGGTGCAGTCAATGTTGACGACGACGAACTGCACTTCGAGCTTGGCCCTATGGAGCCCGTCGCCGAAGAGTACCGGGAGGGTCACCACCTCCTCGGAATCTATGGTGTCTCCGGTGAAGCCGGACAGGGGGGTCCGGATGATCCATCCGGGGGTTCGTCTGTTAGTCCCTAAATGCGGTGGGTGGATGTGACGCCATATTAAATGCGGTGGTTGGCTGTCTCTAAAAGGAATCTTCGTCGATAGTTCTGTTACCGAAGGTATTGTGTGGTCGAAGCCATCATGTGGCCAAAGGCATCAGGGGGGGGGGGGGGGGGGGCGAAGGCATCGGGTGGCCAAAGGCATCGGGTGGCCGAAGGCTAACATTTTAGCTAGGATTTTCCAGAAGCTTTGCAGGACCATATTAAGATGTCTCCCAGAATTTGGAGCCCTCGGCCATAGGGCCGAAGGCATCGACGTGTGCAGCGTGGGCTTCTTCATGCTTGGGCCGCTACGTTTGGGCTTTGTGTGCTCATCGGGTTTAATGGGCCTGTGTAGAAGAAGCGGGAGTCTGTGGGCCGGGGTGTCCTGGGCTATATACTCCATCAGGAGTCCCCCACTCCTTTTGCCGAGAGTTTCTCGAGGGAAATATGAGTAGTGTCTTGAAGTTGCCGATGGCTCCCTTTCTGCAACTGAAGAATAAGAATTTTCAAGTTTGATTATTTTTTCTGAAGGGAGTAGATTGTCGTTGTGATCTTGCCTCAGCTTGCTGTAGCTGAGAAATAGAAAATTTTTAACATTTGCGTGTTTTGCCGAGGGGAGTCCCCCAGTCCCCCACTCCTTTTGCCGAGAGTTTCTCGAGGGAAACAGGAGTAGAGTGATGCATGCCTTCAGCAGGAGCTGCCAATGGGTGACGCCTTTTGTTCCACAATGGGGAGATGCCTCGTTAAAACCTCATTAGGAAAAAACCTTGTGGGAAAAAATCCTAATGAGGGAAAAAGAGTACATCGGATGCCTGAGGGATGAAGGCCGAGGGCCTGTATGATTGCCCCGGCATCAAATAAAGATGTTGAAGGGGCGAAGGCCGAGGGGCTTGTATGATGGCCCCCGACATCAAATATTTGATGTCGGAGAGATGTAAGGCCGAGGGCCGTTGCGGAATCATGCTGAGGCCGAGGGCCGTTGGTGATGTAAAATCACGTTTAGGTCGAGGGCCGTTCGTGATGTAGAGTCACGCTGAGGTTGAGGGCCGTTCGTGATGTGAAATCATGCTAAGGCCAAAAACGTTGTGATGTAGAGTCATGCTGAGGCCGAGGGCCGCTGTGATGTTAAGGCCGAGGGCCGTCGTGATGGGGAGTCACGCTGAGGCCGAGGGCTGTTGGTGATGTGGAATCACGTTGAGATCGACGGTTGTTCGTGATGTTGAGTCTTAATATTGAACAGAATATGGACACGAAAAAGCCTTTGTTGAAGTTGTCTAAAAAATAGGACAACTTCAATATTGAACAAAATACAATAACTTTCATATTAAGCTAATAGGAACTTTAAGATCGATACTTTGGAACTCAATGGAAATGCGTTGGTAATTGTATATCTCTCACAATTTATATAAATATAAACAACACAACTGTATAATTAAGAAATAATTCCATCCTTCTGAATTCTATAAATGTAAATTTAGATGTATAAATATGGCTAGAAACTTCAAACCAGATCTGCGTATACTTAAGTAATGGTATAGCAAACCATTTCTCATCCCTAAATTTTCATGTTAATATTTCAAAGTTGAAGAGATATAGCCTTTCTCAGCTCATTGATGAGTTCTCTGTTGCAGAATTTTCTGTCCCATATACCTGCATCACAATATAAGTAGGTAAATATTAAAAATAAGACTCACTAATTTAATGACCCATCATTTAGTTACACTAATTATTGATGCAACCGTATACTTCTTTTTAGACAACATCAAATCAATTTTCTCAAGTGAGCCGAATTGACTTTGTATATCATATATAAAGACAAAATTATATTATAAAAATGACAATGTAATATAAAGAATGTTCCAAGACTTATTTTTATTTTGGCAAAAATAATTGTTTTATGTTCCAAGACTTAATATATGTGTAATTTTTAGTCATAGATGACTTCAGTGACATTTCGCATAATTAAGGCGTTGACCTGTCAGGGTAGGATTACTTTAGGGTTATGGTGGGCTCAAGCCTAAGGCGACTATATTTTTTTCAAGTTCTTAATGTAACTTTTTTTTTCATTTTTCATAGTTTGCTCATCCTATTAATGTTGTATGTTTAAGTCTAGTATATTTACTATTCCGCCCACTCCAATCTAAATTCCTGCATCCGCCCCTAGATTAGCTTTTTTCAAATCGTGACAAGTGTGATTTCAATACAACATAATGACTTGTCATCTACTTAGCTAAACCAAATAGACACTATATAGATACAAAGGGCGGATCATATTAGGCTGGCCTGACAGGAACCTGCGTCAGGCTGAGACCATTTGAGGTCCTTCCCGATGGAATTATTTGATTAAATTTCTTGAGTATGTTCCTCATCAAGTAGTTTATCCATACCAAATTTCAGCTAAAAATTCAATCGGAAAGACAGTTAAATAATTTCTTTACAAAAGTTGTGTTATATATATATATATATTATCATCGCAACTTTTTTCAACAATTTATTTGACTTCCTTACCATTGAATGTTTAGCAGAAATTTAGTATGCATAACCTAGACTTGATAATGAACATGCTTAAAAAATTTCATCAAAAAGTTCCATCGAGAAGGATCTCAAATGTCCTCTGTCGAACGGCAAGTTCTGTTAGACCGGCCTGACAGGATCGCTACTCTATCCATACACACATGAACTTTATATGTGCAAGCTGTGCGTGCATACACATACATATAGCTAAACTACAGGAATGTGTATGTATATATGCATGTATGTGTGTATGTGAACTTATTTTCTAATGATTTACCTTCCAAGCATCATGACGGTGGCCTGAGGGTTGGTTCCGGGGGAGAAAGAAAACGTGGAGCCGTCAATAACCCGCAACGCATCGATGCCAATTACTTTATAATCGCGATCCACAACCTTACCCACTTGGCAACCTCCATGGTAATGCCATATGGTCATAACGTTGTCGATGCAGAATTGCTCCAAGGAATGATGAGATAGAGAGGTAAAGAGTTTGGGCCTCATGTTTAAAGGAAGTGTTGTGATGATATCCAGAAGCGCTTCAAAAGAAGTGAATGGGTACAAAAATGAGGATAAGGGCTCTGCTTCAACCACTCTTTTTATGACTTCCATTCCTTGCACACAACTCTGAAGGTCTCTTGGGTCTTTGAAGTAATTGAATGTCACTGTGGGATTCTCATTTGGGTCTCTACTATTCAGTTCCAAGTGCCCCTTAGAGAAAGGTCCTTTCACCTTTTCCAGTATGAGCCCACCTTGAATCTTTGTATCCTTAAACAGGTCCCCTTGGAATGAGGCTTGCAGAGCTTTCGCTAAGGCCGTGTTTGGGGCCAAATGCAATCCACTCCCTGTTTCAACATAACTTCCAAATTCAGTTATGCCAACCACCTGAACTAGTGCAGTCTCCACTGACTTAAGTGAAGGCATTACGATTCCATTCATTGGGTTGTCTGACATGTCTTGGCCCACCATTTCTTGGTCCAGTATGACGTTAATCCCTTGTGATTTGAGATGATCAGACGGCCCAATACCACTCAACATCAACAGTTGTGGACTACCCAATGCTCCAGCTGAAAGAATGATCTCATTCTTAGAACCCGGGTTCAAATATGACGTGTGCCCATTGCCCTTTGAGTCTTTGAAAAAAACTCCATAAGCCGTTGGTCTTTTCCCTGAAATGGTACATATAATTTAGTGTAACTGTTTAATTAAAGACATACATTTACTCATTTAGGATGTTTTTACTTAGATTGTTTTCAGTCAAAACTAGACTTAAACAGATCAGACTAGATCAGACTTAAACAAATCAGACCAGATCAGATTTAAACAAAACCAGACCAGACCAGACTTTCGTAGTTATAAAATACACAGAGACCAAACATTTACCAGACTAGACCAGGCAGTACAAACCAGACCAGCAAATTTCAGTCTAAGTAAAAACATCATTAGGGCGGATCTTGAATTTGGGCTAGATTGATCCGAAAATTAATTATACTAGACTTAACAATAGAAGATGAAAAGTAAACAATTTACATTAAAGTTTAAAAAGATTAAAAAATTAAGTTGCCTGCGCTTCATCTCAAGATAACCCTAATTTAGATCGCTGATGTTTTAGAATCCCAAAAGGACATTAGTATAGAATCTCAAAATAAGCTTTTGTTGTTTATCAATGTACTTCGCACTTTTCTTTTTAGGTGACAACTTCGGTACCCATTTAAAAAAATGGGGTATCGTACCTACCATTCATTTGATTGGTTCAAATAGGTATATCATTTTTAATTTAGACTTAAATAATTCAACTGCAACACTTTCATTGGTCCACGTAGACAAAGGTACGGTACCTTATGAGTACCATAGAATCTACCTTCTTTTTAATACCCCTTTGAGAGTCTTGAACACCATTTTAACAACAAAACATGCATAATCTTCCGTTCTTAGTTTTTCGTGTCACTTTATTTCTTAAAAATGCTTGTTATTTCCCCAGAAGACCTATACTAGTAAATTGAATTATTACCTTTTTTCGTATTAACTCCACTAAAAATCTCTACAAAATTATAAACAATAGAGTTATCAAATGATGTTTCCTTTTCATAAAAAAATATCTGGAAAGTCAGACCGACTGAAAATAAAATAATATAATAAGAAAATAAAATACAATAATAAAGAAATGATATAAACTGTGGAAAAGCCCGCATTAATTAATTTTGAAAGAGGAGATCATCATTTATTTCGATACTATTCAGTGTTCATGCATGCATAATTTCTTCCTATCTGTTTGTAGTTAATTAAGTACGCCCATACTCCAACTTTGAACCATAATACTAAACACGTCTAGCTCGTTCAATGCACGATTTAGTCCTTTTATGGAGTAGAATTTCTTTCTTTTATTAATTGTCATGACTTATTTGTAAACATAGCAATTATTTAAGAAATGAGAACACGAATGTTCCGATGAATAATAAAATTAATATTTAAAACAACAAAGTTAAAAGGAATCACATTGGAAGTGGATGGTAACATTGTAGCTCTATTTGAGAGGGAGGTAATATATAGAGAAAATATATTACCTTAAATGATTGAAGCTAGGATTGACAAAATACCGATTCCAATTCCATTTTCATAATTAGACTCATTTCAACCCCAAATGAGACCACGTAAGAAGAGACTAAACAAGAGTTAAGAAGCCAGAGCAGAGCTGAAAATATTTGTCTTCCATAATACTAAAATACATATTCCTTTTCTCTCAATTTACTTAGCCATCTTTGACTTTTACAGTCAAATATGGTAAACTTTGACCAATTATTTAAACTAATATATTTATGCAAAATTTAATAATTTTATACTTATATGATAGTATTTTTAACAAATAACATTTTCATATCATTTTCATATTATTAATACTTTCTGTATATAAACATATAATTAGTCAAAGTTAGACTCCATTGACTTGAAAAGTCAAGATTGGCTAAGTAAAATTGGACGGAGGGAGCATAAAATAAAAATTTACTATAGTAAACTAGACTAAACTTTAAAAGATCAGATTAGATCATACTACATCCATCCCATTTTAGTTAGCATCTTTGACTTTTCGCGTCCAAGATGATAAACTTTGACATTTCCAGTCAAAGATGATAAACTTTAAACAATTATCTTAACTAATACTATCGTATATTTATGCAAAATTTAATAATTTGATACTTTTATTATAAAATTTTTAACAAATAATATTTTCATATTATCATATACTTCCTCCATCCCGAAAAGGTTGACCAAAGTTGACTTTCGCCTGAATTAATAAAGTAAAAATTGTGTGGTTAAAATTTATGCAGAGGAGAGAGAATTAAATTTAGCCACACATTCCTTATTTTAAATGGAAATGACAAATCTTTTTGGGATATCCAAAAAAGGAAATTTGGCCAACCTTTTCATGACGAATAGAGTATGTATATATATATATATATATATATATATATATATATATATATACATATATTCAAAGTTAGACGGCATTAATTTGAAAAGTCAATTTTGACTAACTAAAATGGAACTCGCCAAGTACTAAATAACAATATTTGAACCTATTTTTGTGGACAAAATTAAAGAATGTATTTAACCATTTGTAGTAAAGACAAAATGTATAGATCAAACAGTAATAGTGAAAGAAAGTAAAACGACAGGAGATTGAATAAAGTGATTTGACCTGGGGAAGACGTCCGAAACAAGATTTGGTGAACAACGGCATGCAAATATACAGTAATTTGGGACTCGTCGGCGTACTCCAGCAAATCGGCGGCGGAATGCCGAACCCCATTTTCGTCGTAGATGGAGCTCCCCGTTTTGGTGCCCTGCAAATGCTCATTCGTCCACCCCCTGTCCGGCCCCACCCCCGCCTCCAGCAGCCCCTCCCTCACCGCCGCCTGCCACCCCTTTACCTGCGGCCGGAAAGCCACTTTCCTCTCCGCCCACTCGTACGACTCGTTTACCAGCTGCGGGTCCCATCCCGCCTCTGCCACCTCATCGCTGCTGGCTCGCGTGAAGAACCCGGCGTTTATCGCCGAGCTCCCTCCGAGAACGCGCCCGCGGTGGAGGTACACGCCGTCTGTGGAGACGAATAATTGTGAGGCGGAGGTCGGGGAAATGTCGGCCAGTGTGGGCCCGAACCCACTTATGTGTTGCACATTTGGGTAGTCGTACGGCAGGCCGCCTCTCTCTAGGAGTAGTACCTTTGCGGAGGTGGAAAGCGTTGCCGCCAGAGCACATCCGGCGGTTCCGCCTCCGACAATTATGTAGTCGTAGTACCCTGCTTCCGCTGCCGCTGACGTGGCATCTTTTGCAAATGAACTGTATGGCGCTTCAGTATATAAAAACAACATATAACTCCATTCGTTAGCAAATTATAATTCAAATTTAAGGATATATTGGCATTAAACAAAGAGCACATAATATAACTCTAAGCACATAAAAAAACACATCACCAATCGACTCTTAAAGAAGTTTACACTGTGACTTCACATATATTAAGAAAATAAATTTGATTTTACTATAGAGTACATTGTTTGCAGGGGCGGATCCAGGAAAATCATTTTGGGGGGGGCGAAAATATTTTTTGAGGGTTTCAAAATACTTTTTGGAAGAGCAACAATTATTTGTCGTATATATATACACTAAAAAAATTGTTGGGGGCGGTAGCTCTTCTGGGTCTCTACTACGGTCCGCCTCTGACTGTTTGACACTGTTTGACACTGTTTGGTGTAGATTTGTTTGTCAAATAAGGCAAATAAGGAAGTGTAAAGTTTAATATGGGTCGACCCAAAAAGGAAAGTGTAAAGTTAATTAAGGACCAGAGGGAATATGTTTTTATGGGACCGATCAATATATTTCTCTAGTTCTTTAATAATTGCAACACTTTGAATATTACACTATTCACATATCTTACTTTGATTATCATTCTCTACTACTCCGTAATATATATACTCCGTACAATCAAATTATTATGTACGTAGTATAATATACCTAATACCGTTATATAATTTTGGAAAGATGTGCCTATTCAAATATATTTCAAGTCTCTCATTTTATGTGCGCTTGAATATTTGGATGAAATATAATGAGAACAAAACTGGATGCATGACTACTACCTACTAATTAAAACAAGTCTTTAAAAATTCAACACTGTTGCAAGTACACAATTAATTAAATGGAAATCTATGAATTATTGAACAAATTAATTAAAGTAACAAACATTATGAACAAGTTAGAAATGTCACAGGGAAGGATTTTATGTACCTTTTTCTGCAAGAGAAGATATGATAATCAAGAAGAAAATTCCCAGAGAAGATACAACAAAGGGAAACCAGTTCGCAAAGGCCATAATATATGTAATGAAATTAAATATATGTATTTTGATGAGTACTGAACGTACAAATACGTATGGAATGAACAGTGCAGCTCTCTAGCAAAGGATGGAGCTGCATGCAACGGGACTAATTAAGCTAAGCTTGTCTGGGCATAGACTTTTGCAACATTGCACTATTTTTCCGAAGAAGGAAGCAGGTTTATATAAGAAATATGAGAGGATACTGTTAATTAAGAATTAAGACTTTAATAAGCTAGGAGTCCATGCATTCGGCTGGGAGTTGGGAGAAACTTAAAATAGGTAAGGAATTCCTTAAATAACACTAAACATAGACAAATTTATGATTAGGTCCATCATTTTATCTTCCTAAAGTAGAATTCCTCCATTCATAATTGGGAAGTTTTACACTTGTAATAAGACCAAATGAGCCATATTTTGAGAATAAAGCATAGCTTATGTTAAAATGTAATTCAAATATGCTTTAGTAATATTGTGTGTGTTGGTGTAGAGAATAATGTACACGTGACTATTCATATACTCCCTCCGTCCCTTAAAACTTTGTCATCTTTCATTTTTGGGACGTCCCAAAAAACTTTGCCACTTTCCCTTTTAATCAAGGAATTTTATCAATTTGGGACCTGAAAGATAGACAAATTATCAATTCGGGACCTGAAAGATGAAATGTATCAGTATAGGACTCTAAAGATGAAAAACTGTCAATCTAGGACCTAATATTTCACAGGTTTTGATTTATTTATTTTTTTTATTAATTCCATTGCTAATATTTGGTGAAATTTTGTTCACAAAAGTTTATTAGTTTAATAAAATTAAATATTATTTAAATTTTTTAAAATAAAAATAATAATAAGATTTATGAAAACATAGGTCCTAAATTGATAGTTTTCAATCATTCGGGTCCTAGATTGATAGTTTTCCATCATTCGGATCTTATATCGATACATTTCATCTTTCAGGTCCCGAGTTGATAGTTTGTCTATCTTTCAGATCCCGGGTTGATAAAATTCCTTTAATCAATTATTTTGTGGTTTCTGTTATTTCTCTCTCCTCTGCACAAAGCTTAACCACACATTTTTTACTTTATTATTCTCCGTGTTGGTCAACTTTGGCAAAGTTTTAAGGGACGTAGGTAGTATAAGAATAGTACATGTATGGTATGGTGTGTGTGGATTTTTAATTCTCAATAAGATCCTCTCTCTTTCTTCTCTAACTGTGAGTTCATTACATAATTGTTTTTGTTCCATCAACTGGTATCAGAGCTTCTCATTCCTCGGTACTTGTGTGATTTCTTCTGATCGATGAGCTGGTGGAAGGTAAATCGAAGGAAAATCGATGTCAAGTTCAAGCGGAAACTTCTTCAGAAATCTACCAATTCTTGATGCGAAGAATTGGGATAAATGGTGGATTCAAATGAAAGTGATCTTTGGATTCCAAGAAGTGCTTGAAGTGATCGAAGATGGACTTCCTCACCTAGGCGATAACCCTATTGAGGCTGAAAGACGGTCTCACTGTGAGGCATACAAGAAGGATTGCAAGGCGTTGTTTCTGATGCATCAATCTGTAGATGATGCAAATTTCCAAATGATTTCTGCTGCAAAAACTTCCAAGGAAGCCCGGAAAATATTAGTATAGTGTCATGAAGGAAATGAGAAGGTTAAAAAGGTACGGTTGCAGTCTTTAAAACGCCAATTTGAGTTATTAAAGATGCAATAACCTAAAACAATAGCTGATTACTATAATAGAGTAGTCACTCATGTAAATGCCATGCAAGGGTGTGGTGCTGAGATTAAAAATTCTGAAATAAATGAAAAAGTGATGAGGAATTTCCTCAGGAAGTTTGACCATATATCCGTTGTCATAGAGGAAGCACATGATATTACATCCTTGACAGTATAAGGACTGAAAAGTGCGTTGGAAGTTCACGAATGGAAGTTCATGAATTGAAGCTCAAAAAATTTGATGCTAAGAAGAGAGCTTACAAAGGTAAAAGGAAGTGGAAAAACAAGAAAGTGAATGGTGCTAAGAATTCTGATAAAGATCAAAACAATTCAAGGAAAACTGGGGGGAAGAAGAAGATATTTGATAAAAGCAAGATTCAGTGTTATAATAGCAACAAATGGGGTTATTTTGCAGATGAATGTTAGCATGGTGAAAGAATAGATAAAAGCAAGATAAAGAAGAACACCAAAGAAGAAGAAGTTTTTGTTGTTGCACAGGAAAATTCTGAGGAAGAGGAACCTGTAGTTTTGATGACTACTACTTGTGAAGAATCAGAAGACAATGATATCATGTATCTTGACACTGGTTGTAGCAATCACATGACAGGAAATAGAACTTGGTTAGCAAATTTCGATGAAAAAAAGAGGTGTAGTGTGAAGTTTGCTGATTTGAGTGCAATTAATGTGGAAGGAATAGGTGATGTGGTGATGACTGGGAAGAATGGTAAGCAATTGATACTCTACTGCTTAAAGTTCCATTGTCCAGGAATAGAACCTTCAAAGCATGCATTAAAACTGTAGAAGTTCAGAGTTTGAAGACCAGCTTAGCAAGTGATGAGAGCTGGTTATGGCATGCTAGCTTTGGTCATCTGAATTTCAGAAGCTTGCAACAATTACATGAAAAAATGGTGATTGGAATTCCACATATTAGCCTACCTGCAAAGATATGTGGAGATTGTACAGTTGGCAAGCAACATAGAGAATCCTATAAACATGTAGTTCCTGAAAGGTCTTCAACGGTGTTGAATGTGATCTTTTCATATGTTTGTCGACCGTTTGAACAAGCTTCTCTGGGAGGTAACAAATATTTTGATACTTTTATTGATGGCTTCAGTAGAATGATATGGATATACATGCTGAAGGTGAAGAGTGATGTGCTAGGTATATTCATTAAGTTTAAGAATTTAGTTGAAAAAACAAGTGGTAATTCAATTAAAAAATTTAGAACTGATGGTGGAGGGGAGTATTCATCTGTTGAATTTCAAAAAAACGTGATAATCATGGTATTATACATGAAATTAAGCTCCCTATACTTCTCAGCATAATAGAGTTGCTGAGAGGAGAAATAGGACCATTTTGAATATGGTTAGGTGTATGCTTAGGGAGAAGAATGTGCCCAAATTGTTGTGGGGAGAGGCTGCTAATACAACAGTATATCTACTTAAAAAATTCTACAAAGAAGTTGGATGGCAAAGTACCTGAGGCAGCCTGGTGTGGAGTGATACCAAGTGTGAAACGCCTCAAAATCTTTCGCAGCTTGTGCCACAAACATATTCCTGATCAAAAGAGGAAGAAGTTGGCCGGATGATAAAGGGATTCCAATGAATCTTGTTGGATATCATTCAGTAGGTACTTACAAGTTGTTTGATCCCGTGAATAGGAGTTTTGCATATAGCAAGGATGTGATGTTTGATGAAGTACATATCTGGGATTAGAGTGTACAAAATAAAACCAACATGAGACACGTCCATGTAGTGACTAGAGATGCTCTGGAATTGAATAGTGAGGATCAAGAACAGGTTCGATATTGGTTTTCTAATTTGTACGGTAAGAATCCAATTCCTAATCAAGTTAGGTTAGATATTTAGGCTAGAAGAGGATTATTATAAATACTCTTAACATGTAATCTCACGTTATTGTCTTCTTATTTCGCTCTCTGTTCTAACAATAATATTTCTCATCATTTTCATTTTTGTTTCTATTTGAGTCACTAGATCACAAATGTAATGCATTGTGTTAATTCTAGTTTCTCAAATGATCTTATTATTTTGACCAAATCATACTACCTCTGTCCCGCTATGATTGTCCCATTTTACCTTATCGTCGTGTCCTACTAAGATTGTCTCATACAAAATTTAGTAAAGTTTGTGTGGCTCTAAATCATTCTTACTTTTTTCTTACTTTATCAATTAAATATCAACCACATAAATCACTTTTTATTATTTTGCGTGTCATTCCCTCTTATCTCAATGTGCACATACATACGTATCTATGTATGCATGTGTATGCATTTATTTGTGCTTATAGAGACAGAGAGGGGAAGGAGGGAGTTGAGGGAGCACTTTTTGTTTCAAATAAAAAGGATATACATAACATATAAAATGTGAAAAGCACCTTCGCTAAATTGCACTTTTACTTGTATGTGAATTTCGCTGGCATGCAAAGCTAAAAAGGGTAACAAAGCAAAAAATGTTAAGATATGAGGTTTCAATCTAAAAGGTCAACCCGATAAGAGGGGCAGCCCAAAATCTTAATATATATTGTTTGAATTTTAAAGATATATCCGGTGTAGGACAACAACACCTTCTTCACGACCTGACACTTTGTGATCTATATCATGCCGTCATTCATTTTTCATCGGTTCGTCATCATTGTCATTTTTGTAATTGTGTTGTCATTTTCATTGGGGGGGACACACCATGATTATGGATCGATTTGACTCTAATACCATATTAAGACATGGGGTTTCATTCTAAAGGGTCAACATAATAGGAGAAGCAACTCAAGATCTTAATATAGTGTTTAATTTTTTTTCGAAATAACCAATGTGAGACAACAACAAAAAATGGAATTCAATTTGCATATATGAAGTTAAGTGCTCACACGCATAGACACATATATAAGGTGTGATTCAAATAAAAAATTGTGTAGTCATAAAAATTACGAAAACACAATCAATAATCTTTTGAAAGGAAACTGTCTATATTGAATTTTCGATATCACAAAATAAAAAAGCGTACATCTGACTCAAACTCAATACATACTTTAATTTCCTTTTCTACTCAAGATAACTAGAGGGTCCTCTCACTATATGATCATACACATAAAAGATCACTCTAAATTGAGCATATCGTTTAACTAACCATGCAATAGCTTTCAAGCTTAATTTGACCCTAAAAGCCTGAATATATTTTATAAAGAAAAAGATGAACATCACATGATTACACACACAAACCAAAAGCTAGAGTATTTGACTAACTGAAATGATATGACAACTGATATGAAATTAATGGTAAAGAACTGCGGATAACCAAACCCAAGTTGTCCATACAATCCATGGCGGTAGTTCAGGAAGGTGCAAATCAACAATGATACCACCATAGATGACATGAGCGTCACCATGCTATTTACTAACGTGCATATTACTCCGTATTATTTAGTTTTTGAGCTTTCCCTACAAGCTACTCATGTGCTTAAAAAATTGAAATAATTAAATATTTATGATTAAGTTAAAGACTGTTTACAAAAATGTGACTAGTGACTAGAGTAGTAATAGAATCGTAGTAACTTATGTTCAATTTTTAAACTTAAGTTACCATGACATTACATTGTAGTAACTAATAGTCATATTTGTGTAAATAAGTTCTATTTTACTAATATATTTGAAAAAAACCTAAAAATTACTCCCTCCATCCCCTTATAATTGTCCCATTTTTTCATTTTTAGATTTTTATCTATTATTGTCACATACGATATTTTGTAACATTTGTGTGGCTCTAATTCATTCTTACTTTATTCTCACTTTATCAACTCATTATCAACCACATAATTTCACTTTTCTTAAAAAAACATCACTCTCTTCCGTCCCAATATTAGGGGGAAGGAGGTAATACATTATACCTCGTTTCTTTTTAGTTACAACATTCATAATTTTACAATATTCATATGCTCTCTTGAACATCATTTTATTTATCAATTGTAAGAGAATTATTTTTATTTGTTTGGAAAATATTGTTGAATTCTTCTCATAGAATTCAATTTTCATATCAAATTATTGAATACTTCATATCAAATTTTCATAATCCAACTTTTAAATTTACTAATAGAGAATCAAATATAATAACGATCAAATTTGTACATTAGCAAATGTCAAATATAAAGTGACACGAAACCGGTGCGGGGCAAAAATGGTAATACTTCTGGAGAGATAAATGGACGGGGATTGTGAGCCACCCCTACTCCTAGGCATCTACGCTAGCTCCAAATAAAATCGTTCAAAGTAGAGATAAAATTGGGATAACACAAAAATGTCATATGACCTAAAATAACCAAAATTTTATTGATATTAAACATGTCTCTAAAAAGTCGTTGAACATTAATTTGATATTAATTTGGTGATTTACGAGTTTGGACTTTTGGGGGAACATGCGAAAGGTGGAAATATTTTATCATAAAGACGGGACGGTGATTAAATTTCATAGGACGACTCCATGAAAATTGAAGACTTTAATTTCCTTGTTGATGGGAGGGATTAAGGTACGTGGGCAATGCTTGCTAGTTGCTAGTAGTGATTGGTATGGATTATAATTTAGATTTCGGTTCGTGACCATGTTTTTCGGTTTATAAGTCAATTTTTTTACCAATCAAACATGCAACTTTTGATTTCGCGCGCGGGATTGTGTAAATGTGTAATAATAATAAAAAAGTAACGTTGAAGTTACTTTTCTGACTGTATTCGCTGAGGTTATCGTAGATGACCATTTTAGCCATTTTTTCATATTTTTTCTTTATTTTATTAATAAAATATATTTTAAATATTTTTTTCATGAATCAGCAAAATTAGTCAATACAGCCACTTCAGACCGAACTTCATAAATTTCAGCAGAATCAACTGATTCATCTCATTGATTTCGGTGTTACCAAACGGGCTCTTCATTTTCTACGATGTTACTACATGAACTAGAGTGGTGTTTTCAAGTACTAGATGGGTCACGTACTAAGGTTTAAAGCAGATTTATTCTCTTGGTTACAGAAAAAATCTAAAATATAATCTCACTTCCATTATTCCGTATTTTGACTTATTGAAGCTACACTACAAAAAAACATGTGATTTGTCACAGATTTTGTCACGGATCGTAGTTCAAAAAATCCGTGACAATGATTTTTGTCACGGACTTTGTCACGGACCAAATCCGTGACACCAGGGGCGTGACAAAGTTTTTGTCACGGACAGTAATCCGTGAGAGAGTTTGTCACGGATTTGTCACGGCCACCGTCCGTGACAAAACACTTCACCGGAACTCCATCGCCTTTTATTTGTCACGACCACATTCGTGAATAATTTTTTTTATTATTTAAAAAAAATTAATTATTTGTCACAGAAATATCCGTGACAAAGTTTTTGCAAATTTAAAAAAAAAGATTTCGAAATAGAGCGGGCGGGTATTTGAAACGAGCTGAAAAATTCAAATTTTTTATTTTGTCACGGACATATCTGTGACAAAAAATTTTGAATTTTTTTTTAAAAATTTCGAAACAGGTGGGCGGGGTACTTTAAATATTTCAAAAATATTCAAAATTTTGAACTTGTCACGGATCTAATCCGTGAAAAAACTTTTATTTATAAAAAAAAAATACGTTATTTTCAGCGTTTTGGGTATTTTAAATAAACTGAATTTATATTTAGTCACGGAACCATCTGTGACAAAAGTTTTATTTTTTAAAAAAATAAAATAAAAATCAGCGCATTTTGAAAGTTTATTTTAAAATTTCAAAAGTTTATTTAATAACCATTAAAATCATTAAAATTTAGGCGCATTTTAAAAAATTTAAACTTAATAAACATTGTTTATAATAAATAATTAAACAATCATCATTAATCTTAATAAATATTTGTTTATAATAAATAATTAAACAATCATCATTAATCACCATTAAACATTATTTATCATAATAAATAATAAACCAATCAAACCATGATTATATAACACAAATAATTAATATTCGTACAGTAACCATAAAAATTTAAAAATAATTAAAATGTCAATAAACTAGTTATTACAAACCATCAATGGTCATCATAATCATCATCATCATCATCATTAGGTTCCTCGCGATGATCGGGTTGCCTTCCGTGGCCACGTCTACCGCCACGATGGCTGCCTCGACTGCCACCACGGCTGCCAGCCCGGCTACTGCCACGGTATGCTTGAGCTCCGGAAGTCAATAATGGGTATCATCATAATATGCATATGGAAAATTGTTTGAGATATGGCTATAATTAGCAAAACCCTTACTGCCCATACTGCCCATATTGCCCATGAAGGGAATTTGTGGGGTAGTCTCGGGGTGCTGTATGTGCATGAATGGCCGGTAGGTGGCGTTGAACATACGCATTTGTCGGTCCATCTCTTCCAACCTTTCTCTCGTTCTTCTTGCCTCCTCATCCTGTATCCGAGCTTCTTCATCCCGCCTTCGAGCCTCTGCTTCACGATCCTCCAATTGTTTCTCGAGGCGGGTAACCCGATCATCATACGCCGAATGAGAAGATGAGCTAGCTCCTTTGGACTTCTCCAGGATCCGTAAACCTTCAGAACCCATAAGCGGCACCCGGCCCTTGTAAAGTCCGGTTGCCGCCAAGATGGCCTCATCATCTTGACTTTCATCAAGTTCAGCATCAGAATCACCTAGCTCATCAACTCTCTTCCCCAGCTCTTCCTCATATTTTTTCTACAAGTTTAAAAATTTATTATATAAGAGATCAAAAAATTTCAAAATTTATTGAATTATTGAAGTTTCATTATTTACTTCAATTTCCGAAAGGCGGGGAGACGGCGTTCCAACACCCTTCTTCATCCAACAATGTACCATGAGTTTCCATGGTGTGACCCTATTTTTCACGGGTCCAGATCCTTCCTACACGGATTTCAAAGTTAATCAAAAAATATATATACATAAGGGAATGTAATGGAAATAATTTTAATTAATTAGATTTTACCAGATCTTTTTTATGTTGAACTTGGGGTTTGCGGCCCCCGTGCCATTGAACTTCCTTGTCTTTTTCCGAGTTCCGGTTTGCCTTGGCTGTTTCGCTTCTCATCAAAAATGCGGGATCCGTGGCCCAATGGCGGCTAAGCATCTCCCACACATCATCGCCAAGGAATCTTGGCTTTCGACCGGTAGACCGGGCAGTCCTAAAGGTGGGTCTCAACCACTCCGAGATCCTAGAATTGTATTCTTTGAGAATAGCTTGGTCTAGGGCAAAATGCCACCGATGGGAAGCCTTCATTAAAAACATTGATATATCATTTGTTAAATTTAAGTTATTAAAATGTAACAAAAAAAATTTATTTTTACCTTGAACAACCGCCACCATAGTTCACGAGTGGCCGCCGGAACCTCACCATAAGTCGACCAAGACCCCGTGAAATGACCACAAACAATAGCCTTGATTCTATTTAAGACCTCGGGATCGCTTAAAAAAATTTGATAATTGATAAAAACAATTGTATTAATTCTTAGATGTAGAGATTATACTATTTTATATTAGACAGTGTTAGTTTTTTATTACCTATGGATTGATTGAAGTGTTACCTCAAGCGAACCGGGATTGTGGCGCTCTTCTTGAGTTGGGGGGGGGGGGGGGGGGGGGGGGGGCATATAGTGCACGAGATGGAGGAGGTGCATGGGAGGTTGATGCTACATCCCGATGCACGCTGCTATGAGCGTCTGATTTTTCGGAGGGAGGAGTTTGGACATGTCCATCATGAACATGTCCTTCATCGGCATTGATATCATCATTGATATCACGATCAGTGTTTGAGGCCCGTCGTGAATTCTGGCGACCACGATGAGCAGAGGTGGAACGGCGGCGTTCGTGCTTACTCATCTAAAATTATTGAGAAATAATATATAGAACATATTAAACTTGTGTTTAATATGAGGGGTCGAATGAGTTTTTAGTTTGATTTTTATGTTATGGAATTTAATTGTGTTAGGTATTATTTTATCAAACCTTATAAAATCAGTTTATGGTGTTTTGTGTGGTAAAATGGTTTAAACTTAAAAAATCAGTTTCCTATTTATTTATCAAACTTTGAAATATAGAACATATTAAACTTGAGTTTAATATGAGGGGTCGAATGAGTTTTTTGTATGATTTTTATGTTATGGAATTTAATTGTGTTAGGTATTATTTTATCAAACCTTATAAAATCAGTTTATGGTGTTTTTGTGTGGTATAATGATTTAAACTTAAAAAATCATTTTCCTATTTATTTATCAAACTTTGAAATATAGAACATATTAAACTTGAGTTTAATATGAGGGGTCGAATGAGTTTTTTGTATGATTTTTATGTTATGGAGTTAACTTGTGTTATGTATAATTTTATCAAACCTTATAAAGTCAATTAATCAAACTTTTTATATTAAATTAATAACATCAGTTTTTTCATATTAAATTATAAAACTTATAAAATCAGTTTTTTGCATTAATTTAGAAGAATACAGTTTATTACACCTTGTAAAACAATTTAGACAATTTGTTGCCGTATTTTGTGGGTAAAATCCATAATCGTGTACATGACATCTAAATTGTTACGAATGAGAAGGTCTTTCCAATATGGCAACTCCCAAAATATACTCCTCTTTGTCCACTTATGGGTATCACAATACCCATTTGGCTCCCCGTAGGGTTGCTGCACAGCCGTAGGAAAACGTCGAACCCGGATAAAAACTTGTTTACCTGTAAGTCTCGGAGGAGGGGGATCTCGTACCAATCTTCCGGCAATAAAAGACTTTTTGTCCTTTCGATATCGATGGTTCATAGGCAGGAACTTGCGGTGACAAGCAAAGTAACTTGGTTTCCCGCTAAGTTTGAGCCAATTGACATCTGATTTCTCCATACATATCGGACATCCCATAAGACCGTGTGTGCTCCATCCTGAAAGCATACCATAGGCAGAGAAGTCGCTAATGGTCCAAATGATGGCAGCTTTCATGATAAACATTTCATCTCTTGAAACATCATAAGTTGGTGTCCCAATGGCCCAAAGTTCTTTCATCTCCTCGATCAGGGGTTGGAGATATATGTCTATCCTTTTTTTAGGATCCGAGGGACCTGGACAAATTAAAGTTAAAAACATGAAATGACTTTTCATGCACATGTCGGGAGGAATATTATAAGGAGTTAGCATAACTGGCCAACATGAAAATTTCTTCCCAAACATTCCAAAAGCAGCAAATCCGTCTGAACACAATCCCAGTCGCACATTCCGTGGCTCCATTGCAAACTGAGGATGACAACGGTCAAAGTGTCTCCAAGCTTCACAATCGGAAGGGTGAGACATCAAACTCTCTTTGGTTTCGTGCTCAACATGCCACGTCATGTGTTTCACAGTAGCATTTGAAGCATACATCCTTGATAGGCACTAGTTGTTAGTGCCTAAGTGTACATTTTTATTATCATTTGTAATTTTTATTTACTAGTATTATGCAAGTTTGTAGTTGTTAGTTTGCATTTGATTGTGATCGTATTTTTAGCATTTTATTGTTTGTTGTAAGTTGTAGTTAGTTGAGCTATAAGTTTAGGATAGGTTTGGATGCAAGAAGGATGAAAAAACCTGAGTTTTATGCAAAACCCGGTCGGGTATAGACTTTGCCCGGCCGGGTATGAAGTGACAAAGGAAACTGCTGCAAAACTAGCAAATACCCGGTCGGGTATTCCATATACCCGGTCGGGTATGAAGTGATTTCGGATCAAAGAACGTGCAGAAGACACAAAAACATGAGAAAATATTTGATTTGGTAAATACCCGGTCGGGTATGTCAAAATACCCGGTCGGGTATCCGGCTATAGTTCTTGAAAACACCTATAAATAACCACATTTTCCTTCACTTTTAATCATACCTTCTTCCATACTCTTAAGCTCAGTTTAGAATAGCATTTCTTTATATTTTTCTAGCTATGTTTAGTCTCCAAATGAGGAGCCAAACTTCCATTCTTGGTGTTGCTCTTGAAGCTTGTTGATTATTAAAGTTGTGAGTTATATTCTTAACTTCTTTCCTTGAATATTAATTAATAGTTCTTTCCTTAATACCATCTCTATATTAATTTTGGGGAGTGTTGCTAAGATGACAATTAGTTAACATCTCGACATTAGTTAGAATGATATTTTCTTCCTCTATATTAATATTGGGGAGTGTTGCTAAGATGACAATTAGTTAACATCTTGATATTAATTATAGTAGGATTCATCTTCTTTAATAATATTCTTCCTTGAATATTAATTGATCCCTACTCATATTTCATATTAATATTTTGAACATTACTTAAAGGATCAACTAGTTTTGTTTCATATATTAATTATTACTAGAAACGATCAACAAACCGATGGTTAATCGTTGATAGTTTCACAAGTAAGTAACTTCGGTTTATTAATGCACGGTCGTGGTTAATAAACTTAAGAGGGATTAATTTTGTGGGTTAAACCGAAACCGTTGTGTTGAGGTTATCAATCTCAATTGATTTCATCAAGGAGTTAGAAAGATTAAATGCTACTATTAAATCGGTATAAGGCGTTGTTCTATATTTGATTAATAGTAAGGGTTATTAATGAACGGTTGTTGTTAATAACTACCCTCGATGAAGTGGATATACTCCCCGATTGAGTATTCGAGAGGGAATAAGTTATAGATATAACAATGATCGACTAAAATATATTAACAAGTGGAAAGTAGCAATGACAAGTCCTTTTTATCTTTGAATTAAACACATATAGGTTGTTCATCTTAGTTCTTAATTAAATTAAATCACTCAATCCAAATTCCCCCCCCCCCCCCCCCCCCTTTTAATTACTAAGTATCATAAAAAGAGAATTATTCCTTTCCGTGTGGATACGAATTCTCCTACGCTATACTACGTATAAGTGTTTAGTATTGAAAATTATTTTGAGTGCACCTCACGACAAGTGCACGTCAAATTTGGCGCCGTTGCCGGGGAAAGGCAATTATTTTTCTTTTTATTTCATTTCAAGAAAAATAAAAAAAATATATATATAAAAGATTTCTATTTTGCTGAGCTTTGTTTGAGTATATGGTTAAACACCGATCTATAAACCAAATCACCTACCAAACAAAGCCCGAAACAGAACAAGCCTTCGAGAGGTTCAGGAATTTATTTCCGAATACTTCTTCGGATGAATCATCAAGTGCTAGTTCTCATTCTAGCGACACCGAAGAGCCAATCAATATGGCTCTTGAAACAAGAACGTTGAGGGAGCTCACGTCCCCGAATCTAAATCAACAACTCTTATGTATCACTTTTCCAACTCTTGATACGGGGGTCACATTCGAGCTAAAATCTGGGCTCATTCATCTACTTCCCTCTTTCCATGGCCTACGAGGGGAAGATCCAAATAAACACTTGTCAGAGTTCCATATTGTGTACACAAGCATGTGCCCCAATGGCGTGTCCGAGGAGCAAATCAAGCTGAGAGCCTTCCCATTCTCCCTCAAAGACACCGCCAAAGATTGGCTATTCTATCTTCCATCGGGGAGCATCAATAAATGGGCTCAAATGAAAAAGAGCTTCCTTGACAGGTACTATCCCGCATCTATCTCTTCAAGTCTCAAGAAGCAAATCAGCAACATTGAGCAAGCGGATAATGAGACCTTGTATGAATATTGGGAGTACTTTAAAAAATTATGTGCTAGTTGCCCATATCATGGGTATTCGGAATAAGATTTCATCCTCTACTTCTATGATGGACTTGTTGATCAAGATAGACGCATGGTGAATGCGGCATGCGGAAGGGGTATTGTTAACAAAACCCCTTCTCAAGCAAGAGATCTCATTTCGGAGTTGGCAGAAAACTCGAGACATTACAACAGAAGGTCATCATCGAAACGAGTCATGGCAGCGGAATCCAACAACTCGTTGGAGAGTCAAGTATCCGGCTTGACTTCTTTGGTTAAAGATTTCCTTTTAAATCCAAAAACCCAAGAAGTCAAGGTCTGCGGCATCTGTTCAACGCAAGGGCATCCCACAGATTCTTGCCCAACGCTACAAGAAGAGAACTCCGAGCAAGGCAATGCTTTGGGGTTCCAAGGTCAAAGGAGGTACGATCCTCAAGGAAATACTTACAACCCGGGATGGAGAGATCATCCGAATTTAAGGTACGGAAATTCTCAAACAAATCCTCCTCCTCAACAATATAAACCACAAGGCCAAACATCGAACTCGAGTATTGTTGGGAATATTTTATGGTGTTCAATCTAGTTAGTTATCTTTGTATTTGTGTAGTTATTAATTAAGCGTGTAACACGGGCCACAAATGTATATCAGCCCGTGGGCTTCCTTGTAACCCGTAAGTTAGCCAACTTCTCCTATAAAAGGAGGCTAACTTACGGGAACCTAACGATTGCGAGAGGCTTAGACGCAGAGGCGAGATAGAGAGATATTAGGGTTGCCGCTGCTCTCCTTCTCCAGGGAGAGTAGCGGCAGATTCATACGGTATATCAGATTCACGTTCAATGTTGTCGATTTCTTTCTATCTGCTTCTTTATCACTGCTAGGTTGTATGATTGTTAGTATTTTAGGATTAACATTTGGTATCAGAGCCGAGGCGTGAAACAGGTTGGATCTGTCTGCGATTTTTGGATTTAACGAAGAACTGCTCTGTTTTTTCTTCAGTTTTTCTATATGTAGAGATTTGCTCCTGTAATCTCGTTTGTGAACGAAATTTTGTAAAAATCATACTGTTGGATTCGCCTTTCAAAACCGATCCAGCAGCATACCTCTTTTTTCGTTTTCTGCAATTTTTGTTTTTCGAAGATCTCTACATTGAGATCTCGAAATCCTCTTTTTCCACTGCTGCAGAAACGTTTTTGGCTTGAAACTGGTACAGGAGAATCTCGACTTTCAGGGCTATTCAGAACAGGTTTCAGATTTTCAAAAATCAATGTTTTCGTTTTGCAGGATCTCGACATTTAGGGACTCGATTTCTTCTTCTCGACATTTGAGATCTCGAGATTTGCATCTCGACATCTTGATCTCGAGATTTGCATCTCGACATCTTGATCTCGAGATTTGATTCTCGACATCTTGATCTCGAGATTTGAATCTCGAAATCTTGATCTCGAGATTTGCATCTCGACATCTTGATCTCGAGATTTGAATCTCGAAATCAAGATCTCGAGATTTGAATCTCGAAATCAAGATCTCGAGATTTGAATCTCGAAATCAAGATCTCGAGATTTGAATCTCGAAATCAAGATCTCGAGATTTGAATCTCGAAATCAAGATCTCGAGATTTGAATCTCGAAATCAAGATCTCGAGATTTGAATCTCGAAATCAAGATCTCGAGATTTGAATCTCGAAATCAAGATCTCGAGATTTGAATCTCGAAATCAAGATCTCGAGATTTGTGATCTCGAGATTTGGAATTTCGAGTTTAGGAATTTCGAGTTTTGGGATTTCGACATTTGGGATCTCGATGTTTTGGATCTCGACATTCTGAAGATTTCGAGATTTTCAAAATTTCTCGATGTTTTGAATCTTTCAAAGTTTGCAGTTTCTTGGAACTCATAATTCGAATCTTGACATCCTTTGCAGTTCATCGAAACTTTACATTATAAGGATCTCTAAATGATTCCCTGCTTATATATGTTTCATGAGTTTTCGATGTTCTGATGTTTTTCAAACAACAAGTTTTCGAGATTATGAGGTTTTCGAAACTCCAAAGTTTTCGATGTTCAAACATTTTGAAATTCTGCAGATTTCGATATTCTGAGGTTTGTTTTGCAGGTGGATTTGGCCATTATTCTTCGAGGCAATCTCTAGAATTTTGTTTAAAATCCACCTTCTCTCGACATTCAACATCGAGCACCTCATCTTCGAAGAAATTCCTCAAAAACTCAAAATTAGAGATTTTCTGCGACACCGCACTGTTTTGGCCATAACTTTTGACTCGGTGATCCGATTTGAGCAAACTTTTTTTTGTTGGAAAGCTAACGAGACGATCTACATTAATTCTGGGGTTGTGCCCCAGAACCCATTCTCACGCGCCCTCACTCGCAGTCTTTGAGGGTCAAAAAGTTAGTTTTCCGACAAACATTGTAAATCACCGATGTCCAGGTCAAAACTTAGGCAAATCTGTTCAAATTCTTTTATTGTCAACCCTGAGGTCAAAGCTTTTCTAAACTTCAATGTAAAGGTCTGAAAATCGTAGATAATTCAATCAACCTCGCGTCAACGGTCATCTTACAACAATCAACAATCAACCGCTGAAGCCTCCCCTGACTCATCAACATTATGTGTTCATCAATATGCTGAAATTCTACATGGTGAGCTCAGGGAAACCGTAATGTGTGGTACATGTTTAGATTGCTCCACACACATGGCGGGTATGACAAGCTGTGAGCAATCAATCCTTGCACATTCTGAGGGGGAGTTTCAGTTTTCTCCTCCTGGCGCCTTACACCGACAAAGCAAGGAATCTCTCAACGGATGCAACATTCTATTCTAGGGGGAGTGATCAATGTTATCCTTCCCGGTGCCTAACAATGACAAAGCATACCGAGTGCTCCAGTTGAGGGGGAGTACAGAGAGAAAATGAGAAAGTAATGAGAGAACATGTCCCTATGGCTTAGTAAACCCAACTAAGCCTACCCAAGGGACAAAGCCGAGCGTAAGTGCGTAAGTGAGCGAGTGAGTGAGTGAACATTATGAGCATTAGGAAGCAGAAGGCTCAAGTGAGAAGAAAAACAATTATCAATGATGAGTCAGTCTGCTACCTCAATTGCCTGCTATGAATTGAACATTTGCTCCTAGCCACTAAAATACTCTGGACTATCCCCATAGGTTCAGGACTGAATTTATTCAGATCTCGGGTAGAAGTCGCTGCATTTTGTCCAAACGGCGCATGCACAACCCTACCCTAGACCACTCACCTGTCTCCCAACAGACAGGTGTTTAATCATAGTTCACGGGGAACCGCATCTCTCATTACTGTCTCCTTACGAGGCAAGTAATACTGACTACAGTGGCCTCAGCCCCATGCCACTGAACTTTCATTGATCACGTCGTGTCTAGTTACTCATTCCCAAATGTTTTGAAATTTTCTAGGACACAGACACATTTTAGAGTCAGTTGCTAGTCTTCAAGACTTGCGAGAACTTCCATAGGGCTCATCTATTACAGATGTAGACCAATGATTGGAAGGAAGTCCTGCTGTTGCAACATAAGAATCACCAACATTTTCAGGCCATTGCTTTAGAGTTTATCTCTATAGTGATGATAACGGGCGTCTTCACGACCCCGGGGGGCTACGTTATCTTTTTTAGATTCTGCTTGTTTTTCATGTTTTTATTTCCGCAGAATAAAAGAATAAAAGCATGACGTCCCGATTCATCGGATCGTCATGAGGGGGAGAGTGGTCCACATGCTGTTAACACTGAACAAATCATTCTGGGACACTTCACTCCTCCATCACAAAAATCAACACCCTCTCTACTATCTCCGCAACTCAAATCAAATGGGAAGCTACACTCACAAATCAACCATCATTATGTTCCGCTGTTCCACCGACAAGTTCTCCTCAAATGCATTCATTCCAAATAGTCAAAAAGACTACATTGTGGAGGGGACAGAGGTCAAATACTCCTGTCCTGAAGATGAATTCCATGGGCGTCTCCTATTCTCCAAAGAACATTCATTCTAGAGGCGTCACCGGACTTCATCCAAGCTGATCAAGAGCAACTTCTGGAAGGCAAGGATTACATGCAAGATACAGAAGGTCCCTCAACCCCCGGCATCAAAGATCAAATTGTCAAGAAGACATCAAAGGGGAGATTGCAAGGATTTCTTCAGATAGCCTTCCTCAGAAGTCAAGTTCAAAGACAAAGGAAGCTCAATAACAACAAAGACAAAGATATCTGCTCTGCAATGCTGATTCAACACGATTGATCACCAAGGGGGAGATTGTTGGGAATATTTTATGGTGTTCAATCTAGTTAGTTATCTTTGTATTTGTGTAGTTATTAATTAATCGTGTAACACGGGCCTCAAATGTATATCAGCCCGTGGGCTTCCTTGTAACCCGTAAGTTAGCCAACTTCTCCTATAAAAGGAGGCTAACTTACGGGAACCTAACGATTGCGAGAGGCTTAGACGCAGAGGCGAGATAGAGAGATATTAGGGTTGCCGCTGCTCTCCTTCTCCAGGGAGAGTAGCGGCAGATTCATACGGTATATCAGATTCACGTTCAATGTTGTCGATTTCTTTCTATCTGCTTCTTTATCACTGCTAGGTTGTATGATTGTTAGTATTTTGGGATTAACAAGTATGTCCACCGAAGACATGATTCGAGCACTGGCCGTTAATATGGGAACAATGCAGCAAAGCATGGGGCAATTCCAACAAACCATGATGCAATTCCAACATGAAACCAAGTCGAGCATTCAAAATTTGGAAACTCAAGTTAGCCAAATTTCAAGTGTCGTAAGTCGACTTGAAGCAAAAGATTCGGATAGGCTTCCTTCCCAACCTGAGCAAAACCCAAGACAACATGTCAATGCAATCATGTTGAGGAACGGTAAAGAATTGCAACCACGAAAAGTTGAGGAGGAGAAGCAAGAGGTGGATATTGAAGAAGGCTTTCAACAGGAAGAGGAGAAGCCAACAAAAACTAAATTCCCTCCACTGTCATCATATGAACCACTCCCTCCATTCCCTGAGGCATTGAAAGACACGAGGAAGCTGAAGAATGATCGGGACATCAACGAAACCTTCGTCAATTCTGAGGTAAACATCCCACTCTTCAAACTGATCAACAGTGTTCCCCGTTATGCAAAGTTCTTAAAGGAACTATGCACAATGAAAAAGAAAAATAAACTGGAAGGGAAACAAAAGGTTGAAGTTAGTGAACGTGTCTCGGCCATTTTTAAAAAGAAACTCCCTGAGAAATGTAGCGATCCAAGCATGTTCACTATTCCTTGCAAAATAGGGGATACTTTATTTTCTAAGGCCTTGTTGGATTTAGGAGCATCAATAAATGTCATTCCTTATTCCTTATATAAATCCTTACAACTCGGCCCACTACATCAAACTGGTGTAGTGATTCAACTAGCGGATCGGTCTAATACTTACCCGAAGGGTGTAGTAGAAGATGTGCTAGTAGAAGTAGAAAATTTGATTTTCCCTGTTGATTTTTATGTTCTGGAAATGGGAGATGATAACCAAACTACACTCATTCTTTTGGGAAGATCCTTCTTAAAAACCACTAAAACAAAAATTGATGTGTCTAGTGGTTCATTACCAATAGAATTTGATGATCAAAAAGTAGAATTCAACATCTTTGATTCTACCGAAAAACAAATTAAAGATCAATCTCTTTGTTCTTTAAATGTTTTTGAACCACCGCCAACACTAAATATTTTTGTTGGAGAGGAAACAAAAAAAATCTCAATTTTTAATGAAATAAAAATTGGGCCAAAAAAATCTATTTTGAAAGGAGAAGAATTTGAAGAGTCGCCTCAGTGCGAGTTAAAACCACCGACACTTGAGGTGGTGACGAAGAAGAAAATTCAGCCTTACTGGAAAAGGTCGAAGAAGAAAGCTGAAACATGACCAAACATGGCCATTGAAAATGAAACAAGGGATGCTCATGATCCCACTTAAAACAGAAAATAAAATAAAAATAACGTCGTGCTGCGACATTAAATCAAGCACTTCTTGGGAGGCAACCCAAATTTTTATTTTAACTATTCCCATTTTCAGTTGTGTGTGTTATGTTTTTTATTTGTTTTTTTTCAAAAAAAAAATCTGGGAGGAAAACCCGCCCGGGTTTATCCCACACCCGGTCGGGTAAATGCACAAAAATTGGAATACCCGGGCAACACAGCCACCGGGCAAAAAACTGAAAAAATCAATAAAATAGCCTAATACCCGACCGGGTATTACAAAAACTCGACCGGGTATTTGGCTAAAAAACATTCTGCCTGCGGAAATTACAAAACCCATTCGGGTATTTACAAAACCCGGCCGGGTATTAGTGCGGAAATTGATAAAACCGGGTTTTCAACCCCAAAATCGACCTTCTTCTTCCCCCAAACATTGAGAGCTCAAACAAAAACCTCCATTGTTGCTCTTTCAAGCTTCGAATCCGTCCCTTTCCTTCCATAAAAAACCAAATTAACACCACATTCTTCATCCTCACATCACCCTCTCCATTTCTACACCCAACACACCCACCAAAAATCCCCAAATCACACAACCCGAAAAAAACCCTACCCTTTCTTCAAGTTCCGATTTTGAGCTCGAAAAATCCCAAGAAAAATCCCATTTCTTCATCCCCACATCACCCTCTACACCTCCACATCCTCAAAAACACCCAAAACCAAAAAAAAAGTCAGAATTTTTCACTCCCCCAAGCCCCAAGTCCGAAATTTCAACCCCCAAGTCCAAAAAAAAGTTAACCATGGGATCAAAAAGGACTAGAGCATCTTCCTCCAACTCAAGTGCTCCAATTCCACAAGTTCCGGGGTATGAGAGCATCGAATTCACCTCTAGGGCTCATCACAAGAAATTCCTCACCCAACTCAACCGAGAGGTACATTCAACCCGATTTCTTTGTCATGAAACATTGCGAGCATTGATGTTGTATGATATGATGCTAGAATTGTGCAACAACATAGGACTTACTACATTGTTCAATATGTCCTATAATATCTACAAAAGAATTATGTATGAGTTCCTAGCATCGGTTGAATTTACTGAAAACATAGAGGACACCTATGAGAGAAAACTCACGTTTCGTTATAACAACATACCAAGAACTTTAACGAAACGTGAATTTGCCGAGCTATTTGGTTTACCGGTTTTAGGTGTGGAGCTAGAGGGAGGTAAAACAATTTAGACAATGCAGACCTTTTTCGTGGTTTTTTTCGTCTATGAGAAACAGGCTTGTATCTCTCTCCACCACAGAACTTGCAGCTCTCAAGTGCCACATCATCCTTCCAGAACAACATACATCCTTCCGAGCACGCATCAATTTCTATACAAGGAAGCCCCAACTCAGACATTAATTGTTTCATTTTGTAATATGAATCGGGAAGATTATGGTCACGCGGTAACATTCCTCTAAATGACTGCAATAACCTAGACATGCAAGATTCAGGGAGACTGTATTCATATTTAATGTTCATCAACTTTGTAACGGCGGATAGCTGAGAGGCTGATCGGCAACTTTTAAAACATCTTGAAATCTTTCAGCTAAGTCTTCAATATGAGGAACATGAGAATTCAGATACTCATCCGCATCAGGCTGATAAAAGGTCAGATCTTCATCCGCATCTGGTTGATACGAGGTCGAAGCTTCGGGAAGATCGTTAAATGATTGTGGGGGGTTAAACTGAATCGTTGAAGCACCGTATACATCATATGTCATTCTTTGATCCCACATCATTTGATCATAGTCTCCCCCATCCACTCATCTCAGTAGGGACGTTACGAGATGAACCTAGTGTTTGTGGTAAAAGTGATGGATCGAAAGGTTCATCATGAGAAGTCCAATTATAATAATTGGCAACGAAACCTTTTTCATACAAATCCCACACAACTTGGTCGACATCTTTAAATTGAAGATTTTTACACTTTTTACATGGACATCTGATTTTATCGTCATCCATATAATTCTTCTATTCCTGTGCAAATTTAATAAAATCTACAACACCATTAAAAAATTCACTGCGTATTCCATAGTTATCGCGATGTTTTTGGTACATCCAACTTTTGTTTTGTCTATACACAATGCCTGTATATATATTATAATCAAAATATTATATAAGTACATTAAGTAACGTTCAATTAATATTATTAATTAACTAAAAGCAGTACATGTGTGGCATTAATAATTTGAATTAACTAACTTTTCAATCATGACTAATTTATATTTAGAAACATTAATGTGTTAAATTTCACTAAAATTAATATGTTAATGGCCGGAATTAATAATTTACTAATATAATGTTCACTAAAATTAATACAACCTAAGCTAGCTCGGTTGAACTTAGTGAACTTAGAATATATTAAAAATGTTAATATATTGGCCGGAATTTAAATAATTTACTACTATAATATTTTAAACATATATTTCAGTAAGTTCACTAAACTAACTAATATTAAAAATTTAAGGTGGCCGGAATTAAAAATTTACTAATATAAAGTTCACTAAAATTAACTAACATTCACTAATTTAATCGTTTTAATTATTAGCTAATTCACAATATTAGAATTTGTGCACCAAACACACTAAATTATTACGTTAATGGAATTTATTCACAATACTAAAATTATGAAAATCTAATAGTACACATTAAATAATTAACTAACATATAATACTAATTAAAGTTATTACGTTAATGGCATTTATTCACAATACTAAAGTTAACTAATATTGTTAAATATCATTAATTCACAATAATATATAATTCACACTTAACTAATAAAGTTTGAATCCTAACTTAAATCACTACAAATCCTAAATTATGCATTAACAATAATTATTGCTAATAAACAAATTAAACCTAATCATCATTGGTTATAAACCCATTTCAATTAACTAATATTTAAATATAACTAATATTATCAACTCAAATTCTAAACCCATTTCACTAAAGTTCAATGTTTTAACTTAGTTAATTAATATACATTTAACTAATATTATTGTTAAATATTACCTCATTAATTCACAGTAATAATTCACACTAAACTAATTAATAAAGTTTCAATCCTATATCATGCATTAACAATAATTGCTAATAAACAATAATTGGTGATAATAACCTAAGCTAGCTAACTTAAATCACTACAAGTCACTAGTTAATCTATAATAAGCTAGCTAATACTTTAATCACTACAAATCCTAAATTATATGCATTAATAACAATAATTGCTAATAAACAAACCGGCCTAATCAATAGTGATATAAACTCATTTCAATTAACTAATTAATATTTATATCTAAATTTAACTAAATTACGTTAATAGTTTAATAATATATTGTTAATAATATGAAAATTAACATGACCTCACTAAATTACGTTAATAGTTTAAATAAATGAACAACTAACCTCACTAAGCTACTAATTTATTACATAATTAAAAGAAATTAGTTAAAATGACATACCTTATCTGCATAAACAAGAAAAATGATGAACTGACAGATTACATCATTCAATCTTTAAATCGATACTACATCACTCGAATCTACGAATTTTTGAACCGATGTGTTGTTCTTGCAATTGTAATGGACGATGGGGTTGTGATATATAAAAAATTTGTCACGGATTTGTCACGGATTTATCCGTGACAACCCCTTTTTCGTACTCTATTATTAAAGGTTGTCGGTCGAAAATCAATAATTGATGTTTGTCACGGATTTTGTCACGGATCCATCCGTGACATTTTTTTTTAAATTGTCACGGATTTGTCACGGATCTGTCAGTGACAAATGCCCGAGAGCAAAAAATGTTTTCATCGGAGTAAAAAACCGGTCGTCGGAGTAAATTTGTCACGGACCAAATTCGTGACAATTCTTTATCACGGTTTTTGTCACGGACCTATCCGTGACAACACATTTTCGTGACAAATCCCATTATTCTGTGACAAAGTCCGTGACAACTTTGTCACGACCGTAATCCGTGACAAAACGCGAATTTTTTTGTAGTGAAGAGAAGTTTAGAAGCTAATTTATTCGTCCATAATTTTGGTCTCTCTGTTTTAAATTTGGTCTCATCTTACCTTATTTAAATGCGAACTTTATATGATCATACTCTAAGTGGTTTGACATGGATGATTTATATTTCACATGATTGTTAAAGTTTTTATCCAATTTTTCTTCTCTAACACGAGTTATGTTTAAAATATTTAATGTTTAATAATGTTGTATTATTATATTGTTATTATTTTTTTAATCACTTAAAAAGTGATAACATATGACATGAAATTGATATGATTCAACTTATGAAAACTATATCTAGCAGTTCTAAGAGAATCTCCGATGTTACGATTTGTACAATACGCATGTGGTATGAGTGAAATAAACACAAAAGATTAAAATTATTACATTTCTCTCTTCTTCTTTGCACGATCTTATGTGATTTTGGTAAGTTTCTCAATAATGTTAATCACATTGTTTAACAATGTAGACATTGTGTTTGACATTGTGAAAAAAAAACTGACAAAAAATGTATAAGATCATTCAAATAAGGAAATTGATTTCTTTTTATTTTTTTAATTGGATATCTCTCATGCAACGTAAGGACCGTTCACGTTTTTGCATTGGAGATGCTCTAATCTAATCAATTCAAGATCTTTTTTTATCTATGAGTCAATTTTGCTTCTTTTTTATTTTTATCTTTCTTTTTTTCTTTTCATTTTCACATTCTTTTTTCTTTATATTTTCCTCATTCTATCTCCTTTCCACCATAGGTGTTTCTACAGCCCAGATAGTGTAGTATATTAAGATGGGTCGATACAAATAATTTTTTGAAAAAAATTCTACATGCAAATTTTATCTAAGTAATCTAATTAAAATTGAAATTTGGGGAGAATCGGAGGCTAAGTTGGCACCCCATTTATACAAGCTTCTTTTGTTCTTTTTCTTTGACGCAAACAAAAACAACTCTTTATTTAAATAAGATCGTGACTATTAGATAGTCTTACTAAAATATGATACTTATTTCCAAAACGTACAAACACGTTTGGATATGAAACCTAATTATTTTGAGATCATTCTGTATGACTATCTGATAGAATAATTCGAGATTAAAATTTGAAACCAATAAGCCGACACTAATAGGCATGAAGTCATCCCCGTAAGCATATCAAAATCTTCTCATTGCTTAAAGAAAAAACTATTTGTACACTTTTTCTGTAGACACAAGTACACACATTTGTGAATATGCTATTTTTGTATGTGAATATAGCATAATGTTCACAAACATGTTTTGTTTGTGAAGGGCAGACTAAAAGTAGCCCATTCACAAACTGTGTATACTAGTGTGTATAAAAAATGTACTCCCGTTGTCCCATTGGACATTGTCAACTTTCTCTTTTTGGTTGTTCCAAAAAATTTTGTAATTTCCTATTAAAGCAACTAATTTGTGGTTCTGCACATTTCTCTCTCATCTGCACAATTATCTCAACCACACAGTTTTTACTATTCTTATTTCTCATCTAATTTGTACTTGGCAAAATCCACCGGGACGGAGGTAGTATACAACCAGCACGATTGTTGCTTAAAGCCCCCAAGATGAGAAAATTTCTTTTTGAATTTAGTTTTGTTTGTTTGCTAACACTTAAAATAAGCACTTTTTATCTTTTAACTTAAAATAAGTTGGAAAAAGTGTTTGCTATTACGTCTATGTTTGGCAAGCATAAGTCTCTACCTTCTAGTAGGGGTGGACTCGGGTCCGGGCCGGGTCCGGGTTGGACCTAGGCCCGGCCGGGCCGGGTCCGGGTCGGACCTAGGCCCGGCCGGGCCGGCGGTTCAAGAATGGTGGACCCGGGACCGGCCCGGGTAGCCACCAGGTCCGGTCCGGGTCCGGGCCGGACCTCCGGTTTGGATTTTTTTTTTTTTTTTTGCTTTCCTAACCCCCCCCCCCCTCACCCCCCACCCTCCCAAACCCCCCCAAACCCATCCTACCCATCAAGCCCAACCCGGGTGGAACCCCAAAAATGAAAAAAAAAATAAAAAAAAAATCAATTTGGCCCGGGCCGGTTCACCAAAATTGAGACCCGAGCCCGAACCCGCCCTACCCCTCAGGCCTAGGCCCGACCCGGACCCGGACCCGAGAACCGGGCCGGTCCCGGTCCCGCACAGTAGCGGGCCGGGCCGGTCCACGGGCCGGGTGGCCCGACCCGAGTCCAAGCCTACCTTCTACCTTTTGTACTGTTCAAAAAGTCTATAAAAGCTTCTAGTTATATGTTTGGCATGATAATTTTTATGAGCTTTTCAAAAATTAAAAGATCTTTTTTGATATGCTACAGGGAGTAGCATCTGAAAAAAGCCCGTGAATTTTAGTATTAATTTGTCCTAACAGCTTGTATACCAAACCGAACTAAATCATCCAGTCAGCTTTTTACCAAACAGCTACCACCTTTTCTCTTTAAGATGTTTTCAGTCACTAAGGATATGTTTGGCACGACTAGCTGAAAAGATACTTTTGTGAGCTTTTAAGTAACCGTTAGCTTTCAGTGACTGAAAATATCTTAAAAAGAAAAGGTAGTAGCTGTTTGGTAAAAAGTCGACTATTTGATATAGTTCTATTTGGTATACAAGCTGTTAGGACATATTAATACTAAAAGTCACGGTTTTTTCTCAGATGCTACTCCCCGTAGCATCTCAAAAAAGATATTTTATTTTTTGAAAATCTCTTAAATTTTTTCATGCCAAACATACAACTAAAAGCTTTTAGAGACTTTTTAAACAGTACAAAAGCTACAAGACAGAGACTTATGTCTGCCAAACATGCACTAAAAGCTAACAGTTATTAAAAAACTCACAAAAGTATCTTTTCAGCAAGTTGGGCCAAACATACCCTACATACTTCTACTTAAAAAAAACACTTTAAAGCTAAAAGCTGGTAGATAGGTGTTTTAAACTGATTTTCACTTTTTCTATTACACAAAAAGCACTTATTTTATCCAACATTACCCACTTTTACTTTTTCAAATGCTCTTTTTTCTCAAACATTACCAACTTTTACTATTAAATTATTAATCTGTTTCTCCAAAATCACTTTAAAAAAACACTAACAAAATATCCATTCGTCTAATGCCTTGAAGCCCACCCCAAATAACATGGGACATAGCCACATTATGGATGGACTCGGGCCGGGTGACCCATCCCGGAACCGGCCCGGGACCAGTAATGTTCCGGCCCGGCCCGACCCGGTGGCCCGATTAGTGACTGGTCCGGGTAGGCTCGGCCCGTGGGTTTTCCGGTCCGGGCTCGGGTCACCCAAAACAAGGCCCGACCCGGCTGGGCCCGGGCCCGGTTCGGGCCAAAAACTATTTTTTTTTTTCAATTTTTTTTAAATTTTCGGGTTGGACTGGGTATTTTGGGCCATTTGGGGTGGTTTGGGGTCTTGGGGGTGGGAGGGGGGTTAATTAGGAAGAGGAAAACAAAAAAATATATATATAATGGGCCCGGACCGGACCCGGACCAGACCCGGTGGTTACCCGGGCCGGTCCCGGGTCCACCATTTCTGACCCGCCGGCCCGCCCGGGCCTAGGCCCGACCCGGACCCAGCCCGGACCCGAGTCCATCCATAAGCCACATATCTACTGAACTCTTTCCAATATATCCCTCAAAAGAAGTCATTTTCAGGTTGAATTATTTCAGAATATATAATGACCACTAACAAAATAAAGAACAATTACTGGGATTACATTATAGTTGAAACAAAAAAGTCAGCACAGAGCAGCAAACCTATTAACAATGTTTCTAATGCCGCGTGAACTTAGGATCATTACATAAGCCATTACGACACTTTAATGGTATGATTTGGTGTGAGTTATATGTCAAAGGTGTATTATAGCAGCTAACTGCCCAGCAGCTATAAACCACCAGCATTCAAATGTTACTCAGTCAAAAAGTCCCTCATCAAGCCAAATATCAACCAAAAAGTCAACCATCTCCTGTAAAATGCAGGAAAAAAGGTTACGAGTCGTGGACAAAAACATGGCCAGAAACCAAAAAGGGGCTTTTCATATTATAGCAAGTGTTGCCAATATATAGTTAAATTCAACATCACCATAGTGCTATGTTTCATAGCACTATACAGTAAAATTGAACATCAACATAAAGATTTTAATGAGTGTGAAAATATCATCATAGTCACTATATTATAAAAGTAATAGTAATACTCTTGTCCATGTTTTTATTTTAATTATATCTCTCTCATTATTTCATGTTTTCATCGTTCATCTATAAAAGATTACTAGCAATGAAAATACAACGGAGAGGAATAAATAGGAAAAACTGTCAAACAAACCCTAGTAGGAATATATCGAAAATGTCAATGAAACCCTTGTACCGAAGAATCACCCCCATCGAACCCACGAACAATTTAAAAAGTGCTCAAATCCTCTTTTTAGGCTCAAAAGAATCACCCAATCAAATGTTTACATGCATCCATGGCAATTGCTGAATGTTTAGGAGAACTATAATTTTATTTAGAGAAAGTGAAAGAAGGCATGTAAAATTGAACAGAAATTGAAACTGAGGTTGTTCAGTGAAGACATTTTTTATGCCTGACGGAAGGGAGGGCATATGAAATTTCAGTTCAATTGAACTGAAGGGCCTCTCAAGTCCAAGCATTGCCATAACTGCACCTTGAAGACAATGACCTACTGCATCTGAAATTGGAACAATAAAAGGACCACCGAAGTTTGTTGCTGTAGGATAGTCGAGAATCGCTGTTGCTACACAACTAGGGAGGCATCCACGCAGTTGAAGCTGGAGGTATTGAGGATGTCGTTTGCTGCATGCATGCATCTCCCAGGTAAAAGGTGCCTCCTGGTAAAGATTAGTTCTTATCCCTTCTGGTAGCCAATCAGAATTAAAGCAGAGCTATCAGTGACATCAGACTTGGAGGCTGGTAATGATGAAGAACATGGTAGCTATATTCGCTTGCATGGGGCAATTCCAATTCACAAAGCTAATACAAAGTAGAAAGAGAGAGGCTGCAGATAAATTACGAGCTGAAGTCTGGGAAGATTCCTAGTTGCATAGGAAGAAGACATGTAAGCTCTGCATCAGCGAAAAAAGCTCCACAAGGGTTCCACACAATCATGGTAACCGGGGAACCTGTTCATGACAACTTAAACTTCTAACTTGAGTGTTTTAACAAGTTTGTGCTTAATTGGGTGAATATTGGGTAAGGGGCTTCAGTGACGTTTTTTATATAGTAGATAGTGTGAGGGCGAATTTAACAGTTTCCCTGACAAATATGATAGAGTTGATGTTGAGAAACGTTTCTTCAAACGCTTACACGTAAGGGAATTCGTTCTGCGAAAGGCTCATTAGTTGACAGCAACTCCTCATATGTCATTGACCAACTGCAAGAAGCCATTTATAAAATAAATCATCCAGCATTAACCGTATATCAAACATGTCCAACATGATACACATTTTACATTTAAAAGCCTTGAATGAATGATGTATGGAGATCAAGGTTTTCGGCATGACTCTATGTTTCCTTGTATTTCTTCATTTCCCTGGTTCACTTGAATGTGATAGATATGTATAAAAATGCAATTCAGACTAAAAGTTGATGTTAAAATTGTTAAGTAGGTTCTCTGGAGATGGCTTTACAGAAGTTCTTATGCAGTGATATTTTTGGAAAAAAGTAAAAATATTACTACCTCCATCCCACTAACATTGGGACGGAAAAAGGCGGCACGGTTATTAAGAAAAGTGAGTTTATGTGGTTGATATTGAATTCATAAAGTAAGAATGATTAAGAGCCACAGAAACTTTACCAAATATGGTATGGGACAATCTTAGTGGGATTTCCCGAAAAGGTATAATGGGACAATCTTAGCGGGACGGAGGGAGTATAAACACGTATAAACACCAAATAAGAGATACTACATAATTGAGAAACTAATCCAGACATTAGTATGACTAGTATATTTACTAGAGGGGCGATGCATACATAATGCCCAAAGATATGTATTATAAGTAGAATATGATATGAGGAAAAAGTTAAATGCTTTAAGCACCGCCACACAGCAGGTAAGCAAACTATGTTGTGGAAAATATTTCCTGTGAAAAAAGTTTATTGTGATGTTTAACCCAGGAAAAAAAAATCATTCATGAAAATGATTCAAAACGGACGAAACTTATAAAAAGGAGAAGCAACTGATTAAGGAAAATAATTTTCCTTCGGGAAACTGTTTCTGGCCCCAAAGACCCAATCACAACCAATCGAGAAAACAAATCCAGGAAATATTTTTCGTAATCAAATGAAGCCTTAAAATGCTATGCAAATGTAGTCTTACCTTATGATTGGTTCATCAAGAATCCTTCTTGACATATGTGATGTACCCTCTGTCCATTTGCTTCTGCTTTCCTGCCATGAAATTGCAGCTGGAAAACATACAACAATAGATTATTGACCAATAGAATAGAAATTAACATTTCTCTTTTCTTTACAACCATACATCTTCGTGCACATCCAGCCCCTGACATTAAAACATAATCTCTTCATCCCATAGAAAAGAGCCTTGTACGAGTGAGACATTTTTGTTTTCTTTCAAGTTTCTTTCCCATACAATCTTTTACAAGCTATGAATGGTCTATTATACCCCTACAATCTTGTCTAGTGTTCTTAGAATTTCATCTAATAATGTCAGTGTTTTTATTAATTTTATAAACCTATACTTATTAGAGTGCTTCCACAATGTAAACGATTACGTATAAGTTGTTTATCATTTTTCCTAAAAGCACTTTATAAGAGTTTTATTTAAGAGTCAAAGATGACTTTCAAACCGCTTTTTTAACAACAAAAATTAGTGTACAACTGTAAAAATATAATTTTTTGGACAGAAGGAGGAGTATATTCCCATTCTACCCATTGATGTACATAACAAACAGATGATCAAACCAAAAGAAATTACCCAAGATGTAAAATTTACTTGAAAATTTTAGATGTTTCTGGCAATACATAACATTGGGGTAGTATAAATTACAGAACAGGTATCTAGATGTTTCTGGCATCAACAATGTTTATTGGCCCATGAGTTCATTCGGAGTTCACTACTGCAATTTTTGTGTGTACACCAGTAGGTTGCTATTCCCATTTCACCTTATTCAAGTAGAAAAGAAACAGGGGTAAAGTAATAATATGAGAGTATTACAGGAGTACACAAAAGATAAGTTAATATTACAAAAGTATGCTATGAGCCATGCGCCCTTTTGGTAGCAGTGGACCAATTAAAATAAAATCGCAAGCGAGGACCAACTAAAAATATGGGAGCATGAAGTGATCCACCATTAGATGTGACTGTGCATATTTTTTTGTATAATTCATCATAATGGTGCAAAGAGTAAGAAATATATAAACCCACCAAAGCATTATTGCAACAATCACATACTTCGTACATAACAAAAAAAGGTGGGAGTCAGTTGGTAAAATTTGAATGAGCAATAGAGTTCTTCGCTAACTCAGGGGGGTTAGAAGAAACTGTCAGAGACTCACCATGGTTAATAAATCCAGGAGTACGTGAACTCTTCTCTATATGCTTTTTAGTTTCTCTAACAGTTATGCACCCTTCGAGAGACCGCTTTCCATTGGAATGGGGAATTCCTGTGTTTGTCTCCATGGTTGGTAGTTGAGCACTTAAACAATCATTACCATATGCGGTGAAGGAGTATATGCTGAAAAATTAATTTCCTCTCAGACAGAGATTGTAGATGATGTACCGACACCAAAATCTTTTGGGAATAAGGCTTGGTTGTTGTTGTTGTTGTACATAGATTGTAGATGATCCTTCAAGACAAAGTGTTTGGAACAGATGAACAGAGTACAAGACCAGAAGCAGAAATAAAAAACTCAATCTTAATGGAAATGCATCAATCCATATTGGCTATAAGAGTGACCAGAGAAACATGCACAATAGAAATGAATTGTATTGAGTGTTGGAGACTTGGAGTTCGATATGAAAAGGTCACCCTTGATAAGTAGCCCAAAACCCTATATATTGGTTTGTTAAATTATATTTAATATTTAGCGTATTTGGCTCAGTGTTCAACTATTGACTACACAGTATGTCTGAATCGTGCTATTTTATCATTCACCTCATTAGGCACACCCATCACCTAAACCGGCTGTTTTTTATGTGTGCACATGCTCACGGCTCGACATATTGTGTAGACCGTAGATTTTTCATAGGGAACCTACAACATTGCTATGAATCAGGTTGATTCTAACGGCATACTATGTATTAAAGCTTGTGGTTTCATTTTTTATTTCATTTAACCGATATGACGATATGTGATAAGCTCTTCAATAGATTAATCTTTTAGACCATTATACCCTGTTGAAATTTATTTCTTGACCTATAAATGTTTAGAATTAATAAACAAGGTTCAGAACAAGGCCCATACAACTATCTAGTAAGAGAATATTGAACATTGTTAGAACTCGAGGTTAAATTATACTCCCTCCATCCCGCAAAATAGTTCCCGGTTTCCTTTTTGGTCCGTCCCAAAAAAATAGTTCTCATTTCCCTTTTTGGAAAATTTTGTGTGGCCCACATTCATTTACTTTTTTCTTACTCAACCACAACCATACATTTCCACTTTATTCCCACTTTCTTAAACTCCGATCCAAGTCAATGCGGGAACTGTTTTATGGGATGGAGGAAGTATTCCACTAAAAAATTCAAAAATTAACTTATGAGAAGAGTTTTGTTTTATTCTTCCTAGTTATGCAGACTTATTCAATAGAGTAAAGAAAAATGGCATCTTCTATATGTTTCAGATAGATCCTGAAAAGAAGAAACAATTATGAACTTGAGTATATTCATACTATTTCTACTGAATCATAAGAATCGAGCAGTTAACGTTACCCCCTTCATTCTTAAATAAGTGTCCATTTAGAAAACCTACATTATATACTAAAATAACTAAGCTGTCATATCATTAATTTCACTTCAGCTTGAATACCTATAAATTGGTAGGGTATGGTCACCTTAAGAACCTTATTTTATCTTAATAGCAGTTATCCAATAAAGGATTTCTTGTTTTAAAAGTTCCAAAAAATAACTATATTACTCCAATGGAGTCTATATGTTAAGTTCAAGAAACAAACATCTGACAAGAAAACAATCCATTAAAAAAGGAATACATAACATCGTACGTAGTATGTTTTCTAAAACAAAAATCAATTCACCAAAAATTGATAAGCATCTTGCATTTAGCCTAAGGATTAACTAAAGGCATGTAACATGGTAAATTTCTTTTCTTTACTAACCACAGAGGAACGATTAAAAATCCCAGATGATACACTACAACAACCCATTAAAAGGAAAGCCAAAGAACTCTCTACAATTTACCTGCTCAAAAATTGGTCGTTTTTAACCTAAAATTCCAAATGATTGTGCTAAAAAATATTCTCAACCTTTTTAACCATTAAGAGTGTAATGAATATCCAACTCGGAATCTAATTTCCATATTGCCCATGATTCTAACCAAATACGGCAAACCAAATCCAAGAAGAAAAAGACCCCGTTAAATGCTCGCAGCATAAATACACACCCGAATGCAATGAAGAAGGGAAACGGGTTGTACCTTATATGATGCCCGCCGCGAATAGGTGATGAAGAGAAAATCAGTCGGGCGGAATGAAGATGGCAGACGGGTTTTTATTACAGTTAATTCCCTAAACACTTCGATCTACATTACCAACATTTTTTTAAAAGAAGAAAGACTCAATTATTATACTAACAAGCCACAAAACAATAATACAATAGCCCATTACATTGGGTGAGACATAGAATTGACTAGACTATAAAGACCTGTCAAATTCACTAATTCCGCATGATAGACTAATCTAATAGCATCGTCCAATTTGCTAATAAAATGGGAGATAACTAAAGAAGAATTCTTTAAAAAAAGATAACAAAATAATTCAAGCGTCCCGGTTTTAACAGTCACCTTCAAAGGAATCATCTCATTTACGGGCTCGATCTGTATTTTAGGCGGTGTTGTTCTGAGAGCACCACCTCCTTGTTGTTTTTTGGTCCCTTGCAATCAACCTCTTTCATTGACATCCTTTCATAAGTTTGATTTAAGCTCTTCATTAATGGCCAAACGAATGAATGTCAAGTCCAGGACGGAGAAAAAAAAGCAATGGAATTCACGAACAAAAGGACAAACACGTTCACAATTGGAAGTTTTGGAACAGGTCAAACCCTCGGCCAGAGAAAACTCAGTCGGACGAAACAAAAATTAGCAGAACATCAGTCGACTGAAATCTCAAGCGATGAGTCCGATCACAAAATCTTAATTACCTTAACACAGGATTAGAGCCTTGCCGAGCTGCTGATGCACCGTCGTGCCGCGCAAGATCAGGAAGACAGGCTGCTGCGCAGCTGCTAGGGTCCAGTCATCAGATGCGTTAATGACATTTCTTAAATTTCCCGGTCCAAAACTTTTTAAAAGACGTGATCGTTTATTGGAGTGATTGATGCTTGATAGCTACATGTTCCATGGACTTGCAGAGAAGACTTCAATCGAAGTGAATTGAAATTGATTTAAAATAAAGGAATTATTCAAAATAGGATTAAAACATACCCAAAATTCCATAATAGGACTTGATGTTTTATTTTCCCTAAATAGGACTCCCTATTACCATTCTACCCATGTATATTAAATTCCTAAATTCATCGGTCTCCTCTTTCGCTCCTCTTCCACGTCGATGGCCCCAGAGCTCTCCAGAAAGGACGAGACACTATTGCTACAAAGGAAGGCAGCATCTTGGTCAGCTATGTTCGCAACATCTATTCCAATCGACATGTGTTTAGGTAAATGCTTCTTCTTCTTCTCCTCCTTCTCCTTCTCCTTCTCCTTATTTACTCTTATTTAGGGAATTTAAAACAATAGGCTCTGTTTTTGCATTTACCTTAAGTTTTACTCCCATTTTGGGAATTCTCTCCTTAAAATATGAAGCAATGTTAATCAATTCGGTACAAATACAACTCATTACCAAGACTTTTTTTAATGGAAATCTCCTTATATTAAAATTAATAAAGAAAGAATGACTCATATATTACTTATGAAGTTTGAATGGACAAAAATATGACCATTTTAGAAATTGACAAACAAGTTACCACTGATCCTTTTGGGCTTTGCAACGATCAACACTCACCTTCTCTCCTCCTTCTCCACGCCAGATCTACTCCATCGACTTCTCCATCGTCAAATCTACCTCCATTGACTTCTCCATCGTGTCACCACCATCGCCACCGCATCGCCACCGCATCGCTGCCGCATCGCCGCCGTCATCAAGCCATCGTTGTCTCCTTGCCACTCACCACCATCACCATCACCATCGACCAAATTCGTCCTCAGGCTTCCATCTCCATCAACTAGGTTCATCGCTCTAGCTTCTGCTCCTTATGTCTTCTTCTCCTTCATCGATTGTTGACTTCTGTTTCGATTACAGATGGCATGGATGTGCAGCGATGGCTGTATCTGTTCTTGACGACAAAGGTTCGTGATATAGGTGATGGTGAAGGCGACGGTCCATGTCTGAGATGGATACTCGGTGAAGGCGGCGATCGTACGATTCAGCTAAGGTTTGAGATCTGATGTCGGTGGCTACAGTTGCCTTGTGTGATAGGCAGCGGGGGCATGATGGTGGGGCGTCCCTCACAGGGCTGGGTGGGGTGTGGTGTTTGGCAACGACTGTGGAGGGGCAGATGGCTAGGCAGGGGGTGGTGGGATAGGGTGCGATGTTGTGTTGGGCAGTGGGTGTAGAGGGGCTGAGGGCTAGTGAGGGGTTGGAAGGTTGGGGAGAAGGGCTTGTTGGATAGGGAGGGGCTGATGCGGTCACTGTTTGGGCGGCGGCGGTTGCCGAGTGTGCGGGGGCTGAGTGCGGGGCGGGGGTGACAGTGGAGGGGGCATCGGGTGACGGCAAGTTTTGATTGAAAATTACATTTCCAGTGGGTAATAGTAACATCGGCGACATCACATATGTCACTGCGGTGGTTTCACAGTGACCGGCGGCGGAGATGTCACTACAGTGGTGTCGCTATGGCTAGTGGCGGCAATCGACGATGGTGGCAATAGTGATATGGCGGCAGTGACATCGAAAAGTGACATAAGAATTGGGCAGTGACATGAATTTTTGGCTGTCACTTTATCTTAGTCACATTTTTATCAAAATGTAAATATGGTCACATAATGAAAAATAGCTTTAATTTAATAATATTAAGGGGAAAATCTCATTAATAAGTCAACCATCATAAAAATAGATTCAAGCACTACTAGAAAACTGTCTTACAGTGACACTTCGTTAGTGACACTATTCAATTTAGTGTCAGAAACTGACGACATAACTGAAAGTTTACACATAAGTATCACTAATTTCTGACACAATAACATCACCATTTAATAGTGACACTCAAGGTGAAAAAACGGGGTCATGTTCATAATTTATGAAATTTTTTTTTTTGAAGAAGGGTTTATTTTATAAATTTTAACCCTACTAACCCTTCACACTTCCCAGGAACTCAGCTCACTCACACTTAGCAGGAGCGCAACTCACTCTCAAGAATCTTAGACCAAGAAGCTCTTCTTTCTCTCTTATTTGTTCGCATCGTTCTTAATCCCGACGCCTGAGCGGCAGCGATGTCGCCGACGGAGGGTCACGAACCGGCGACCTAGACTGGAGTGACCTACGCTAAGGCGGTCCATGGCCGTCGCTTACATCTTCAGCCATGTCTCTTCTCCGACGTAAACTTTCTGGGTCTCCCAGCTAAGAAGCCAGGTAGATACAAAGGCTTCCTGGTGATTTTGTTCTCTGAAAACGATGTCCAGGTTATCTCTTCCAACTTCCATTTTGCTCTTGTTAGAACTTTCCCAAAACGAAAAGCTCTGGAAGCTATAGGGTTTACTCACCCATATTCTGTAATCCGTAGGGCTTCTTCAATCGAACAGAAGTCTGATTAATTTCTTTTCAGACTCCGATATTCAGCGATTTTGGTTAAAGAAAATATAATTTGGAATTTTTATGGGTGTTCAATGACTGTTAGCAGATTGACCCGTCTTTTTCTATTGAACGCGACTCTCCCGTTAGCTATGAAAATCTTCCTGTTTAATGCACTAAGTGTTCTAGGTTCGACCATTAACCTCAAAATGTCCTAGAGTTAAATCAAATTTGGCTGAGGTGAACTGTGATGTGGGCAAAACAACTGCAGGTGATCATAAATGTGACCCTGCTGCACCAGTCAAAACAGGTCAGGTAGACCCTGTTGCCCCTGTTAATTGTACTATTGTTGTAGCCCCTAATGAAAGTGTTGACAATGATGATATACTGGTTAACACTAGTACTGAACAATTTTCTGTTAAGGACCCAAAGATGTTGCCCGGGCAGCTTGTCCCCCTCTTACTGATGATATTTCTTATGAAGCCTGTGATCACCCAACTGTGAAACTCTCTGGTGCCTATGCTGAAAATCTGAGGCTGCAGCGCAGCCCCTTTTGATCGAGAAGCAAACTATTGTGGCAGCTTCAAGGTCCGTAAACAATGAAGGCCCTTATGATAGTTCAAATGATACCCAAGTTGTAAATGTTCAATCTGCCAATCCTGTAGCCACAATAGCCCCAAAAAATTGTAACAAGAATTGTGAAACTATTCTTGAGAAGGAAACGGCTGATACCTCTGCTCGCCAATGCCACGGTGCCTTCAAACATGACGAACCCCCGGTGGCTACCTGTAACAAGGCGGTAAGCGGGAAAGTAGCTCATGATCTGATATGTGTGTCCAAACCGGAAATGAAGATCTTCTTTCTGATCCTAGCACTTCAGATATTACACCGGCCCCAAAACTATCCTGTGATGAAATCATTTCTGAGGATAGTCTATTTTTAACTCTTTCTGTTTCAGGTAATAAAGTAATCCCACCTTTCGATGAGGAACTCCTGGAAGGCTTTACGCAGGTCAAAAGAAGAAACAACAAAACTGTGAGCTCAATAAACTCATCAAACGAAGATTCAGAACACACACATGTTTGCTTTTAATTTATAGTTGATATCCATGAGCTTCTACTCTTCAACTGTCCAACTTGCCACACTTTCCTATTAATAACCTTCATTAAAACTCGGGCACTTGTAGTAACATGCTATCTACAGTTTTAATTTATTTATTTTTAACTACTTTTTAACTCCGATGTCATATGTCAATCCATGTTAGCCGACCCAAAACTCTTTTAGGATGTTGTTATATTGGTTTATCTATTTTTCCGTTATTTTCTAATTTATATTTTCCTGAAGTTTGTACATGGATTGCATAGTGTGTGTGAGTGGGCTGTAAACAACTTTGATGTTTAAGTATTACATTAGGTTAGATGTGGAAGCAAACCTGATGGTGTTTGCCTGGTGGTTGGTTCTTGTGCTCGTGGATTTAAAGACAACTCTACAAGTGGTGTTATTTTCAGTAGTTCATCTGTCAAGGAAATCGGAGAGTCAAGAGTTCATTTTTTGGGGAGGTAGGTGAAAGGAACAAATTCAGGCTTCTACTGCACTTATTTCTTGATAAATTTCCTTGCTTGGTTGTTGTCATGCTTTCTTCTGATCATTAACAGGCATTTCCAGTTGGTTTACGTATGTTGACCCTCAATCTAGATGTCCAAAACTGGAAGAGTTACTTGAGAACTATTGGGACTTGATGCCTAGCTATCAGGTCATATACTCATATCGAAGGCCATTCATCGTTGCAAAATATCTTTAGAATCTCATATGTTGGTTCTTTCTTGTTTCTGCCCATTTGTTTATCTTTTCATTGTTATTGTAGTGTTAGATCTCCAATTTTTAACCTCAATTATTTTATGTCTCTTTTTGCAGGGTTCAGGTTCTAATGTGGAGGAAGTTGATGAGGTTATATTTTCTTAATCTATTCATAATTTATTTTTATATTTTCCTAGTTTATTTTTCACCCTTGATTTGTGGTTGCTTTGTATTTCTGGCATTTTTCTCTTTGGAGTCAATAATATTTCCCTTTTTTTGGTTCACTCATTTAATTTACAGGAAGTAGGCACAGCAGAAATGGAGATTGAGTTCTAGTTAAGGAGATGAATGCAACGTTCTTGATCTTTTGGTTCACTCGTTTGTGATGTACTTTATGTTTTTTCAGAACATATGTAATGACTACTTTATGTTTCCAATCCTATGTAGCTAGACTAGAATTCAAGAATATTGGTAGTTTGGATTTTGCTTTATTTCCAAGAACAAGTTAACTTGTCTTTGAATTTTCATGTTGACTTTAATTTGAATCTAAATGACAATTAGTAAGTTATGGGATACTTTGATTATGAATTGGTTTTATATTTGTCTACAAGCTTGAAAATTTAACTTTTAGCCTTTTAGGTGGATATGGTGGTGCAAAAAAGTATTAAAATTGTTCAATAGTTGATACTATAGTATCATAAATCTTGATGGCGCAAGAGTATCATAATTTTTGTAACATTAGTGATATCACTAATTTATATGATATCAAAGTGTCGTTAAGTATACCAATGCAAATGTATCACTATATTTTATGATACTAACGTGTCACAATTTACTGACATTTTTTAGTGACACATTTTTTAGTGTCAGAGTTCCAACCATTCGTTGACACTTTTATGGTGTCACTAAAACTTTTAGTGACACTAATTTAGTGTCACTATAGACCATTTTTCTACTAGTGAAGATAATTTCATCCCCAATTAGAAGTTCAATGATTAGACTAAACCTAGACTTTACCACAAATAAATGAGTCACAAAAGTCACCAAGCATGTCATAGACAAATGAAGCTTAATATGATCATGTCGATCTCTATGCTAGGACTTGGTATGAAAAAACTACAATTTCTCTAAAAATAAAACTAAAATGAACGAATGAACAAAAAATTATAACAAGTGCACAAATAAACAAAATTGTAAATATGATTGAAATTAGTCATCCTTTTCCAATCATGTAGTTGTAGCGCCCTCACCTGATTCCAGTGGACTTGTTAATATGTTGCGCTCCGTAGAACATCAATCGATTTTGTTCCGATCGGAAACGCACCTGTCTGATAAAAATATAGAATCACTCTTCCGATTAATGGTGGTGGTTCGGGAGGGGGCGAGCCATCATTAGCGCCATAAACAATTTGAGAAAAAAGATTACTTTTGATAAAAGTATATCAACGCATGGAAGGGTGACTTCAATAGCAATTGAACAACAATATAGCATCCTATGACTTCATTTCCGCTGCCACGTCTATCACTCTTGGCTCCGGCGTCATCACTTACTCGCGGTTGCCACTCCCAAAATTGTTCTTGACACCTCTGCTGTTGCCACATCGGCACCACCACACGATCGTCGCTCGTTTAGGACATTCAAAATTGACATCTTGTTGCATAAAAACAGTTTAAAAAATTCATGAAGAATAATTTTGTCAATTGAGTAAACTTTTTTTGCAAGGAAAAAACTTAATTCTCATTAATCAAATCATCATTCATAATAGATACAATAAAAGGAGGAAAAAAGTAAAACAAAGATCGGAAATCAGTCAAAGAACAAGCAGCTCTGCCTAAAGCATGGGTTGTGTCATGTTCGCTGATCGCCTAATATGACAAGAGAGCAGCTTGAGTCATGCAATATCTCGGAGATAGCCCGAAAACCCCAACTAATTCAGCACCTAATGCGGATAATTTCCCCGGCCAAGGAAAGCGACCCCATCCATAAAATTGTCCCTATCGTCGCGTAAACATTAACCGAGTTTGCAGCTATCCACCCGAACTTCTGCATCAACATTCAATTTCACCTTTCCCTGCGCTGGTTTACACCACGAAACCATGGATTGTTGCCCCATTAGCCTCTTCCCTTTCCAAACTGACTGGGCTTGATTCCAACCGTCTACTAGTGTGGCCTTTGCTCGGTACACAACCTGCTGCGGGGAAGAAGACACACCTTGACAGACCTGATGATTTCTCTCGCACCAAATAGCCCACCAGCCCCATATCATCTTCTCCAAAGCCTCCCTCCTTCGATCCCGAAACTCCTTTTAAATCTGTTCAATAAACGGGACTTCTTCCTCACTATCTCATTGCCAATATAGTGTTGTCCACACCTCGTGAGCTACTACGCACTGCCGAAAACATGCAGCATGGATTCCCCGGGCTCATCACACCGACCACACGCACATGTGCAATCAACCTGACGTCGATGCAGGTTGTATCTTGTCAGCAAGCATCTGCTACAAACCTGCCAAAAAAACATTTTAAACTTAGGCGATAGACTCCATGCCACATGCCAGTCTATTCCATCCCTCTGCATCACCCATCTCCCCCAACAACCTCGATAACAACTCCTAACCGAAAAATGCCCGTTTTCCTCCCACCTCCAATATAATGTATCAGGAGGTTGGCTCCAACTAAGCGGAATTCATTTGATTAGAGAAACATCCCTTTCCACAAATATATCCCTAAGAATATCAAGATCCCAATCCCTTTTGTTTTCAACCAATAAATTCGCCGCCACTGCTTCCTGTAAACCCACCCCAATCTTCGATATCAGCAATGAATTCCCATTATCATGCAGTCATGGATCCTCCCAAATGTTTATGGACTGTCCATTCCCCACCCTCCAGGAGTGACCCTCCCGAATCAAATTTTGAGTCTAGATCAGACCACACCAACCAAAGGAGGGATTATTACCCGGCCTGACATTTAAAAAATCACCCCTTGAATAATACCTAGCCTTAAGTACTTTACTCACCAAGGATTCATGATTAGTAAAAATTCTCCATTCTTGCTTACAAAGCATAGCCAAATTAAAATCCTGAAGTCTCATGAAACCCATTCCTCCGGCCTTTTAGGTTTGCAAAGACACTCCCGGACTTTCCACCGGATGCCCTTACCTGATTTCTCCTTCCACCGATATCCATTCATTAAAATTTTGTTTTATTCTTACATCGTTTCTAATTATGTATTAGAATTCCAGATATCTTTTGTATCATAAAAACTAGGTGTTTGAGATACCGTCCAAAACTAGGACCGGGTCCAACCCAACAAGACGTGGAAGAAATAATGTTTGTATTGATTTGAAATATAAGATCACAATTATTCCAAAATGAAGTTCATTTCAAGCCGGTATCGTTCTTACACCATTTTTTTAATTTCATATTAGAATTCCAATTATGTTTTGTATCATAAAAACTAATGGTCTGAGGTATATGGTCCACGACTAGAATCGTGTCGGTTCCTGCAAGTCACACAACAAATTATATTTATACTAGTTTGAATACTCCCTCTGGTCCTTAATTAACTTTACACTTTCCTTTTTGGGTCGTCCCATATTAAACTTTACACTTCCTTATTTGTCTTATTTGACAAACAAATCTACACCAAACAGTGCCAAACAGTGCCAAACACTGTATTCTACGGTAAAGTCAAATTTATTTCCTTAATATGTGTGAAGTCAAAGTGTAAAATTCATTAAGGATCGGAGGGAGTATAATACTACTATAGTCCCAAAATGAAGTTCAACTCATGAAGTATATCACTTATTTTATAATACTTCAATACAAAGACAATGAGTTTGACACAAGTTTGTGATGCATTGACACAATTTTTTAGCACGACTCAATTTTATGTTTTTCATGACAAACCAACTTTGGAAATTACTTTTGGCACAAGTTTCGCAAGAATCCGTGGACTCATGCCAAATATACGATAAAATCCTTGTAAAAGTCACTTTGTTTTGAGTCACTTGGCACAAGGGAAGGACAAAAGCTTATGTCAAGCTATGACTTATAAGCACAAATATAATCTTTTAATTTGTATCTTTTGTAGTGTTCGTACTTCTTTTGGATTACTTTTCTTATTAAGTTTTGCATGTCAATATTAGTTTCATGTAGCTTCGAAATATGTAAGTTTCAATTATTTATACTAATCAAAATATTATTATAAAAAAGTTAACTTTATCCTCACTTATGCATCATAAACTGGAATGGGGACTCTGTTTAAAGACAGCGGGTGTGAAAATAACCATAAAATAGTTTTTATTAAATAGTTTTGATGCTTCTTTTCAAAATCATGATATTTTTATCTTGTATTCTATTAAAAACAATATGAAACAATTTTATTTCAAATTGTTATATGTAACAACGATCAAAATCAAAATTGTATGAACTTGGGCATGGGGGTTTCAATAGTAATTGATGGATAGTGTACCCGGGGGTAGCTTATCCGAGGGGTTATTACGGGGAATAACTAGAGAGAAGTCAGAGCAAGTGAGTATAGAGAGAGAAAGTATATTAGCAAGTATTCAGCGTGTTGTATCTTGTGACTTGGTTACAAATGGGGAAATGGGGTGCTATTTATAGTAGCAATAAATGCCAGACAGGGACATGTGTCAAGCGTCCATTGGCCGAGGGGTCACCTCAACTGGCTGGCGCTGGCAACCGCATGTGGCCGCATTAAATGCGGCTGTTGGATGTGACGTCGTACTTGGTACGGTGATCTATACGCATGTGGAGCGGATATCATGTCGGAAAAGGTGCCCTTGGCTGTAGAGGACTAGCCGAGGGCTCTGAGTACCGGGGACCCCCTTAGTGCCGAGGGCTCCAGGTGCCGAGGGCTACTGATTTTCGCCGTTCTTCCCAGTAACCTTGTTTTCCTGTTTTGACCCTCCTGTGAGAATTAGAGCCTTCGGCCAGGGGCCGAAGGCACCCCTGGTGCGCATTGTGGGCTGCTTGGTACTCTAGGCGCTGTGATTTGGGCCTGTTGTGCTTTCTGGGCCTATTGGGCCTTTATTGGAGTAGTAGGAGTCTGTGGGCCGGGGGTTCCCGGGCCATATACTCCATCAGGAGTCCCTCACTCCTTTTGCTGAAAGGTACTTGAGGGAAAAGGAGTAATTGCGTTTGTCCTTTGCCGTTGTTCCGTTGTAGTTTGTAGAGTTGTGGGTAGTTTGCTGTTTGTTTATTCTGCCGAGGGCAGTCCCTCAGTTACCCACATGCCGGGACTTGAGGGGTCATGTTTGTGATTTTTGTGATTTTTCCCGAGGGGGGGGGGGGGGGGTTCTCCAGTCCCCCACTCCTTGAGGCACTTGCAAAGTGGTGAAAAGGAGTAGAGTAATCATGGTGCTGTTTTGGGCCGAAGGCTGACGCTTTTCGTTTCATTTTGGGGGGATGCCTCGTTAAAAACCTCGTTAGGAAAAACCCTGTGGGAAAAAATCTTAATGAGGGAAAAAGAGTGCACCGAATTCCCCCAACGATGAATCGAAAATGTGAAGCCCTGGTTCGAAATGGAGAATAATGCTGATGCCGAAGGCTTTCCTTGTTCTGAGGGCTCATGTGTTGATTAGCCGGAGGCTTGCTGTTGATATCCTGGGAGGTGCCGAAGGGGAGTCCTTCAATCTAGGGATCGAGGGCGTAATGAATGCGAGTAGTAGTCGAAGTGTTACCGGGGTGTCCCCTGTTTGTTGATTAGTTGGTGAGGAGGGTATCCGAGGGCTCCCGTTACCTGTGTGCCGTAGGCTGTTCGTCAATGAGGCGTATTCCCCGGGGGCTACCCGGCCCTTAAAGTGCTGAGGGGGGATCCCCGAGGGGTGCGCCTGTTATGAAGCCGTGGGCTTCTGAAGGAGTGAGCCCGAAGGCATTTGTTATGTAGTGTGTGGGGCACAAACCGGGAGCGTCTCTGGGTAAGTGTACCCGGGGGCTCTTCTTGATGAAGTGGAGTGAAGTAAAAAGCCTGGGGGCTAGTTCTGTGGTCGATGAAGGAGTGGGCTGCTAAATATAGCCGGAGGCTCCCAAAATATAGCCGTTGGAAATATAGCCGTTGGAATATCTAACGTCAAATTATAGCCGTTGGGGGGGGGCTTCCACATGGCGCGCGCTCGTTGCCTGCTCGTGGGCGGGTGTCACCGATTGGGCGAAACCACGGTTTGTAATGATGGCAGTCCAACCGGAGGCCCGGTTTCCAGGCCCAAGCCCGGATCCAAGTGCCTATAAATACCCCATGGCCGGCTTCACTTCCCTTGTGCGATATCATTGTAGTGAAGCTCTGCCCAAAATCCTAGAGAGAGAAACAACTGCCCTCAGTCTAACTCCCCTTTCAAGGTCAGTTCCTCCTTGTCCTCCACCTCTTGTCACCTAGCTGTGCTTAGAGGCCTTAGGACTTACACTTAGGAATTTTATCTTAGAGCACTTAGCATACTTGAGCCCTCGAACTAGCACATGCGACGTCTTCACAAAGCGACTCTCAAGACATCTCGGGGGCGCCCTCGATGGAGGAGGAGATCATCTCGGACGTGGAGTCCACAAGCGAACAGTCCTCGGTGGGACAAGATGATGTCGTCGCGATGGAGCTGCAGAAAGCCCTTGTTGCCGAGGCAGAAGCCAAGGGCTTCGAACAAGAATGTGAAGACGAAGAGTTGGCCCTCGCCTGGCAAGTAGCTGAGGAAGAGGCGCAGAAAGAGGGGGCGAGGGTCACCGTCGCTGTTCTCCCCCCTCGGGGCACTGGTGAGGCCAGCACCTCTCGGTCGTTGAACGCGGTTCCCATCCGGGTGGCCCCCGGAAAAAAGAAGGCGAAGGTTGTTGCTTCCAAGAAGAAGGGCAGCGTCGCAGACCAAGGGAAGCCCCTCGATATGCCCGAGGGGTATTCCTACTTGAATACCGCCGCCTTAGAGATAAGGTCGAAAGCTGATGAGGCGGATCTCTACGTCACCCAGCTACATGTGGGCCCCTCGGCCGTTGTGGTGGCCCCGGGTCCCGATGACGTCCTCTCCCGGGCTCCCGAGGGCTGTATTGCAGTGCATGTCCTGTCCATGTCGATGGGGCTCCGGTTCCCCCTACACCCCTTCCTTCGGGAATACCTCCGGTTCGTGGGTCTGGTCCCCTGCCAACTGACGCCGAACAGCCACTCCTACATCACGGGCTTCCTCCATCTCTGCAAATCCCGGGGGGAACGCCCAGCCCGGATCTCTTCTTTCAAAGTTTTAACCTGTGTCGGGGGGACATGCGAATGTCGAGGGCTTCGAAAACTTGCAGCAGGTGGCCCTGTTCAAGCTGTTTACTGAGGCGCCCTCCTCGAACAAAGGGTGGAAAGATCGGTGGTGCTACGTGAAGTTAGCCGAGAGCCCCTTCCCGAGGGAACTGCGTGACCGGTTCAGAAGGCATGAGAAAGTGAGGAGCGCCGCCCTCGAGAAGGATGGGAGGATTCTGGCCAAGATCCCGGAGGGCCGGGATAAGAATGTAGCCATCAAGGAGTGCACTCAAGAGGAGGACCTCTACACCCTCGGGTTCCGGCGGTATCACTTCCTGGGGGAAACGGATGAAAAGTTCCCGGTATTTGAGGGAGCCTCCGGAGGTAGCAGCTGAGGGCACCCTTATTTTTTCATTTTAACACATAGTTTGTTGTGTTTTTTTTTTGTACTTCTATGCCATCTGTTAATGACCCATCGGCCTAACCCCATATTGTGTTGCAGGTATCCCAGTCAATATGATGAACGTCAGAGGGCTTGCTGACCTCAAGAAGAAGAAATCTTCCAAGGTCCTGAAGGGGACGGATGCTGGCATCCCTAAACCCGCCGGTGACTTCTTTAAGAAGTCGGAGGGGCCGCCGGCGGTCCCAAATGCTGATGTTGCCGCTGCTGCAAAGAGAAAAGCGGCGGGCAAGGCTCCCGAGGGAAAAAAGCCAAAAACGGGAGACGTCGGGAAGAAGGGTCCCCCCGTGGTCATTGTTGATGATTGCCCCGCCTCCGGGATGCCTGAGGAGATGACGGTGGCGGAAGTGCCTGGGGTGTCCGGGAGCCATCCTCAGAGGTCCTGATGGTTTCTCTCCCGGTAGGAACGGCCGTGATGAACTGCACGGCGGACCCGAGGGTGCTTCTGAGGGGCATGACCCCTGAGATTGACAGAGCCGCCCTCGGGGCTGATGATGACCAGGCCCTCGAGGACAAGATCCTCCGCTCTTCCCTTACTGTAAGTTTTTACCTAATTGCCGTTTTACTTTGTGCCAGAACATACTGTAAGGCTTTCCTAACTTCTCCATTTCTTGTAGACTTGCATTGCCCTCGGTGAGCAGGCCCGGAGGCTAGAGGAGTGGCGTCTGCGCAAGGCTGAGCAGGATGCCAAGATACGGGAGCTCATCCGCTAGAACTCTGATGCCATCCGGCAGATGGCTATGCTGGAGGAGAGCCTTCGGCAGATGACCCTGCGGGCGGAGGCCGCAGACCGAGGCAAGGCCGAGGCTGAGAGGTCCGCAGCTGAAGCCCTCGAGAGAGCCGCTAAGGAGGCCGAGGCCACCAAGGTGGGTGCCGTCGAGAAAGCCCGAGGGGACGCCATCTCCGGTTTTTTGGCAGGGGGGTGGCGAGTAGAGGAGCACAAACAGTGGCTGTCCTCGGTCGTGGAGTCCTCGGTCGACGAATGGTGCAATGGGTCCGGCGTGGAGTGGGTTTCCCGAAAGGGTAAACAATACTACGATGGGGGCGAGTTTTTTACTCAAGCCATCATCTACCGGAGGATGGCCCGCCATCTGAAGATCGAGCAGAAGGACTTTGACCCGGCGGCGTACGGACTTCCCCCCTGCAGCCAGATGTCCGTGTTCCTCTCCCCTCCGATGTCGAGAGGCCAGACTTGGAGGACACCGAGCTGATGAAGGAGGCCGAGGGAGACGAAGCTGAGGCCAGCACGGAGGTCACTTCGAAGCCTTCGGGAGAGACGGCCCCCGGGGATATTAATATGTAATTTTTATTTAGCATATTCTGAACAATCTGGTTGTAATGAATGGTTGTATGCCCTTGGCCTTCGACCTTTTTTGTAACATACATTTGAATTTCCCTTTCTTGGACGAATGAATGCTTGCCTTCGGGCTTTGTGTATATAATTTGTTCCCTTCAATTGTTTCTCTTTGAATGTATGCCCTCGCCTTTCTGAATGCATGCCTTCGTTTTTCTGAATGTATGTTTAGGACTTAGAATATATTCTTCCAAGCATAGTGCCTATCGTAGCCCTCGGCTACTAGGCCTATTTAGTCAATTGAACCTTCCACCGAGGGCACAATGTTCAGGACTTAGAAATATTTCTAAGTGTTTGTTCATCTGTTGGCCACCGGCTAATCCTTTCCCTCTGGTTCTGTGTAGCCTTCATGAGATAACCGGAGGCGAGGTGTTTAGGACTTAGAAATATTTCTAAGTGTTTGAATACAGTCTAGCCTTCGGTGATTGGGTACCAAGCCTCCAACCGTATGACCCCTCGGGCTGTATGGAGATTTGACCGAGGGCCAAAATATGTAGGACTTAGAAAATATTTCCAAGTGTATTTTCATCAAGCCTTTGACTGTGCGGCCCCTCTGGCTGCATGGATATTTGACCGAGGGTCAAATACTTTTGGGACTTAGAAATTCTTCTAAGTGTAGCTTGTATGAAGGAGGAGCCTTCAGATGAATGTGAAGACCCTGTCTCAGTATTTAGATTATTTCCTCTAAGTATTTCCTGCTGCTGGCCTTCGGGAGGGGACCCTTCGACTGTATTCGTTGTAGGTTTAGGATAGTTACCTTTGCCCTGTAATGTAGGCTTGTGACAACAAAAAGCCTTCAGTTGTTTGTCATGTCCCCCAATGTTGATATAGGAGAGTTTGTGATCCAAATCTAGCACAAAAAGGTGGACTCCCTCGGGAATCGACTGGATGTATCCCCTCGGCCTGTAGTGAGGTGCCGGAGGTGATTCTTGATTTGATTTGGCCAACATCTGATAGCTTTGTCATAAAGTAGCCTTCGGTAATGTTTTTGAGCTGTTGTTGGCTGAGCTTGCCATGTTTTGTAGTATTTGAGCCTTCGGTTTTAGGTATAGCCGGAGGCAATCCTTGAGTGGACTTAGCCGTTTTTTGATGATGTCTGTTGTGAATGGTATCCTTGGTACTCATGAGCCTCCAGGTATCGGAGGCGTTCCCTTGGGGAGCCCTCAGCATGTTTCCGTGAATTTATTGGAGTGATGTACTCGTTGATTTCTCGCCGAGTCTACTCCCCATCACCCCTTTTTTTTCTTTTTTTTTGAGTAGTGAAGGGAAGGCTTCAAGAAACTTGGTTCCTTGGTAAGGCTTGGCCTATCGGGAGATAACAGAATACACCATTAGCTCCCCCCTCGGGTTAACCTTCCGAGTTCCGAGGGGATCGAGGGTCGTTTCCTGGGTACAAGATATGGTGGTCTGTAGCCTGCCTCCCCTTGGGAGATGGCGCGGAAAGCGCCTCAGTTTTGAAATTCGTCCACTCGGCGCTAGACATAGTCCGTGGCCTGCCACACCCTTGGGGTGGTGGCGCGGGGAGAGTTTCGGTTTGGAAGTCGAATCCTGGGCATTTCTCGTGCCTGTCATACCCTTGGGGTGATGACGCGGAAAGCGTTCCATTTTTGAAAGTCAAATCCTGAGCATTTCTCGTGCCTGTCATACCCTTGGGGTGATGACGCGGAAAGCGTTTCAGGGAAGAGTTTTCATTTGCACACTGGTTGCAAATGGCCGGGGGCACTACGTGCTGCCGACACCGAGAGGTGGCGCCTTCGGTATAGGCGTCCTCGAGGGGTACGGCTTAGAAACAACACTTGGTGTTTGTTCCGATTTACGGGCCCCGGTACTTGGTACCGAGGGGTCTTCTGTGAAAACACTTGGTGCTTTTCCTTCATTCGTCGCAGGTGATTGTGTTGTCTACCCTCGGTACTTGGTACCGAGGGGTCTTCTGTGGGAACACTTGGTGTTTCCTCCCATTTGTTGAAGGTGATTGTGTTGTCTACCCTTGGTACTTGGTACCGAGGGGTCTTCTGTGGGAACACTTGGTGTCTCTTCCCATTTGTTGAACGCTGTTAGTGGTGTGTCCCCCCGGCACCAGGTGCCGAGGGGTCTTCATTTGAGGACAGTGGGTTTTTCTTGATGTTGTAGGTGACAGTATCATCTACGCTCGGCACTTGGTGCCGAGGGTTCTTCCTTGGGGTAAGGCCTTGGGCCAGGGGGTGATATGAGGGTTTGGTCCTTCGTAAGAATCCTGTTCCATGTCCTTGGTGTCTTCAAAATGCCTTTGTTCTTCAGAATTTTTAGGTCTTGGGCCGTGAAATGATACATTCACTAGTTATGAGGGCTTGGCCGCTCTGATGTTATTGATAAAATTTAACTAAATGATGTACATTCCAGTGCCTGGGGACTTCAGTCCCATTAAGGCGTTTTAGTTTGTAAGTTCCTGGTTTGATGATGGCTGCCACGATGTAGGGGCCTTCAAACTTTGGTGCCATCTTTCTGCCCTCGGTTGGTTGGCTAGCTTCCCTCCTTCGGAGGACATAGTCCCCCACTTGGAATTCCCAGGAGCGGACCCTGGCGTCAATGTAACTCTTCACTTGCCTTCGGTAGTTTTCTGCACGCATGAAGGCTTGCTCTCGGCGTTCTGAAATAAGGTGGAGGTCGAGGGCCATATTGGAGTCGTTGGCCTCTGGATCATACTGTGTGACCCTTCGGGTTGGAAGAGTTACCTCAGTGGGGGCCTTAGCTTCAAATCCGTAACAAAGGGAGAAGGGTGTCTCGCCAGTTGCCCGCCGAGGGGTGGTACGGTAGGCCCATAAGATGTTGTGGAGCTCTTCTACCCAACCACCCCCTTCGGCCTCCAGTTTCTTCTTTAGGCCCTCAAGCAAGGTCCTGTTGGCGTTCTCCACCTGACCGTTGCCCTGAGGGTAGGCAACGGATGAGAAGGTGTGTTTGATGCCCCATGCCTCTAGGAGGGCACATAAGGGGGCTGCCTCGAACTGGGTCCCATTGTCGGAGATGATTTGCTGAGGGACGCCAAACCTGGTGAGGATGTTTTTGAGAACAAAATGATGGCACCTGGCCTCAGTGATGCTGGCGAGGGGCTCAGCTTCCACCCATTTGGTGAAGTAATCGATGGCGACAATGATGTACCTGTTGTTGGAGGTACCCCTCGGTAGCGGGCCCACAAGGTCTATGCCCCATCGAGCGAAGGGTATGGATGTGCTGATGGGGGCATAGTTGACCGCTGGCCTGGCGGGGGCTTTCGGGAAGTGTTGGCATGCGGAACACCTTCGGGCAAGATCTGCACAATCCCGGGCCATTGTGGGCCAGAAGTAGCCCTGGATTATTAGCCTTCGGGACATGGAGAAGGGTCTCTGGTGAGCTGAACAAGTGCCACTGTGCACTTCCTCCATCGCCACTTCGGCTTCATCTTGATGAAGGCACCGAAGTAATGTCCCGTTGTAGGACCTCTTGTAAAGCCTTCCGTCCTCCATAGCGTAGCTGGGAGCCCTCAGCTTTGCCAGCTTGGCGCGGGCCTCATCCTCGGGCAGTTGCCCTGTGGTGATGAAGGTGACAATGTCTGAGATCCAGTCACCCTGCCTTTGTTGTATGTGCATGATGGGGCTAGCGTGTATGCTAGAGAGGCTGAGTTCTTCCACTTTGGCAATCTTCAAGATGTGCTCAGGGGATTCTACCGAGAGCTTTGATAAAATATCGGTCTCGGAGTTTTGAGCCCTTGGTATTTGAGTAAGAGAGTGTGCCTCAAATACCTTAAGCAACTCCTTGGCCGCCTCCTTGTATTGCTTCATTCTCCCTTCCTTAGCTTCGTATTCCCCGGAGATTTGGCCGACGACTAACTTGGAGTCGCACTTGACGTGAATTTGTCGGGCCTTCATGTTAGCTGCCAGCCGAAGGCCACAGAGGAGGGCCTCGTATTCGGCTTCATTGTTGGAGACTTTGAAGGAGAAACGGACTGCGTAATAGGCCCGGAAGCCCTCGGGTGAGATGAGAACCACCCCTCCTCCACATGCCTTGATGGCAGAGGAGCCGTCGGTGTAGAGGGTCCACCAATAATCCGAGGGGGCCGAGGGCTCCTCGTCCGTGGCTGCCCTTGCCGTACACTCCGTCACGAAGTCCGCTAGGGCTTGGCCCTTGATGGCGGGCCTAGGACGGATGTCGATGTTGTATTGGCTCAAGAAGACAGCCCATTTTACCATTCAGGGGGAGCTAGTGGGGCTCCTCATCAAAGCGCCGAGGGGTTGGTGAGTGAGTACCTGGACCGGGTGAGCTTGGAAATAATGGCCCAATTTCTTGACGGTCCACACGATAGCCAACACCGTTTTTTCCACGGGGGAGTACAGGAGTTATGCCTCCCTGAGGGTCTTGCTAACATAGAAGATGGCATGCTGGATGCCATCCTCTTCCCGGATGAGTACTGAGCTGATGGCCGCCGGGCTAACACCCAAGTAAAGGTACATGATCTCCCCCACCTTGGGTTTAGAGAGCACAGGGGGTGAAGATAAGTACCGTTTCAGCTCCTCGAAAGCCCCCTGGCATTCTGAAGTCCATTGGAAACCGGCGGTTTTCCTCATGATCTGGAAGAAGGGTAAGGACTTCTCCGCCGATTTTGATAAGAAGCGATTGAGGGCTGCCAGGCGGCCCGTCAATCGTTGGACCTCCTTTACGTTGCGCGGGGGTTCCATGTTGACGATGGCCTGGATTTTCTCAGGGTTGGCCTCGATACCCCTTCGGCTCACCATGTAGCCCAAGAATTTGCCCCCCTGAACGCCGAAGGTACACTTCTTTGGGTTCAGCCGAAGGCTAAACTTCTGCATGATGGCGAAGATCTCCCTCAGGTCATCAGCATGGCTCGCTGATTGCTTGCTCTTGACGATCATGTCGTCAACATACGCCTCCATGGTGCGCCCTAGGACAGCCTGGAATACCTTGGCCACCATCCGAGTGTAGGTGGCACCTGAGTTCTTTAGGCCGAAGGCCATGACAAGGTAGCAGAAGATGCCTTCACGAGTCATGAAGGCTGTTTTTTCAGTGTCTTCCTCATGCATGTATATTTGATGATACCCGCGGAATGCGTCGAGAAATGACATGATCTCACACTCCGCGGTTTCATCTACAAGTTGATCAATATTCGGCAAAGGAAAGAGGTCCATGGGACACGCCTTGTTGAGATCCGTGTAGTCCACGCACATGCAGAATGAGGGCGGTTTCTGTGCGAGGACTACGTTTGCCAGCCATGAGGGGTACTTCACCTCCTTGATGTGCTTGATAGAGAGGAGCATGGCAACCTCCTTCCTCACAAAGTCCCTCCTCTCGGCCGAGAGGGGTCTCCTTCGCTGCTGTATTGGTTTGGCCGAAGGGTCCACCGAGAGGCGGTGGGTGATGACCCTTCGGCTGATCCCCGGCATGTCCTCCGGCCCCCATGCAAAAACAATGGAGTAGGCGCGGAGGGCGCTGATGATGCCGGTCTTCAGGTCTTCGGGGAGCTTGGATCCAATCTTCACGACTCTCTCCGGGCCGGCCGGATCGAGCGCGAAGTCTTCTACTTCCTCGGCTGGTTCAGCCCTCGACCTTTTTTCCTCCGCTTCCACAGTTTCGGTGATGGTGTCAACGCGGAACTCCGTCTTGCTAACCTTCTTTGTAACTTGAAGGTAGCAAGCGCGGGCAAGCTTTTGGTTCCCCCTTGAGTAACCGATTCCCCCCTCAACTGAGAATTTGAGGCAGAGGTGCCTCATGGAGATGACGACTTCGAGGTCCTCGAGGGCTGGCCGGCCGAGGATGATGTTTTGGGCGCAGTCGATGTTGACGACGACGAACTCCACTTCGAGCTTGGCTATATGGAGGCCGTCGCCGAAGATTACCGGGAGGGTTATGACCCCTTCGGAATCAATGGTGTCGCCGGTGAAGCCGGTAAGAGGGGTCTTGATGGGCCGAAGGGACCCCCTCTCCAGATGCAGCTCTCTGAAGGTGCTGAGGTACATTACATTGACGGAGCTACCCGTGTCAATGTAAGTTCTGTGAATAATGGTGTCATTTATTTCTGTCCGGATGACGAGGGCATCCCTGTGTGGGGAGGATACTGGGGGGATCAGCGTTAGTGAAGATAATGGGTTCCTCCCTCAGCCGCTTTACCGGGGGCATATGAGTGACTTCCCCCATGTAAAGTGATTGAGCCCACTTCTTTCGTTGACTCGTAGAATCACCCCCGGTATTTCCCCCCGTGATCATGAGGACGTGGCGTTTCTTTTCTTGGTACCGAGGGTACTCCTCCTCCTCTTCCTCCAGATTTCCAATCTCCCTCTTCTTGCCGAGGGGGATGGTGTTGGGGTTGACCCATGCATTTGCTCTCGCCGCCTGCCCTCGGGCAGGCCCTTGGTGAGGGGGGCCCTGTTGCTGAGGGCCATGGACAAACTGGGACAGATGGCCCGCTTGTATCAATCTTTCGATGGCCGTCTTCAGCTGATGGCAGTCATCGGTCCTGTGCCCCTGGTGCCGGTGGAAACGACAGTAGGGGTAGTTGGGATTGATGGCAAATACCTTCGGGGGTGCGCGTGAATCTCGCTCCACTAGGCCCCTCTCCTCAGCAAAATCCAGAATGACGCTGATGGGGTGCGTCAAAGGTGTCCGAGGATGCTCCAGGAGGACAGGTTGTGCCCAAGCCCTCGGATTCCCCTTGTAGCCTCCCCCGGGCTTGGCTTGGCCATGCCGGGGGCGATCACCGGAGGGGGCAGATTCCTTGGGATGATTGCGGGGAGCCCCTGGCCCCCGGTTACCTTTGTCATCCGGCCGAGGGCGCTGCTGGTCCGGTACGTGGTGGCATTTCTCCACCTCCTCGGTTTCGGCGTATCGGTCCCCCCGCTGTAGGGCCCTTACATAATTGCGGGGAGGCTCGATGATGAGGCTCCTCGAGAAGTTCCCGGGGCGGAGTACCGTTTGGAGGAGGGCCAAGAGGGTCCCGTCGTCAGCACCATCAACTTTATCAGCCTCCGTTCTCCAGCGCTCCAGGAAGTCCCGAAGGGTTTCCTCCTTCTTCTGCCTCACTGTTAGCAAGTGGGAGAAGTGTTTTCTCGTGCGGCGCCTTCCCGCAAATTGCGTCAAGAATCGCTGGGCGAGTTCTTGCCATGAGTCAAAGCAGCCCTCGGGCAATCGATTGAACCATTCGTACGCCGGCCCCTCTAAGGTGGAGAGGAACCAGCGGCACAAATATTCATTCGATGCCCCCACCATCATGATACTGTTTTGATACCTGCTGTAGTGCTCTTGGGGGTCAGTCTTTCCGTCGTAGGGCTTGATGAGCTGCCCTCGGTATTTTTCCAGGATCCGGGCCGCCAATACCCTTGGGGTAAACGGCGTCCGGGTCCGGAGCTGTATGGTGGGTTCCCCAGAGCCCTCGGCTATCTTCTTCTGCATTTCTTCCATCTTGGCCATCATCGCCTCATACTTAAGGTCTGTATGAGGGGCATAAGTGGTGGCTTGGGCTTTGGTGGCCTCCATCTCGTCAAGCCAGCGCTGGAGGGCCGCAATGATTTCGTCTCGGGGGTCCTTCGGGAGGGCCTCCGCCCCCCGCGAATGGACCCAGGCCGAGTGAGCCTGGTTGATTTGGTGGTGTGCGTTGTTGGCATGGAGAGGTGCCTTGCCCTTGTCCTGAGGGGGCGCCTTTCGTTGGCCCTGGAGACAGACCCACCACTTTCCTGAGGCCTCTGGAACGCCTCCCCCCGAGGCGGTCTTGGACCCCTCGGCGGGCTTGCGCCCCTCCGAGTCTCTCGAGGGAGGAGGGCCGGAGTTGTTCCTTGTTTACGTTATGGCGGTCCCGGGATTGGACTTCCTGGGAGGCCGTATCTTGGGCCACGACCCCCTCGGAGTTCCCCATCCGAAGGACCGGGTTACCGAGGGGTCGTGGATGAGGGGGAGGCATAATATTCTCCCCGACCTGAGGTTGGTGGGGAACCAAAGTGCCGAAGGCACTCGGGTTCTGGGTGAGCGTCTCGATGAAGGCGGAGAGCGTCGATTGCACGTCGATTGTGATGACCGGAGGGCTAATTTGATTCTCGCTCCGGTCCTTCTTCTTGGCCTCGATGCCGAGGCGGGCATCGGGGGCATTTTGTTGAATCTGCTGGCGTAGGTCGACAACCGTCTGGTCCAATCCGGCGATGACGCCGCCCCCAGGAGCCCTGTTAGAGGCTTCGGGGACGTCGACCTCGCCGAGGGCCAGGTTCCTGTCCTCCACATTCTTGGAGTTGGCACGAGTTGTTCTCACCATTTTAACTAGGTGTTTTGTGTTTGGTCGAGGGGGAGGGTTTCTTACTTGATTGTTCGACCTCTCAACGAGAGCACCAAATGATGGATATTGTACCCGGGGGTAGCTTATCCGAGAGGTTATTACGGGGAATAACTAGAGAGAAGTCAGAGCAAGTGAGTATAGAGAGAGAAAGTATATTAGCAAGTATTCAGCGTGTTGTGTCTTGTGACTTGGTTACAAATGGGGAAATGAGGTGCTATTTATAGTAGCAATAAATGCCAGATAGGGACACGTGTCAAACGTCCATTGGCCGAGGGGTCACCTCAACTGGCTGGCGTTGGCAACCGCATGTGGCCGCATTAAATGCGGCTGTTGGATGTGACGTCGTACTTGGTACGGTGATCTATACGCATGTGGAGCGGATATCATGTTGGAAAAGGTGCCCTCGGCTGTAGAGGACTAGCCGAGGGCTCTGAGTACCGAGGACCCCCTTAGTGCCGAGGGCTCCAGGTGCCGAGGGCTACTGATTTTCGCCGTTCTTCCCAGTAACCTTGTTTTCCTGTTTTGACCCTCCTGTGAGAATTAGAGCCTTCGACCAGGGGCCGAAGGCACCCCTGGTGTGTGCATTGTGGGCTGTTTGGTACTCTGGGCGCTGTGATTTGGGCCTGTTGTGCTTTCTGAGCCTATTGGGCCTTTATTGGAGTAGTAGGAGTCTGTGGGCCGGGGGTTCCCGCACCATATACTCCATCAGTAATGTATGTATTTTTCTTATTTAACACAACGATGTTTCTTCCTATCGATTCATCTGGCATCCAAGTTTAAACATTCATCTCAAAACTAAGACTATTGAATCAAATTAGAAGTGGAGATAACATTATACTATCCTCCGTTCTTTAATTCTTGTAACAGTTTGACTTTCACGTTTGACAACACACAACTTTGACTGTAATTATATTTAATTATATATTACTCCCTCCATCCCATATTTTCTTCATAGTTACTATTCACATGGTCAACTCAAATTACTCTCAATCTTTTACTTTATATATCAAATTTTTATCAAACTTAAATTTTCTTGATCAGACTTTGTAGCGGATTTAATGTAGTTTCTGAATATGTAAATTTAATTTACTAAAAATAATCTGAGTGTGAACAGGGATCAAGTTGCTTTATCGTCAGTCAAGCATCGTAAACCGAACTACGAACATAAATATGGGACGGAAAGAGTAGTAAACATTATAAAAATTTGATATTTTGGAAATTCACATTGATAGGAATTTAATAACATTTTATACAGAATAATTTGATTATGTATATTAGTAGAAAATCGTGGTCAAAGTAAGGTATGTGAATAGTGAAAAAATCACAATGTTGCGCAAGAATTAAAGAACGAAAGAAGTATAACCTCAGTACTACTAGTGTTTTCGGGACCAAAAGCATGAACACAACCTCTTAAGAACATCTATTTAGCTGGAATATAGAATTACAGAAACCAAATTGTGCTCACTTTGCTAACCGACTAAATAAGATTTTGAGAATAACAACATATATCGATAGTGTTATTCCGTACCTTTCAAAATTGTTATTCTGTACATAATAATAGATTGAGTTCCAATTCACCACTATTTATGCTAATCGAATAAAATCTAAATATATTCCACATTTTCACTTAGTAACGTGAGTACGTGACATACATCCAATTAAAACATTCAGGACCAGCCTAGTATCGATCAATTCCAATAATCAATTATGTACAGTAAGGTGGGCACATGCATGATACATATTTATTTTGTTTTTTATATATTTTATTTTCCATTATTAAATATCGAAAACCATAATTAACCATGGATGGTGGTTATGGTAAATTGTTTAGGATAATTAGAAGAGACGACAAGAAAAGATTGGTTGCAATAGCTCTAGATAATACTGCACACGGAGCGCTACTCTGGTGGTTGTCTGCGAAATTGGTTGTCCCTCCTCCAACATAGGATTCGGGCGTTGTCCCACCACCGTCACCACCGTAGGGTACAGGCATTGCCCCACCATCAGAAGGTACAGGTATTGTCCCACTACCGTAGGGTACAGGCGCTGCCCCGCCATCAGAAGGTACAGGTATTGCCCCGCTAGAAGAAGGTACATGCGTCGGGTTATTCCTGTAGAATGTCAATTATAGTGGAAATTGAATTTCTTTTCATAAAAAAAGGATAACATTTCATAGCGGTGGACGTAGCTCAACTGGGAGCAAGGGAGTGCCACAAGGGTTAGGTCATGGGTTCGAATCCCGACAACTGCGATGAGTGGTTACTATGCTAAAAATGCATAGAGCCTCTGCAAGTACCGGGGATAGAACCTCACTCTCTATCTGTTAGATTGTGATTATAGTCCAATTTACATTCTCTCAACGTATCGTCCGATCGGGGTTGGGAGGCCCTCAGGGATGGGGTGTCATCTTTTTTTTAGGGATAACACTTCATCCCTCATGACCCCAATATCGTCAGAACAATTAAGTGATAGGATGTAAATTAAATTTTAATCAAAACTGACAGATAACAAGTGAGACTCTGGTTCAAGTACTTGCAGAGGCCCTATGCATTTTTATGTAGTAACATCTTATCGCAGTTGTCAGGTTTCAAACCCAATTGAATTGCATTTCATATCTAGCTACATGGTTCATTTCATTTAAGATTGTTTTTTCATAAAAAATGTGGTAATTACAAATGCTCAAAATATTATGTCAATTTTTTTTTTTGATTATTTAGAGTTTTCAGTTATGTTAAAAACGAGCATTAATGAATTATTTTTAAAAAATACACACGCAAGACCTCCCAGTCCCCCTCCCCGATCCACTGGTAAAAAAGAAGCTCCTACTAAAGCAAGGCTTTAATAAAGTTTATGATATTATCCATGCTGATTACTAAAATAAGCTTAATTATTGAAATAGTTTAAAATATACAATGTATGCTTGCTAACCGAACACGCAAAACTCATTTCAAAAGATTCATAAAAATTAGAGATGCATACACGTAATAGAGGGTAAAAAATTCTATATTACTAATGAAGAAAAATTATTTAAACATTAAAAACAGACTAGTCATATTTATATTTAAAATAATTTTTAGATTGAGGGGTTAGGGCCAGTTTGATTGAGGGGTTTCGGAGGAGACGGGAGGGGAAATGTCATATTTATATTTAAAATAATTTTTACATTTAGAGAAATTGAGACAAAGTAAACATAAAATAGAATATAAAAATACATGACCTAACTAGTTATATACTACGTAGTTATTACTATAACTGTATAATTAGTAAAGTAAAAAATCAGGCCTACCCTTCCCTCTCCCTCAAAATCCCTCGACCAAACTGACCCTAGGGTATACTACCTTCCCAATCAGATAACATATTTACTACATAAATATAATGAAAAAAATAAATTAGTAGTACTACTAATGGAATCAATAATATGCATCTCTCTTCTACCATTTTATATGAGCCATAAATTAATGTTTTGTATTTGTATATATGTCGATATATGTCAATATGTTTGGACATTTTTATAGGTTAAGTTGGTAAGTGTAATTAATTAAGTAATTGAAAAAAAAAGGATGATCCTCCATCCCTTAGGGCCCCCACAACTAACCGAACAATTATTTTGGAAAACGTGAGTTGAACTTTGATCTCATTCGAAAAGAGAGTGAAAGTGAGTTCCATCTCAAGTCATTGCTTACAGTTGAACTCAGAATCTCTCTTTTATGACATTCAGTTTCTATCAGGTGAGCTACGCTATCGATTAACTAAAAGAATAAGAGGGAAGCAATATAATATAATAAAACGTATCTACGTACCCAGTGGGAAGAGGGAGGACGCCGACGTGGGTGATGAGCTGGTCCATGAAAAGGACGGAGTGAGGGTCGAGGCTGGAGGCCTGAGTGAAGATGTTGCTCAGACCGTCGCCGGATGGGACGAAGACCGCTCCGTTGACCAACATGTCCCCCTGCGTCCTCCAATTCCATCCTTTCCACTCGTTTTCGTTTGTATCTATCCGCTTTGTCACCTTAATTAGTCATGCCCGCCCGCCCAACAACAAAAACAAACACAAAATTCATTCACCCAATCACTAATATAGACTTCTAATCACTAGTGTATCATGAATATTTATACAGGTTTGAAACTTAGGTTTAAAAAAGAGTTCTCGTGTTTGAAACTTGATGGAGGAAGTTTCAACCCTATTTATGCATGCTCCATTCAGCCCCTACCCTCACTCCCTTGAGGTAAAAAAAGTTGTTCGATTGTTTGTGTTAACATTGTGTTTTTGACACATCGTTAACATTGTATTCACTATGGAATGATAAGTAATTATGTATGTAGTATGGACTACCTCTTTGAATTCATCCTCATTAGGTGCAATAAAGCGATTGCCTTGGCTGTTGATAGTGGGGTTATCACTGCCGCCGATGGCGTACATTTTCCATTCCGTGTAGTCATTGTTCACCACATGAAAATATCCTCTTCGACATCTTGGCATTCTTTGCACACAACCTTCTCCAAAGTGATTAAAGGCCACTGTCACCTTCATTGTCAAAATTAATTACTCTTTTTACCAAAAAAATACTACGTAATAATTACTCTATTTGTCCACGCCCATCATTTTCTAAAGCACACAACGTACTTTATACAAAGTCATATAGAGGGACAAATCCAGGAATTATGATCAAGAGGGGTGGAATTTTTTTTATTTAGCATAAAACTTTACCTAGTATTTATTCAAAAAAATTCATTAGCGTTTACCCAACATTTGAAAATTTCATACTCTACATCTTCAGGTACAATGAGAAAATCAACTCATATTTTTAATTGAAATGCTATAAAAAGGGTATTGGTATATTAAAACAATTTAAAATTTTGTCAAGTTTTTTGAACATAAAGCGCGCCTCTTGGATTCAAATCTACCTCTACTTTTTAAATAATTTTTGTCTTGTTTAGCTGAAGAACTCTTATGAAAATAATGAATAAAACTCTTAAGTTATGCATTTTTTGTTTGACATGAGCGCTAGAAGTCACATTGAGTCTTTTGAATTTTACAATAGTATGTATGTGATTATTAATTTTTAGAATAATACTATATTGTTAACTCATAGAGTTTGCACAAAATGTATTTGTATTTTTGCTAGAATGTCATAGAGTTTATTAAATATGCAATAAATTATTTTTAAAAGTTTAGAAACTAAATGAGTGTAATTTCATATCACAAGAGCATTTATATTTTGAATTTATTCCATATTATCCGAAAACTATTTAATTAGTGTCTAATACGTTTTTTAATATTGCTTGATATTTTATAAAATCGGTACTTGTTATCAATTAAATATAAATTAAACTTAACATTGTATGTTCATAGAATAATTAAAGTACCATAAATTATAATTCAATGAGTTCTTCTATTATTTATTTATTCAATTATAGAAATTAATAGCATTATTGATGTTCACAAAGAAAAAATTTAACTTAACAAAAACATTCCATTAAGATTAACTATTTTAGATTTTTCTTTTTATACAATGCCTATTAAGTATTGTATCATATTCCCTCCGTCCTAATTTGATTTGCAAAATTTTCTATTTTGGTTTTCCCAAAATGGTTTTCCACTTTCTATTTTAGGTATGTAAATAAGAATAAAGTGACAAATTTACTCTTACTTTTACTTTTTCCCCATTAACTTAAAGACATCTACTTTAAAATAAGCAAGCATCATTTATTGTTATTCCTTAATCTTTGTGCCGGTCAAAGTTTGCAATTCAATTCGAGACGGAGGGAGTATATAACACTATAAAATAGTTTTGTAAAATAAAATTAAGGGTGGAGAACATATGTATGTATTTAAAGCAAAATAGTTTAATGAAAATATGGTGTAAATAATACTCCCTCCGTCCCCCAATTAAGTTACCACTTTCCTTTTTGGACAGTCCATAAATTAAGTTCACACTTCCTTACTTTCCTTACTCGGCAAATTATCTACATCAAAACAGTGTCAAACAGTGCAAAACAATGCCAAACAGTGTCAAACAGTGATTGAACAGTGCAAAACAGTGCACTCAACAGTAAAGTCAAATTTATTTTCTTAATATGTGTGAAGTCAAACCAGGAACTTAATTAGGGAACGGAGGGAGTACAAAATTCTTAAAACCCAAGGGGGGTCACCCTCGTGCCCTCTAAGGATATTTTTACTTGGACTGTAATTCGTCCCAGACCAGACCAGACCAGACCAGACTTGGATAGTTATAAAAATACAAAGAAACCAGACCAGACCAGACCAGACCAGTTCAGAGCAGACCAGACCAGACTAGATCAGACCAGACCAAACCAGCAAATTACAGTCCAAGTAAAAACATCCTAAATCCATCACTGATCAGATTAAATTATACACAGAGACACAGAGTAATATCATCACCATATTTTTGTCAGCTTCTAAAACCATGCACGGTGATGTCAAATTGTCTATATATATAACATATAATTTCTCTTCTTATTTTACATGTCTTACTTTTCATTTTTTTTTGAAAAGAAAGAAGTGATTCACCGTATTTTACTTTATTATGCTCAAATCTCGATAACTTTATAATTATTACGTCAAACGGTCAAAGTCAAACGTACCTGCATATGGGAATCGGCTAAGAACCCATTTGTGTGACCGAGCAGCATGACCTTGTCGTGGTGGGAAAAGTAGCAATTGGAGATGGTGACCGCGGTGGAGCCCCGGGTGACATCAAGCAAACCGTCCGTACAACTCGATAAATCGCAGTGGTCAATCCAGATCCGACTAGAACTACGGATGGTGATCCCGTCGCCGTCCGCTCTGCCTCTACTCCCACATTTTGTGGGCGTCGAGCATATGACTTCATTCGACGAGGGAAGGCAGTTGTGCACGAAGATGTTGTGAATGATGATGTTCGTCGCATTTTTTACGGTTATGCAGCCGTTGCCGGTGATGTGCACGGCGGCGCCGCGACCGTCCACGGTCTTGAAGCTATTGAAGATCAGCTGTGCTTTGAGTTTGATGGTCATGTCGGCCGCGAATATGACCCAGAGCGGCTCGTTTTGAATCACTGCGTGGCGGAGAGTTCCCTGCTTCGGGCTCGCGGGGTCGTCCGACGGGTCGGAGACGGTGTAGAATCGCCCCCCTTTACCGCCGATCGCGGCTTTTCCGAACCCAATGCCGCAATCCGCCAGTCTCTGGCGGTTGTTTGCCCAGTTGGGGTCGCATTTCCAGCAGTCATCTATCGGGTTTCCGGTAAGGCATTGCTGGGTCTCTGCCGTCGCCTCTAAGACTCTTCTCCTCGTTACCGATTCATGAAGTCTCCTGGTTACAGCACACCAACTATTTGTCAAATTACGTCCCAAATCGAAACGAAATGATAGCAATAAATTATTTAATTCCAGAAGTGTTGTGATTTTTATAATCCCAAACAAACGCATTTTTTTTTTAAATTAACAAACGTAACTTTGTTAAATCCGGGTTTAAGCCGTTTAACAAGATCCGTAGTTAAAAGATGACACGGCACGGCAATAAGCCAATAACAACATACTTGGTCTTAAAAAAAGTGAAAGTCCCAAAACATGAATAAATGGCTTTTGGAAATCTAAAGTAATAATGTTACTACTTATTCCTAAATAGCACTAATATATATGATAGACAATTTTTGTTGTCTATCTTGAAGTCATTACGGTTAAATAGTTGCAGGATTAGAACTGAGTTCTCAAAATTTTGACTAAAACATGTTTGACAATAAAGTTGAAAGAAAAGAAAATTAAACAAGGGAGATATGTGTTACAAGACTTGCAACTTGATTACAAAATCAATCTAGATTTAAATAATTTAGACTACATTTCAACAATAATAAAATACACTCCATGTATATAGTAGACTTTTACCATATGCGAAGTACTCCGTATATACTCCGAGAATAACCGTATAAAAAGATGTTCATCACATTTTTTACGGTTATATAGTATTAGATTTAAATAAACACTACGGTTTTGATTTGTATGAAAACATTCCGATATGATCTACTCCGTAGTTTATAGTCCAGATGAAAATATCCATATAATCAATCAATTAGACATATAATAAGTTCATTTAAATCGATCTAATATTTCATGAAATAATTACATATATGAGCAAAATAGTTGTTATTTACAAAAAAATGTAGTGATTATAGCAGTAACTTAATCATATTTTTGTAAATAAGTTATATATTTTCAAACACCTCAACTTTTATCGACACCAATATATCTAATTCAAAATTTATTACTGCCTCCGTCTCTTAAAACATGTCCGAAATTCATTTTTTGGTCGACCCAAAATAGTTTGTCATTTTCATTTATTGTACTCCGTAACAAATATGTGTCTAAAGTTATTTCTCCTTTTTCTATACAAATTTCAACCACACAATATTTACTTTATTATTTCTCATGCAAGTCAACTTTGGCCAAGTTTTATGAGAACGGGGGGAGTATAATTTTTTAGATTTCGTAAACACGTACAGGTAACCTCATCAATAGTAAAAATTGTTGAGCAACTATCATTGAATAAGAGCCTCTTAGGTAACCCATTTTTTCAAATAAACAAATTTAGATTTCACGCATTCAATTATGCAATAATCAGAATAAGTAGGCTTGAATTTACTACCTTGTCTGAATTGACTGAAATTACTTTAGTAGATCATTTTAGCTATATAGTTTTTTGAATATCATTTTCTTTCCCTTAATTTCACGAGTAAAGTATATTGCAAATATAATTTTTTCCATAATTTGACGAATTCAACCAATTCACCTAGTTCATTCGGAATTTCATCAATTTCAACAAATTAATTGGATATTTATTCAGGCAATTTCAATGTTACCAAATGGAGTCGGTAAGATTAGAACTATTTTATGATGAATGTGAATCGAACTTGGGCCATCCTGGATACATATCGTGGCATCATGTGCGGCGCATTATCTTGGTAAATGTTAATAATAAGGAGTATAATACAATCTTCAATCTTCATGCCTTCGTGGTTCTTGGTACTCCGCTTGTACCTGATCATTTAATTTGTGACTTGTTTTTTTTACATCGAAAAACTTATTAAAATAGTATGTCCATTTTAAAACTCGTGTCTAACTGTACCTTCCTTTTCAAGTTTTATTCTATATATTTCGGTTTATAGTTTGGAAAATTATTATTTTTCAATAATACTACCTCCGTCCCAAAAAACTTTGCTATTTCAAAAAAATTGAACATTGATTTTGATTAGTTTTATTCTATATATTTCGGTTATAGTTTGGAAAATTATTATTTTTCAATAATGTCATACTACCTCCGTCCCAAAAAACTTTGTTATTTCAAAAAAATTTAACATTGATTTTGATTAGTACTACGTATAATATTATGGAAATCATAATTTTTATACTTTTATAAAATACTTTTAACAAAAAAACATTTTCATATAATTTTTATATTATAAATAATTTTCAATAAAAAGATATAGTCGGCCAAAGTTTTTAAAAAGGTAAAGTTTTTCGGGATGAAGGTAGTATGTATTGTGTGATGACCGATGACCAACTCATGTAATGGTATATATGGTCAATGGAGGTGGTCAAGGGCATAGGCACCAGCAATAAATTTACACACAAACTAAAAGTTTTACTCCGTATTAAATTTGGGGTGGACTGAGCTCATATCAACAAGTAATAACTATGAGTCTATGAAGATGTTTGGGCCCTCTTGGGGTAGTAGTACAATAGTACACAGAGACAATAGTATAATCGGTTTTGCACGGTAGGTGGCAAAAGAAAAATAGTAGCCTCAAGTTTTGGTAAAACGAGTTACAATTTTTTTTTTTTATCAAAAAGAGTTGTGGTGTTTTACTTGATATTATGATCATGATAACATTTGTATCCTATACTTAATTAGATAAAATTGGGTATTTATAACTTTTGTCATCTGCTACCCTGCAAGAAATAACAATTTTAAATTAGCACATGGCCTTTCTCTAAAAAATTAATTAAGATAACCCTGACTCGCAAAGTCACGATTAATGGTAGAAATGACCAAGGTGCGAAATCCGCAGCAACCATGTGGAGGTTGCAGCTTCTGCTCGTTGGACTGGACCTCTGGTGTGCACGAGTATAAGATCTATCACTATTGGACTGATTGAGTCACCATGATTTACATCCTCCCATATGCCTTGTCAGATTGGGGCATGCGGACCCTTTGGGTTGAAGATTCAACCTTTTCGAGGAACGATTAATACTAGAAAACTAGAAACGGTGAGGATATTAATTAGTAGAAATTGTTCTATGATGAATCGGTGGTCCCGAATCTGGAGGGTCATATATAAAAAGAAGATAACACCCCATCGTACCTTGTTGAGAACTGCTATATCAACCAGAGAATGTAGCATGCTAGCATACCGATTAAGGAGCACATGGCGTGATGAGTGCTTAAAATTCATTCATCTAAAATATTTGAAGAATTTCGATTGTACCCAAGGGCACATGAAAACCTAAAAATTTGGGAGGAATGCAATTATAGTGTAATTATTATAATTCTGTAAAGTCTTAATTGTGAAAAAAATTGAACATTCAAAATCGAAATCCAAAATCCGCCACTAATTGTACCATTCATCACGCCAACATGCTACTTAGTGAGTACGCTCGTGTGCTTCATATTTTTTCTCCCATATCAGGAAGCTAGTGCTTTAAGTTTAGATATGAAAGTTTTTTTTTTATCCAAATCCAAAAGATAAAATACGCTCATGCAAGTGCTCGCATACCCCAACACTATAGAATGATGGATGATAAATCAAATCTCAAATGGTTTTTGAGTAAGGTTATTCAAGGTTTGATAGTTGATACCAAACACTAAAGGGTAGAGGATAAATCATATCTCAAATGGTTATTGAGTGGGATTATTTAAGACTTGGTTCGCACAAGGAGTCAATCACATTGAACAAACTCTCACTACATCAAATAGAGATTGAACTTGAGACATGGAAGCTAAGTATTGCATAATTGCATAGCATATTAGTAAACAAGTTTTTATCTTTTCCTTATCTTTAAAACCCAAAAAGAAATCCAGTTAATAAACACCTTCTCGCAGCTTAAAGAAGTTGACAAATAACTGGGAGAAATATAGGAAAGCAGAGAAGTATACAGTCCGTACGTTGTTCAACAAAAACACAAAACACTTAAAATGTGCGAAATCCAGGTTGTTTAAAGCCTGATCAGAAAGCTTTTTAGTTTAATTACCTCTGTACTTCTTGAGCTACCATATCAGGAAAGGGGTGTTGATGAGGGTGGGAGAGGTTGAAGGTGGCGAGGGAAGAAGATAGAGATACCCAGATTAAAAGCAAGAAAGCACAGCTAGCTCTGCCAGGAAGCATTATCATCATCATCATAAGACAGAAAACCATGCGGTTATTCTGGAAGCTTTTTAACTTTTGTTGCTATAGTAATTTTTTTGCCAGTGGAAAAGATAAAACATATCCCTACCTTATTATTAATGCTTATTATTAATGCAAAGTAAGATGTCTTGCCTGTCTTTAATGCAATAACTAGGAAACTTTGATGCTTACTTACAGTATATAATAGTAATTACTTTCCTTGATGATTAAACTAATCTCATTCATTTCATATATTGACAGTGTAAAAAGAATTTTATTCATTGGGCAGAAGGAGGTGGAGTAAATTTGAAGAAGAAGAAATGAGGGAGAGTGGAAGTGTGAAATTTAGGGGTTGGAAAATTGACAAATTGACAGAAGCCATGTCATGGATTTCTGTGCACTTCTTCCTTGCAGGCTCCTTCAGCCACTTACATTCCTTGCTTGCCCCCATTTTATTCTGGGTTGGGTTCATGTCTTCCTTCAATTCTTTATATGCATGTGAACACGAAGGATGAAAAGTTAGAACAATTCATACTTTTTGCTTTTCATCAAGATGTGCCGGCTTAATTAGCTTATGTTCACATATTACTCATTCCACCCAAATCCAGTCTCATCAAAAACAAAGATTAAGAATTCAAAGTGTGTAAAAACTCCTAAATTATGCTTTGCTTTTACCTTCTTCAAGAAAAATGAATCTAAGATGTTCTTAATTGGATTGCTTTCGCCCCATTCAAACCAGATCAAACTAGACTATATGATACTAGATCAGACTAGACCAGAACTGGCTTCGATAGTTGTAAAATATACATAGAACAAATATTTACCGGATCACACCAGAACGTACTCAAACAAACTAGACTATATTATTAGACCAGACCAGAAAATTTCAGTCCAACTAAAAACATTCGTAGAAGCTGAAGTTGTAGATTTAAAATTGTAAGGTCAATTTGGAATTTTATCTAATACATAGTAGTTTTTTAATCAAAAAGTGTAATGGGAGTTTTAATTTGGGACACCCAAAATGGAATACTCAGACTTTCATTTTGGGAAGGATAAGTGAACAACATTTAGCAATTTTTAGTCTTTTTAATAGAGATTATTCACATTCACTCTCTCAACTACAAGGCATCCAATATGGTATACATATATCATGTTTCATTTTTGGAACTGATGGAGTATATGGGCCTGGACCCCAAAGCCCACATACTCGGAAGAACAGAAGGTACCACGACCACCTGGGGGGACCCTCGTCGGCCAGATGACCCCCATCGGCCAGAAAGAAGTCTACTCAGAATGTGATCCAAAAGTCAGGAAGAGCCGGGTGACCTCGTCGGCCGGGTCTTCATCGGCCAGACCCTCGTCGGCCATGCCCTCGTCAGCCATAGACGGCCTCCAGAACAAGATTTACACTTAATCTTTTCTATGCACTTTGTATCCGGCCCATTAGTGACCCTATTGTAAATGGGTCTCCCAAGCCCAAGGCTTGGGAGCCCAGCCCTAATTTTCCTATAAATACTCCCTCTGGGAGTAGTTGTAAGGGTTCACAAAATCATTAATACAGAGCAATTATAGCACTTCTCTCTCTAGCTCTCACTTCTCTCTAGACTTATAGTCTATCAGGAACATTAACTTGAAATTTGCATCGTCATATTATGTTGATATTATTTATCTTGATATCCATTCATATACATAAACAAATACTACCATCATCCTTTTAACATTGAGACAGTTCCAGGAACATTTTGACTTTTGGTTGTAGTACTAACTTATAGATCTATATGACTATATGAGGCATTTTTTATTAGGAGCAGATGTGGAGACATCTTTTTTTCTAATGGACTATAAGATATTGTTGAGCCTTTATTGGGACGGGGTACCCCCGACCCCCTTTCCTATATACATGTAACCCTATGAAATCTACATTGATGTAACACAGATGATACTCTACTTATAATTTGTTGAACATTGTGAATTTGTATGAAAGCGCATTAGAAGTTCTAGTAGGACTGACAATTTAATCTGACTCCATGGATATCTACACTAATTCGAAATGATCAAAACGGGGAAAGCGCATTTACAGAGTACTGATTATGGAGGAGTATAATATTATACTTTTGGGTCCCGTTACCCGTTCTTGGTTATATATGGAATCTTCTTTTGTAAAAAATATTTTCATAAAAGTATATATAAAAGAATAGTCATGTAGTGCAAGAAGACTTCCTTACAAGGGTGTAGAGGGAGAAAATGTTTCTCAATCAAGTTTTTACAAGAGGTCGCTCTCAATAGTTGAACATGTGACCCCTCGGTCACACTACAACACCTTAACCGGTGCATTAAGGCTCTCCTTCATTTTCATAAACGTATAAAACTTATAAATGTCATTCAAACACAATAACTAAAATCATAATTCAAAGTTTATTACTCCCTCCGTCCCATTTAAATCTTTACGCTTTCCTTTTTGGGACGTCCTATTTACTCTTTTACATTTCCTTTTTAGGCAACTTCTTTTACATTAAATATCCTAACTACCCTTCACTACCCACCCACTTTTTATATTTGAGTGGATAACATTAATTCCCTCCAAAAGTCAAAGGGCATGCAAGACATTTGTTCTTCAATTAATTGAGCTCCTAAAATACCGTGCCAAAAGCAAACGTCAAGTTTTATCCGGGACGGAGGGGGTATTATTGATCAAGAAAAATTAATTTGACTATGTTTTGTGGGACAAAGGTAATATGAGACAAGACCAATCCGACCTGTTCCAAACCTTAATTGTTCAAGACTGATAGGCTCAGCTAAATTTATACCCATAATTGTTTAAGACTGCTAAAAAGACCCGCTCCAGACCATGTCCAAACCTTATTAATGCCTTATTGTGCCCCAGAGCAATTTCAATTGGCATCAAACCGAATTACTAGTACTTACCAACTATCACGTAGGGCGTGTTTGGCATTTAGTCGTCAGTGATTAGCGGATAGCGGATTATGTTAACGGATTGTAATAGCAGATTCAGTCAGCAAGTTTGACCAGCGAAATAACTTGACGGGTTGCAAAAAGATACTTCGTATTTGGTAATTTAGCTATTTGACTGTAGCAATTAGTAGGAAATGCCCTATTTCAAAACACTATTATTTGCAGTATTTTCATTTCGGCGGTTTTTTCCAAACCACGCTAATTAAAAACGCTATGACCAAAATGCAATTCAGCACATAACGTTTTGACATATTGAAAATGCTAAAAATGGTCAAACTACTGTTTTTTTTTGCTGAAGCGTCATTTTCCAAACACACGTGGGAATTATCTTTCATTTAAGGGAATTTTTCACAAATGGACCAAAAATGAAAATAATATCACTTTTTTTCACTTTTCAAAATTTCTTTCAAAAATAGACAAGTTGAAGTTTCTTTTCAAAAATAGGCTTAAGGCTTTAAGACTTAAGGCCCGTAGCCATATACGTTAATTTGTAAGCCTTATCCCATTGCTTAGGATGAATAACTAAAGAAAGAAATGTTTCTCACGTAAAAATGTTGTCAAATACGGAATCTTTGGAAACATTGGATACTAGAAATTGTGAATTTAAAAGTTGGAAAAAACTGTAAAAGTGATTACATTAAGAGAAAACATAAAGAATATGGAAAAAGAAACTTAAGAATTACTTTTTTTTTATTTAAAATCAAAACTAGAAAAAAATGTAAAAATTTATTAAATTTTGAAATAGTGAGAAAATTAAAAAAATTAATGAAAATAAAATTAATACTGCGAATAAAGGAAAAATTAAAAAATCAAAAAAAGAATAAAAATTAAAAAACCTAAAATAAAAATAAAAAAAGACAAAAAGTGGAAAAGTTTAAAAATTTCAGAAAAAGCAATGAATCCAAAAAACTATATAGAAATGTATAAAACTCGATTTTCATTTTTAAAAAGAATAGTAAAAATATAAGAAAGTTGAAAATATTACAAAGTATGATTTTGATTAATTTTGTTAGGAGTTACAAAGTTTAATCCTTATTATAATTTATGTTGTATGTTGTAGTTTTGTGTTTCTTTATGTTTATTTTTTATGCAAATTTTGCATAATTTGTTTTTTATTGTTTATTTATATTTCTTGCAGTTGTTGATATTCAGAAATCAAAATTAATCATTTTAGATGATTTTTTTATCAACAAATGATTTTTTATGCCAGAGAAATAGCAAAGAAGTAGAAATTAAACAAAAAAACATCTAAAATCAAATTCAATTATAATAAGCAACAATAAGCAACACAATGCAACAATATAAAACACAATGCAACAACAAGAAACACATATAATGCAGCAAAAAGCAACAAAAAATAATATATAAAACTATCACAATAAATATATAATTCTATCATTACATTTATCCAGTATGTTCATTTGGATTTGCTTCTTATCATTTCCTCTTTTTATGCATTTTAACATATCATATACTTTCGGCTCTTGTCTTCTTTTTCTCATTGATCCCTCAGTGCTTCATGTTCTTCTTTTTCATTTATGCATCTGCAATAAAAATACAATCACTATATTATATGATAAAATAAAATAAGCAATAAAAATACAATCACTATATTTTTTTGAAAAGCATGAATATATAAAAAAAAACACTAAGAAATTTAAATACCCAATAAAAAAATGATAAAATGTCTAAATATAAGAAATAGAAATAAGAATGTGAAAAATGAAAATAAAATGTTAAAATATTACCCCTGTTGACGTGCACTTGTCGTGAGGTGCACTCAAAATAATTACAATACAACACTAATACGTAGTATAGTGAAATAAGGTTCGTATCCACAGGGAAAGGAATACTTTTCTTTTATATAAATAGTAACGGGGGGGGGGGGGGGGGGTTCAGTTTGCTTTGATTTAATTCAATTAACGCTAAGATAAACAACCTATATGAGTTTAAGTAATAGATGTGGAAGTTTGGTTTTGCTTTTATCCACTTAATGAAATGTTCGTCGATCCCGTTATATCTTTAACTATCTTCCTCTCGAATACTCAATCGAGGAGTATATCCAGCTCATCGAGGGTAGTTATTAATAACGAGATGCGTTCATTAATAAAACTTACTATCGAGTCAATATAGAACAAGCGCCGTATATTAACTTGATAGTAGCAATAAACTTAAGATGAAAACGATTGAGATTGATAACCTCAACACAAGCGGTTTATTGGTTTAACCAACAAAATTAATTCCCCTTGACATACTAACCATGAGATGCATGCATTAATATTCCAAGTTTACTACCGTTGAAAGAACCGGATTAATAACAAGCGTATTAACCGATTGATTCTAGTAATAATTAATATGAGAAACAAAACTAGTTGATACTTTAAGTAATGTTTGAAATATTAACATGAAATATGAATAGGAATTAATTAATACTCAAGAAAGAATATTAAAGAATATGAATCCTACTATGATTAACATCAAGATGTTAACTAATTGTCATCTTAGTAACACTCCCCAATATTAACATAGAGGAAGAAATAACTATTACTATAACCAATGTCAAGATGTTATCTAATTGTCATCTTAGTAACACTCCCCAACTTTGATATAGAAATAGTATTTGAAAGGAAGAATTAATATTCAAGGAAGAAGATTAAAGAAAATAACTCACAACTTACAAATTCATTAAGCTTCAAAGTAGCAAAACCAAGATGGAGGGGTTTAGCTTCTCATTTGGAGACTAAACATAGCTAGAAAAATATAAAGAAATGCTATTCTAAACTGAGCTTAAGAGTATGGAATAAGGGATATCTAAAAGTGAAGGAAAATGTGGTTATTTATAGGTGTTTTACAACACCTTTGGCCGGGTACCCGACCGGGTACCCGACCGGGTAAAGTGCCCATCCGACCGGGTGCATGTCAAAATCAAATATCCTCCACGTTCTGGTGATCTTCAGCATGTTAAAGTGTCCCGGGTCAAGTCAGACCCGACCGGGTGGGGTAGGGGACCCGACCGGGTGAGTGCACTTTCCAGGCACTTTCGCTTGTTGAATCAGACCCGACCGGGTGAAGTCTTCTACCCGGTCGGGTTTCAGCTCCTGGATAATCCAATCTCCTTTTTCTTCACTTCAAAGTCCTCCTTTTCAACACCATAATTCCTAATTCTACTTTACAACTAATAAATGAATGTTAAAATACAATTACAACTAAATTCACACAAATGTTTACAAACTAAATAAAACGGTAAACAATACACACACAAATCAATCATAAAAATATACATTTATGCACTACTAATTAGTGCATATCAAATACCCCCACACTTAAACCTTTACTCGTCTCGAGTAAATCAAATCCAATCCAAGAAGTCCTTAAAATGACAAGAATATCAACACACACATCCACGAGTGATTTTAGAAACACATAAAGTATATCCCCAAAAATATAACAGTAAAGAGGGTCTTCAACTCCATATTTCTTTATCAACCTCAACCTTTTTTTCCCGTTACCCTTAGGATCCTGCAGAAATAAAAGAAAATACTTTATCTTATTCTCTCATTTTGCCTAGGTGCCCTTTCGGGTTTTCATCCCAGCTTCCCACATTTTTCTGTTTTAATCCTCACAACTCACTCTTATTTTTGCTTTATTTTTGCTTAAGTTGCCCTTTCGGGTTTTCAACTTAACAAGCTTTTATAATTTTTTTATATAAATATATTTTGTTTTTTTTACAAGAATAAAGAGTATGAATGTGAGTATTCCATAAAACTCCCCCCCAAGCTAATCAATGCATTGTCCCTAGAGCTTGTGTCTGAGATGAATGTGTTTTTTTTTTTGTTTTTTTTTGTTTTTGGGAGGTTTTGTTGGTGATTTGTGGTGTGGAGATGAAAAGGGTGAAGAGGTGATGAATGAAATGGGTTTAATTGGTGTATGGATGTAGGAGATATGAAGCTTTTGACTTTTGGGAATGGAGGAAATTTGGGGTGTGGTTCGAATGGGAAGAAAAGAGAATGGAGAAGAAAAGCTGCCCGGCCGCCCGACCGGGTATAGTGACTGTCCCGGTCGGGTGTAAGCTGTTCACCGGAGCCAGAGGCTGTTTGTTGGATTGCCCGGCCGGGTATGGGGACTGACCCGGTCGGGCGTAAGCTGTTCACCGGAGCCAGAGGCTGTTTGTTGGATTGCCCGGCCGGGTATGGGGGTCTACCCGGTCGGATGTAAACTGTTCACCCAAGGCAGAAAGTTTTGCTGGGTTGCCCGGCCGGGTATGGGGGTCTACCCGGTCGGGTGTTTGATATTTTCTTGTTCTGCTCTTGCCTCGCCCGAGTGGTTGGCCGTGTGTTTTGTTTTTAGAGGTAACCCGACCGGGTGGGGTTTTATACCCGGCCGGGTTCAATCCCAGGTCATTTTTTTTGAAATGTGTAAAAATAAAACAAAACAAATAAACGTACCTTGCTTGGGTTGCCTCCCAAGAAGCGCCTTAGTTAACGTCGCGGCACGACGCCATGGTTGTGTTTATTCTTCAAAGATTGGATCGATGAGATCCATGCATTCAACGCTTTCTTTTGGGAAACCTTCAAGGAACGGTTTGAGTTGATGACCGTTAACCTTGAGGATTTTTCTGGTGTCGAGGCTTTTTATCTCAACTGCTCCATGGGTGTAGACTTTGACCACCTCGAATGGTCCTTCCCATCGTGATCTCAATTTTCCGGGGAAAAGGCGAAGGCGTGAGAGAAAAAGAAGGACTCTGTCTCCAACTTGGAAATCCTTTCTTATTATCATTTTATCATGCCATACCTTCGCCTTCTTCTTGTAGATGGTGGCATTCTCATAGGACTCCAATTGAAGCTCCTCTAGTTCTTGGAGTTGCAGCCTCCTTTGCTCTCCCGATTTCGCCATGTCGAGATTGAATGTTTTTACCGCCCAATAAGACTTGTGTTCTAGTTCGACCGGAAGATGACAGGCCTTACCGAACACGAGTCTATAGGGTGACATTCCAATTGGGGTTTTGTAAGCGGTTCTGTATGCCCATAAGGCATCATCCATGCGTAGGCTCCAGTCCTTACGGTTTGGATTTACTGTCTTTTGAAGTATAAACTTCAGCTCTCTGTTTGATACCTCGGCTTGACCGTTTGTCTGTGGGTGGTAGGCGGTGGAGAGTTTATGTGTGACGCCATATTTCTTCAACAAGGCACTCACAGTTTTGTTGTAGAAGTGAGTGCCTCTATCGCTTATCAAATGCGTGGGACTCCAAACCTTGAGAAGATGCGGGTTTTGAGGAATTCAGTCACCACTTTGGCATCATCGGTCTTTGTGGCTTTTGTTTCCACCTACTTGGATACGTAGTCTACCGCCAAGAGAATATATAGATTTCCATTGGAATTATGAAATGGTCCCATGAAATCTATTCCCCACACATCAAAGATCTCCACATATAGCATAGGAACTTGTGGCATCTCATGTTTTCGAGAGATGTTGCCCATGCGTTGGCAATTATCACAAGATTGACAATAGACATGGGCATCTCGAAATAAGCTTGGCCACCAAAAACCGCATTCAAGTACCTTCATGGATGTTCGTTTCCCTCCAAAGTGGCCACCACATGCATGTGAGTGACAAAAAGCAAGAATGGATGCAATTTCTGTTTCGGGAATGCACCTTCGAATGACCTGATCTTTGCAATGTTTCCATAAATATGGTTCATCCCATACGTATTGCTTGGCATCATGCTGGAGTTTCTCTCTTTGAGCTTTAGAGAAGCTTGGTGGAAACCTGTTTAGAACAAGGAAATTAACAATATGAACGTACCAAGGACAAATTTCCTTAAGAGAGAAGAGGGTCTCATCGGGAAATTCCCCTCGGATATCGTCTTTGACATGATTGTTTCCTTCATCAAGGACCAAACAGCTCAAGTGATCGGCCACCAAGTTCTCCATGCCTTTCTTGTCCTTGATCTCAACATCAAACTCGCTCAAGAGTAGTATCCATCGAATCAGCCGTGGTTTGGCCTCCTTCTTTGTCATCAAGAACCTAATAGCCGCATGATCGGTGTAGATGATCACCTTAGTACCAAGTAAATATGACCTGATTTTTCAAGCACATAAACGACGACCAACATTTCTTTTTCGGTGGTGGCGTAGTTGCGTTGGGCATCATTGAGTGTGGTGGATGCATAATAGATCACATGAGATGCTCTTCCCACCTTTTGGCCCAAAACGGCCACGACCGCATAGTCACTAGCATCACACATGATCTCAAAGGGAAGAGACCAATCCGGGGCTTGGATAATAGGTGCGGTTACTAGCTTCTCCTTCAAAGTATTGAAGGCCTTCTTGCAGTCCTCAGAAAAAATGAATTCCACCTCCTTTGGCAAAAGTGTGCATAAAGGAAATGCAATCTTTGAGAAATCTTTGATAAACCTCCGATAGAAACCTGCATGTCCAAGAAATGATCGTATCTCCTTAACGGTAGTAGGATAAGGTAGTGATTGGATGACTTCCACCTTTGCTTTGTTCACCTCGATCCCTTTGGATGAGATCACATGACCTAGGACAATTCCTTCTTCCACCATAAAATGACATTTTTCAGAGTTTAGAACAATATTTGATTCTAAACAACTTTTCAAAACAAGAGATAGATGGAGTAGGCATGAATCAAATGAGTCTCCATGGATTGTAAAATCATCCATAAAGACTTCCATAAATAGCTCAACATATTCAGAGAATATGCTCATCATGCATCGTTGGAATGTGGTCGGGGCATTGCAAAGTCCGAATGGCATACGTCGGTATGCAAAGGTGCCAAATGGACAAGTGAAAGTGGTCTTCTCTTGATCTTCAGGGGCTATAGGCACTTGAAAATACCCGGAGTAGCCATCAAGAAAACAATAGAACTTATGCCCGACAAGTCTCTCAAGCATTTGGTCGATGAAGGGTAAAGGAAAGAAATCCTTTCTAGTTACCGCATTGAGTCTACGGTAGTCTATACATACCCTTCATCCGTTTTGAATTCGGGTGGGCATAAGTTCTCCATGTTTGTTCTCCACGAGCGTGACTCCGGTCTTCTTCGGAACCACTTGGGTTGGACTAACCCACTTGCTGTCGGAAATGGGGAAGATTATCCCCATTTGGAGTAACTTGATCACCTCCTTTTTGACCACCTCCATCATAGGTGGGTTTAGTCTTCGTTGCGGCTGTCGCACCGGCTTGGCTTCATCCTCCATTAAGATGCGATGCATGCATGTAGATGGACTAATGCCTTTGATGTCGGCTATAGTCCATCCAATTGCTAGTTTATGCTCCTTGAGCACCGCTATCAATTTGCCTTCTTGCTCCACGGTCAATTTGTTTGAGATAATGACCGGTAGTGTCTCGTTTTCCCCCAAGAACACATATTTCAAGTGTTTTGGGAGTGGTTTCATCTCAACTTCGGGTGCCTGCAAAACTGAAGGTAAAGGCTTTTCTTCGGGGATGGTTAGTGGAAATGCCCTCGACCCCGGTGGCATAAGTGGGAGTTGGAAGTGAGTATCCAATTCCACCATCATAGCTTGTGTATTGGGAGTCAAGGCAAGTTCTGAAGAGTTTTCCCCGAAGTCATTCTCAAGTATACTCAACAATTCGTCCTCTCCATTAATTTCAAAAGTATTTTGTACAAGAGGGTCAACAATATCAATGGCAAATAAAGAATGATTTTCATTTGGATATTTCATGGAGTCATAAATGTTGAATTCAACTTTATCTCCATCAAATTCCATTGTTAAAGAGCCGCTAAATACGTCAATCTCTGCTCTAGCAGTTTTTAAAAATGGTCTTCCTAAGAGGATAGGAACCGCGTTCTTATCATTCTCCATTTCCAAAACATAAAAGTCAGCGGGGAAAATCAAATTGTCAACCATAACTAGTACGTCTTCGACAATACCTTTAGGGTAGGCATTTGATCTATCCGCAAGTTGAATGACTACTTCGGTTTCATTTAGAGGGCCAAGCTCAAGCGATTTGTATAAAGAGTAAGGAATGACATTAATTGATGCTCCTAAATCGAGCATGCCTTTTGAAAACGTAGTTCCTCCCAACTTGCAAGGTATAGTGAACATGCCCGAATCATTGTATTTCTTTGGGAGTTTCTTTTGAAAAACTGCCGAAACACGTTCTCTAACTTGGACTTTTTGTTTTCCATTGAGTCTATGTTTCCTTTTTATTGTACATAGTTCTTTAAAAAAAATCAAATCTAGGTACACCCTTTATCAAGTTAAGGAGAGGAATATTTACCTCACATCTGGAGAATGTCTCATAGATGTCCTTGTCCTTCTCCAGCTTTCGCGTTTCCCTTAGAGCCTCGGGGAAGGGTGCTTCAATCTCGGGGGTGACTGGTGGTGGGGTTGGGATTTGAACTTCCACCTCCGGTTGAGTTACTTCCACCAGCTCCTCTTCTTCCTCCTCCTCGCCAATGTGGCTCTTTGCCTTCTCCTTGGCAATAACCAACTCCTTGCCACTTCTTAATGTGACTGCATGGGCTTGTTGCCTAGGATTCGGCTCCATTTTAGATGGTAGCCTTTCCGAATCCTTAGCTTCAAGCCTACTCACGGCATTTGAGATTTGGCTGATTTGGCTTTCCAAGTTGTGGATGCTGGATTTTATTGTTTCTTGGAATTGGACCACACTTTGTTGCATCGTTGCCATATTCATGGCAAGTGATCGAATCATGTCTTCGGTGGACATGTTCGAGTTTGAAGTTTGGCCTTGTTGTTTATATTGTGGAGGAGGAAGATTTGATGGTTGAGGAGGTTGAGAGTTTCCGTACCTTAAATTAGGATGATCCCTCCATCCCGGATTATAGGTGTTGCTTTGAGGGTTATACTTCTTTTGATTTTGAAACCCCAAAGCATTGACTTGTTCGGAGTTCTCCTCTTGTAGTGTCGGGAAAGAGTCGGTGGGGTGCCCTTGTGTCGAGCATATGCCGCAGACCTTGACTTCTTGAGTTTTTGGATTTAAGAGAAAATCTTTAACCAAAGAAGTTAAGCTGGCTACTTGACTTTCCAACGAGTTGTTGGATTCTGCCGCCATAACTCGTTTTGATGACCACCGATCATAGTGTCTACAATTCTCCGCCAACTCCGAGATAAGGTTTATAGCTTGAGAAGGAGTCTTGTTGACAATCCCCCCTCCACATGCGGCGTTTATCATCCGCCTATCTTCATTGCAATGACCATCATAGAAGTATAAGATGAGGTCCTGCTCCGAATAGCCGTGATATGGACAGCTTGCACACAGTTTCTTGAATCGTTCCCAATATTCGTAGAACGATTCATCATCCTTTTGCTCCACGTTGCTAATTTGCTTTTTTAGAGAGGAGGAGACAGAGGCAGGGTAATACCTTTCCAGGAACGCTTTCTTCATGGCCGCCCATGTACCTATACTTCCTGAAGGAAGATAGAATAGCCAATCCTTTGCGGTATCCTTTAGAGAAAATGGAAACGCCTGCAGTTTTATCTGTTCTTCTGTCACACCGTTTGGACACATGCTTGTGCAAACGACGTGGAACTCCGAGAGGTGTTTGTTCGGATCCTCTCCCCTCAGGCAATGGAAGGATGGCAGTAGATGAATGAGCCCAGATTTTAGCTCAAACGTATTACCCTCATCAAGTGTAGGGAAGGTAATACACAGTGGTTGTTGATTCAAGTTTGGAGCTGTGAGCTCCCTCAGCGTTCTTGTTTCAAGAGCCATAGTGATTGGCTCTTCAGTGTCGCTAGAATGAGAACTAGCACTTGATGATTCCTCCGAAGAAGTATTCGAAAATAAATTCCTAAACCTTTCGAAGGCTTGTTCTGTTTCGGGCTTTGTTTGGTAGGTGATTTGGTTTATAGATCGGTGTTTAACAATATACTCAAAGCTCAGAAATAGAAAAATAAACACTCTTTATATTTTTGTTTAATATTTTTTTTTTGATTTTTCTTGAAATGAAATAAAAGGAAAATTAATTGCCTTTCCCCGGCAACGGCGCCAAATTTGATGTGCACTTGTCGTGAGGTGCACTCAAAATAATTACAATACAACACTAATACGTAGTATAGTAAAGTAAGGTTCGTATCCACAGGGAAAGGAATATTTTTCTTTTATATAAATAGTAACAAGGGGGGGTTTCACTTTGCTTTGATTTAATTCAATTAACACTAAGATAAACAACCTATATGAGTTTAAGTAATAGATGTGGAGGCTTGGTTTTGCTTTTATCCACTTAATGAAATGTTCGTTGATCCCGTTATATCTTTAACTATCTTCCTCTCGAATACTCAATCGAGGAGTATATCCAATTCATCAAGGGTAGTTATTAATAACGAGATGCGTTCATTAATAAAATTTACTATCGAATCAATATAGAACAAGCACCATATATTAACTTGATAGTAGCAATAAACTTAAGATGAAAACGATTGAGATTGATAACCTCAACACAAGCGGTTTATTGGTTTAACCAACAAAATTAATTCCCCTTGGAATACTAACCATGAGATGCATGCATTAATATTTCAAGTTTACTACCGTTGAAAGAACCGGATTAATAACAAGCGTATTAACCGATTGATTCTAGTAATAATTAATATGAGAAACAAAACTAGTTGATACTTTAAGTAATGTTTGAAATATTAACATGAAATATGAATAGGAATTAATTAATACTCAAGAAAGAATATTAAAGAATATGAATCCTACTATGATTAACATCAAGATGTTAACTAATTGTCATCTTAGTAACACTCCCCAATATTAACATAGAGGAAGAAATAACTATTACTATAACCAATGTCAAGATGTTAACTAATTGTCATCTTAGTAACACTCCCCAACTTTGATATAGAAATAGTATTTGAAAGGAAGAATTAATATTCAAGGAAGAAGATTAAAGAAAATAACTCACAACTTACAAATTCATTAAGCTTCAAAGTAGCAAAACCAAGATGGAGGGGTTTAGCTTCTCATTTGGAGACTAAACATAGCTAGAAAAATATAAAGAAATGCTATTCTAAACTGAGCTTAAGAGTATGGAATAAGGGATATCTAAAAGTGAAGGAAAATGGGGTTATTTATAGGTGTTTTACAACAACTTTGGCCGGGTACCCGACCGGGTAAAGTGCCCACCCAACCGGGTGCATGTCAAAATCAAATATCCTCCACGTTCTGGTGATCTTCAGCATGTTAAAGTGTCCCGGGTCAAGTCAGACCCGACCGGGTGGGGTAGGGGACCCGACCGGGTGAGTGCACTTTCCAGGCACTTTCGCTTGTTGAATCAGACCCGACCGGGTGAAGTCTTCTACCCGGTCGGGTTTCAGCTCCTGGATAGTCCAATCTCCTTTTTCTTCACTTCAAAGTCCTCCTTTTCAACACCATAATTCCTAATTCTACTTTACAACTAATAAATGAATGTTAAAATACAATTACAACTAAATTCACACAAATGTTTACAAACTAAATAAAACGGTAAACAATACACACAAATCAATCATAAAAATATACATTTATGCACTACTAATTAGTGCATATCAAATACCCCCACACTTAAATCTTTACTCATCTCGATTAAATCAAATCCAATCCAAGAAGTCCTTAAAATGACAAGAATATCAACACACACATCCACGAGTGATTTTAGAAACACAAAAGTTGTTAAAATAAACATTCACCTTATCCTAGTATATAATATCTTCATGAGAGCTACCACAGAGACTCGTGCATGAATAACATAAGATATAATTGTATATAGCTCGCACAACAGACACTCCAAACATCCATCTCCAAGTCTCAAGGATCTGCTTAGGGATTTACACAGGACAAACGCTTAATATCCATGCTAGAATATTACAGATGACTATTTTCACCTAACTGTCTGCACATTTCCTAAGAAGTAACTAGATTACTCAGACATAAGTAGTTTAGATTCAATCTACTACAAAAGTTGAGTAGAGAGTAGTAATCAACAATGAACAACACGATGCAACAAAAAGAAACAAAAGACAACATGATGCAACAAAAAGCAACATGTATGATACAACAAAAAGAAACAAAAAAACAACATTGATCTTCCAAGTCTTATTAAATTTATCTACTCAACATATATTATTTGTCTTCATTCAAAAGTGGATATCACAATTCAAATGCAAATTGACTTTGACAGTTATTTGATTAAAAAAACATAAGGTATTTAACAATGTATCTGGAGGAACATTAATGGTTTCAGAAATCTTTTCATTTCAACACATGACTTGAAATAGTAGAAATCTTGCGGGCCTTGTTCATTATCCTTGCAAAGTGTGTAAAAAGTGAAGGAAACTATATTGTTTAAGGCACATTTTGACTGAACTGAACACGGTAGAAGTATGCTTTTTAAGTCTCATCTAATGACCAAACCTTTGCTACACTTCTTAGTGAATGGGCATTTTAAGATGAACAATTTTATCACTATAGATGTACATGCCTATAACACCCACATATCAAATTACTGCGTACAAATGCAATCACAAATTAAAATAAACGTTAAAAATTAACAGTTGAAAACTGTTCAACATGAAGCAATAAAAAGAAACATGTTGCGGCAAAAAGAAACACATTACAACAACAAAAAACAAATTAAAAAGCACCAAAAAGCAACACAATCAACAAAAAGAAAAAAAAAATAAACTCCTGAATTGTGTTTGCAATAGTGGACAAAAATATAATTCCATCAAATGGAAGTAGGTACACTGACTTTTTTCTAACAGTACACATCTCCAAAAAACTATATTGAGGTTTGGAGCAACTAGGGTGTAGAAGAAATAAGAGCAACCTTGAAATAAAACTTAGTAGTTTACAAACTTGAAACTCCTAATGCGGCAGATGACCAGAAGAAAGCTGCATAAAAGCTTGGTTATAATATGATAATAAAGCTTGAGATTTGGATTGGGAACAACTCAGCAGTGCAATAAGTAACCAGAATAGTTGTCTAATGCATACAGAGCATGATAAAAGTTGACTACCTAATGTACAATTGATAAATGATAATGAAAAGAATATAGTTTTTTCAATAAAAAAGGTAAATTGGCTCAAGAGGAAAACCTAGCTTAATTGAAGTTTGTCTATCTTACTATATGAAACCTCACTATGAATTTTGCAATGTAATAATATAGCCAAATAAAGTTGACTTCATAAATTAACTTATGTGGTGAATACAAATGAACTACAAAAAAACCAAGCTAAAAGCTTCATGTGGTTGTGACTTGTGAGCACTGCATGTCTGCATGTCACAATATTTTAAGCGTAACACAAAAGTATATACCGGTTGAATATATACTCTCTACATGTGCAAAAAAGTAGACCAAAAAATAGTGAAAGCTGTGTTTTCTAGTTTGGAATTTAAGTTACCACTACCAAAACGAATCAAACTGATAATATTAATAATGAATTAATTATGCTAAATAGGTTAATTTTAGTTTTAGTAAAACCTAACAAACAAAAATTCTAATCGAAATTCCTATGTATAATAGAACTCCCATTCAAGACATAGTGTGACTCAGAGATGACATCGGAATAAGAAGCACTTGAGGAGTTACCTGAATTCGCTGATCAGCTAGAGTGCAGCAAGACGACTAGGCTAGCATTGCTGTGAGGGCCTACCGAAGAAGGATACATGAATGAACGGAACAAGTTGTAGTGAAAAAATGATGTCGGGAACCCTCAAAGTCGGCATTTGTTCGACAGTCGAATTAGGGATCTGAAAATACAATTTGAGATTGGTTGAGAGAGCAGCAACGACGAATTTAAGGTGGAGTCTATGAGTAAGACACTTGAAAATTGATCTAAAAATATGGAAGATGGACAGACGGGAAGCTTCTAACAGAAGAAGGAGACGCAGGTTGATGCAGAGCCAGATTTTATGGATTTGATTGTGTTTAATGTTTTGATTCTTTTTGAAATAAAGAAACTAAATTGAAAAATTGAAAGTTAAATATGAAAAATAATACGTAGGTGGACATAAATGAAATACTAAGCACACAATTGGATTCTTTGGGTAATTTGCACTTCATTTAATTAGAACAATGAATGGTATTGATTTGGGTCTTCACGTGCAGCAGATTAATTTATCTCGGGCTTGATAAATTGATTTAAGAAAGAAACTAATAGACCAATTAAGTTACTGACTCGAAAATTTAATTTTTACAACCTGGTGCCCTGGTATAATATGTGGAGCCCATTGACTCCATCCAAATAAAACCCGACCGTATATATGAGCAGTCCAACTGTTGGACAAAGTGGGGTCTCAAACATTCCCAAAAAATAAGTGAACAACTCTCTATTTTAATTTTATTTGTCGATATTGACAGTTATAATGTAGTATATGTGCAGTGTAATCTATTTATTTATAGAACAAAAAAATAGCAGTTACAAGTATAAGTATAAATTAATATTACATGTGTGAATCCAAATTGAGCATTATACTAAATATGTACAAAAAGGTGAGTCCCATTCCGGACAAAACTTCATTTTCTTCTCTTCAAACTTCATGCTAACCAATCCATAAAGGACTTTGGTGCATGATTACTACAAATTGTATAAAAAAATTAGAGGAGAGAAGAAAAGAATGATTGCAATAAGAGGAGGGGATTTGACACGTGGAGCCCCGTTATAATCGAACCATCCAATTGGGTGATCAGTATTGGTTGTGGGCCTCACATAGCCATTGCCATTAGCACCCATTGTTGTTCGGCCACTTCCGTTATTGTTTCCGCCAATGGTTGTCCCGCTAACAAAAGATTGAGGTGTTCTGTTATCCCTCGAATATGTTAGTAACTTGCATATAATAAATCACATATCATTTCATATTTTCAGGGTACTGTTTTCGTCCCAAATAAAGACTCTTAAATAAAAAATTACCTATCCATATAAAAAATACACTCTTAACACCACAATTATTAACAATTATCCTATTATATATCCTTCCGGATTACTTCTCAAAATCCATTGAATTATTTAGGTTTTGCCTAAAAAATCGTAAAGCTTGTGGTGGAATTGTGGAAACCTTAATTTGAGGTAACGGTAGTGCAAGTTTTTTATATAAATAGGAAATATGGTGTTGCAATTAACCAAAACAAGGATGCTTTCACTTTGTGCGTGTTTGTTAAAATGTGAAATAATGACTTCACATGTAACATGTAGGATCGTAAATAGTTTACATCGTTTGGTTTGATTGGTTAATAGATTTGTATGACACTTTCTAAAATACTTCACACGTGGAATGTTTTACGTGGAGAAGAGTGGTAAAATGTTTTGAATGGATTTTATAAACCATTACAATAATTTCACATGCAATTGAAAAATAAATTACACACGTAATCAAATAATGTATTTTTGTTTTACCTGCAAAGTGATTGTTTACCTAAATTTTACACGCAATCAATTTTGTGTGTATACTATAGTGCGGAAACTCTCAATTGAGCCATAAGACTAAAATCTTCTAGTATGATCTAGTCCAATCAGACCCCGGAGAAACGAAATATGGGGCGGACAAGATGAACCAAACCTGGTGGGTGGTGCAAGGAGGACACCAGCATTAGCGGTGAGTTGGTCGATAAAAAGGACGGAGTGAGGGTCAAAACTGAAGGCCTTGGTGTACTCGTTGCTAAGACCGTCGCCGGAGGGAACGAAGAAAGCTCCGTTGACCAACATGTCCCCTTCCGTTCTCCAATCCCATTTTTGCCACTGCGTCTCGTCTGTGTCAACCCGCTTTGTCACCTTCATTATCCATATTTGTGTTCAATGCATCCAATAAACAGAATCAAATTCATTAGTCTATTACATTCGTGTCCGATATATTGTTTGGAAGAGACGGTTTCACATAAATGTTATTTTTAGAATTTTTGATAATTGTCACAATGTACAACTAGTATATACTAGTCAATCAAAACGTGTGTTGCACAGTAGAATTCACTTTAATAATACTTCATTTGCATGGTAGATTTTGTACACATATGTTTTTATATAAAATCAAATTTAATATATATATATATATATATATATATATATAAATGTGTAAGAAAGATATAATTCATATTGTTTTTAAAGATATAATTCATAACTAATGAATGATAATTTGAAATTACATTTCAAATTTAAACTATGTAGAAAAACTTATGAATGAGAATAAAAATTTCATTAAATAAAAAATAAAACAAAAGAAACACAATAGTTATATATTTCACTGACTAAAAAGTTGATGTCACATAAATAGGTGTTGGTCTTGCCATGATAAAAGTATCATTAATTGAGTTCTTGAAATTATATTAGATCTAAATCGGCATTTCTAATTTTAGATGCATTTGTGTATAGTAACTAACAATTTAGCAATGGGAATACTATGATTTTTTTGTGTGATATGAAAATAAAATCAAAATTTCCAAATTTTGAGTTTTTTATTCAATTCGTGCATATGCCATCTTAGTTTTGAAGTTTGCATTCTGTGCCTCGTGATAAAAAAAATAGAAAAACACGAAAATTGATTTATATACATGTTGGGATATTAGGTCCCGATCCAGGTTTGGATAGGAAAGCGCAGCTCGGTCATAACGGTGTGGCTCTCCTGCATAAAATTCCCCACGAAGACTGGGGTTGGGGTGGCCAACACGGAAAATTTCAATTGGTGCTGATATGGAGCCCGAGATTCGAGAGGTGGTAATCTGTGTCCTCATGAAGTCTCAAAACATGTTTGCTCGGGGCTGGATGATACGCTAGAGATCGACCCAAAGATAATCTGCACCAGATATGGAAGATTTTATGGTTGGCGATTCATTCACTCAGGGCCGGACACGTCATCCACTCCACCTACTAACTTGAAGTATAAATAGCAGCACTTATTTCATTGTAAAAGATTGACAACTTTGTATTCTTAAGCAGTAGACTTCTTTCTAGTTTCTTCAATAGCTCTCAGCTTAGTCTAGAGGGTCGAAGCGCCGGTGAGCAGAAGTGTGGTGATTATTCTATAGACTTCAAATATAATTAGATTTACTTTGCCTCTAATTAATTGTTTGTTCTTGCTATTTGTTGCCTTAATTAAACACTCACCAAAACCATATATACAATTAAAAGGACTCCTACGAAAGTAAAAGGATTGAGTTGAGCCTTTGGACCTCTAGGACTTTATAAAGACGACTTAATTGGAAATATGACTTAATCATTCAGTAAAAAAAGACTTAATCATTAAGTCAGAGAATAACAGTCCTTGTCATTAAGACGTCTATTAAGACTTTTTTCTGTCATTTTTTTCAAATTGATTATTGAATAGATTTATATTAATAAATGAAGGTTTTCATTGACATTATAATATATGAATTATACTAAATTGATTATTTTACTCGATTCAGACTATTTATTCCGCTTACAAAATAAACAGCTTCATATACAAGTATCACTTAATTCAGATAAACATTTTAATCCAGACACACGTTTTAATCTAGAGAGGTCTTAATAGAAATAAAAAGTAAACAGCCTCTTAATATATTTAGACTTTTATGTGAGCGGCAATAGTCTTTTTCCATTATATTATCTTTATATATATATATATATATATATAAAGATATTAAGGGACATTCCAACAATGATGAAATGTACGTTACGGGGTTATATATTATTTTTCCAAAAAATGGTGGGTAGTGTTAAAAAGCTTATATCAACTCAAATTCAGTTTCGTTCCAGAAAAACTTAGAAAATTTAAAATTTTTGAGTGAACCAATCACTTTAAAATTTGAGTAATGCAATCAACAGTGTGATATGAGTATGCTTAATGGGTACATATATAGATCGGAACGTGCTTAATGTTTTTAGACTCAAAGAGACACTATATTGTCTGCTAGGTACGTGATACTCATTCAGTCCTGTATGAGTATTGCACAATGGTCAAATACTCCCTCTTTTCCAAAATTGTGCACAATTAAGCGGTCAACTCAAATATCTCTTGATCACTAATTTATTTTGTGCATTACTTCTCATGTTCAGAAGAGTGTTTTGTAGTTAATGTAGGACTATAGATCTTAGTAAAGTTTCTAAGAATGTAAGTATTATGTGAAAAAATTACCTTTATTCCCAATTAAACTTTGCAAATCCAACGGAAACCACTATTTTAAAATGGAGGAAGCGGACGCACGTGAAGAAAGTCAAAGAATCTAATTCACTGGTATCATTAAACTGACCGTTCGTATACGGTGCAACCGGCGCACCTTGAGAATGATACTCCATTCCCAAAAATGATGTAGTTTTACACAATTTAAAAAAAAATCGTGTGAACAGTACACGCGTGTACTGTATAGCTGTTTTTTGTCCCAGTAGCATGAATGATGTAACTCGCGTGTAAAGATATGTAACTCGCGTTATTGATCAATGTAACTTGTCAAATACACAGTATAAGAAAAAAATATTGATTTCAATGTAAACAATAAAAAATTGATTCTAATTGCTTAATTACTTTTTTATAAATAGTGAATATGTTTTATTTTTAATATTAGGGCAATAAAAATGATATAGCTGGAGTTTATTCCGTAGTGTAACTCACATACATTAAGATGTAACTCGCGTATATTAATATGTAACTCACGTACATTAAGATGTAACTCATCTACTTTTTCATAAGCTCGAGTCTGCTGCTGCAGCTGCTCTATCCCATCTCATCTTATTCGTTTTCCGCCTCTGTAGTTCGACTAAGGAAGAGTGCCTTCAGATCCGACAACAAAGAGTACCGCTGCTCGCTTCCTACTTGCTGGGGCACGATGAATCTACGATGAGGATGGTGGCTGGGGGAGGGAGAATGTTGTTGGGAAGGGGCCAGCCGCAATACTACGTCGTTTTGCAACCGGGCGCACCATCCTCATGGTGCGCCGGTTGCACGATATAATCTGCGCTAAACTGATGCATGTGCGTGATGAGATTAATATTCACGGGAAATGGTAGAATACATGGAATTGTTTAGTTATTTTGTAAACAATATTTATTTTATTCATAAATATTACTCCCTCCGTCCCGGAAAATTAGTCCCACTTTGACTTGGATCGGAGTTTAAGAAAGTGGGAATAAAGTGGAAATGTATGGTTGTGGTTGAGTAAGAAAAAAGGTAAATGAATGTTAGCCACACAAAACTTTCCAAAAAGGGAAATATGAACAATTTTTTGGGACGGCCCAAAAAGGAAAATGAGACTTATTTTATGGAACGGAGGGAGTAGTATATTATATTACTCCGTACGTAGTAATATGTAATTATTTTTGTCCCCTCCAAAGTTTACATCAAGAAAAGTCAATATGAGAAACATTTCCGCAAGGAAAATGTCATTGATTTTTTGGTATTTTGTAGAGAAATAAAAAGAACAAACAGTGATGTGGATATAATGAGACTGGATAAAATGATACGGATTACGGAGTATAAATTCGGAAAATGATAGGTGTTATTACTACGTATAACACAAGACCCTATTTTACTATATTATGGAAAAGATAAAAGAAAGATTACGTTTAAAAAGCGAGTTCTCTTTTTGTCGACATTAAGCATCATCACAAAGGAGTAATTTTAAGGAACCAAGGCATATATCGTCCTTATGTGAATTTCTATTATTCGGATTATATTCCTCATTTTGTCCACTTTGATTTTTTCGTACAGCAATCGTCAGAAGAATATGATGTTGTAGATTAAGAAAACTAATCACGACGAATATTGATAGAGAGATCGAGTTGATGGAGGCGTTAATCAAGGATCATAGTCAATATCTGCGGTTTGATATTTTAATTATACAATGGATTAATGGTTATCCACTTATCCTAATGGTCGATGGATTGGTGATCGGTAGTTTTCTTAAAAAAGAATGACATTAAAGAATATAGAAATTGCTCTAAATAGGAGCAAAAACGTTAATTCCAAAATAGGAGTATCATGTTTTTTGTTTTTTATTCCCTGAATAGAAGTAATCTGCCAAGTTTTCAAAAAAATGTCATGTTTAAAGCCTAGTAATGCCAAACTTGACAGAAGTTTACTCATATTAAAGGAATAAAAAACATGATAGCCTATTTTGGAATTTCAAAACTTTTTTCCTCATATTAAGGAATTCTCTCAAAGAATACAATTACGTTCTGCGAGTCTTTTATTTAATCCAATCATGTAAATTAAAAATACTTATGGATGAGTTTAAGAGGAAGTGAAAAAACTATAGGAAGAAGCGAAGTATCAATTAGTATTGTTATTTGAGCCAGGTCCGAGTATCACAAGTTTCAATTCGGCTCGAGGATACTTTGATCCTGGCTAGCAGAGGCCTAGAGCTCAAGCTCATAAAGAATTTACCCTAGATGCTCAAACTCAACTAGTTAAGTGTCATTTATAGGTAGTATACTAGTATAGGTACTCGATTCGTTAAGATATCTAATGAGCTCGACCTCGAAATTAACCTTGCGATGTCATGAGAAATAGACTGTGTCTGTAAGGCCATAGGAGACCCACTGAAAAAAATTTCGTGGGCTGGCCGTGTAACACCTGGTGAGCCACCAAACGATGTCCCATAAAAGGGAGTTGCCATCGTGGGTTGAGAAGGTGCAGGAAGTGCCATCGATTGCCATGGAAATTGCTGCGGAAGGCTGTTGAAGAGAGGATAAGAATTTGGGGGCATCCATATATCTTGCCGTTGGATTGACGTCTCTGGCTGCGACGTTGATGTATAAACGGCGCCAGAGGAATACTGCTGTGGGACGAGTGGAATAGGGACGGTGGGCGAGACTGGAGAGGAGGTAGGCGGAGCAGACGAAGCACTGGGCGGAGAGGACGATTCTGTCGTGACTGAAGAGGTGGCGGGTGGGAGAGAAGTCATGGTCGGCTGCGGCGGAAAAATAGAGAGAGAAGACAGCCGGAAAAAAAATTAGCCTAGACTCTTGATACCATATGAGAATCTGAGAAAAGGTACCTCAATAGAAGTTATGGACTGTATATTTATAATATAAGAGTTTAAAACGAAACACGTATCTTAATATTATTCTATCAGTAAACCCATCACGAGCCTTATGGGGCCTATCGAGTCAAGTTGGCTTGGCTCATGAATCTAATCGAGTAGCACACCAAGTTTAATTAAGCTCCATTAATTTTCTTGAATAAACGAGTTGAGCTCATGAAGGTCATATAAAATCAGAAGGGGGCTAACAAAACTGAAAAGTGAAATCTACTATCATACAGTTTTTAAAATATCGGTACAAAAAACACTGAAAATCTTTAAGATACACCATAACGTAAGGATATTTGGTATCTAGTCATGTATATACCGTGCAATAATTATATTATTTACTTTTAGATCATGTCATGTAATTGAGAATTTTTCCCTAGAATTGAAGTAACAAATTTCAGTTATAGCAACCAAAAATTTGAACTTATCTAGACCAAAATTGTACAATTCAGTGAAAAAGTCCTTAAATACATAATTTATTAGTTATAGAACATATTCCGTAAGTTGGAACTACTATGCAATACTAATAAAAACCAACATAAATTATGAATTTATGATACTGAATAAACAAAATCCAATAACATAGACTACGCACATAAGTAGCGTGTGTATGTACCTCTTTTGCGTAATCGTTAAGGGGTGCAACATAGCGGTTTCCCTGGCTATTGATGGTGGGGTGATCGCTACCGCCTATGGCATACATTTGCCACTCGGTGTAGTCATTGTTGACCACGTGAATATATCCTCTTCGGCACCTCGGCATTCTTTGCACGCATCCTTCTCCAAAGTGATTGAACGCTATTGTCACCTTCAATGCTAAAATTAGTTACTCCATCCATCCACACCCCTCCATTCTTTTTTATTAAGTGAAGTTAATACTAATCTAAACTATATTTCTCCACATATGTATATAGATAAATCAAATAAGCCAATTCAAAATGCATTGTTGTGAATGTCTTTTTAGGCATGCAACTCCTTAAACATAACTATAATATATATAACGAATTTACTAAACATGCAATCATTATTATTTAATTTATTTTCATGAAATAGATCTAATAATTAGAAAATGTCTGCTTTTAATCTTTTATAAGATTAAACGTGTCATTATCATTTGTGGGTGTTATAATTTCTTTAGTAATAGCGCTCATATAGTCGTATTTATGTATATCAAAATTCCACTTCTTTTATCTTTTCGTATTACGCAAGATTGCACTCAATCGTGTGGGCTAGCTCTTCTTTTACAACCTTTTAGCTTGGTAAACCGAATAAGATTCCCACATGCAGCGAATCCAATATTATTATTATTGCAGATGAGAAATAGGCACATAAATATAATCAAATAAATTATATCTCTATATTTTTATTTGAATAATTTTAAATAATTTTGATAAGTTTTTCTGTACAATGTTAACAACATCTAGATGATCTTCTTGACATCGCATACGAAAATTTACCAAAATTTTGTATAATAAAATCATTCAAATTAGGAGAGAGATAATTTATTTACTGATATTTATGTGACTATCTATAATGTCACATTTGCATGTGCACATTATGTTCAATTTTGAAAATTTTCTCATAATATTTTCATAACTGGTGTACTCAATAAGCTTTTGTCATTTATACCATAGGTTAACTAATAATTACATGATTTTACTACGAACAATGTGTGATAGACGAGTGTACCAAAAGCGTCCATCAAAAAACTATATTCTCGAGAATGGCGTGAGAAAGTACATTTTTGAGTGAAAAAGTAAACTTTTAAAAAAGAAAAGCTAACCTGCATTCCGGAGTCGGGCACGTTTCCATCAACGTGACCGAGCAGCATGACCTCGTCGTGGTGGGTAAAGTAGCTATTGGAGATGGTGATCGCGGTGGACCCCATTATCACGTCGATCAGCCCATCCGTGCATTTCGACAAATCGCAGTGGTCAATCCAGATATTCCTCGAGCTGAATATGGATATGCCGTCGCCGTCCGACCTGCCCCTCCACCCGACGTGCGTCGGACTCGACCGTATTTGAACGTTCCCCGACGGAAGGCAGTGGTATATGTGGACGTTGTGGATGATGACGTTGGTGATGTACTGTATAGTTATGCAGCCATTTCCGGTGATGTGCACGTTCGCGCCGCGGCCGTCGACCGTCTTGTAGCTGTTGAAGATCAGCTCGTGTTTCAGGTTGATAGTCATGTCCGCCGAGAATACGATCCAGAGCGGCTCCGTTTGGATCACCGCGTGCCGGAGAGTCCCCTGTTTGGGGTTCATGGTGTCCAGATCCGAGGAGTCGGAGACTATGTAGTATTTCCCCCCTTTTCCGCCCATCGCGCCTACACCGAACCCAATGGCGCAGTCCGCCAGTTTCTGGCGGTTATTTGACCAGTCAGGGTCGCACTTCCAGCAGTCGTCGATCGGGTTTCCGGTAAGGCATTCATCTTTCTCTGTCGTCCCTGCCAATAGTCTTCTCCTTGTCACCGATTCATTAACTCTCCTGTTCATAGCACGCAAACTGTTTGATTAAATGCAGAAGTAGGGAATTAAACGGAATACGGCTGTAGTAGTTCCCAATTCCAGTACAATTTCACTTATGAGAAATTGAAATATGAATGGGGAAAAACTACTAAAGTCTAAAACTAGAAATTCAGAAGTATATGGATGAACAAAAATGGCGTCGGATTCAGCTGTTATTTGAAAAATACAGAGTTCTTATAATGTGCGAAATCCAGATTTGGCGTCGGATCAATGCTTTGTAATTACCTTTGAACTTCTTGAGCCACCACCTCAGGATAGGGGTGTTGATGTGGGAGGGTGAGGTTGAAGGTGGCGCTAATCAGGGAAGGGCAGAGAGATAAGATACAGAACAAGAAGGCGTAGCTAGCTTTGGCGGGGTGCATCATCAGGGGAAGAGAAAGAATTATGCCGTTGATAGCTTTATTATGGAAGGTAATCAATTTTACTTTTTTTTTTTTGTTATTTGTTTGCTTGTGGGAAAGGACTTCCAAATGGAAGTAAGAACCCTAGATGTCTTGCCCTGTAGTACACTCTCTCTTTGGAGAATTGGAGGAAGCTGCAAAACCTGGGAAAATGTGATACTTTTTTACTGTATGCAATAGTGGTGATCTCCTGATGGTGAGAATAACCTCTTCTTATAAATGATGGTGAAAATGATGAAGATGGAAAAAGAATTTTAGATAGGGGGAAGGCTTGAAGAAGAAGGAAGAAGAAAGAACAGAGGGTGAAATCAGGGGGGGTGGGATTTTGAGAAATTGACACCAGACATGGCATGGATTTCTCTGCACTTCTTCCTTGCAGACTCCTTCAGACACTTACATTCCTTGTCTGCTCCCAAATTATTCTGGGCTAAATCCGTTTCCTTTCTTTATATAAATGTGAATGCAGAATGCTAGCCGAAAAGTTAAAACTTTCATACTTTATTTATTTTTTCAACAAGGATTGCCTGCTTAGCTTATCCAAAAATATCAGCTACCCTTTCCCCATTGCCTCAGATTTCGTCCCCTTTAAACTTTTTTTAATGGAAGTTTATTATTCTTCCATTCCGCCACACTTTCCCGGTTACCAATCATAAAGCCCTCTTGATAATCTTATACGGAGTACGTAGTAATAAATCAATTTATTTACCAAACATATTAAATTTGACTTTGTGGACTTAATCGTATACTAAATAAATAAATACGGGAGATCAAAATCACTTTTCGTTTGCTAACACTGTTTTTCGGTTTATCAGGCTTATCAACTAACTTTTTCACCAAACACGTAATTTTTGTTTTCGCGCGCTGAATGATTTAACAATAAAAAAAGTAAGATTGTAGTTACTTTTCTGACAGTATTGACTGAATTTACTGTAGATGATCATTTTAGCTATTTTCACATATAATTTTGTCTTTATTTTATTATTAAAATGTATTTTAAAAGTAATTGTTTCTTAAATCAGCAAAATTAGTCAATGCAGCCACTTCAGCCAAAACTTCATCAATTTCAGCAGAATAAACCGAATCAGCCAATTTTCGTGATACCAAACAAGCTCTAAATTTGCTAAAGAAAGAGAATATGTCTCTCTTGGACGTTCCAATTAAAAGTTCTTATTTCTATTTTAAGAAATAATTAGCACTATTGCATGACCTTATTGTATTATACTCTGTATATCATTCAAAACCACTTCTCAATATATGCCTAAATAATTTTATTTAATAATTGTTTGAATAATTGTTTCAAAATTTGTGGGTGGCTGACCATTGACTACATCATTGCACGTAAGAATGATATAAAAAGTGGATTTAAGATTCGAGATGTGTCACAGTGTTTGGCTGCCTCGGGGTTAAAGATTGTTTGCTGCAAAGGAGAAAGCAATAGTTTGGTTTCTGATACTTTGATGTTAAACTTTAAAGTTTCTATGCGGATTATACTTTTTTGTCAATGCAAAAAAAAATGTGGTCGGGGTAATGCATTTTAAAGTTACAAAACGAACCCAATCTTAGCCATGGCATAAAATTTGGAACTTTTTTAGCCATTATGACACATCAAACTAAAGCCTACGGCCTTTTTCACTTTATTGAATAAGCATCCGAGTCATGCTTATTTGTAAAGAATTGATAAACTAGAGCACCGGGAATAAAATTGATTATTGATGTCCATATGGAGGTTACTTGTTAGGTATTTCTTGGCTGTATTAACTCATTTAGGGTGCATTGTTTGATACTCAAAAATAAGATCCTCATATAGGAATCTCATTGATCCATTTTCAAATTTTGAAGGATTCCAAGTTCCAACTAAAAGATTATCGTGTTTCACTCAAATATCCTCAGTTTTGATAGTTTATTATGAATGCTCCTAAATAATGAATTTTTTAAAAAGAAAACTAACTTTAAATAATATCATTAATCACCCATATACAAAAAATAATACATACTTTGAAAATGATTTTTAATAATCTCAACTATTTGAATGTAAAGCAAAAATAATACTCCCTCCGTCCCACTAAAATTGTCTCATTTTACCTTTTGGAGAAGTCTCACTAAAATTGTCTCATACCAAATTTGGTAAAGATTGTGTGGCTCTAAATCATTCTTACTTTATTTCCACCTTTTTTTTACTCCAGGGGATCTGGGGGAGGGGGCCTGGGGGGGCTGGAGTAATCAAGGCTGAAATTCACTCCATTAAATTTCAAACCGTTATGTGCCTAGTGGATTTCAAACCCACTTTTCTTAATAATCGTGCTACATTTTCTTGTCCCAATCTTAGTGGGATGGAGGTAGTAGGAAATTACTTTTTGACCAGAAATTCAATCATTTAAGCCGAAAATTCCTTTTCCAAGGTTGGGAGGCATGTGCATCAGGACCCCAAAAAACTGAAAAAATTAGGGGCCCAACATTTTGTATACCTTATTGGGAAATTTTCGCAAGTAGACTGAAACGTGAAAATAAAATAGAAATTGCCCAATATAGGAGTAAATATAAACATTGCACAAATAGGAGTAAAACTTAAAACTTCCTTCAATAGGAGTAAACATTGATTTTGTACCCTTAATATCCCTAACATAGTTAATTCTAAAATATGACTTATTTAATCCTAACCTAGTTAATTTATGACTTATTCGATAATAATTTATTTATTTATTTATTTTTCAAAAACTAAAAAAATATATTTTAAAAAAAAAAACTCAAAAAAATAAAATAAAATTCACCCCCACCTCCGCCGCCTCAGCAGCACCACCTCCAGTCACCAGGGGAAAAAAAATGACAAGTTCATTACGAATGCCATATATATGGCAGAAAACAATGAAAATGTTGGCATTCGCAAAGAGAGATATGCCATGTTTTTGGCATTCTCAGAAAAAGGCAATTTTTAGGAAAAATGGATTTTTTTTCCACCGCCCGGAGGTGGTGGTGCAGGGAGGTAGTACAAGTAGTGGGAAAGGCATCCATATTTTTTTAATTTTTTTATGGAGTTTTATTATTTTTTATTAAATTTTTAAAAAAAATAAAAAAATAAAAAATTTTAATTTTTTATTTTATTAATATTTTATAAATTTTTTAATTATTTTTCTACTATTTTTTGAATTTTTTTCGAATTTATTATGAATTAAACATTTAATTAAAAGTTGTTGAGGCTTGGGTAGGGGTATACTTGTCCAGACACTAAAGTTACTCATATTCAAAACATGGTACTCCTATTTTTTGCATTTTGCCTATGTTTTGCTCCTATTTGGAGAATTCTCTCAAAATAAAATCATTGTTTTCACTTTGTAAATCTTTTTTCAACCCGCACGAGTAGCTCAGTTGGTGGGAGATTTGGAACAATGGACCAAAGTTCGATTCCCCGCAGCGATCGGGTGGAGGTCACAGAACATGAAATAAGGTTGGGCCTCTGGTGCGCACGGGTGTATGGACCTACTGTCATTCTATTGACTGAGTCACCGTGACTAACCTCCCCATCATCCTGTCGGATCGGGGTGGGGGCTCCTGGGGACCTGGGATGGGAGCAATGTAAATCTTCTTTCAAAAATAGACCATGTTATGTAATGGGCCACCGGAACCTCTGTTCTGGGCGTAAATGATGTAATCACGTAAAGATCTATTCCATTATCAAAAAAATACTACAAAGTGCGCAATTTATATCATGGTGCACCCGATCCCAAAACGACGCATCATCCATTATTTTTTATTTCTTTTATTGTTAAAAATTGTAATAACTTTTTAATTTGATATCCGATTTTTATAAATTTTATATCAATTTTTTTTATTTTTCATGATCTATCAAATGAGACCAATATTGCTTATGTAATTTTAACAAATTATTTTGAAGTTACATTTGATAATATATCATGAAGTTACATCTTCTTTGCGCGAGTTACATCTTATTGTACGCGAGTTACATGTTAATATACGCGAGTTACATCTTAATGTATATGAGTTACACCATGAAATAAACCCATGTTACATCTTTCATTTTTATCATTTGAAAAATTGTGTATGAATATGAAATACAATATCCTTATTTTATATGGATTAATAAAATTTTGTATTAAATTGGCAAAGAAAAAAATTAATTCAGTTATAATTGAATTAGTTCAAGATAAAGATAAGTAAAAAATCACAAATAATTAGATATAACTCACACATAATTACATGTAACTCGCGCATAAAAGTATGTAACTCGTGTATAACAAGATGTAACTCACACATAACAAGATGTAACTCACACATAATTACATGTAACTCGCGCATAAAAGTATGTAACTCGTGTATAGCAAGATGTAACTCACACATAACAAGATGTAACTCACACATAATAACTTGTAAATGAAGTATAAAATGATGTAACTTCGTATAACATCAAATGTAACTCCAAGCTAGAAGCAAAATAAACAAACTCAATATCTTAAAAACCTCTAAAAACATATAAAAGTGATAAAAAAAATATTATAGAAAAAGTGTATGCATATAAAAATATATTACAAAAAATGTATGAATGTAACAAATTAAAATTACATAGGCAATATTGGTCTCATTTGAAAGATCATGAAAAAAAAAATTGATATAAATTTTATAAAAATCGGATCAAAAATAAAAAAATTATTAACAATTTTAAGAAAAGGAGAAATAAAAAATAACAAAGGGTGCATGGTGCTTACCATGCACCGGTTCCACGATATAAGCACTGTACAAGTGCATGCATTGTTGATTTTCTTTTTTTAGACAGAAAATGTAAAGTTCATGAACAAATAAAAAATAATGTATAATAATAATTAGAAACACCATAAAAAGTTTAGGAACTAAAATTAAAATAAAAACTGAAGCTAAAAAATTAAAAATGCATAGTAAAAATTGCAAAATTGAAAACTTGTAAATTAATGAAAAAGTTTAAATTAAAAATTAAAAAAATTGTAGAGTAAATGTATGCAAAATTAAGAAAATAAAAAACTCGAAAATAAAAATATAAAAAGTTCAAAAAATTTGGAGAATTAAAAAAAAAAAATCTATTGTAGCTTTGTTTATATATTTAATACAACAAAACAACAACAACAACATTCAAGCCTTAATCCCAAAAGAATTTGGGGTCGGCTAACATGAATTGATCTATGATATCGATGCCAAAAAGAGAAGGCGGACAAGAAAAGGAAAAAAAAAGTAAGATAAAATGAATAAAATAAAGATACATAAATATAAGATAACAATAACACAAGAATATAACCAAGATAAAAGAAAAATAAATAAAAGAGCATAAAAAAACTAGAAGATAAAAATAACATAAGAATATAAAAAGATAAGGAAGATAAACGATAAAAGAAACAAGAGAGGAAAGATAGACAAGACATCAATCGTTCACATGGATGTGTGCCCTCAACTTTGCTCTCTCCAAAGTCATACTCTCATCCAACCCAAGAAGACGCATATCAGTTCTGATTACTCTAATTCAAGTCTGTTTGAGTCTTCCACTCCCTCTCTTCTCTGACTCTTCTCCCCATCCCTCAAGTTGTCTAAGAGGTGCATCACTCGGTCTTCTATGCACATGCCCAAACCATCGCAAACGAGACTCCTGCATCTTATCTTCTATATGTGCTACTCCCACTTTTTATCTGATTACCTCATTCCTCAGGCGGTCTTTTCTGGTATGTCCACACATCCAACGCAACATACACATCTCTTTCACACTCATCTTTTGAATGTGGCATTACTTCACCGCCCAACACTCTACGCCATACATTAATGCCGGCCTAATTGCTGTATGATAAAATTTACCTTTCAGTTTAGTCGGCATACCTCGATCGCATAGAAATCATGAAGCACTTTTCCATTTCATCCACCCAGCTCTGATTCTATGACATACATCTCCATATTTCGATTCATGTCATGTGACGTGACTAAGTGATACCGTTGGCCGTCACGCGCCTACCACGGCACCCTCCTCCTTTATCCTGGCTTGGGACAGGCATGATACCAAAAAAATGATCTCATGACGGAGTTTGTTTATATATTTAATAATTTACAAAAAAAATAAAAATACTTAAAATAGGATAAAGAACTATTTAAAATATTATAAAAACAGAAAAACTAACTGTAATTGTGTATGATAGAGCAAAATGTTGTAAAGTCGGAATTTATAGTGTTAAAAATAAAAAATCAAATAAATTTTAATTTTTTGTTAAAAAATTCGTAGTATATTTTACAAAAAAGTTAAAAATATAATTCATAATTTTTAGATAGTAGAAAACTTAATGTAAACTAAAAAGAATGTTAGACATAAAAACTCAAATAGAAAAAAGTGAAATCAATTAAAAAATGTCATGTATAAAATGCAAAAAAAAAGTACTACGTAAAAGATAAAATTATACGTAGTATAAGATTTTTTTAAGCTGTTTTAAAAATATTAAAAAACTAATTATTATTGATGGGATATTAAGGCCCGGCCCAATACGGTGGGCCAAAATATCCCTGAAGCCCAAGCGCAAGGAAAGGTCCAGGGATAATCATCAGGCCCGAACAGCAGGCCCCGTTCGGCACATCCCGAACAAGATATAATTACTACTTGGGTGATTAGCTTATTCCTGATTGATGGCCTAGCTGGACTTAATCCCGAATGAACATTGCTCGAGTAACCGACTGCAATTAATGCTGGATCATGGAGGCGTCAAGTGGCATGGGAGGCAACCAATAATATTAGAGCACCCCATACCCCCATCCAGTATAAATAGCAGCATTTAATTCATTGTAAGAGTTGGATTTTGTTTACTCTCAAGCTTATATTGTATTCTAGCTCTGGTATTAGCCTCTGGACCGTAACTACCGTTCGGCCATTTCCGTGTAACTATTACTGTGTTAATACAAGCAAGACTATTTGAGTGAGTCTATCAGTTTTTATATTTCTTTTATACACATTAATGTAGCAATTTTACCCTATATCCAAGGTTGGTGTTGGGCCTTCGGGTCATTCGGTACTTAACCTCAACATTGGCGCTGTCTTTGGGAACCCTTTACTAAAAGTTTCCAAAGCAAAACATTGATTTAAGCAAAAAAACTACCTACAAAATGGCCAGAATCACTTTACATCATACTGGTGGAAGCTCGGGGAGACGCGAGGACAGCAGAACCATTCAAGGACTTCTTTACATCGAGGGTAGTTATTAATAACGAGATGCGTTCATTAATAAAATTTACTATCGAGTCAATATAGAACAAGCGCCGTATATTAACTTGATAGTAGCAATAAACTTAAGATGAAAACGATTGAGATTGATACCCTCAACACAAGCGGTTTATTGGTTTAATCAATATAATTAATTCTCCTTGGCATATTAACCATGAGATGCATGCATTAATATTCCAAGTTTACTACCGTTGAAAGAACCAGATTGATAACAAGCGTATTAACCGATCAATTCTAGTAATAATTAATATGAGAAACAATACTAGTTGATACTTTAAGTAATGTTTAAAATATTAACATGAAATATGAATAGGAATTAATTAATACTCAAGGAAGAATATTAAAGAATATGAATCCTACTATGATTAATATCAAGATGTTAACTAATTGTCATCTTAGTAACACTCCCCAATATTAACACAGAGGAAGAAATAACTATTACTATAACCAATGTCAAGATGTTAACTAATTGTCATCTTAGTAACACTCCCCAACTTTGATATAGAAATAGTATTTTAAAGGAAGAATTAATATTCAAGGAAGAAGATTAAAGAAAATAACTCACAACTTATAAATTCATTAAGCTTCAAAGTAGCAAAACCAAGATGGAAGAGTTTAGCTCCTCATTTGGAGACTAAACATGATGAAAAATATAAAGAAAGAACTATTCTATACTGAGCTTAGATGTACAAAGGAATTGGATAATCATTTGTGAAGGAAAGATGGTGTATTTATAGGCTTTTGGGATGGGATTCGGGTACTCGATCGGGTATATACATGGTACCCGATCGAGTATGTGTGTAATACCCGATTCGAGGTATACTCGATCGGTTTCAGGCTATTTTCCACAGGTATACCCGATCGGGTATATGTTTATACCCGGTCGAGTATGCTTAGAAAGTGGTATTCGAGCCATACTCGACCGATCTTCGTTTAAAACTCAAAGGCATACCCGATCAGGTATGTCGGTCTACCCGATCGGGTATAGACATTTAATCGTGGCCGAAATCCTCCCGGCATGTTCCCTTGTCTTCGGATCTGATCCGATTTGAAGTTTCAACCTAATACCCGATCGAGTATAGGTAATACTCGACCGAGTACAGACCAAAATTCAGGATCCTTCTTTTGTCTTCAAATTATGCACCTTCTTTCCACTTTTTGGGTTCACCAACTGTACTTTGAGTGATCAAGACCTGTTTGAGCTCAGAATATACCTAATCTAAACTATTTACAAGAATTTAACAAACTAATCTATTACACCAAAAGTGTGTAATTTCCAAAGTAAAGATCAAGCAAAACTAATTAAAAACACAAACATACATATGGAAATTACAAACGTATCAACTCCCCCACACTTAGTTTCTTTACTCGTCCTCGAGTAAGATCAAATGTTCACAAGTGTCAAGTTTTTCCAAAGTTTCCACAGTTTAAAAAAAAACATACAAACACAAAGACCACCAAGGATGACAAAAATGAGTTTTATACTCAAATTATAGAGAATATCTTTGGTTTTACGGCCTTCTAGTGTTCATATTCTCTTCTCCTCCTCTCTTCTTCTTCTTCTTCTTCTTCTTCTTCTTCTTCTTCTTCTTCTTCTTCTTCTTCTTCTTCTTCTTCTTCTTCTTCTTCTTCTTCTTCTTCTTCTTCTTCTTCTTCTTCTTCTTCTTCTTCTTCTTCTTCTTCTTCTTCTTCTTCTTCTTCTTTGTTTTCTGAATCTTCTTATTCTTCAAAGAGATACAATGAGTGCCTGCAAAAACAAACATTTCTCTCATATCTCTCATTTTGCCTAGGAGCCTTTTCGGGTTTTCATCCTAGCATCTCTTTTCATTTTCCATTCTCCCCAACTCACTCATTTTTTTTATAAGTCTTTTTTGCTTAGATTGCCCTTTTTGTTGGGTTTTCAACCTAACTAGCATTTATTTTCTTTTATTTATTCTATTTTTTGTGTGTAAATAGTTCAAAAGAATTACATGCATAGTGCTAGGTGGAAATTAAAATTACATACCATGATGAGTCTCTCCCCCGCACTTGAACCAAGCACTGTCCTTAGTGCCCGCCTTCTCCGCCGTAGTAGCTGCCTTCGAAGCCGCTCCCCTACCCACCATCTCCCATATATGTGTCCGTGCCACCTCCGCCGTCGTACCCTCCACCCCCAGAGCTAGATCCTCCAAAGTTACCCCAATGAGTGAGGTCATACCACGAAGGTGGTGGAGGGGGGTTTGCCATGGTATGAAAAGATCCCTGCTGTGCTATGTAAGAGTACATAGGTCCGTAGAACCTACGTTGGTCTTCTTCATACCGATGCCTATCGGCTTCCCGGAGCTACTCCAATCGCTGAAAACCGGCCCTTTGCTCCTCCTGTATTTGGTTGAGCTGGTTGTCCATAGCTATGTAGTTCGCGTTCATTTGAGTGTACCCCGTAAGCAATTGTTCTTGACCCTCCAAAAGTTGTTGAAAGAAGTCGGGTGGTGGAGGGTTATGGTTTTGTTCGGGGATGTCATTGCCCATGTCTTGATGGCTATGGGGTTGAGCATAGGGCTCGTAATCAGGTTGGTATTGGGGAGGTTCTTGCTCCGGTTCCTGGAGATGTGGTGGAAGGGCGTGTGGGAAGAGGTAATGGGGCTCCTCTACTGCTTCTCTGTAGCGGAGTTTGGGGAGTTCTTGGTTGGGTAGGAGGAAGTATTTGAGAGGCTTGGGGTGTATGAGCCAGTTGTACATATTCTTTGGTCTTTCTCCACCATAAACTGTGTGGGAAAAGGCTGTACATCTCGAGTGGCCCAACCAAGAGATGTTCATCAAACAGTAATCGGGTATAGGAGAGTTATCCGTATACTCGAACTTGGTGGCTAAGTGCATAATCACCCCACCCACCATAATAACGCCCTTGGCTACGCTTTCCTTTTTCAGATGTGCCCACATAAGATTACACAGATTGAAATCCACGTGAACACGGAATAGGGCCACAGACATTAGGCATACATCCCCCATCCTAGTGTGATGGTTGTTGGGACGTCCAAGCAAGCAATTGGCAAGGAATTTCAAGAATAGGCGGAGGAGGGGATGTTGGACATGACTAATATACAGTTGGGAGGAGCTAAATTTAGACTCCCCGGTCATCTTTGTCCACAGGGTATGGCCGAAAGTTGTATTATCGGATATGGATTTTTGTTAAGGGACCGGAATACCAAAATGTTCGGCGAACTCAAGTTTCGTTATGGAGTGGTTGTGGTTAAACAGACGAAACTTGAGTTTATCATCCCTAAAATCAGCTTCATCGGTCTCAAATTGCACAGAACTTATGAATTCATAGATTATTTTTTCATTAGAGTGATATTGCATTTTGAATATCCTATCCATGCTCAACTCATGAAAAACTTTCCTAGTGCTTTTATACACTCCTAACTCATTGAGGGCATCATGGCATAAAAAACGAGAGGGTTTTACTTGTCTTTCAATGGTGGAGATGAAGCGGGTTCGGTGTTCGTTGTCGGCAAAGATGATGTCCTCGTAGCCTGGGATGGATGCCATAGTGTTGGGGCTCTGCCCTTTTTCCTTGCTTGGAGCCATTTTTGGGTGATTTTGAGCTTGAAATCCGAAAATTGAAAGTTGGAGTAGGGTTTTTTTCGGACCTCTTGAAACTGGGGGAAAGTTGGATTGGTGGATATGGGTGTGTAGAGGAAGATGAGGGGAGTATTTTGGTGTTGGAATGGGTGATTTGGTGAAGAAATGGAGAAGATATGGTAGAGAGAAGTGTTAAAAATGGAGGTTGTGAGAGAGGGGTTCGAAATTGGGTTTGGGAATTTGGGGAAGATGAAGTGTTTGGGGCGGATTTGGGGTTAAAACGCCCGTATACCCGATCGAGTATGTGTTGTTACTCGGTCGGGTATGCCTGGAAACTGGGATTTTTGAGCAGCCTGCCTCCGGTACCCGATCGGGTATGTGTTGTTACCCGGTCGAGTATGGCTGGAAACCAAGATTGTTGAGTGGTCTGCCTCCGGTACCCGATCGGGTATAATACAATACTCGATCGGGTATGTGTTCTTTTCTACGTTTTGAGGCCTGTACTCGATCGAGTGTGGGAGTCAGCTTTCTTCAACCTTAGCATTTCTATACATACCCGACTGGGTGTATAATTATACCTGATCGGGTATCCCTTGTTTTTCAATTTTTCGAGCCCTGTACTCGATCGAATGTGGGCATCAGTTTCTCTTGAACTTCGACTTTCTGTACATACATGACCGGGTATATAACGATACCCGATCGAGTATGCATGTTTTCTTTCAAAAATTAAATGCTTCCTCGATCGAGTAATGCCCGGTTCCCCTTCTTTTGGCCATACCCGACCGAGTATAAGGTGGTACTCGATCGGGTATGTCCCCAGATGCTCCAAACCTGCATTTTTTTCTTCTTTTTCTCCAAAAACCCGTGATTAGTTCCCTCTCTCACTGATCTCTCAAATAATTACACAAAAAAAATGATTCTAAACACTCGAATTTATGAAAAAATAAACTTGGGTTGCCTCCCAAGAAGCGCCTTAGTTAACGTCGTGGCACGACGTTATTCATTTTTTTTCTTTTTTTTAAGTGGGATCATGAACATCCCTTGTTTCATTTTTTGTGGCCTTATTTAGTAATTTTTCAAATTTATTTTTCGGCCTTTTCCAGTCAGGCCGGGGTCTCTTTCTCACTACCACCTCCATCATAGGTGGATTTGGTTCACATTTTAACACATCCCTTCCTATCAAAGATGGCTTCTCGTGTTTATTTTTCCCTTCTTGAAAAATTCTGATTTTATCCGCTTCTTTGAAAAATACCGGTTCTTGTGGTTCAACAACATTTAAAGAACAAAGAGTTAGATTTTGCATTTGTTTTTTCGTAGAGTCCAAGATGTTGAATTCCACTTTTTGGTCATCGAACTCTAAAGTTAATGAACCACTAGAAACGTCAATTTTCGTTTTTGCGGTCTTCATGAAGGGTCTACCCAAAAGGATGGATGTTGTTTGGTCATCAGTTCCTATTTCAAGGATATAGAAGTCAACAGGAAAAACCATATTTTCTACTTCTACTAGCACATCTTCTATTACACCCTTCGGGTACGTACTAGAATGATCCGCTAGTTGAATCACTACACCGGTTTGATGTAATGGACCAAGTTGTAGAGATTTATAAACAGAATAGGGGATGACATTTATTGATGCCCCTAAATCCAACAAGGCCTTAGGAAATGTGGTGTCTCCTATTTTGCAAGGGATAGTGAACATGCCTGGGTCGTTACATTTTTCGGGGAGTTTTCTCTGAAAAATGACCGAGACGCGTTCACTAACTCTAACCTCTTGTTTCCCCTTCAATTTATCTTTTCTTTTTGTTTTGCATAATTCTTTTAAAAATTTAGCAAAACGAGGGACATTTTTCATTAAGTTAAGAAGCGGAATGTTTACCTCACACTTTGCGAAGGTTTCATAGATGTCAGCATCTTTCTCTAGCTTCTTTGTCTCCCTCAGCACCTCAGAAAACGGGATTACTTGTTCATATGATGAGGGTAGGGGGAGCTTGGTTTCTGTGATCTCCTCCTCCGGCGGGACTACTTTTTTAGGGTCCACCCCCTCAATCTCTCTATCGTTCTTCTCTACCTCTTTCAACGTCGCTCCACTTCTCAACATGATAGCATTCACATGGTGTCTCGAGTTTTGCTCCGTTTGAGATGGGAGTTTACCCGAGTCCTTTGTTTCAAGTCGGTTTACGGCATTTGCAATTTGACTCACTTGGCTTTCCAAATTCTGAATGCTGGACTTGGTCTCATGTTGAAATCGAACTATGTTTTGTTGCATGGTTGAGACATTTGAGGTGAGTGCTCGTATCATGTCTTCGGTGGACATACTTGAGCTTGACGTTTGGCCTTGGTTATTTGGGAAAGTTGGTTGCAAGGGCTGACTTTGAGGGTTCCCATATCTCATATTCGGGTGATCTCTCCATCCAGGATTGTAGGAGTTAGAGTGTGGATCATACCTCTTTTGGCCTTGAAATCCCAAAGCATTGACTTGCTCGGAATTCTCTTCTTGTAGTGTTGGGCAGGAATCAGTGGGGTGCCCCTGTGTTGAGCATATGCCGCAGACCTTGACTTCTTGGTGTTTTGGATTTAAAAGGAAATCTTTTACCAAAGAAGTCAAGCCGGCCACTTGACTTTCCAACGAGATGTTGGATTCCGCTGCCATGACTCGTCTTGATGATGACCTCCCATTATAGTGTCTAGAATTCTCGGCCAACTCCGAGATGAGATTCCTAGCTTGGGAAGGGGTTTTGTTGACAATTCCCCCTCCAGATGCTGTGTTCACCAGGCATCTATCTTTCTCCGCAAGACCGTCATAGAAGTAGAGGATGAGGTCTTGCTCTGTGTAACCATGATATGGGCAACTAGCACACAATTTTTTAAAACGCTCCCAATACTCATATAATGTCTCATCATCTTTTTGCTCGATGTTGTTTATTTGTTTTTTCAAAGATGATGAGACGGATGCAGGGTAGTACCTTTCTAGGAGGCATTTTTTCATCGACGCCCATGTATCTATACTCCCTGAAGGGAGATAGAATAACCAATCCTTAGCCGTGTCTTTGAGGGAGAATGGAAAAGCCTTCAACTTGATTTGTTCCTCGGTGACTCCATTTAGGCACATGCTTGTGCAAAAAATATGGAATTCCGAGAGATGTTTGTTTGGGTCCCGATTTGAGCTCAAATGTAGCACCTTCATTTGAATGAAGGAAGCAAATGGATGAGCCCCGATTTGAGCTCAAATGTACCACCTTCATCAAGAGTAGGGAAGGTGATACATAGCGGTTGTTGGTTGAGGTCTGGAGCTGTGAGCTCCCTCAATGTTCTCGTTTCGAGAGCCATGTGAAAAGACTCTTCGGATTCGCTAGAGCTAGAGCTAGCGATGTATGAGTCTCTGGTAGATGATACTTCCGAGTCGGTATTAGAAAATTTACTTTTCAACCGCTCGAAAGTTTGTTCTATTTCTGGGTTTTTGTGATATGTGATTTCATTTATGGAACGATGTTTAACCATAAACTCCACTAAGCTCAGAAAATAGAAAAATAAACACTCTTTATATTTTTGTTTAATAAATATTTTTTTTTTATTTTCTTTTTTTTTTGAAATGAAATAAAAGAAAAATTAATTGCCTTTCCCCGGCAACGGCGCCAAATTTGATGTGCACTTTGTCGTGAGGTGCACTCAAAATAATTACAACACAACACTAATACGTAGTATAGTGGAGTAATGTTCGTATCCACAGGGAAAGGAATACTTTTCTTCTATATAAGTAGTAACAAGGGGGGTTTAGATTTGTTTGATTTAAAAACACTAAGATGAACAACCTATATGAGTTTGATTAATAGATGTGGTGTCTTGGTTTTGCTTTTATCCACTTAATGAAATGTTCGTCGATCCCGGTTATATCTTTAACTATCTTCCTCTCGAATACTCAATCGAGGAGTATATCCAGTTCATCGAGGGTAGTTATTAATAACGAGATGCGTTCATTAATAAAACTTACTATCGAGTCAATATAGAACAAGCGCCGTATATTAACTTGATAGTAGCAATAAACTTAAGATGAAAACGATTGAGATTGATACCCTCAACACAAGCGGTTTATTGGTTTAATCAATATAATTAATTCCCCTTGGCATATTAACCATGAGATGCATACATTAATATTCCAAGTTTACTACCGTTGAAAGAACCGGATTGATAACAAGCGTATTAACTGATCGATTCTAGTAATAATTAATATGAGAAACAATACTAGTTGATACTTTAAGTAATGTTTAAAATATTAACATGAAATATGAATAGGAATTAATTAATACTCAAGGAAGAATATTAAAGAATATGAATCCTACTATGATTAATATCAAGATGTTAACTAATTGTCATCTTAGTAACACTCCCCAATATTAACACAGAGGAAGAAATAACTATTACTATAACCAATGTCAAGATGTTAACTAATTGTCATCTTAGTAACACTCCCCAACTTTGATATAGAAATAGTATTTTAAAGGAAGAATTAATATTCAAGGAAGAAGATTAAAGAAAATAACTCACAACTTACAAATTCATTAAGCTTCAAAGTAGCAAAACCAAGATGGAAGAGTTTAGCTCCTCATTTGGAGACTAAACATGATGAAAAATATAAAGAAAGAACTATTCTATACTGAGCTTAGATGTACAAAGGAATTGGATAATCATTTGTGAAGGAAATGGGGTGTATTTATAGGCTTTTGGGATGAGATTTGGGTACTCGATCGGGTATATACATGGTACCCGATCGAGTATGTGTGTAATACCCGATTCGAGGTATACTCGATCGGTTTCAGGCTATTTTCCACAGGTATACCCGATCGGGTATATGTTTATACCCGGTCGAGTATGCTTAGAAAGTGGTATTCGAGCCATACTCGACCGATCTTCGTTTAAAACTCAAAGGCATACCCGATCGGGTATGTCGGTCTACCCGATCGGGTATAGACATTTAATTGTGGCCGAAATCCTCCCGGCATGTTCCCTTATCTTCGGATCTGATCCGATTTGAAGTTTCAACCTAATACCCGATCGAGTATAGGTAATACTCGACCGAGTATAGACCAAAATTCAGGATCCTTCTTTTGTCTTCAAATTATGCACCTTCTTTCCACTTTTTGGGTTCACCAACTGTACTTTGAGTGATCAAGACCTGTTTGAGCTCAGAATATACCTAATCTAAACTATTTACAAGAATTTAACAAACTAATCTATTACACCAAAAGTGTGTAATTTCCAAAGTAAAAATCAAGCAAAACTAATTAAAAACACAAACATACATATGGAAATTACAAACGTATCAACATTCAATGCGCCCACAATGCCATATTAGACCGACCCGGATTAGAAGACTTGGAAGCGATTGCTTCCGTTCGACACTCCTGCATAAAGTTCCCAACTGGCACTAGGGTTGGAGTAGCCCGAACAGATCCGGCCACACCCCGAAGGTGTTACAGGGAAGCAATGAAGAAGATAAATGACCGGGACCCGTAGGTGAATAGCATTGTGGAGGAGACCTGCCAAACGGAGTTTATCGCACGCCCTGAGCCAGCCACCTTGCTGGAATATCTTGAGCTTAACTCACCCCCGATCGGCAGGATGCAATTGGGGTGGATTTCACCCCTAAGATTCGAGAAGGGGTGATTGCAGTACTCATGGAGTTCGAAGTCCTGTTCGCCAGAGGACCAGAAGATATGTCGGGCATAGACCCAGAAATTATTTGTCATGCGTTAGCCATTCGGCGAGACGTTAAACCAGTTCAGTAGAAGAAACGCTACCAGGCGGCCGAACAGCGAGATTTTACCAAACAGGAGGTGGCCACACTACTCAAAATCAAGCACATTAGGCTGGTAATCCGCGTGGAGTGGTTGTCTAATGTAGTCCTCAACCCGAAGGGGCCAACTTGGAGGATGTGTGTTGACTACTCCGATCTGAACAAGGCATGTCCCATGGATCCTTATCCTGTGCCTCAGATCGATTTGCTGGTAGATGAGACCGTCGAGTGTGAACTATTGAGCTTTATGGATGCCTTCCGAGGGTATCACTAGATCTTTATGCACCCGGCTGATGCAGAGAAAACAACGTTCGTCACCTCGGACAGGGTATTTTGCTACATTGTCATGTCGTTCGGGTTGAAGAATGCTATGGCCACATTCCAGAGAATGATCAGGATGCTATTGAAAGAAGTGTTGGGGGTCATCATGGAAGCTTATGAGGATGACATCCTCATCAAAAGTAGGAGGAAGGAGGATCATGTTCGGGATATGGAAAAAGTCTTCGGAATCATAAGGAAGGCGAACATGGAAAATCATTATACATTATACAAATACTATCAAAAATCAACAAATTAAAAGAGATTTACAGCTTACCTGGCGGCTGGCGATTGTCGAATGTCCGAAACTCTGAAATCCGAATGGCCTGCTCGAGTCTCGAGACTGCTCGGAGTGTGGTGCTCTGTGCTCGGCTGGCGGCTGCTCGCCTGCTACAGTTGTTGGGCGACCGGCGACGGTGGACGGGCTCTGTTCTCGTCAGTCGTCTTCTCGAATCTCGACTGCTCTGTGCCTCTGTTCGCGACGGGCTCCCAGTCGTCTTAGTCGCCTGCTCCGCTGTTCCTGTGAGTCGTGTCCGGTGTCCCTGTGCGTGTTTGGACGGAAGATTGGAAGAGGCGAAGAGTCGAAGAGCGGAAGAGGCTAAAGGCTGGGCTTTGGGTTTAGTTTGGTGCTTCACTGCTTTGGGCAATTGGGCCGCAGGGTGGGTGGGCTTTGGGCCGGCAGGCTGCAGGGGCTGGTTTTATTATATTAATATTATAAAAAAAATTGGAGGGGCTGGGCACCTCCAAGCCCCATCCTCCTTCCGCCACTTTTACTATATGAATTTGAAAACTTTCAAAAGAACCATCTTCTTTTAATGACTGAAAATTGTAGACTTCAAGAAAATCTAATAGTAGCCCAAGCTCAAATTGGTGAAGTAATAAAATGAAAGATTTTCTTGAACTTGAAAACAACAGTTTAAAAGAAAGACTGAGCTCCCTCACTCTCCCTATTGCTGAGGAAATCCATCACAACTGGATGAACACAGGATTAGGATACTCACCCTTATCTCAACCACTAAGAGACTCTCTCAAATACTCCCCCATCACAAAACACACCACAAGCCAACAAAACACAAGGAGAACAAACCAACAAAAATCCCATTCCCAAATTCCTCTCAAAAGGAAGAACCAGCCCGCTCCCAGAATAAGATCCAAACTCTTGTACAAACCCAATTCCCAAACTGACCAACCAAATCAAAGAACCAGTTGGAAACCTATCAAAAGGACTAACAAAAATCCAAAGAAAAAGCTAATTCCTCTTAATACACATATTCCTTTTCTCAATTATAAAAGGAATAGTGATCACAAATATGTAGCCATCCCTTTTGATTACAATACTCCAAATGACTATAGACCCATCAGCTTAAATTTAAATGGTCCTAGATGGGCATGGATGCCTAAACTCATACAAAGGAAGATGCCCACTAACTTGTGGGCTACTGCTCAAAACTGATGAATACAGGAGGGTGCTGGAGCAGCTGACTCGCAAGAGTGGTACATATATTCTGCCTGCTCCAGGCACATGACAAGCAACAGGAGGCTACTTCAAATTTCAAAGCTGGAGAAGGACCCAAAGTAACATTTGGGAATGAGGAGAAAAAAGAGGAAAAACCAGGCGAGCTGGAGACCTGATCAAATGCGGACTTACAATCCAAAACATATCTTATGTAAAGGGATTAAAGTTCAATCTAATAAGCACAAGCCAGCTCTGCGATAACAATGACAATGTGACATTCTCCAAAGACATCTGCTTGGTCTGAGATGTCCAAAATAACAAAGTTGTGCTCACTGGTAGAAGGAAGAAGGACATGTATATCGTTGATTGGAGCTCAGCCAAGGAAGGAATCTGCTTAGTAACAAAGGCATATTCAAATTTAAGTTGGGAATGACACAACAAACTCAGCCATCTCAACTTCGAAACCATCAACAAACTGTCCAGAAAAGTATTGGTGAAGGGACTTCCAGAAATCAATTTCAAGAAAGACCACTTATGTGATGCATGTCAAAAAGGGAAGCAAACAAAGGTTTCATTCAAATCCAAAGAAATAGAATCATCAACTAGACCTTTAAGCCTACTGCACCTTGACTTGTTTGGACCAGTTGAACCAACAAGTCTAAGTGGTAGAATGTACATCTTGGTTATAGTAGATGATTACTCCAGATACACATGGACACTATTTCTCAAGAAGAAGAATGAAACAGAAAAGAAGCTCCCTGAACTGATGAAATTGATCCAAAATGAGAAAAGTCTATCAATTCAAAAGATCCGGTTAGATAGAGGTACTGAATTTCTAAACTCTATAGTAATTTAGTACTGTGAAGAAAAGGGAATACATCACCAAACCTCAGCAGCAAGAACACCACAGCAAAATGGTGTTGCGAAAGAAGGAACATGACACTTAAGGAGGCTGGAAGAACAATTCTTGAAGCAGCAGGACTGCCCAAAAGATTTTGGGCAGAAGCAATCGATACGGTCTGCTACACCCAGAATAGAAATCTTATCCATAAGACTTACAAGAAGACACCATATGAACTATGGAAGGAAAGAAAGCCAAATATTAGTCATTTTCATGTGTTTGGATGCAAATGTTTCATTCTGAACAATGGAAAAGACTATCTCAATCCATTTGATCCCAAATTTGAAGAAGAGATTTTTCTGGGCTACTCAGCAACTAGCAAGGCCTTCCGGATTCTAAACAAAAGAACTCTGGTTGTAGAAGAATCACTTAATGTGGTTTTTGAAAACCACTCCTCTGCTCATAAAAAGAATGATGGTGAGTCATCTAAATCAAAGAAGGATACTGGAAAGGCTCTAAGCTACCTTCCCAACAATGATAAACAAAAGGATGACCAAATTCTGGAAGTAGCAGTTGACTCAAACGGCAGACCACTGCCAGCAGTTGACTCAAACGGCAGACCACTGCCAACAGCTAACTCAAAAAGCAACCCACTGCCAGCAGTTGACTCAAACCACAGGACTCCCAGCAGGTGACTCATCCAGAATCAACTCTCCAAATGAACCAGCTAAATCAAGCACAATGCTAAATGTTCCCAATCCTCCTACTCTACCAGAAGACAGTGAAGAAGAAGAGGAGGTCAAGCAGGTAACTCAATTAAATCAAACATCTGACATTAGATGGTTAAACCAGCATCCTCCTCATCAAATCATTGGTGACATCAACAAAGGGGTTCGTACAAGAGCATCAATCCAGAGAGAAGCACTATTCTCTTGCTTCATCTCTCAAACAGAACTCAAGAAAATTGAAGAAGCCCTACAAGATTCTGACTGGATACAAGCTATGCAAGAAGAACTCAACCAGTTTGAAAGAAACAATGTTTGGGAGCTTGTGTCCAGACCCTATCATCAACATGTGATAGGAACAAAATGGGTCTTTAGAAATAAGATGGATGAGGAAGGCATCATTGTTAAGAACAAGGCAAGATTGGTGGCCAAAGGGTACTGCCAAGAAGAAGGAATAGATTTTGATGAAACTTTTGTCCCAGTTGCAAGACTTGAAGCTATAAGAATATTCTTAGCATATGTTGCCCATAAGCAATTCACTGTCTATCAAATAGACGTGAAGAGTGCCTTCTTAAATGGTCTACTAGAAGAAGAGGTCTACGTGGAGTAGCCTTCTGGATTTGAAATCAATGGAGAGAAAGATCAAGTGTTCAAACTGAAGAAAGCGCTCTATGGACTCAAGCAAGCTCCAAGAGCATGGTATGACACTCTCTCTGAATATTTAGTGAATAATGGGTTCATTAAAGGCAAGTAGACAAGACATCATTCAAAATTGAAGAAGGTCCTCACATACTGCTTGTTCAAATATATGTTGATGACATAATTTTTGGAAGCTCAAATCAAGCATTATGTGAGAAATTTTCAACTCTCATGCAAAGCAAATTCGAGATGAGCTTGATGGGAGAGTTGAACTATTTCTTGGGACTACAAGTGAAGCAGACTCCACAAGGTATCTTCATCAACCAAGCAAAGTATACAAGAGATCTCATGAAGAAATTCAAGGTTAAAAACAAGTCTACCGTGAAAATTCCTATGAACACATCACAAGGTCTAAGTCAGGATGAAGACGACAAAGATATTGATCCAACAACTTATAGAGGGTTAATTGGTTCCCTTCTATATCTCACTATTAGTAGGCCAAACATTTCCTACTCAGTAGGGGGTATGTGCAAGGTTCCAATCTAAACCCAAAGAAAGTCATCTCCTAGCAGCCAAGAAGATATTTAGATACCTCAAAGGTAATCCAAACTCTGGATTATGGTATCCAACAAATGGAGGTTTTGAGCTCTATGGCTATTCAGACTCAGACTTTGTCGGATGCAAAATTGACAGAAAAAGTACATCTGGTACTTGTCAATGAATTGGAGGAAGACTTGTCTCCTGGTTCAGCAAGAAACCAAATTCAATTGCTACTAGCACTGCCGAAACTGAATACATAGCTGCAGGCAGCTGCTGTGCTCAAATACTATGGATGAAACATCAATTGAAGGATTATGGAGAAGAAACAAAGGAGATTAACATCATGTGTGATAACACAAGTGCTATAGCTATCACTCATAATCCGGTATTTCACTCAAGAACCAAACACATTGCGATCAGACACCACTTCATTAGAGAACACGTTGAGAAGAAGTCCATCAAGTTGGAATACATTCCCACAGAAAAGTAGTTGGCTGACATCTTTACCAAGTCATTGAATGAAGCAAGATTCAATACACTTAGACAAGAGCTTCGAATGTTAGATGATCTTGATCAAGTGAAGGAATAACCTTGTATCTATTCAGGGGGAACTCAACTCATAGTTTGAGGGGAAATTCCTAGCCACCTGCTGAGGGGGAACTCTTATGCAGAACTCAGAAGTAGCCACCTGCTAAAAGAAAGCTACTCAAAACTAGAAGGAATGAAGCATCATGGTCCATTAAAGTCAAAACTCAGACTTTCAAACATTATTGAATCAAAATCCAAGAAGTAGGCTCAGCAGGTAATTGAATCTCAGAGGCAGTAGACTAAGCAGGTGCCTAACAAATTAGCTCACTGCTACATTTTCCTAACACTTGCAAGAACTGGCATCACATAAATCAACCAAACCTGACTAGAGATAAAGAAGGAAGGAGAAAGGAGGAAAAACACTGGTTCACAGAATTCGGGCAGATGCCTACCAGCAGGTGCCTGCCAACAGGTGACTGCCTCAGGAGAAGTCAACTGTCTCAGGACAACAGTTGGCTGAGTTTCTGAACAAAATACAAAGAATCTCTGAACTCAACCTATATCATCCTGATCCTCTCAATCAATGATTCCAAAAAGGTACCCTCTATCCCTTCTGTACCTACTAACCTTGAGCAGGCCCTTCAAAGAATTCAAGCACATGACGAGTACATCAATAAACTGAAGAATGAGGAATTCCCGGCCATGCTCAAGCTCTCCCAAAAGTTCTTCATAGAACAGCAGGCCCATGCCCAAACATATGAGCAACTCACGAAGGATGTGGCTAACAACTTCCAAGTTCTCCAAAAAGCAACTCAAGAAACCTTTTGGAAACAAGGAACTGACTTCCGAAAGATGGGCCAGAACTTAGAAGCCACAAACCAAAAGCTTCAAAACCTAGAACATGAACTCAAGAATGAGGTCAAGACAGAACTCATGGACATCAACAATTACATCAAGGCCTTGACCATCAAGGTATATGGCTTGGATCCAGCAAGAAGAACACAAGAAGAAGCTGATTCCGATCCAGAAATAGAAGCTCTCTTCAAAGAAGCCGAGACCCCTGCTGCTGATGCCAAAAAGGGGGAAAGGACATTACAAGCAGGCCCCTCCTCTGCAAGATCATTAGCAGTCAAGAAAGCAGCTGAAACAAGAAGACGGAACAAGATGTACCAAGAAGAAAGGGAAATCGGGAGAAGAAAAGAAGAACACGCCAAAGACAAGGAAGAAGCCAAAAAGACCTTGGAAGAAGTCAATAAGAGCAGGTTTGATCACGAGTCCGAAAGTGACTAAAAACTATTATACTTTAGATATTAAGAACAATGTACCATTACAATCAATAAAAATATTTGTTTCCTGTATAGTTTTGGCATCATCAAAAAGGGGGAAATTGTTAGTACCCAATTTTGATGATGCCACTATACTCTGCACCTGTACATTGTGTTTCATGAAATTAAATCATAAGGTGACAAACCAATATACAATTTTTGTATCAAGAAAATTATACCGGAAAAGTCAAAATGCAATAAGGTAATATTTTTACCTTAAAAGGATATTTAAATCCTACGGATATATATTTTGTTCATCACAAATATTATTACTGACGCAAGAGTAAAAGTCACATAGGTATGAATATTACATACACTGCATGTGTATATTTGAAAACAAATATAAATGTACAATTTTTGAGACTAATAAAATTATACTAGAAATTAAAAAGACAATAAGGTAATTTACCTTAATAGGATATTCAAATCCTACCAGTATAAATTTTATTAGATACAAAAATTATACACCTTGTTTATATCTCGTGATCATCCCAAGCCAATCAAATGGAAGAAATCCAGCATGGAGGACATTTAATGCTAAAACAAACATGTGACCTAGAGCATGGGATGCGCAACCAAGTTGAAGCATAAAAAGGAAAAGTCTGCAGCGGCTAGGCAAACCAGGACAAAGAAAAATATCGGCTCCAAAGAAGAAGACCAACAACATGTTATCTTCTGAGAACAAGAATTCAACGACCAGGATTAAATCATCTCAACCAACGGATGAGATTAATCTACCGGACACGCATATAAATAAAGGCCGAAGCATGAGTTCGAAAATCAAGTTCTTGAGTCTGAAAGTAGAGAAATTCACTAAGTATTTAAAAGATATCCAACAAAAGAGAAAGTGCTCTTACACAACGTCACTCTCTACTTTGACTCATGCTTCACTAAGCTCTTAGACTAGCCCAATATTTTTATATTTTTAGAGCTTAGTTTTTAGTTGGAATTGTATTCTCTTGTGTTATTCAAAAGAAGTTGTAAACACTCAGGAGGACAGTTGTTCCTGGCCTGAGTGTGTTTAGATAGGAAAGAGTACCTTTTAATCCCCACTGAATTAATCGAGAAAAACCTGAAGGCCTAAGTAACTTGGACTGGTGTGTACTCCTTGTGAAACACCTTCAATCTAGGTCGCTTTTGTGTGAAAAGACTAGATTGACACTAAGTATATTGGGCTGAATACTTTATTGGAAATCCATCTGAAATAGGATGAGACTGGATGTAAGCGGATTACACCACCTCTGAACCAGGATACATCGTGTGTTGATCTTTCACTACTATCAACAAAGCACCCACCATACACTCTTAGAAATTCCTGAAAGAAGAAAATTAATACTCAGCAGTTGCCTAACCTCAGTTAACGGCTTAGCCAACTGCTTAGCCAACTGTTAAGCCAACTGCTAAGACAATTGCTCATCCAAATTCATCTTTCAGAGATATTCCAAACCCACATTAGTCTTACCTTGTATCATCCCAGACGCTTTCATAACCATACCTCTTAAATAGTGGAGCAGTTCTGGTGCGTGACCGGAATACTCTACCAGGACTCCTCGAGGTGTTCTGATCTGAAGCCAACAGAAGACCTCATGGTCTTCTGTCCGGAAGCCACCAGAAACCCTCAGGTCTTCTGATCCAACAAAAACTCTCTAAGGTTCTCTGATCTGGAAGCCAACAGAAAATGGGGCAGTTCTCTACTGCCAACCCCACTGCCCAGCCAACTGCTCTCAAACAATCTATTCTGTGACTCAGCTAAGTATCTTTCCTGAACACTCTTATTTGCTGATTACTTTATTCACAAGTCCATCTACAAAAAGAGTTATTCTCACTGCTTATATAGAGGTCAAGACTTCCGCTGTGCATATATAATCTCTCAAAAGGTTATAGTTCACTCTATCTAGTTGGGAAAAACTTTAAAGTCGAAAAAGCTTTAAAAGTCTATTCACCCCCTAGACTTTTACCTCTATCCGGGACCATCATTCTACATTTGGACCCTATTTTTCTAGAGAAGAAGTTTCTTCTCACATTGCTAAAAGTTGGTGCAATCATCTTAATATACTAGATCAGTTTCAATTATAGTAAAAGTAAGATCTCATTTTTGGGTGAACAAGAAAGAAAACATCATGATAGGTACTCTATTAACTCATATATTCAATTATAGATTATAGACTTCTTAAAGAATATAAATTTAGCTTTATAACTCATGATTGAATGAAAAAGTTGTTAACTAAATCTGCCATATGAAGAGAGAGGAGGAGCAATGATGGCATGTGGAAACTCTAGCCGTCGCCTTATCTCTTCTTTTCTTCTCTTCTTTCAATCTTCTTTGATTCCAATAATGGAAAAATATCTTCTTAATCAGTGTTTTCAATTCTATTCATCTGTTTCTTTCCAACATTGTTTGGAGATATTACTTTTGGTTGCAAAGTATCGTCTGCCAGATGCATATTCTCCACTACTTTCGGTCGGGCGGTCTTGTGTGCTAAGAAGAGATTTGCACTGATCTCTTCATCAATCAAAAATAAGATTTTCTTCTACGCCAATATTGAGACGGATCGCCCCTGTCCTGAACCACTGCCGTTCCAGGATCAAAGATTAGATCATCTGGATTGCTTTCTTTCCGGTGGCTGGTAAAACCGGAACAAATTCTACAGTTGGCTCCTTACCGGTGGCTGGACAAACTGGGATATTTAAGAATTCTTTTGATAATTATTGTGATCGTAGCATGCAGGAGAAGTCAATTTGCGGGTAGAGTCTATTTCTTTGCGGGATTAGCGATTCGACGTTTTTGATTTAAATAGTCCGTTTTCATGTCTCATCTCATTGTAGTCTTGAGCTTTATGATTGTAATTGTTCTTGTCATCTTTATTAATAATAGGAAGATTTGCAATTCTAGTCCTGTAACTTTCGACTGTTATCGTTTTTGGTCCTGTAACTTTAAGCACTAGCAAGTTTGGTCCTGTAACTAATAAATCTTTGTAATTTAAGGACATTCCCACCGGAGAGTACACTTTCCGGCGGAAAAGTTCAACGCCGGCGACATCTTTTCCGGTATGCTATTGCTGGAAAGTGTACTTTTCAAGGGAAAAGTCCTTAAATCGCAAATATTAATTAGTTAGAGGACCAAATTTGCAAGTGGCTAAAGTTACGGGACTAATAATGATAACGGCCGAAAGTTACGGGATGAATATTGTAAATTTCCCTTAATAATAATTAAGTTATTTGTTTTCAAAAAAACATCATATGAAAATCACAAATCTTTGAGAGTACAATGAACAAAATCTTAATCACATATGGCACGAATGATGGTATAAAATGTGAGAGGTAACCTGAATTTCAAGAACATAAGATATCATAAATTACTTCAATCCCTTCTTAATACTAGTCAACACATCCTTCAATTATATAGCACGTGTGTGACTGATAGTGCTTAATCGGGTTACAAAATGAAGCCAACTTTGATTAGAGGTGGGATATGCCGCATGGGACATTCATCACAAGACCACGTGATAAGGTGACAAATATCTAAGATCTAATTTTATAATCAGTAATTCAATATGAACACACGATGAATAAAAATGAGATACCTAAGGATGCAACACTGCGTTATCAACAACCCACAAACTTGACATATAATTGAGTTAGTCGAATTTAATCTATGATTGTGGTTTTTAGACGGTAACAAAAAAGGCATACTCGAATTTTAGACGGTAACAAAAAGGTTTACTCGAATTTAATCTATGATAATTAGTTTTTACTTGGAGTGAAAATGAAACGATACCAAATGGGTTTAGGTCTAAGACACCAGAATCGTTTCAAAAATCATAGTACGGGCGGGTACACGTTCATCAGAATATTGGACCATGTCCAGCCCTAAAAAAATTTACTCTATGTGTATTTTACAACTGTCGAGGTTTGGTCTGATCATGTGAAGTCTTGTCTGTTCTGATTTTGTCTCGTCTCGGACAGGAACCGGTCCCAATAAAAACACCATTAAAATATTCTAGCTTGATTCGACCTGTTTCAATCTATTATGTTGTGGTTTGATTTGAACAAACATGGTCTCGTAGGATAAATAGGAAGTGCATGTTTATTGGGTGTTTTATTATTGTTTTAATCTAATCCAATTTGGTTAGAACAGGCTCGAAAATAGTGTTTGTGATTCAACTTAATTTGTAAGTTTAACTATTTAACTAATAGTCTCGAGTCTTCAAGAATGCGATGCATCTATGATGTTCTCTATGCGTTCATTAAATTAAATTAGTACAAATTAGCATCCTTTATGTCTTCAAGCCTTCAACGATGCCTATTTTATTAGGATGTTACATAATTACATTATATTCTCACATTTTATGTGTTCGATAGTGTGAAAATGTAGCATCTTAATAAAATTTCAAACCTTTTATGTTTGTGGATGCAGATAATACACTCATGCTGAATCACGCTAATTAAAGTTAGAAATAATGACTAAAATATTAGCATGGGACTTTCAAGAGACAAAAATATCACTAATTTTGGATTGGACAAAAAAGTGAGTGTATTGTTAATTGGACATTTGGACCCAGCATTTCTCTTCAACTTCCAGACTCGTCTCTTCATCTTTCCATCCTTGCGGCCTGCACTAGTGTTCACGCAACTAGCACCCCAAACATTTGCCTTCAACTCATGCGTTTCTCTTCCGACGGTTGCGGGACTCCATCTCCATTTCTCCCAGTTTGTGCGACAGACCAAGATTCTGTGGACGACCAAGGATGACGACGGATATGGCGACGTCGACAGCCAGCAAAAATGACGATCCGCCTCCAACCTCTCCTTCTTCACCGAAAGGACACCGACGCCTCCGCCTTGCGCGCCACCGCATGCCGCCTCCGTCCCCTGCCGTCGACCGCCATCTTCTTCTATTTCTCCAGATATGTGATGGTGGACGGGTTATTCCTTTCTGATTTGGGATCTAGATCTGTGCATCGCCGGTACGAATCAACTGTGGCTAAGATTTCAGGTGGACGGCGGCAAGTTTAAAGTTAGGCGGGTGGGGCAGGTTGTTGTGTGCTGGTCATTCGTTGCTCTGATTTGGGGTCCGATTTGGGACCGCCGCTACATGTGGGGTCCGATTTGGGACCGCCGCTGTAAGTGGGGTTCGATTTGGGGCCGCCGCTGCTGTTAGGGTTCAATTTGGGGCCGCCGCTGCCGCCGGTTGTGTTATGGCCGAGGTTTTGTGCGAACTGGCCGGAGAAGGACATGGGGGAGGAGAGGGGCGGGGAAGGGTAGCAGGGGAGGAAGGTTGGGGGCTGGATGTTGGGGCTGAGGGCGGGGTGGCTGGATGTTGGGGGTGAGGGCGGGTGGCTAGTGGTGGTGACTGGCGGTGACGACTGGGGATGGTTGGGTCACTGTGACGCTGGCATCATGGATGGGAGGGGAAGGGGCAGTATGGTTTGGCCATGTCGATGGTATGGCGATGCCGGCGGGGGTGTCACTAGAGGAGGGTGGCGGCGTCACTGTGGCGGCATCACTGTGACGATGTCACTATGGCGGCGTCACTACTTCGTTGTCACTACGGCCGACGATGGTCTCCGGCCAGCGTCGATTACAGGTCGGAGGTGGTGGGTGGTGGGTGGTGGATGTCACTGTATCTCATGTCACTGTAGCGTTTCACTGTAGCATATCACTATGAAAGTTGGTAAATAACTAAGCTTATTAATTATTAATCACATTTTTGGAATTTTTAAAAAAAGGTCACTTTTTTGTCAATTGGCCCATTATTACTAATATTCAGGGCAAAAACCCTTAAAGTTATTTGTCTCTTTCTTTTACATTTTTGTTATTTTCTATTATGGTGTGATAATCGAAAGGCAAATAGACTTTTCTACTATTTTCAATTTATTAAGCTCATGTACTAGAAATATCATATATATTAATACGCTTACTTTAAAATATATTGATCAATATAGCCATTTAATTAGTTTTTGACCTTAAATAGCAAGGTTTTTATATTAAAAACAAACTCTTAAAATGTTAGAATTTGAAGAGATAGATAAAAATGTGAAAAAAATTCTGAATGTGAAAGTCAATATTTTTTTGTTTCTGGAATTATTTACATATTCTACATCTATTCAAAAAGTATTTACATATTTAGTTTTATAATTTTTACATTTTCAATAAAATTTCAAACGTTTTATGTTTGTGGATGCAGACAATACACTCATGCTGAATTCCACTAATTAAAGTTATTTCTCTTTCTTTTACATTTTTATTACTTTCTATTATGGTGTGATAATCAAAAGGCAAATAGAATTTTCTACTATTTTCAATTTATTAAGCCCATGTACTGGAAATATCATATATATTAATACGCTTACTTTAAAATATTGATCAATCTAGTCATTTAATCAGTTTTTGACCCGTAATAGCAAGGTTCTTATATTAAAACAAACTCTTAAATTGTTAGAATTTGAAGAGATATAGATAAAAATTTGAAAAAATTCTGAATGGATGTGAAAGTCAATATTTTTTTGTTTCTGGAATTATTTACATATTCTACATCTATTTAAAAAGTATTTACATAATTAGCTTTATAATTTTTACATTTTCACTTTATTTTTTCATTTTTCATATTTTTTATTTAACATTTTTTAATTATTTATCTTTTCGCATTTATACTATTTTATGACACTATTACATTATTTATCAACTCATATGAATTTTTATAAGATTTATGAGGTATCCTAATTTCTTTTTTAAAAAATAATCTACTATAGTAAGTCAAAATCACTTGATTGATTGTATCTTAAAAATAAGTGTGTCTATAGGATACTTCTTTTAGTACAATACAAAGACTTAAGTGATGGATTGCAAACTCGTATTTTTAGTACTATAGTAGAAGGATCTATTTGATCATATCTCATGATATTAGAAAACTCGTTTCGTAGCATACAATTAAATACCCAGAAGTGGATAAAAACCGGGAAAACCTTGTTGATCCAGGGAAAATCATGTCAGACCCAGACCCTAAAACCCCGATATACCCGGAAAACCCCGATTTTGAGGGTTTGTCCGAAAAATAACTTTTATTTTTTTATTTTTTAATATTTGTAAACCAATAAAGTTGTGGTTTCAACATCCTAAAACGAAAAAATATTTAATACATTTATATACTCCGTATTTATTTAAGAATGAAAATCATGCCAAGTTCAGAATTATATTTTGGAATATTATGAGAGTGATTTAGATGTCTAATTACCATTAGTTGATTATTATAAATTGTTATAAATAATAACCACTCTGCACCGGCCTCTTATTATAAATTTGTATATAAATATATGTTCATCATTATTGTATTCTCTGTTAACCGGTTTTCCGGCACTTACCAGGTTAACCCACCTGATCTGGGTTGACCAGTGACCCAGACATGTGATCGGGTTGCTTCCTGCTCCGATTTTTTAAACATAGGTTAGAAGGACTCCTATTAAATACTCCGTAGTTCAATATTTTTCACATTAGTATAATAGTATTGAATATAATTTCAATGGTATGAAGGCCAAAAATAGAATTATCTTGAATAGGGTTGAACTTTCATGATTAGATTATGACCAGTCCTTTACCTGGTGTTATACGCGCAAATTTTGCAAACTCCACCAATCATGATTACGTACCAGGCCATGAACGATGATCATATATCATTGGAGAAGTCTCGGCTTCTAATTCGGTTTTAGGAAATAAGATTTTTACGAACAAATTATGTTTCCTAATTGTTATTATATTCAGTTTTAGTATATGACAGAGTTCTATTCCTGTACGGAGTATGTTTCCTAATTGCATGAAATTCAAGTTCATATATTATTATAAATACATTACATCTATCCGCATGCAGGCCAGCAGGCCCTAAGGATTTGTGTATTTACCAGATCTATTAATTTCCTCCATCTTATTAACATCCTCATCACTTACATTCTCAACAGATAGAATGGGCTATACTCCATTCTTGTCGAATGATATAATCTTGGAAATTCTCAAAAGACTTCCTGCCAAGTCTCTTATGCGGTTCAAGTGTGTTTCCAAAGGATGGCTCAATATGATTCTTAATCCTTTCTTCATAGAATCGCACCAAAACCAGGCCCGAACCCGCCCCGATGCCTCTCACCGCTTGTTTGCCTATTCTCACTACAATCATCTCTTGTTATCTTACCATTACAATGATCACCCAGAACTTCTTATCCAGACAATCTTCTCCACAAAAATGAAGCTCGATTTTACCTCTTCACAAATTCTCTATTCTCAACCTCCCCTCTGGCTTGGTGCTAATACCCGCATAACCAGTGAGTTTCAAGGAATCTCAAACATTACCAATGGTCTTATTTGTGTTCATATTTATGACGTCGGTTGTCGGGAAAAACAATCTCTTTGGTTGATAAACCTTGCCACAATGCAAAAGAGATCTCTCCCAATCCCAAGGTTGTGCTGCTCACACACAAGCGCCTATTTTCTGGGGTTTGATTCGTCCTCCAAAAAGTACAAAATCCTCCATTTTTGCAGTGGGGGAGAATATGATTGTCAGGTTCTCACTTTGGGAAGAAGGAGATGGAGGCGGGTCATCGGGCCAAATCCTGGTAAAGAACTTGGATTGGTTGAGGCTATGTCCACGGATGGAAGAATATATTTTATGGTGGGAAATAGAGATCTTCATGTCCTGACATTCTTTGACTTGCGTACGGAAAAGTTTGAACATCTTTCCATTCCAGAGGCCTCTCTTCGTCGAGAAGGTAACACGGGATGGCATTATTGCCCTTATTATTTTCAAGAACTTTTGGAGATTAGAGGAAAGGTGGGACTCGTGCGTGGATTGAAGGTTTGGATTTTGGAGGAGACCGGTTGGATTGAAAAGAGCATAATCCTTCCTAATCACGTTTATAACGGTACGTTTGTTGGTCATGAAAGAAATTACAAGATTGTCATCAAGTCTTCTCCAGGGGCCGATATGGCTTCAAAGTACTACCTCTATGATTTGGACACGTCCGAGTGTATAGAAGCTCCAGAAATCGCTATCCACGATTTGAACTTTAGTAATTACTTATTTGGTTCAAATCTTTCTTCATATAATTGTAACACGAAACTCTTCAACTATATTGAAAATATTACAACATTGTGATGAATTTTTCCCATCATCTTATATTATTTTTCAATGAAACATTTTTTGGATTCAAGTGGATTAAAAAGAAGTGAGATTTAATTTTTCCAAGTAAACTACGTACGAACCATGAGCAACTAGCTAGTTACTAGTATTGGTTTAATAAACAATCCATTTAGATTTATTAAAAGATGTGATCCTCCCCCCTTGGTTTAATTTTATATATCAGTTAAATTTGACGTCATTGTGCTTGTTAGTGCTTCTAAAAATGATCTTACTTTAATCATTATAATAATATGGAAGTAGTTTCATACTAGCTAGTTACAGACTTTTATCGTTTAAATTTGACGTCTAATGAAAAAATAATCGTGAGTTAATATGCAGTGAAACTGCCGTGTGAATGTGTGATGTACTCATTTTATCCGAAACAATATTATAAGTTAGGGAGAGAAGAGCGGTCGCCTCCTGTTTTTTTTTTTTCTTTTATTCTCTTTTTCCAATATTCTTTGATTTCAATAATACAAAAACATCTTCTTAATCAATATTTTCAGTTTTAATCATCTGTTTCTTTTCCAACGTTGTTTATTAGAAATATTATTTTCAGTAGCGAAATATCGTCTGTCAGATTCATATTCCCTGCTAGGGGAGAGCACGGGTCGGGTTCGGGCGGGTCAGGTCTGCGGGCATCAAACCCGTTCGGATTTTTTAATGTGATTCTTGAACCCAACCCGCGTTGTTTGGATATCGGTTTTTTCGGATATTAGAAAGTCGGATAATTTCGGATATCGGTTCGGATATCGGTTAGTTCGGTTATAGTTAAAACACATTGAAATTGCATCATTAGTTCATTAATATGAACTGTCAAAGTAAATTAGACAATCCAAGCAACTAAATTGGAAATTACAACCAACTAAATTACTTAGCAATCCAAGCATAAACTAACTAAGTATTTAAATTACAAACCCAGCACCAAAATAACCAAGTAATTAGACAGTTATCAAAAAATATAAATTAGGCCATATTGGCTATTGCAAACCCAGCAGGCCAGCACCACTGCACCATAGTTTACAAAGCATATCAAATACTGCAAAACCAAGTCTTCTCAACTTTAAGCCTGCACATATGACATATCATCAATGAATAAATGCATAATCACAAATCACAATGCACAGAGTTATTACATATTGGTTCAGATTGCTTCTTGTCATTTCAAAACTAATTGGGGGCATCCAAAGTAGATGGTGGTAGGTTTCAAGCCATCTCATTATGTAAAGATACATTGGAGGCAAATCCAAATTACCACCAACTACTCCTAATACCAACCCAATCTTATTTCAGTATATGGTGGAAGCTTTCATCATAACCAAAACGGGGCAAATGAAGAACAGAAGAAGCAGTTAAGTTGTCAGGAAAAACAAAGGGGCAAATGAATAGCACCGGAAATTGAATAGGGGTTGTGGGCAGTGGAAGACATCCAACACCAACACTTCCAACACCTATTGTTAGTCACCTTGGTAAATCATAAATGAGCAATAGAAACAATGTTGACAACATGTCAAAGCTTCCACTATTTGAGGAGACAATAAACTTGTAATAAATAAGTAAACCATTAAGTTAACTGGTGAAGGATCCACAGAAGATCCCGAAGCATTTTCAGTAGCAGCACATGTCCCATTTATTAAATCTGGAAAACATAAACACATCTTTTAAGGCATACTGAAAATAAGTATACATCAAGCACATGTAAAAAATAAAATAACCTGTTTCCATCTTCTCAAGTTCATTAATATTTTCTTCAATTGACAGAGGTTGGTTTTGTTTTCTCAACCAATCTTGACAACATATCAAAGCTTCCACTATTTTAGGAGTCAATGAACTTCTAAAGCAATCTAAAACTCGGCCACTAGTACTGAAAGTGGATTCAGAAGCAACTGTGGAGATGGGAACAACAAGAATATCTCTAGCCATTTTTGAGAGTATAGGGAATCTTTGACTATTTAATTTCCACCATCTTAATATATCAAACTCTTTATCTTCCTCAACAATAGCCTCACTCAAATAAATTTCCAACTCAGTTTTTTTCAAGCCTAGTTGCCCACTCTCAAGTTTCTGTTTTTTTAGTTGTGCTTTGAATTTAGAGACTGGTCTTGCAGTCTCAGACTCACAGATTACTAAAGCAGCAGGAGTTGAGTTTGATTCAGAGCTTCCACCAACACTATCTGTGTAAATACTCACATAATCTGAAAATAACTCAGCCAGAGCAAGTTTGATATTTGCAAAAAATTTCTCACCCTTTTTTTGAGTATACAAAGCATTGAACTGAAAGGGCATGTATTCAAACTTGTCCCTAGGGTCTAGAACATTTGCAAAGAATATGAGATAGTTCATCTTTTCAGGATCTCCCCAATACTTATCAAGTTTGGATTTCATAGTACTTCCAATGGTACTTGTAGAAAGTCTATCTAACTTCATCAAGTCCTGAAGGACCATAAACAGATCAGACACCTCTGAGAAGAAAGTATTAGAAGTAACATAGAGAGAGCCTGAAATTCTGAGTGTCATATCATAAAAACTTTGAAGAACTGTGACCAAAGACTCACAAGAAATCCAATCCATAGTATCTGGAGTGTCAACACCCAAATCAACTGCATAACTGGTTACATTCTCCTCATAAGCTTCAAAAACCTTTTCATTACATAAAGCTGACTTAAGCATTAGGTATGTGGAATTCCACCTAGTTGGAACATCAAGGTGTAGTCCACATTTAGCTTCCATCCCAATTAAGTCAGATATGTCCTTAAACTTTTGAAGTCTAGCAGGAGAATTCCTAACATACTTAACTGCTTCCCTAACCCTAGACAGAGAAGTGTCAGCTTGTTTTAAACCATCCCGAACTGCCAAGTTTAGAATGTGGGCAATACATCTCATGTGAAGATACTGGACTTTAACAGAAGAGGCCCCCCAAGATAATAGTTTTTTCTTGAAGAAGCCTACAGTTGTATCATTACTGCTTGCATTATCAACAGTAACAATAAAGATGTTTTTTAGCCCCCACTCTAAAAGGCAGTTCTCAAGAGCCTTAACAATGTACTCCCCTTTGTGAGAAGTAACCTGGACAAAGGAAATGATCTTTTTCTGAAGCTTCCACTGATGGTCTATGTAATGAGCAGTAATACACATGTAGTTGATCCTCTGTACAGAGGTCCATGTGTCAGTAGTAATACTTACCCTTTGTGTTGTCTCCCTAAATAGCTTTTTCAAATTCATCTTCTCATCCAAGTAGATTTGGTAAATGTCCCTTGCAATGGTCCACCTAGAAGGGATCTTAAATCTAGGGCAAGCTATGGACATAAACTTTTTAAAACCCTGCCTATCAACAAACCTAAAAGGAAGCTCATCAATTATAAGCATTTCTGCAAGAGCTCTTCTAATTGCAGTTTGGTCAAACAACCAAGTCCCTAAAACCCCAGCAGGTTCTTCAGTAGGACTTGATTGGAAGGTTAAGAGGGCTTGCCTAGTGTCCTTAGAATGAGTGTTCTTCAGACAACTGAGCATGTGATTTCTTATAGATGAGGTGCCATGTTTTTTTGAATGACAAGCATATAATCTTGCACAATATAAGCATTTCCCTTTAACAAGAACTCCCTTTTCATCATAAATCTTGTCAAAGTGTTCCCATACTTTGGACCTGGGTGCAACCTGTTTCCTCTTTTGGCCAGAAACCTGGGTGCAAATATCAGTCTGTTGAGTGGTATCATTATTCTCTATAATGGGAGCTTCCACTGCAGGTTCCTGGCTTAGAGGAGGTTCACCAGATACATGCATGGTAACACTATCTTGACCATCCATCTATATAAGTAAATAAGCAATTGCATACACATAGGTAGATTAGGCTTATGGCATTGAGCTTCCACATTTTTCTCATAATAGAGGCTTCAAATGTTTACCTTTCATATATGATATATCTTTCTCATATGCATACAGAAACACAAGGTAGTCAGGCTCCATCATCATTCACATATGCATAATCATATATTGGACAATAGGCATACAGCTTTAAGAATTCAGTACAAGCCTCAGTCCATCATCATTACATATGCATAATCATACATTAGGCATACAACTTTAAGAATTCAGAACAAGCCTCAGGCTCCATCATCATTCACATATGCATAATCATATATTAGGCAATAGGCATACAGCTTTAAGAATTCAGAACAAGCCTCAGTCCATCATCATTACATATGCATAATCATACATTAGGCATACAACTTTAAGAATTCAGAACAAGCCTCAGGCTCCATCATCATTCACATATGCATAATCATATATTAGGCAACAGGCATACAGCTTTAAGAATTCAGAACAAGCCTCAGTCCATCATCATTACATTTGCATAATCATACATTAGGCATACAACTTTAAGAATTCAGAACAAGCCTCAGGCTCCATCATCATTCACATATGCATAATCATACAGTTTAGTACTCCGAATTCATATATAGGATACTTAGTCAGTGAGGAGCAAGGATTCATATTTCACCACAACTTAGAGACATCAACATATTATTACGCATGAACACATCAACATCATCATAGATTCATAGTCACTCGTCAACATCATAGATTCAAATACAATCATCATAGAGTTTCAGCAAGAATCATTCATTTTATCAAACATTCAAATACAAATTCACAACAAAACCGTAGATATCAATACCTCAGAGTCAGAGACAATGCAATAGACTACAAACTTTGGAATGATCGAAGAATGATTTCCACCGATTAGGGTTTCAGCAAATCAGCAAGACTGTGTGCCTTTCTGTGTGAGAGCTTCCACCAAAATACCAAATAGAACTATAGGATTCTCAACTCTCAAGTCTCAACTCTCAAGTAATCAAGTGTAATTGAAGAAGGAAATCAAAGACCGAGAGAGGAGAGTAAGGGTTCAGACATAAGAGAGTTAGAGAGAGGATATAGCGAAGAGTAGAAGACAGATCGAAGAGGCGGATAGGGTTAGGCCGGGTAGAAAAGTTATATGTATGTATATATATATAAAATCCAAAACGACGCCGTTTTGGTATGTCGGATTTTTCGGGCGGATCGGGTTAGGGTTTTATAAACCCTACCCGCAACCCGGTACCCGCCCAAACCCATATAATTTTTCGGATATGGATAGTCGGATCGGATATCCATATCCATTCGGATAAAACCTGGAAAAAAAATCGGGTTTTTCGGGTCGGATCGGTTTATGCTCAGCCCTATTCCCTGCCACTTTCGGTCGGGCGTTCTTGTGTGCCAAGAAGGGATTTGCACTGATCTCTTTATCAATAAAAAAACATTACTTTCTTTTGCGCCGATATTGAGACGGATCGCCCCCTCCTAAACCACCGCCGTTCCAGGAAGATGAAATCATTTGGATTGCTTTCTTTTCGGTGGCTGGTGAAACCCGAACAAATTCTACAGTACATGTTGGCTCCTTACCGGTGGCTAGAGAAATCAGGATGTTTAAGAGTTCTTTTGAAAATTATTGTGATCGTAGCAGACGAGCAGTCAATCAGCAGGTAGAGTCTACTTCTTTGCGTGATTAGTGATTCGGTATTTTCGATTAGAATCGTCCGTTTCTATGTCGCATCCCTTTGTAGCCTTGAGCTTTATGATTGTAATATTTCTTGTCATCTTCATTCATAATAATTAAGTTATTTGTTTTCAAAAAAAATGAGAAACAGTATTATGTTTCGCCGTTTAGGGCTGCCAAAACTTTGAATTATTATTATTTGATGAAAAGCACACCATCATGGCCATTGTTAAGGTCGTGAGGCACGTTTCCTTCTATATATGCCGACTATAAAGCTTGTAAAACGTTCTAATCTATTTAAATGGGAAATCTAGTTGACTGAATTTGAGGGGGGCTGATTTATTATAATATTGTCCACTTAAATTTGATTTTGCCACTTTTTAAACTCAGCAAAGATAATTTTTCGATTTAAAAACAAATCAAATCAAAAAAGTGGTCTACGCCTAGTTAATCTATTATCTATGGTTTCTTTATCCGGTCGGCGGTTTGCGCCGTTCGTGCTCGGTGTAGTTGTGTAATATGGGAGCTAATCTGTATCGGAACCGGCGTGAATCGATGCTCGTTCTCCGTTCAGGCGACTGGTTTCTCTTGAGGCCGGTATTGTTGTTGATGGGGACGTTTGGCTTTGAAGGAGTGTTGGTCGGGAATGATAGCCGGCTTCACTCTCCTTTCCTGGGTTCAGAGGTGTTGCTCGGCTTGCTTCCTGGGCAGTGGCGGACCCAGAAAGTCGGAGTCACGGGGTCTCTACGCTTACATATCTTTGATCTCTAATTAATGTAAAACTAATAAAAAATATTAAAGAAGCATAACACTTCAAAGTTAACGTACAACATCAAAACATTAAGATATATTATAAAGCAAAAACTTACATATAAAAGTCAATCACCAATTCTATAGATGTACTCTCCTAGGCTTCATTTGTTGGAAATATTCTATAATAGAATCATCACTAATAGTACCAAAAACATCTCTCTCAACATATGTAACTAAGCAATTAATTTAAATAAAATTGAAAATAACATTTATAAATACATGAATTTATTAATTTAATCTAACATTAAAAAAAGATATACAAAGAAAAGCAATTAAAAGCAATTTAAACATAGAAATTGAAATTTGAAAACCCTAATTTTTGAGCATAAAGAAAATCCACCAAAAAGCTTGAGAAACGCCATTAATGGAGAAAAGAAGAGAAAGTACCTTGGTGGCTCTTTGGCTTGGCGCCTTGGCCGCTTGGCCCGCTTGTCCCGCTGGTGGCTGGCCGCTTCTTGCTTGTCGTCGCCGGTCACTCGGCCAGTCGTCACTCGTCGTGGAAGGAAAACAGGGGCAGGGCCGCAGGGGGCTTCGGCAGTTTGGCCGCTTCGCAGAATCGTGGTTGGGACTTGGGGGGCTGCGTGAAAGTGTGAAAGGAAAAGGGGGCTGCCGCGGGCTGGGTCTTTGTGTGAAAGGAAAAGGGGCTGCCTGCCGGGTTGGCCGGTTGGATCTTTTGTTTTGGGCTTAAGTTGGGCCGTGCCTTCCCTTAAAGATAGAAAAAAACGCCAAAAAAATACTCCAACGGGATTCGAATATGATACCTCCCGGTAGCATAGATACTTTGCTTCTGGACGTGTTCCCATTCCGCTACACCATTCTTATTGTTTTAAAGTTGTTTTGTGTTTATATATACATTGAATAATTAATTTTAAATAATATAGGATTTTTTTCCCGAGGTGCACGAGGTCCCGAGACCCCTTGGGACCCTTAGTGGGTCCGCCACTGTTCCTGGGTGTACCAACAGAAAGGCTGATGGCACTATGGCAAGGCTCAGGAGAGACTCTTCAGAGAGGAATGAAACTACAATTCATACCCCTCAGTGGCGGACCCAGAAACTCAGAATCACGGGGTCTCTGCTGTAATGTAACTAATTAATAAAAAATTAATAAAAAGAAGAAGTAAAATAGTAAAATAGCATAACATATCATAGTTAACATAACGTATACAACAATTTTAAAGAAATGTCTACTATCAACTTGAGCCCGTTTGGTAACACTGAAATCGGCTGATTCTGCTGAAATTTATGAAGTTCTGACTCAAGTGGTTGTATTGACTGTTTCTGGTGATAATGAAAAATTATATTTAAAATATATTATATTAATAAAATAAAGAAGAAATGATATGAAAAATAGATAAAATGGTCATCTACAACAACTGCAGTCAATACAGCCTAAAATGTAACTTCAACCTTATTTTTCTTATTATTACATAATTCAGCGCGTAAAATCAAAAGTTACATGTTTGGTTAAAAAGTTGGTTGATAAGTCTGATAAGCCGAAAACAGAGTCACTAAACGGGCACTAAAATTTTATAAAGTTAATGTCCTCTATCAACTAAAAATAATGGGCATGCATATGAGAAATCAAATTTAAAAAGCCTACATTTGAAAATTTCGATCCAATTACTTCGCATTATTTTATTTGGATTTTTATTTAAAATATATTCGTTAGCTTTGTTTCTATTTTAATTTAATACAATTACCAATTTATTTGTGTAACTTTAAGGACTTTGTTGTTGGGCTGATTTTAGTCTTAGATCAAATCACATCAAGCCAAACTATGCGATAATGGCTCAAGCGACTGAAACTGCTATATTAGGAAATAATGATATTTAAATTATACTTCCTCCGTCTCTTTTTAGTTGCAACAGTCAACATTTCACGTTTGCCAGCGCACAACTTTGATCGTCATTATATTTAATTCTGTATAAGTAAAAATAAAATAAAAATCAGATTATAAGACTTAATAATGAGACGATTTAACAATATTTTTCAAAAATAATTCACATACATTAATAAATAAAATGTAGTCAAAGTAAAGTATATGAATAATGTATTCCAATGTTGTAAATAATGTGATACGGAGGATAGTATGTTATAAGATATGAAAAAAAGTCATATGAAAAAGTGGCTAAGATGATGCTCTTACGGTAACTTCAGTCATCTCGCCGAAAAAATGATTTTAACTTGCTTATTTTAATTATTACAAATTCAGTGCGTGAATTCAAAAATTACGTGTTTCATGATGAAATTAGTTTATAAAACAGATAAGCTCAAATTTGGGGATACATACTGCCTTTATAATATTATTTGTTATGAAAAAAATTGGGTATAGGTTGAGAAAATTAGATTTAGATTAAAAGTTGAGCTATAGAGGTGCATGATAACAATAGGTGCCCCAAGTTGTTCCATAATATTTTAATTATTACAAATTCAGTGCGTGAATTCAAAAATTACGTGTTTCATGATGAAATTAGTTTATAAAACAGATAAGCTCAAATTTGGGGATACATACTGGGTTTATAATAGTATTTGTTATGAAAAAAATTGTGTATAGGTTGAGAAAATTAGATTTAGATTAAAAGTTGGGCTATAGAGGTGCATGATAACAATATGTGCCCCAAGTTGTTCCATAATTTTATTTTCAAAAAAGTGGACTCCCAAAGGAATCAACCCTCAACCTCCCGCACATATAAAGCCTTGAGATTGAGCGTCCAACCGTTGCTCAAGCTCCATATTTGTGTTCTAAACTAGTTTCAATTGTATAAATACACTGATTACTTAATTTTATATAAAATATATACAAATATATATAAGTATTTTCTGTAGGTCCATGGGGTCCCGGGACCCCGTGGGACCCTTAGTGGGTCCGCCACTGATACCCCTCCTAAACTGCCGCCATGATTGAGGGAGTCACAAGTGCAGCATGAAGATGAGAAAGAGACACAGTTTTTCAAGTTTTTATTTAATTTTGTTTGTTTTAATTTTTATTTTGTCATTTATTTTATTCAAATAACTTTTATTTTTGCATTTTATTCCTCGTTGTATCAATTCTTGTATTAGGATTGAGTGATGAGAGTATGGGTAGACTGGGACGAGTCACCCCGACTCGGGACATGATCCGGCCCGGTAGGACACTATTTGTCTGTTGAAAATATCACATCATTGTGAACAAAATAGTTGGTTTTGACCATTAATATGTACTTTGATTTGCTTTGGAATTTTATCAATTCAGGACCCGAAAGATAGATGAATTATCAATTCGAGACCTGAAAGATAAAATGCATCGATATAGGACCCGGATGATGAAAAACTATCAATTTAGGACCTGAATGATTGAAAAATATTAATCTATGACCTAAGTTGTCATAGTTTTTTTTATTAAAAAATTTTAAATATTATTTCGTTTTATTAAACTAATAAACTTTTGTGAAGAAAAGTTTATCAAAAATTAGTAATGGAATTAATAAAAAATTAAATAAATCAAAACCTATGAAACGTTAGGTCCTAAATTGATACTTTTCCATCATCCGGGTCCTATACTGATACGTTTCATCTTTCGGGTCCTGAATTGATAATTAATCTATCTTTCGAGTCCTGAATTGATAAAATTCCATTTGCTTTTTTCCTCTGTCATCCCTCTATTATTTTTAATAGGACAATTTTTTATTCCCAATTCCCTTGGATGAAGAAAGCACTTAGATTTTCTCGTGCTACAAAATGTAATCTACCACCACTCCACCGACATCTTTATCTTTATATATATATATATATATATATATATATATATATAGGTTCATATGAGAACTTAATCTTAGGAGAGTAAAAAAGAATCAATAGGAACCCTTAGATCTGATTTTTTATTTAGTTTATTATTTAATTCGGTCAGGGGTTTTGGGGTCTTTTTAACTTCTTTCCATCCATGTTCCCTAATCTTCCGTCACTCAATCGGTTAATTGATTGTAACGTAACAACTTTCCCAAAAACCTCTATCACCATTCTTCATCTCTTGTTCCGCAATAGCTACTTCGTTCATATTTGCAGATCATGTCTCTCGTTCATCTTCACTGGTCGTCTCTCTTCGAGGTCTCTTTTAAATTTCTCATTTTTATCAGTCATTGACTCTTTGTCTCTACTTCATCTCTCCTCTGAATCTGTCACCACAACGAATTATTGTAAGTATATTTTAATCTCATTCAGTTTTCAATTCTAAATTATATCGTCATTTGCACTTGGATGGCTTTTTGTTTATTTAGTATGAATTTTTATTCAATATTCTCGATTAAGTATTTTCCATGTAATTAATTATACTATATCTGTTTGATTCTATTGTTAAATTGATCTTACATATAATTTACTTTTTAGATTTGATTGTTCTATTCTTCTATGCCTAGTGGTGCAATTTGTGTACTGTGATGCATCTGTATTCGTGATTATGTTGTTTGAGTGGTTCTCTCTTATTGTGTTGCTAATTCAATGACATACTAATGCACTTTTACTTTGATTTTCATGCATTGCATTTGGTAATTGCTTCACTTTTTGATGACTACTCTTCTTCATTGAATAACTTAATCTTATATCTTACTACGTATATCATTTCGATGCAATTATATATGATTATTATTGCACTTATCGTACTTTGGAAATGCACTTTCATTAGTTTTATTTTTTTGTGGATGTGATGCAGTGTCAATGGAACAATTATGATTCATTATATATTTATATTTGAGAGAGCTGAGAAAATGCGTTGGATTCTGTAAAAAAAACTCAACGTAAAATAGCAGAAAATTTGATGTAATAGTGTATATAAGGGTGGATTCAAGTAAAAAGTAGTCTTCCCACGAAAAGTTAGAATAAATCTTGGCCTTCCATTACTCGAAAATGGATGGATAAGATGAACTTTATACACAAGAGATGATTTCAAAAAATGTGCACTCATGTGTATAAAAAAAGACTGCCAAAATATTCCAGCTTGTGCACTTTTTTATTGTACCGTATTTCACTTTTGTGTTCTATATGTGCACTTTTTAACTATTCTAATGCACATTTATCACAAAATTTTTAATAAAAGTTCTTCATAACTACAAAAATGTCACCGCGTTTCCAACTTAAAAATTGATCTTTTTCATCCATTTTTTCACACCAATGGTTAAGATTAGTTCTTATTTTTCACCTAGGAAGTACTTTTTATTTGAACAAACTCATAGTGCACTTCTGTAATATTTCAAATGCACATTATGAAAGTGCATTTCATTTTTTAAAACGTAATGCATCTACATTTGTAAATAGTGTGACAATATGCGGATTATTGTGTAAATTATTATATTCATTGTAATTTTATTTATCTATTATGCAGATGATATGCAAGGAAAATATGAAAATGGATTAGAGCATGCGAATCTACAATCAGAGGATATTAATGGCATACCACAAAAGTGAAACAAGTGCATTGTATTTTGAACAAAAATGTGAATATAAATTTGTACCAGTATAAGAGAAACAATGAAAGTGCATATCATTTTGCTAAAAATGTCATCAATGTAAAAATTGAATGTGATACAGTACTGCACATTTTTTTGTATTTAAAATGCACATGACAAAAGTGTGTTTCATTTTGTCTGAAAAATGCAATTAATAAACTATTATATGATAGTGCACTTTTGTATTTATTTCAAATGCACATGATTATTGTTAAGTCATGTGCTTATATCTTTATTTTTCATTTCATTGAAAATCATATTGATTAAAAAATGTATAAAAGTGAAAATCTACATGTGTAAAGTGCAGGATAACATTATGAAAAGTGCAGACTGCAGACTGATCATATAAAAATGTGTGATTTGTAAAAGTTAAAATTATTTGATAAAAAATTAGTTTATCTTTACATTGTTAAGTTCCATTCGTGAGTGGTCCTGATGATTTAGATTACTATATATGTAACAAAATAAGTTTGAGTAAAAAGTGCATATATTTGAGTGTTAGTCAAATATTTAATTAAATTGATTGAATATTGCATCTAAAAAGATATAGGTGATTCATGAAAAATAATTTTGAATTGCGTAAATTTTTTTTAAATCGGGTATCTAAATTATGTGAAAGAATAATAAACTTGGAAAGAATATTAAATAATATGAACTATTTATTAGAGTAATTGGGAGTTACGAATCCTTATTAATGATTAGCCTAATTTTTAGGAAGTCTCCCTATAATGGTGCACGTGCAAGATAACAACTTGGATTACTTTTACCATTCTGCCCTTTAGTAAATGTTAAAATGCACGTTACCTTATATACTACTCATATCATCCAAAAATAATGCACTATTTTCTCCTTTTTTTAAATATTTATAGACCATCGGATTACAATCATTAAAGGTTAGTCAATGATTGGATTTGAATCTTTTTTCCTCTCCTAAGAGGATGTTCTCACATGAACTAACCCCTATATATATATATATATATATATATATATATATATATATATATATATATATATATATATATATATATATATATATAGGTCTTGTTTCAAATAAGAACATGATCTTATGAGAAAAATGAGAATGAATCTGGATCGTTAGATTTGCTTTATGTGAAATTCAGTGTGCATTAGATGAAGTTGTCATGTGTAATAAGTGAAATTGAAATGTGCAACACAAAAGGTACGATGTTGTGGCATTATGTGAAGCTAAATTGGGCATTAGCTGAATTTGAAATGTGCATTAGATGAAACTAAAATGTGCAGAACAAAAGGTACGATGTGATGTTATTTTTGTACGCCTTATTCTGCACATTTCAGTTTCACCTAATGCACATGTGAGTTTAAATTTTTATTCTGCACATTTAAATATAGTCTATTGCACATTGCGGTTTCACCAAATGCACAATTTAGTTCCACATAATTCAATCCAACGGTCCAGATTCGTTCTCATTATTCTCCTAAGATCTGTTCTAACCAGAACCGCTCCCTATATATATACATATATATATAGTCGCGTTCTAATGAGAAGATATCTTAACGTGAGAAGTGAGAAGTTACACATTTACCTATTTCTGGTGCAATTTTTTGCTAATTTGATGTACTTTTTGTGATGGCAAAAAAGTTCCGATTAATTACGGAAATGTCACCACGTCTAGCATCACTTTTTGAATATTTTTTGCACTTTCCCGTGCACTTTTTTGCTAATCTCATGCACATATTTTAAATTAAACGCACCAGATGCATTATCACTTCTTACGATAATCACTCTTCTCATTTGATCCTTATATATATATAT